>CM054058.1:67172396-68372396 GCA_028641055.1 Alopecurus myosuroides | reverse complement strand
CTCGATTTCTCTTCGTGCATTTCTCTCTGTGTGTGCTCTCTGTATTTCGTTGTTCTGCATTTGAAGTGTTCAGTGGGAGCTCGATTTTCATTCAGTCTGCTTGAATGGTTACATGTCCTGGTGTTTAATTTGGAACAACGAGGTGGTTGTGGATTTGTGAAGTGGCATGATGGCGAAATTCCCAAATTCTTCAGTGATCTAATTGGAGATCTCCGTGATGAAGTGTGGCGGCTCAAGGGTGGAGGCAACGTTGCAGGCACTGAAGAATTTGATGTAGTTGCGTCCACTGATGAAGGAAGTGAAATGGATTTAGAGCAGCATGTCCCTGCAGGTGACATGGTGGTACAGAATCTGCAACTGCAACTTGCACTTAAAAATGCAGAGATGAAGGAAGTTAAGGGAAAGTACATGACTGCTATCTTTGGCTTTGTTGTGTTTGTGTTAGGTTTAGTTTTAGGTAAAATTATGCTGCAGTGAATGTTTGTCTGAAAGATCTGTGTTAGTGCAATATTCAGGTTCAGTGTTAGTGACCTGAATGTCTGTCTGATGAACAATGTTATCTGAACCTTGTTATCTGAACAATGTTTTGTGATGAAATAAATAAAATGGTTTGTGAAGAAAACGTAGCAGTCAAAATGCACTCACAAGTATGTTGGTCCACCTGTCAGTTCCAATGTAATAAATCGCACTTACTGGCTTTGGAACCGTCCCCGCACTCACTCACTTCTCATCTTAACTCCTCACCCACCTCCTCTCTGGCGATTGAGTCTCTCACCGGCGACAGGAGCTCCTCGACGGCGAAAACCAGTGGCTGGACCTGTCATCAAGGTAGGAAAAACCAGAATATCAGTCCTTGTCTTTTAGATCTAGTGGGTGCTGAATGGATTTTGTTGTTTTCGTTTTTGAATCCGTTCCTTCGTTGCCTCTAGGTCAATGGCTGCTGCTAGGGTTGTTGATGTGATAGAAATTTCGGATGATCAATCTGGTGATAGTTCAGAAGTTTCTTGTGAGCAATGCCAGATGGAAAAGGACCTACAAATGACTATCAAAGGTATGTCCAAATAAGGGCTTTTATGTACTATTCTGGAGTGGTACTTTGCTGTTGATTAGATGTACTTTGTTCCCCTATTTCTGTACTTATATGTTGACATGCACATGCTACAATATAGGGCCAAAATGGGGTGAGGAAGACTCATTTGATGCATGGTGTGTGTACCCCAATCATGTGGCCTTGTTTCCTGAACAAGTTGTCATTCTGAAGAGCATTTGTGAAGAAAAGGAACCAAGAATTCCTCTTTATGTTTTCACTGTTAAAGATGGTCATGTTGCAGCAGGAGGAAAAGGGAAGATGGTATGTTGTTCTACATTGTTTTGTTGTAGTAAGTTCACTGTATTCCACTTTTCTTGTAATTAGTTGACTGAATCCCACTCTTCTTTTGTCCACTGTAGTATTTCAACAAGGAGTACACCAAGACATATCTGAAGCAGTACCTGACAAAGACTGGAGATGACATCCTGATGTTCTTTAACAAGACCAAGAAGACTGCTTATGTGAGGATTAAGATTGACAAGGCCAAGAGAGCCATCATGACTTCAGAATGGATGTATGTTGTGGATGACCAGACCTATCAAGAGAGAGATGTTCTAATGTTTTGGTTTAGGAGGAATTCAGATGGCTTCCTGAAGGTGTTAGTGGATAGGATTGAGGCAGGAGCATTTGGCCTTGGAACCAAAAAGCATCAGCTCCTTCTTCGAGCCAATGGACTTTGAAGGAGACCCAATCTCCTAGTAATCTCTAGATATGTAATGGAACCAAGTGCTATCTTATTATGTAATGGAACCTAGTGCTATGTTATTATGTAATGGAACCTAGTGCTATGTTTAATGTAATGGAACCAAGTGATGTCTGGTATGTAATATGAAACCAAGTGCTATGTTTAATGTAATGGAACCAAGTGTTTCATATTTGTGGTTTTCACACTCAAAAATTACATCTCCATTACATTTAGTTCACATATGAACTCAAATATGACAGCAGAGCCAATTACAAGTTCAGTTTGAACTAAAACAAGAGAATGCATCTACATAGCATCAGGTGCATTTTGAGTGAGGGGAAGCTCTTCTGGCATCTCTGTGCTTGTCAATGTCTCATTTAAATCTGGTATTGTTCTTGCTGGTACAAATGTGTTTTCACCAAACAACCACCAGTGAGCAGAGCCTGGTGCTGTGCTGTATCCTCTGTTCCCATTGCTTCCTGTTGCTCCACTGGTCCCTGCTGCTGAATTGCTTGCTGCTGCTCCATTGGTCCCTGCTGCTGAATTGGTTGCTGCTGCTCCATTGGTCCCTGCTGCTGCAGAATTGCTTCCTATTGCTCCATTGGTCCCTGCTGCTGAATTGGTTGCTGCTGTTCCATTGCTCCCTCCTGTGCTTCTTGGTGCTTTGAATCCTGTGCTTCTTGGTACTTTTGACTTGCTTCTGGCTCCTAGTGCTTTGCCTCTTGTTGGTACAGAGCTGCCTGCAGCAGATTCATCAGCTGTTCTTTTTCTTGAAGTACTAGTACCTCTACCTCTGCCTCTGCCTCTGCCTCTGCCTCTGCCAGCAATTGAGTTAGCTGCAGTTTGGTTTCTTAGTGATGAATTCAAATCGATGTTTGCAGTTGTTAATCTAGCACCACCAATAGGAATAGACTCCCTGGCATCAACCACAAAAGCACTCTCCTCAGGCAGAGGGACATTTGGTCTTGGGATGGGTGCTCTTACCTGCTGACACAAAAAATACAGTACAATTGAACAATGCATGAAGTAAGCAACTAAGATGTATTCAGGAAAAGACAGTAGATAAATGCAGCAAAAATTAACCTCCTGGGCCATAATGTGCACCATCATATGAGGTTGTTGGCTAGGATCTAGCTGAGGGCTTATAGGCTGATGAATGATGTGCTGCAAAATGGCAGGGTTGTCCATATGGCCATCTTCATCTTGTTCTTCAACTGTGGCATTGGCTACCTCTTCCATGTACTTGGCATGGCCTTTTTTGTTGTGGTCTGCCTTTTTACAAATTGAGCAATGCATTTGCAGTCCTGCCCTTGTTAGTTTCTTAGCACCATTTTTGTCTACTTCTTTAGGTGTTTTCCTCCTGTTTTTCTTAGGCCTTCCCATGACTTTGGTGTAAAGAGGTGGATGAGCTGTGACTCCATTCTGCTTTTCCCAGAAGCATCTTGCTCTCAGTGGTGCCAAGTTGAAAGCATATGCTTTCTTGTGTGTCTCTATGCTATAGCACTTGTGCACCATCTTCTCAGGAGCAATTCTTTCATGTCTGCAACAGGCAATAGCATGGTGGCATGGTATCCCTGTCAACTGCCATCTCTTGCAGTCACAAACCCTCCCTTTCATATCCACTATGTATCCTGTTTCAAATTCTCCAGAGGTAACTTTAAATTTCCCACCACCTGAAACTTCCACACCACAATTCTTAGCAAATTCAGTGTACTTATCCAATTTTTTCTTGATTTTAGGACATATGATTCCATCCCAACCTTCTGCTTCCTGATTCTTAACAACAATCCTATGCATCATTTTGTAGAATATGTTCTCTAGCATTGACAACATTGGCATTTCCCTGGCCTCATTGATGTAGCTGTTGAACACTTCAGAATGATTGTTCAGTAACATATCACATTTGCATAATTCCTGGAAAAAAGCTTTTATCCATGTGCTTGGCACAAGTTCTTCAACCCATGCATATGCTTCTGGGCTGTCAACTAGAAGCTTGTCCATGTTTTTCTTCCAAGTAGGAAGATTTGTTGACCTTGCAACAGCCCACAAATCATTATTCAATGTCTCACCTTTGTGCTTCTTGTGAAAATTCTGGTAGATATGCCTTACACAGTGCCTGTGCTCTGATTCAGGGAAAACTGTACTCACAGCTTTAATGAGCCCCTTCTGCCTGTCACTCATGATGGTGAAGTGAGAAGTGTTTGTGATATTCAAATCTTGCTTCAAAGTAGTCAGAAACCATTCCCATGCACTAGTACACTCAACCTCAACAAGCCCAAATGCAATAGGAAAAATGCAGTCATTTGCATCAATGCCTACTGCAGTAAGCAAGTTGCCTTTGTACCTTGTCTTTATATGGCACCCATCTATGCATATTAGTGGCCTACATCCTTCCAGAAACCCTCTCTTGCAGGCATCATAAGACCAATACAAAGTTGCCAAATGGTGTTTTGGAATCACATCCCCCTGTTCCTTAGACAAATTTGTGCTAAGGAAGAAAGTGGAACCAGGATTTGATTTCCTTAATTCTTCACCATAATCCCACAGTAGACTGAATTGTTCTGTCTCATCCCCATGGATAATTGTCAGTGCTTGCTTCCTTGCTCTCCTTAACTTCCATATATTAGGAACCATGTTGAACTCTCTTTGAATTTTAGTTTTAAATGTTGATAAGTCCATTTTTTGATTGTCTCTGAACTCATTAAGGAAAAATTCAGTCAGATATTTTGCAGTCAAGTTTTTGCTCTCCCAAATTCTCTCACACCTATGTGCACCACAGTATTGTCTCACCACAAAAGCATGTGTTCTACTGTCTTCAGAAGCTTTCAAAAACCATGTGCAACCACCATCACAATCTCCATCACACACAACATCCAACCTGGTGGACTCATTCCTTTTCTTCCTAAGCCTCACTCTTTCTCTGATGCTGTATGCTTTCACTGCATCTCTTATCTCCTTAATAGAGGAAAAGTACATTCCAACCTTGAAATCAGGCATGTTCATATCCACTAAAGCATTGAACTGACTGAATTTGTACTTCAGCTCAAGCTCTTGCTCTTTGGTCAGACTCAAATCTTCATGCTCTAAGCCTGCATCATCTTCCTGTTCTGTGATGGCCAGTTGTTCATTGTGATCATTCAACTCCTTGTCCACATTAGCTTCAAAGATGTCATCATCACCATCTTCTACATCATAGTCACTGTCATAGAAATCAGAATCTGTCTCCACATCCTCTACATCTTGTGCTTCACTGCCATTCCTTTCACTGCCATTGCTCCACCTTATGAACTGTGCTGCAGAAACAACAGAAGAAGAGTATGTATTGCCATCATCTCTCCCAATTGTTGTAGTTTTATCTGCTACCTCGACCACTGTATCTTGATCTCTTACAGCTGCCCCCAACTTCACAATGCAATCAGGCCTTAATAGATGCAGAAAATCAGTGTGATCAACCATTATGCAGAGTACCTTCTCCTTCTTCACAGCTCTAATCATTTCAACTATGACAGAGTCATTCTCAATGCACACAACACCATCATTCAGTTTCTTACCAGGAAGACACCAATACACATGCATTCTTCTATCAATTACATGGCCTAACTGCTTAATAAAATCATGAATCCAGAGTAGTGACCAGGTGTCAGTGTGGCAATAATCAAAGAAATCCAAGGTGCCATCTGTGTAATCAATGTCATCACGCACCCCTGTAAAGAATCCATTGTGTTCTATTCCTACTGTGAATATATCTGGATCATCACCTGCATTGCAAAGTACACCAAGTAAAAAAACAGACTAAAGGAGCAGACTTTGTGCACATTCAGATAAATTGACTCAAACAAGCCAAAACAGGGCATCAACCGATTGAAGTTCCAATGGTTCTATAACATCTATTAGGACCTAAAAATCATCAAAACACTAACCAAATTAACTACAACACCTCGATTTGGCCTCACAATCACGTGCAAACAATCAGCGGAACCACCCTATTCTTCACCAAAAAGTTCCATGATTCGTCAAGAAATTGAAAGTTCTTCAAAACCTAGCTACTTACAATACGAATCCCATCGGTTTCTTCACCCATACCCACCTGAATCATAGCGAGCTAGAACCCTAACTACACCCACCCCCAAGCGGACAAACGGAGACAGTTACAGAGGAGAGGAGAGGAGAGGAGAGGGAGAGCAGAGGAGAGGCGCCGTAATCTGGAGGCTCCATGTCGAATCGCCGATACACGGGGTTGCCCGCCATTGTCGCCGCCTGCGAGAACGATGCCGCGAGGAGGAGCACGCGACGATCGCGAGTACGTCGAGAAGGCCTCGTTCTGCTCCTCTAATCGTGGGAATAACTTGGTCGGGGCCAAGCAATAAATGCCACAGAGACAAGGACTGCGACGCAATTTTTCGGCAGCACAAAGCAAAAAGGACTATATCGCGTAACTTATTTTCTTACGGGGGGGTTTCTGCTTAATTGAAACGCCACCTCAACGCAAACGTGGCTGCCAAATGTCATCCTCTGATTCGATTTGTATGAGTTTGCTCCAACCTTGCAAGGTTTTGTACCTCCACACCCACATTTTCAACTTGTTGTATGAAATTGCTCCCACCTTGCAAGTATTTGTACCTCCAATGCTAATACCTCGAAATAAAATAAGCAAAGTATCGAATGCTTGGGAGTTGAATTTCTCGTATTTTACCACTCTCCCCCATGAAGCTTCTTCCTTGGCGAATCTCCTCATATAAATTCCAGCAGTGGTTTAGGCTGCCCTCATATTTTTTCACATGAACCCCACTGTGGCACCTTGATAGATGCACAAAAATCACTGAAAGGCAAGTCTACAACTTTATTATAAATTTTGTAAAGGACCATAGGGTTAGTCAAAGACAATCTAAAGCGAAAGTCATGCACCACAGACATAGTTAGTTTAATATGTTCAGTAGGTTCATCCTCAATGAAGCGGTCCAATCCTGCATTATGCACAAGAGTATAGAAATCCTGCAGAATTCTCGTAACACGCAAGAATTCTTAGCAAGGATAGATTGATGGAAACACTCTTCCTTCACGGTGCACAAGCATGACCTCATGCAACTCCAACTCATGCTGGTTTAGTTGATGCACATTGTGCTCCATCTCTGAAATTTTTAACAATCAACACAAAATTTGATTTCAAGCAACTATAATGTGGAAACTACCATAGACACTTATAGGAGAGCTAAACATGCATCAAAACTATATTATTTCCACTCAAATCAAACATGCAAACTCACATAAGCTGTCACCTACAGTACCAAAATACTCAAGAAATACTCCACCAAATAAAATTCTATTTGGATAATCGGAGGAGTCACATACCGAAGAGCAAATGCACTAAATTTCAGCAACAATGGTGGGATGAGAAAAGAGATGGAAAAATCCAGAGGAAGAACCGCAAGAACACGGGTTCCAGGAAATGTTTTGAGTTTGTGGGGTGAGAGAGGAATCTTTGGCATGGAGAGAGTTAGGGGAGGGCCAGGGGGACCCACACCATGACCAGGCGCCACCAGGGGTAGGCCGCGACCCCCAATGGTGTGCCTGACTGTGGGTCCTCCCGGGGTCTCCCAGGTGGCTCTCTGCCTCATTTTTGACGTAAAAATTTATTATAATTTTTCTGGAATTTTTCGAGAAACTTTATTTTTGAGGTATTTTTAGAATTTAACAAGTAATTAAAAACCCAGAAAAACAAATGTGAAAAGGTGAAAAAACACCAAAACCAGAACTACAGAGGTTCTAAGACACTCTAATGGTAAAATAACCAGATAAAACAAAGGTGGATGTGGTGAGAACAAAAGTATGGATGGTGAAACCATGCATAACCAGAGTAATCAGGATGAAAACATGAAGAAAACATGACTATGGAAGATGGAAAACATGATTGTACTAAAGTAGCAAGGTGATAGCAGAAGTAAACATGGTGAAAACATAATGGGGAAGGTGAAAACATTGTCCTCTTCATTCAAAATCATTTTGTTAACAAGGCTGATCAAGTCTTGTTACCAGAACAATTTTTATATGAAGCAAAACTTTGCATATCACTAAATAATTATGTTACCTCAGCCTTGATGGACATAGTCCCAATCATAATAATTTCATATTCTTTTGGTGGCATTGGAATGGGACAATAAAATTCTCCAATCTTGATTATCTCAATATTTTCAATTGAATTTAAACCATATCTTCTATCAATCTTCTTGGGAAAATAAACAGTATGCTCTTTATCAATAACATTAAAACTTACTTTTTCTTGATTGCAAGCAATAACAGCCCATGCGGTGTTAATAAAAGGTCTCCCAAGAATAATAGACATATTATCATCTTCAGGCATTTCCAACACAACACAATCAGTTAATATCAAACAACTAGTAGAAAATTGAACATGAACATTCTGACATATACCAACAGGAATAGCAGTAGATTTATCAACCATTTGCAAAGATATATTAGTGTGTATCAATTTTCCAAGAGAGAGTCTCTTATAAAGACAGAAAGTCATAACACTAACTCCAGCTCCCAAGTCACATAAAGCAGTTCTAACATAATTATTTTTAATAGAACAAGGGATAGTAGGAATACCAGGATCTCCAAGCTTCTTTGAAACCTTGTCATTGAAAGAGTAATTAGCAAGCATAGTGGAAATTTCCTTATTACGAATTTTCCTTTTGTTAGAGACAATATATTTCATATATTTAGAATAAGGAGGGAGTTTAATAGCATCAGTCAAAGGGATTTGCAAAAATAGGGGTTTCATCCACTCACAAAACTTGTTATAATGTTATTCTTCCTTTGATTTGTGTTTCTTATTAGGAAAAGGCATTGATTTTTATACCCAAGGCTCTTTCATTACCATGTTTATTAGCAATGAAATCCTCCTTAGTATACTTCCCAGTTTTAGTTTGCTTTTTAGGTTGAGCTACAGTTTCTTATTTATCAGAAGCATCACTTTCATCATTACCACTTTCAGTTTCAGCATCAGAAATATATATACTATTAGGATCTTTTGCAGGTTCAAGAGATTCTACAACATTTTTATGTCTCTTCTTATTTTTCTTAGAAGGAGAACTATTGTTTTTAGGTTGCTGAGAATCTTGTTCAATCCTTTTAGGACGTCCTTCAGGATACAAGGGGTCCTGAGTAGAAACACCACTTGTAGTAATTATTTCACAGACATATTTTTCCCTAGAAGCATTAGCTAGCATATCTTTTTGCACTTTAGTGAGTTGATCAATTTGAGTTTGAACCATATGAAAATGTTTAACAAGAATTTCAACATCATTAGAGGTTCTCTCAATAATATCATGCACATTATCAATAGCTCTAGAGTTTTCCATAAGATGGTTTTGCACTCTCATATTAAAGTTGTCTTGCTTAACAACATAATTATCAAATTCATCTAAGAATTGATCAGGTGGTTTAGAGTAGGGAATATTTGTATTATCAAAGTATTGGAGATAGTGTACCTCAACTGTTGATGGATGAGGAATGGGCTTACATAATTATTCTATAGGAGGTAAACTCTTCACATCTTCAGATTTAATACCCCTCTCTTTAAGAGATTTCTTGGCTTCCTTCATCACTTCATCATTTAATTCAATCATCCCTCTCTTCTTGGGTGTTGGTATTGGTGTTGGCTCTGGTGTAGGTGTAGGCTCAGGTATATTCCAATCATCATTATTTTTGGCTATTTTAGCCATTAATTCCTCAGCTTCTTCTGGGGTTCTTTTCCTGAAAACACAACCAACACAACTCTCCAAGTATGTCCTAGATTCAACAGTTAGTCCATTATAAAATATATCTAGGAGCTCATTTTTAGGTAATGGATAGCCAGGGCTAGCTCTTATCAAAGAACAAAACCTTGTCCAAGATTCAGGCAATTTCTCTCCTTCAATTTGCTCAAAGTTAAAGATATCCTGCACAACAACATGTTGGGCACTAGAAGAAAAATATTTTTGAAAGAAAGCATTAACCAAATCCATAGGACTAGTAATAGATCCAGGTGACAGATTGTTAAACCAAGTTTTAGCTTCATCTTTCAATGAGAAAGGAAAGATCTTGGTGACAAAATAAGTACGCAACTTGGTATCATCACAAAATAAACGACTCAAAGATGAAAGCTCATTCATGTGTTCCATAGCACTTTTACTTTCAGTTCAACAAAAAGGTTCCTTCTCAACAATAGATATGTAAGATAAATCTAGAGAGAAATCATAATCTTTGTCTCTAGTGTGTATGGTAGATGTGGCAAACTTAGCATCAAGAGAAGATTTATATTTCACTGCGTGTGTTGCAGGAAGACTCCTAAGAGCACTTGCACCAGTAGTAGCTTGAGCTTTTTTAATAAAATCATCATTAATTTCAATATAGGTTTCATCAAGATCATCAATAGACTTAGGTGAATTAACAAGTGTACCAATATTTTCAACAAGAATTTTAGCACTTTCAATTTGTTTGGATTTAGCAATTGTAGCATCTAGGAAAATACCTAGTGAACCAGTATCATCAAGCACAGTAGAAGCACCATCAAAAGTATCAGAAGCATTTTCAGACTCATCAGAAGTAACATTACGTGTAGCATGTGGTGGTGTAAGAAGCTTACTCATAATAGATAGTGAATCAAGAGCAACAGAGGTGTTCAAAGTTGTACCTCTCCTTGTAGTGGATGGTAATATAGGAACTTGTCCATCATGAGTCTTGGCCATGATGAAAGTCTTGCAACGAACAATATCACGGTCAAGCGAGCAAATAAATAAAGCTATGCTCCCTGACAACGACGCCAGAAAATAGTCTTGCAGACCCACAAGTATAGGGGATCGCAACAACCTTCGAGGGAAGTAAATCCCAAATTTATTGATTCAACACAAGGGGAGCCAAAGAATATTTATACGCCTTAACAACCGAGTTGCCAATTCAGCTGCACCTGAAGGTAGACTTGCTCGCAACAATTTATCAGTGGTAACAGTTTTATAGCAGCAGTAGTAGTAAAATAACAGCAGGAATAAAATAGTAACAGCGGTAGCAATTGCGGAAAACAGCAGAATTAAAGTACCTTAGGCATAGAGGGAATGGATAAACGGGCGTTGCATGGATAACAAAGGTCATGTAATAATCTAAACATGGGCATTGCAGATAATAATAATAATAAAGCGTCCAAGTTCTAGGCAAACCATAGGCATGTGTTCCAATATAGTCATACGTGCTCGCAATGAGAAACTTGACAACATCTTTTGTCCTACCAGCCCATTACAGCGGGGCCTCAAGGGAGACTACTGGTAATTAAGGTGCTCCTTTTAATAAAGCACCGGAGCAAAGCATTAACACCTCATGAACACACGTGATCCTCACATCAAAACCATCCCCTCCGGATGTTCCAATTTCTGTCACTTTCGGGCCTTGGGTTCTGGACAATGACATGTGTAAACAGCTTGCAGATATGATCAAGAAACATAATTATACTCATAAAACAATAACATGTTCAGATCTGAGATTATGGCCCTCGAGCCCAAAGTGACAAGCATTAAGCATAACAAGTTGCAACAACGGTAGAAAACACTAACAATGGATACTAGGCACTATGCCCTAACAATCTGGCATTATTACATGATTGATCTCATCCAATCCCTTCCATCCCTCTCAGTCTACATCGACATTTACTCACACATGGACGGGGGAATCATGGATGGTTGATGGAGAAGAGGTGGCGGTGACGACGGCGATGATCTCCTCCAAATCCCCATCCCGGCAGGGCGCCAGAACAGGAACTTCTGATCTCCGAATCGAGTTTCGAGGTGGCGGAGGCGCTCTGTTGTGTTTCTGTGGAATATGACGACCCCCCCTCGTGTTTTATGTTTTTGGGGCATATGTTGTCGAAAGGGGAGCCCGAGGGGGTGGATGTGGCCCCACACCACTAGGCAGCACGACCAAGGGTGGGGGGCGCCCAGGGGTGGTATGGGCCAATCCTTGCCCCCTCCAGGTGTCCTTCTGGCTCCCGGGGTCTTCCGGTGATATAAGCTCAATGAGATATTTTTCGGGCAATTTCCCGAAAGTCGATTTTTTTTGCACAAAAACAAGACACCAGGGTAATTCTGCTGAAAAGAGCGTTAGTCCGAGTTAGTGGTATCCAAAACTCACAAGTTTAGAGGCAAACAATAAGAAAAGTGTTCGGAAAAGGAGATACGTTTTGGACGTATCAGCGGTCGCTTCTGGTAGCTGTTTTCCGCACGCTCTTCTGATAGGCTTTTCCTAGTTTTGCTCAGTCTGCTCATGTCATGGTATTTTATGCCATTAATTGAGAAGTCCAACTCGTCGCGATCAGTTCATCACTAACGTTGCGATTCACCGTTAGGACTAGTTTTGTTCATATCCAAATTTGTAACATATTTTTTGACCATGGGTTATTTTCTTGTTGTTTTTTTGGATGGCTGTAAGGATTTTACTAACATGTCATGCCCCTTTGATATGTGCAATCCATAATCTTTGCATGAAGAGTTAGCACTAAAATGTGAATGTATAATTTTTCTTGTCTGTTTTTTAAAACTTTGTTGTTCATGGGATCCATTTCTTAGAGAATTCTAGAATGGTAAAACAAAAAGGTTCTCCTTGGATGGCTGTCAATATTTTGGTATAACCATGTTTTTTTTACCCCAACTCTAGTTCATCTTTATGCCCAACATTGCCCAAAAACATGGGAAATTGAAATCCTAGCAAGACAAATGGAGGGTGGGACTCACATGACCTAAAAATACCCTTAATTGAAACCCATGAAGCACTTGCCAAACTGATTGAGGGATGCTTGGATTGTTTGAGACGAAGATATGCTCATGATGAAACTGATCATGCAGAACATGAGGTAATGAATAATAATGAGAAAGATGAAGGTGATAGCATGTGGGAAAGATGATTGCTCGGTCCCTTGCTAGGCAAGGGTGTTTGTTGTTGGGATTTTCTGCACAAATTTAACGTGTGATGTATTGGTTTCTTTCTTGTGGTTCATAGTTTGTTGGTCCCGATGAGCGTTACCACGTAGAATGCAAGGTATCGACAGAGAATGAGAAGATGAAGGTGATACACGATGATTGCTCGATGCCTTTTTGATCAAGGAAGTTCGTTGTTGGCGTTTTCTGCGCTTCCGTAACATGTGGCGCCTTGTTTGTTTTGTTGCAATTCATAGTTTGCTGGTTTTGTTGTGGATGGACGACCACCCTTGATGGACCGTGTATTATTGTGTTCTTGTGGTTGTTTGGTTTCCTTTCACATGGGGTGTATCGACGCGCGGTTTACGTTTAATAAAATTTTGGTGCTTGTTAAGACTTTGCTATTTGGCGTTAGGACAAGTTTGATTCACAAGCGAATTCACCCGTAATTTTTTTTTGTGTGTGTGGTAATTCACAGATTATTTTTTTTATCTTTTTACTCATATGTTGTCCATAATTTAACATGCCATGCTCCATTGCTATGTATTGTTCATCTTAACTGCTAAGGTGTTCAATACATGGAGAATCCAATACATTTGCATGAAGAGTTAGCATTAAAATGGGTCGTGTCTTAGAGAATTCCGGAATGATAAATAAATGGGTTCTTTTTGGATGATTGCCAAAAAACTTTGGTTCAACTATGCTACTTAACTAACTCTTGTCCATCTTTGATCTTAACATTGGGCAAAACATGTGCATTTAAATCTCGGCAAGCAAAAAATGATGGGTGGTCATAGTAGGCCTCAAATGAAAAGAAAAACTTAGAATAAAAAACCCATGAAGCGCTTGCCAATCTGTTTGATATTTGTTTGGATTATTTGAGAAGAAGGAAAATGTTATGCTCCCAATGAATATTACCACAGAGAATGCAATGTATCAAAACATAACGAAGAAGACGAAGGTGATACAAGATGATTGCTCGGCCCCATTTCTATCAAGGGAGTTCGTTCTTGGCGCTTTCTGCGCTTCTGTAACATGTGGTGTCTTGGTTGTTTTGTTGCAGTTCATAGTTTGTTGGTTTTATTGTGGATGGACGGCCACCCTTGATGGATCGTGTATTGTTGTCTTGTTGTGATTTATTGGTTTCCTTGTACATCGGGAGTATCGACGCACAGTTTACATTTAATAAAATTTTGGTGCCTGTTGAGGTTTCCAGGCCTGAGATGTTCTCACAATCAAGGTCGCCGTATTACTTATGAAATTTAGAAAACCCTACACTTTCAAGGTTCTCGAAAACAAGAGTCAGGTAATATTCTCTCTTCTACGCAAGAACAATTATCCTACGTGCCATGCAATGATTTAGCTCAACCGATATTTGTAGAGGCCCTAAGACTAGTCATAGTGGGGGGTAACATACACAAGTATCATGCATATGATACTAGTATATGATACTACCTCTATAATGCATAGTACTTCTTCCGTCCTGGTGTATAGGGCACATATAGCAATTCTCTAGAGCCTAGGTAGTCATTCATTGGGGTTTAAATATTACATGCATTGGTGGAGAGAGAGGTGGAGAGAGCCAACCACCCACTAATTAGAAGAGAATTAATGCAAAATGTGCCTAATAGATGGGACTGCATGTTTTTGGTATTATGCCCTATACACCAGGACGGAGGGAGTATCTTACAGTAGTATCATAATATCATTCTATTTATTGTTTTGTAGAATCTCAATGCAAATATGTGTATACGATTTACATGCAACTAAATTTTCTCGTTTTACGTGTCATGATACGGTATCTACCTATGTTACTCTAACCATCTCTCTCCTCATTAATTACCTGCCATATCAGCTTTTTTATGGGTCCAAGTTGCATGATACTAGCTATGATACCACCACTATGGCTAGTCTAATACAGTATATAAACTGGTCTTTGTAGATGCCCTAATACAATATATGCAGGAATAAATCCTAGAAGAGAAAGTCATGTACACACCCATTTGGTAAAAAAAAAAGGATTGGAAAATACTCGGTACTTGATTGGAATCTCCAATTAGTTATTACTAATTTCGAATGTATTTGGCTCGGCAATACTAAAATTGACACACTATTATGCATTCCTTAATAAAAATTGCAAGTCAAAGTTGGTAAATACTTTCATGGGATTGGCCAATTTGCTGCAAACCGAGCACTCTACATACTGAAAGGTGATCATGGTATGTTTTTAGTGACCACCATAAGAAGGATTGCAATTTGTTTTGATGGGATACTTTTTTTTGCGGAGGAATGCCATTGTTGATTGTACATAAGGTAAGTAAATTATCATTCTTTTTGGTGGGTATTGTTTTGTTGTTAGGGTATGATCTCACTAATCACCTCCCTGAAATATATACATGCCGGCTTAAAAACCTTCGTCGATCTGTCATGGGGGATGCTTTCCTCTTTTGTCATCATGCCAATTACTCAGTAAATCTACAGTGGATGAAATTTCATAAACAATTACTCGTAGTTGAATTACCGCCAAATCATCAATAAAACAACATGTGGCGAAATTAAGGAGGACAGAGGGTGCACTATACGTCCTTTATTATATTATTAGTATACTTGACTTTTTAGGGGCCGTCATAGTTTGCCCAAAATTGACATTTGTGTATACAAATAATATCACGTTTGGCAAGACAACATGTGTTGCTATTGTGTGCGTCAATGCATTTCAAAAGAAAGAAGAAGGAAAGATGGGCAGCAACTTTATTTTAAACCTTGAGGAATGCTGGGCAGGCAGGGCAGGTCAAAGCTGGCTGGGGGAGAAGAAGATTTCGAGCAGGTGACCTTTTGAAACCGCAACTGGCGGCGGGCGGATGGGAAGAAATCAGAAATGAGGAGGGCGAAATCGCAAGAGCCGGCCGCATAAATAAAAGCGGACGCAGGCAGGCACGCTCTTGGCTTTCTCGGATTTTCTATTTCTCTCTCCCCCCTCCCTTGGCCTCCTCCTCCTTTCCCCTTCGCTGCCCCACCCCACTACTAGCCCCCGCCGCCCCTCCGCTCTGTTCCATCCCATCCATTCGCCATTCCCTCCACCGCCCCGTCGCGCGGCGTCGCGTTCCTTCTGTGGCTGGTGGTGGGCGGGCGGACTGGTTGGGGTTTCTGAGGGGGCACCTGCGGGATGGCGTGATCGGCGGAGGGGGGAAAGAGGTGATGGGGAGGGCCGGGTTCGGGGTGGCGGCGGGATGCGCGGCGGCGGCGTGCGCGATCGCGGCGGTGCTGGTGGCGCGAAGGGCGAGCGCGCGGGCGCGGTGGCGGCGGGCCGTGGCGCTGCTGCGGGAGTTCGAGGAAGGCTGCGCCACGCCGCCGGCGCGCCTGCGGCAGGTCGTCGACGCCATGGTCGTCGAGATGCACGCGGGGCTGGCCTCCGACGGCGGCAGCAAGCTCAAGATGCTGCTCACCTTCGTCGACGCGCTCCCCAACGGGTACGGCCCCAAGGTCCCTCACTCTGCCCCCTCTCCCCCTCTGCTGCGGCTGCTACTGCTCGGTTCGTTCGTCGCCTTGCGATTCCTCCTAGTTTGCGGCGCTGCCTTGTTTCTTTCCTTCTTTCTTTCTCCCCCTTTTCTTTTTTCCTCCGATTCTTCGACGGAACAAAAATCTAAAGCCTTTTTCGGTGTTGCCATCTTTACTTCAAGAACAAATCCATTTGGTGGTTGGATCATGCCCCTTCAATCGCGCCGTCTTGCTTGCTCGCCCTGTTATTCAATCTGCCGCTTTACGCACGCAAATGTGGTTAATCCCCCCTTCACTGGCTTCTTCTTGCCTCCCGAACGATGCGGAGGAGTACTAGTGAGGTTTTTTTTTCCAAGCCTTTTTCTTTCTCCCCGTCCATGTGGAATGCTACGACGAGCATAGTACTCCGTATATTTCATAGTATTTTCCCCGTATAAATAAAGTTTCCAGCTCGCTCTCTACGGCGACATCGACACGCAGTATCTTCTTGCCACTTTCCCCTCGGCGTGCATTCTCTGGACTGCTCGTCTGAACACTACTACCGACTTGGATGGGTTCACATGTTTTATGTTGCCCCTTTTGCGGATTCTTACTCCGCGATGCTGTTTGGCCCTGTTGTGGAATGCTAAACGTATTTGGGGTCCGATGTGTTTTGTTCGTCCCAGCAGTTAACACACCTGGTCCGTTACTTTTTCTGGTGTTACTATGTTAATATAAAAGCCTCAATCTTTATTCGATTCCGCATAATGCCGCTCACATCTCGCCACTCACCTTTTGAAATTCTTGCTACTAGTAGTAGCGTTGTTACCGCTAGTTCACAGTGCTGCCATCTTTCTTGGAACGGCAAACAACCACGCCCGTCTCGTGCCTTGTCCATGCTACATACAGCTCCTTGTGCATCCAATCGCCATTCTTCCAGGGGATTAGCCCAGTTTGGTATCTGATGATGCCGCCAGCTGCCCAATGCTGCTCTGGGGGCAAAAATAATAAATATGCCCTGTTGCCTGCTGGTTTGAGCTTGCATTCATGGCGGGGTTGTTGCCCGGACCACCATAAAGGGGCATCTTTAGCAGTACATGAATCTACCAACACTTGTATGTGGCCGGCACTTAGGTTCACAGGCCAGGTTGTATTCCACATTGCCAATGTGGCCTATGACGTTCTCTGTCAGAGGAGAATCATTGCTTGTGAGGTCTCACTTCTTAGTCGGGGAGAATCATCGACTGGGCGTGTGTTCATCTGATTTGAACCCAAGCGTTGTGGTGGAAGCCAAAACAGAAACTGAGTTGCGCCGTTCCTCAAATTGTACTCTCATCTTCTTCTTGTCTTGGCGCACTCCTTGTGATCATGGCTTGTTGGCTTGTTGCACTTGCAACAGCTTGGCCTGCTGTTAGAACCTATAACTTCATGACAGAAGGATCCACATTGGTTTTGGTTGGCCTTTTGTATTTTTGCTTCTGTCACATGTTTGGATTTTAGTCCTTTGATGTTTCTTGATGATTGCCAGTGTGGCTTCTTAGTAGGTATTGCTGTGCTAGATGTAGTGTGCTATATGTAATTTGAAACAAGGCAATATCTTAATTATTGTTGACCAAAACCATTATTTCCAATCAATATATATGGAAGCGGTGACACCTATAGAATTTTTCAGTCTTTTTCTTTGATGACCATGAATCAGTTTTTAAAATATTAAGCCATGACACCTGTCTTAATTATTGTTGACCAAAACCATTATTTGCGATCAGTATATATGGAAGCGGAGTCACCTATAGAATTTTCCCCCTTTTTACTATTCTTTAATGACCATGAATCAGTTTGTTGACCTGTTTAAGCATGTCAATGTTTTCTATAATTGTACATTGGACCCCACAAAGATGGACCCCCTGAAGAAGACCTCTTCATTTTATTAGCTCTGTTGATGATCAATGCAGCCCACGCCCCATCCCCTGATTCAGAATAACTACTGTCCAATAATTGATTTGCAAATTTGGCAAGCAAAAATTGATCGCTCCTTATGGCAGTGATGAGCCAACTGTAAGTGTCTCCACCTGTCTACCCTTACCGAGGTAGTGTGCAGACAGTTAGTCTGGGAATCCACAAAATGTGAGCGCTAAGTGGGTGTGCTGACAGCTAACACAAATGACACCATAATGGTTGTTTCATCCGCTATGAAGGTGTCATGGTTCACTAATTTAAATATTTTATAACCAATGGAAAGTCATTATTGATAATTCTAATATCCTCTCTGCTCCCTTATCTAGTGCATTTTGCCTATGTAACAGTTGTACTAAATTGGCTATGGTCCTGCACTTCAGCAGGGATGAAGAAGGTGTATATTATGCCATTGATCTTGGAGGAACGAACTTCAGGGTCCTGAGGGTTGAAGTTGGTGTGGGTTCTGTAATCGTTAATCAGAAGGTTGAAACTCATGACATCCCTGAGAATTGTTGGGTACAAGTGAGGTACTTGTCTTACTATCTTATGTTTATGTTCTTAATATATGATATTGGTGCATGCCTTTGAGTTTTATTTCAACTGCAGGATTTATTCAGCTTTGTTGCCTTGACTCTGAAGAATTTTGTTGAAAAAGAAGATGGAAAAGATGAAAAAGAGGCACTTGGTTTTACATTTTCTTTCCCTGTCAGACAAAATTCAGTTTCTTCAGGGTCATTAATTAGGTGGACTAAGGGATTTTCAGTCGAGGACACGGTAAGGCAAATGATTTTTTCGCACGTCTTCCAGCATCGTGGTTTCCTTGTCATCCAGTTAGTCATACATAACTAGTGAAGATGTTATATTGGAAAGTATCTCTAGTTGTTTTGGCAAGAATCTTGAAGCTGCTAAAATGGTATTGATGATATTGAGTAGATGCAGAAATTTTCTGGTTAATGCCTGTAAGTTAGGATTTAATCATGTAAAACGGCCATGCTTTCTGATATGTAACACCTTTGATTAGCCTTATTTGTCATCTTTCTGGAATTATGTATTGTTTTCTTTTGCTGTTATATTTACTTGTCTACTTCTACTTTGAAATTATTATTTTTAACTTGCTGAACCATGTAATCTCAGGTTGGGAAAGATGTCGCCCAGTGCTTAGATGATGCACTTGCCAGGTGTGGATTGAATATTCGAGTTACCGTTCTGGTAGGTCTTACCCAACTTCTGTTGGCCTAACAGGACCGTTACTTTTATTCTTTCTTTCTTCCGGGAACCACATTTTGCTGATTTTGGTGCACTTGTGATTACTGCTTGTCCTCTACTGGTCTGGATAACTGCAACTTTTTGTGTTCATACATTCTCAATATACAAAGAAGGTGATTCCTAATGTTTAGGAGGTTACAAGGGAGAACTGAAGGATTATTTCTTAGATAGGCAGATCATGTATGAAATATTAAGTAGGTCATAGTTGTTTGTTGCTTTAAGCCCTGACCTTTGTAGGTTGTAAGATTTCTCAGGAAAAGAGGAATGACGAGTTAATAAAATTAGTTAACAAAGAAAAGTGGCCAGAGTGCAGTTTATCCTTTGTCTTAGTCTTAGATAGCCATCCACCTGCTATTTGTTGTTGGGTAGGGCTCAAATGAGATTCATGCTCTCATAGCTTTTCTATGCCAAGTTTGACACATTGACTTGTGTACTTGGTTTCACAGCAGTCTACTGTTGTGTTTTGGTATCTGATGCTGCGATAGCCCCTAACTTCCACTGCTAATTTATGCGCGTATGATCAGAGGTGCATTTTAGAATGCCAAAAATCTTTGCCTGATGCTATGCTTTGCTTTTACTATGCTGTAATATTAGGATGGCAGAGTATTCTTTTGATTAACCTAATTATGCAAATTTGTGATCCATGTCATATATTCATGCAGCCTCGAAGCTATCACTAAGTCATGACTCTCTTTTGGGACATGCATGTTCTGTTATGCTTCTTGTATCTGTGGAAAAATATCTATATTAGCACCCTCCTTTTAAATGATTATCTTTAATGTTTGTTTTGTGCTTAGGTCAACGATACTGTGGGGACATTAGCTCTAGGGCACTATTATGATGAGGATACAGTGGCTGCTGTGATTATCGGGGCTGGCACCAATGCTTGCTATGTCGAACGCACTGATGCAATTATCAAGTGCCAGGGTCTTCTTACAAACTCTGGAGGAATGGTATGTTAGTTTTCAGCTTTATCGGTACCTGGCTTGATTTGGCTGATGCACTGTTCCTGTGAATAAAGGAACTAGTATGCAAATCTCTTATGCCAAAGCATTGTATCTGTCAGGTAGTAAACATGGAATGGGGGAATTTCTGGTCATCACATTTGCCAAGAACTCCGTATGACATCTCTTTGGATGATGAGACACAAAATCGCAATGATCAGGTTAGTAATCTATGCAATTTTCAATCGTGTTGCATCTTTGTATTTTCTTGTCAATAGGATGAAACTTACGAGTCTTTGACACAGGGCTTTGAGAAAATGATCTCAGGAATGTACCTTGGGGAGATTGCAAGGCTGGTACTCCATAGAATGGCCCAAGAATCAGATGTTTTTGGTGATGCTGCCGATAGTCTATCGACCCCTTTCATTTTGAGGTATTGACATGCAAATTAATGAAATGATCGAGTGTTTGTTTATCCAAATTAATGTCTATGGAGCTTGTACTACAATTGTACCGTCAGTTAGCTGAATATTTTTTTCCATATTACTGGTATAGGAATGACTATTTTGTTATTTGCTATTGCTTGACCAATTCCGACCCAGTACTACAACTAGCTGAAAATTTCTTCGAAGATTTATGCAGCTCCTTATGTTACACTGTCGCTTGTCTGCTTAGCCAAGTCTTGCGTTACGAAGCTGCATAGTGCTCTTCAGTAGTATTTTATTTAAATTTGATTATATTGGCTTGTCAAACCCTTCACATTTATGGAATTTTATTGAAGTTCAAGGATTATCATGTTCTAAATAACTAGTAGTACAAATTCTATTCTAAACACTGATCCTTTTGTTATGTAGCACACCATTTCTGGCTGCAATGCGCGAGGACGATTCACCAGATCTGAGCGAAGTCGGAAGGATACTGCAAGAACATCTGAAGGTTAGCTTTTCCTTGTCACGTGCTGTGTACTTGCTCTGGCATCAATCCCATGCTGGTACTCACATTAGTATTCATGTGCTTTCCAAGGTTTGTAACTTGCCTCGCATCCTGTGTTTGCATTCCAGATCCCCTCTGCCCCTCTGAAAACTCGGAGACTGGTGGTGAAAATCTGTGACATCGTCACCTGCAGAGCTGCCCGTCTTGCTGCCGCTGGCATCGTGGGCATACTGAAAAAGCTGGGCCGAGATGGGAGCGGCAGTGGTGCAGCCTCCTCGAGCGGAAGAACGAGAGAGCAGCCAAAGAGGACGGTGGTCGCGATCGAGGGCAGCCTGTACCAGGGGTATCCGGTGTTCAAGGAGTACCTGGACGAGGCCCTGGTGGAGATCCTGGGAGAGGAGGTGGCGCAGACCGTAACGCTCAGGGTGACGGAGGACGGGCCGGGGACCGGGGCCGCTCTACTCGCCGCGGCACATTCGTCGAATAGACATCAGGAACAAGGTGGAGGAGGTTCCATATAGCGGATTGGGGAAGACGATGGCGATACTGCTTTGCCCCTCTGTGCAAATGTAAAAAGGGACATTGTTTGATATCTATAATTCATATATATAAGATCTGGTCTTGTGCAGAGAAATTTCCCCCTTCCTTTCTGTTTCTTAGCTGTTGATCTTATCACGTGTCAAGGTAGGTTGAGATGACAATTGCTACAGGCTACGCAGAATATTCTGACAACATTTATCTGGTAAGATTGATTAGGCACCTTAATCGAAGTGAACATCTTGTTTGAATTAATATCTGAGATGGGATCAAGGCTACACGCTGAAGACATATCACAAATGTAAAGCTATTGTGTTCTCTTGGGACTACACAACAGATATGTTATACTCGGATGGCATCTGTTCAGTTAGCTACACACCTCTCATTTTAAAGCCTAAGCTAGTGTAATAGCAACTTTAGAAGATTTCTTCAAAACTGCATTTGTTAGGAAACAACCTACTCCGACAGATTCCTTGAGACCCCTTGTTCAATGAAGTTTTTAAGTATCTTCCCTACAAACTAGTCCCTTTGTTCTATAATTTCGAGAAATACCGTGGAAATTTTAAATGGAGGCTCGTTCTTTTGAAAATTTCAAAATATTGTACTCCCTTCGTCTCAAATTAATGGTCACAAAGATGGACAAAAGTGGATGTATCTAACATAGATACGTCAACTTTTGTCCATCTTTGTGACAATTAATTTGAGACGGAGAGAGTAAAATATCAAGGCAAACAACATACTCCCCAAAATAAATGTCTCAAAGTTGGACAAAAGTGGATGTATCTAATTTTGTCCAACTTTGAGACAATTAATTTAAGACGGTGGGAGTATTATTTTAGGAAACACAAAAAATGAAAATGTGACAATTTGAATATTTTAAAAATGTGTACGGTTACCCATTTGTCATTTTTTTTCATAGCCTAAAATACAACGAATTTTGGATTGATTTTTCCACACTTGTAGATCACTTGTAGACCAGGTTATTATCTACATCTAGGACATTTCACCAAGTTTTGGAAACTTCAAAACGAAGATTTCGAAAGTTTCAATAAACAAACCACCTAGAGCCCGAGCTCCAAAGCACCACTCGAAATATTGGGCCTTTTGTATCTGGTTCAATAAGTGCACTAGGAGCTCCCGTGATAGAAAGGAGATTGACCACTCCCGTCGAGGCACGCCCTTGATGCTGGCTAATACGACGCATCCCACGACCATCACCATGTCATGTGCTCCAACATATGTCAAGTCACTGTGGACTTCAAAGGTGAACATATATCGCGTTGCATTGCTAGATTTGAGACAATAAGTACAGACATGTGGGAGGATGCCAAGAGAGACCAAGGATATATTCAAGGTGGAAGCATGAAAAATTAGGAGGAAGCGTTGACTCGAAGAGGAAGCTGAAGAAACTCATATTTGTTTCATATCGGTTGTTGGTTATACTTATCCATGTCGGTTCGTAGGTCAGTATAACTAATTCCTGACCGATACAGGGTACAAAAGCGTATTGGTTACAACATCTGATTGAACCGATATATATCATTTTTAGGATCGGTTCAGCCAACTTAAAAACTAATACACTTGTAAGGTGGGGCCGAGGCCTTTGTAACTTTCCCCTATCCTTCTAGAATGTAAAGAGAGTTCTAGGCCATCTCCCTTTGACTTCTAGGGAATCAACCTTCCCAAGTGGCTATATTGGATCAATAATCTATGTCATTGTTGAAGCTATCATTAACGTAACCCCTGACGAGGAGCTCTTTATCACCACCATAGACTAAAAACATGTCCTTAGTACTCTTTAGGTATTTAAGGATATTCTTAACTGATGTCCAGTGCTCGTCTAATGTATCACTCTAGTATTTCCTCGTCAAACTAAGAGCATGGGACATATTTGGTCCAGTAGACATCATAGCTTACATGATTGAGCCAATGGATGAGGCATTGGGGATGTTTCTCATATTTTCTCTTTCATGTGCCGTAGCCGGACAATTAGTCTTACTCAATGTCTTACCGTGCAACATGAAAAAAAACCTTTCTTTGCTTGATCTATTCTAAACCGCTTAAGAGCTTTGTGAAGGTATGTACTTTGACTAAGTTCTATTAGAAGTATCAATCTATCCCTATAGACCTTGATGCCTAATATATATGCGACCTCACCAAGATCTTTCATTGAAATAACCTTTTAGACCTTCAAGAAGTTCTATATAATTTCCAGTCGATAATATGTCTACCACATATAATACCAGAAATACTATTGAACTCTCACTCACTTTCTTATGAATAGAAGATTGTCCAAAATTTTGGACGAATCCAATTTTTTTATTACCTCATCAGAACGAAGATTATAACTCTCAAATGCTTGCTTCAGTCCATAGATGGAACGCTGAAGTTTGCACAATTTACCAGCATCCTTAGGATCGAAAAACTCTTCAGCTTGCATCATATACTACTATTCTTCAACATTGCTATTGAGGAACCCAATTTTGACGTCCATTTGCCGACTTTCATAATAAAAAAATGCAACAATTGGTAGTAGAATCCTAATAGACTTTAGCATCACTATGGGTGAGAAAGTCTCATCTTAGACAACCCTTTTATTTTTCCAAAAACCTTTTCCGAGAAGTCATACTTTATAAAGAGCTACATAACGATTAGAATTTGGTTTCTTCTTAAAGATCCATTTACACTCAACAATATTTTGGTCATTGGAGAGATCAACATGTCCATACTTGGTTTTAATACATGGATACTATCTAGGATTTCATGGATTCTAGTCATTTCCTAGAGTCAGGGTGATGGCGTGAAATCACACGCCCGTTGGGAGATCCCAAGAAGGTATGATGTAGTCCAGCACCAAATTTTCCCCAGTTAGGAACATGGATGATCAATCTAGTAAGAATTCTAAGTCTCTCAATAGGTTTCTTGAGACACAACGTCATAAATATAGCATCTTGACAGGAGCCAAGCGTGGACCTACACACAAAACAAAACTCTCTCTTACTCCCAACTTTCGAAGAAAGAAGTCAATCTTCCCGTTTTACTAAAAAATTGAGAATTAATTGTATCAAATGGTTGGAGAATATTAAATAAAAACGGAACATCAAACAAGTGACGATGAAAGATAGTAAACAAGATTGTAATCAATGAGGCCATAGTTTTACTAGCGGTGTCTCTCCCAAAAACAATAAACATGTTGGGTGAACAAATTACAGCTGGGCAATTGACAAATCATGAATGTATAACAATACTATTATAAATAAATATAGTTCACGGGTTCTAACATTGTAGGCATTACGTCAAGATATATAGACCACCATCCGGTATCATCTATTACTAAAAGTCCACCTTGAGACATAAATCCATCAAATCTCGCTAGTATTAAGTTATAACAACGAAGTGATTGCTTATGTGCAACAGACAAATGCAATAAAAATCACTGGTAGGCCCAGGATTTTGATGTCGTGTATTCAAAAATTTAAAGGGCACAAAATATTATTCTTTTACAGTCTAAAGGCTGGATTTTGGCATGCATAATTGATTATTGCAACATGCAGTCATATTGTATAATGTATGTTTAGAAGACATGTCACAAAAATATGAGCACAATATCGTAGATTTCTAGAACAGATGAGACTTGAAGTTATTTAAATCATATAGGTACCAATTTCTCAACATATCAAAGAAGCCACATCTAAATAAGAGGACATAAAATACGAAAATGATAGGAAAGCTTACAAATTCTAGGATAACTTTTCGATTTTTTAAGGCTTTAAAACTAGTAATGATATCCTCATCCTTAACTTGCAGGCAGTCATTCAAGAGGTTCCGGCCCATCATACTTCTAAGCTTGTTTTTAATATTAATTCATCGAAGAAAAGACTCTCTCAACACCAGCTGTCGCAACAGGAAGAACTAGCACCAATTTGAGAAGTTCGTAAACAATATCATACCGAAGAATCCTATCTGTTTTAACAAGAATCATAGATAGCTCCGCTAGACTCCTCAAATTTGTGAAGTTTTCATCCTTACTCACATCATTTATAAAGAGGTTAGGTTGAAAAGGAAGATGGACCAATGAAAGTGATGTATGGGAACCTAGAGGTGGGAGGGGGGGGGGGGGGGGGCGTGAATAGGTGCTACGACCAATTTTAATTTTTCTACAAGATTAGGCTTGACATAAAGGTAAATTCTCTAGATAATGCAACTACGGTGAATTTACCTATATGACAACAACAAGCACAAACAAAATACAAGCATAAGTAAAGGGGAAGGGAACGAGGTAACCGATATAAAGCACGCGGAGACACGATGTAATCCTGAGTTCCTCCTTGTTAACGGAGTACGGCTCGTTGGAGGGGTGTGAGCTCTCCACGAAGGCCTACTCAACACCACAAAGGCCTCACCCTATTCTCCTATGAACCTCGCCACAAAGGCCTAGTCGACCTTCCACTATTGATCCCTTTTGAGGCGGGAATCGAATCCTTTACAAACAAGCTTGGGGCACACACCCACAACCAAATTGGGGGCTCCCAACACCAAGAATCACCAAGAGTAGCAAGAGGTCTAGGTTCTCCACAAATGGAAACCCTAGACTCGAATCCCTGAAGAATATGAGGGGGAAATGAAGAATGGCTCGGTGAAGATGTAGATCGGGGCCTTCTCCTTCAATCCTTCAAAGATCAACAAGTTTGGTGGGAGGGATTGGGAGTAATTGAAAATTTGGTGAGATCAATAAATGATATTTAATGCTTGGGACGAACTGGAGCTCAAGGAGGAAGAGGAGGGGTATTTATACCCCCTCCTCAAATCTAGCCGTTTGAGCAGGAAACAGGGTACCGGAATATCCGGTCCAAGTTTGGACCGGAATATCCGGTTGGCTTCTTTCTTCAGATCTGAATCGAACTCGTTGACTTCAACCGGATAATCCAACTGGGTCTGAATAATCCGGTAGCAATAACCCGGCTGGCTTCTGTCCCGCGCAGGAACCTAAACCGGATATTCTGGTTGACACAGAATAATCCGGTTCAAATAATCCGGTTGGGTTCTGTGAGTTGAGGCTTCAGTCCTTAGTCGATTTTGAGCAAAACTTTCTCAATCGGAATATCCAGTACTTCATGAATAATCCGGTTCAAATATTCTGGCTCACCTCTGTCCCGAACTGGACAGAAACTATCCTAACCTGAATATCTGGCTTCCCAGAATAATCCGGCTCCTCACTGCCCCAAATTTCAATGGCCAATCTTCACCGGTCTTTTTGGTGATCGATGCGGATGTTAAGTATAACACCTGCACACTAAACACCTCGATAAATGATCTACTTAGTATTGTTAACTAACACACAAAACACTGAGAAAACGAAATGCAATTTCAATCTCCCCCTTTTTGGTGTTAGATGACAATAATAAGATTTGCAATGAAACTTTGACGAGTACATGTTTGAAATAACATGGAAATTGCTCCCCCTACACATATGCACATCTTTTGTTTGCCTCAAATGCACAATGTGCAATATCCATACGGAGAGAAATTTCTAACAAGTAAAACAAACATGCCAACAAAACTATAACCAATATGTTGAGGAAGTTGAAATAGATACCTTGTGCGTAGAGATAATGCCAAGTATACCGAAGCACAATAATAGATGATATCCTCAACATAATCATAGATAACCAAATGACCATAGTCTCACACCATGTAATAGCACATAGTTTTAAACGAGACAATAAGTAATAAATAGTTCACGAATAAGACTAAATGGACACAAGCTTTCAAGAAATGGTAAAAGCATATGCTTGTGCCCGAAACCCATGCAAATCCCGTAGGCCTAATACTACTTCTCCCCCTTTCGCATCGAGACACCAAAAAGGAGATAGGTAGTGGTGCTAGTGTCCCAACAACAATCTAAGCATCCGAGTGCTCGGACGACTCTCCAGCCGACGCATCAGAAGCACCCTCAGCAGCCCTCTCAAGATCCTCGTCCGCATCCTCATCTTCCTCATCGAAATCATCTCCAGCATGAGTACTGGAAGAAGCAGTTGTGGCACGAAGAGCCTCATCAATCCGCTCCCAAGGGGTACGGTCCCTGGATGACCACTGAGAATAAGACTCTAGGACAAGGGCAGAAGGAAGATCACCAGTTGCACCACTCACATGGTGAAGAATCTGACGCTGAGAGATGGACATAGAAGTGTCCCTGCGGTAGGCCTGGTACCGCTCCTTCTGGATATCCACATTCATGCACAACACATTGCGCTGAAACCAGGAAAGCTTCCTGACATTACGCAGAGTGGTGGAAGGATCAGTCATGCAAGCACTAGAAGGGCCCACACCTCCCATAGAGGAACCACCCTCAGGAGGAGGAACAAGATCACGTACAACCTTCTTCCTCTTGACATATAGCTTCTTGAAGGCATGTTCTTCCAAAGGTAGCTCACGGAAATCCCTCTTCATGGTATCCTTGATCAACATCATAATATACAGTCCATATGGTATGGTGTTCCCACCAATCATATCATTGCGCAACTCATGGAAGATAATGTCCATGACATCCACAGTATAGGAAGCAGTAGGGTCCTCATCCTCCATACACTGCTTAGCCAGAATAAGAAGATTGCAAAGGGTACTGGTGAGAGCATCATTGTTACCTCCACTAGGCACCAAGAAGGACCGGAAGAGGCGCACGAGCTGACCATAGAATGGAAGAAGCCCTTCCAACTTCCCAACAGTGTATCCTAGAGCATACATCTCTGCCATAGTCCTCTCCCTCTGAGGTATCTCCACATCATGCATATGGTGACCAAGTGGAGGATGAGAGTTGTGCTTGTAACCAAGCAAACGACCCAGCCTGTGAAATGGAGCCTCACAAGGAGTGGACTGGGTCATCCACTTCAAAGAGCACGGAACACCAGAGTCAAACACTAGAGTGGACATGAACTGAACAACTAGATCAGTGTTGTAAGGGCAACGAGTCTCCAAGAGCTCCACAAGACCAACCCTGTCAATGATACTAGCAGCATTAGCAAATTCTTCCTTATCCTTGATCAACTGGAAATTGGTAGGATGCATCTGATGGATAGGGATCTTGTAGTCAGAATAAATGTCCGCAAAGATGTAGGACTGCTCCCTGCACCAGAACCGAGCATCCTCACACTCCGAATCTCTAGGAGTGTTGTACCAATCTCCCTGACGAATCTGTGAAAACTCCTGAGTGGTCACGTTATACTTGTAGTTCTTCTGATATCCCTCCCCTTTTTCTTCTTTGAGGATGGCTTAGTGGCAATAGACTTGGCCTTCCCCTTGGCAACGACTTTCCTTGGAGGACGAGGGTCACTGGGGTCCTCATCACTCGTGTCCTTGTACGAAGGACGCTTGCGAGGGCCCAACTTGTCAGCGCGAGAGCTACCTGTGAAGGAACAACATAGAAGGGAGCAATGGGTGTAAGTGAACACATGTCAACAAATGAAGGAATCATACGACAAAACAATAGGGAAGAGTCCACCCAATGATCGAGAATGAATTCTAGTTAGGAGAAAAACAGTACTGGTGGAATTCGGGAAAGAACTCAACCGGATATTCCGGTTCAGTACTGTACCGGATATTCCGAGTGCCTGACATAACTCAACCGGATATTCCGTGTGCACGATTCCAGCACTATATTGATCCTTGCCTAGATTCAAAAACTAGATCGGTGACATGGGAATCTAACCTATTGTCTCTAGCATGCATAGGAAACCCTAGGGAACATTCACTACCAAGCATTTGCAAGAAAAGCAAGAATCCATGGAGAGGTAGGGTTATGGCACCAAGATTCAAAGAGATTGAACTTTACCGGTGTCCATGGATGAGGATGCTTGGATGGAAATGACCCCAAGGAGATGGGGAACGATATCCGAGCAATAACTCACAGATCCCACGGAGGAAGTGGCCCGGGAGGCCAAGAATCGGAGAGGCGGCGCTTTGGTGGAGAAGGGGACTTGGGGGAGAAAGGCAGGAACTGCCTCCCCACCCCGTGCCCCTCCAGATATGAGGAGATTCGTCGGACCGGATATTCCGGTTCAAGTATGAACCGGATATTCCGGTACCACCCGGATATTCTTGTTCAAAACAGAACCGGATTTTCCAGCTGCCTTCTGATTCGAAACTTCCTAGTTTCAATGGAGTGACAAATGTGCTAGATAGAGTTTGTTTTTTAGGTAGAAAGGCTTAGGATAGAAACACCAAACTGGAAGTAGTACTTATCACGCTCATTTGCAAGAATCAGACAACAAAAGACCAAGTGAGTGAGATTTTCCTACGAAAACACTTAGCTAGGGAAAACAAGATAAATGCAATGAAATATCAAATAAACCCCAACTAAAATCCAACTCTTCACAAAAAATAGGTTGGTGGCCTAAGCCACCATGTAACAACTATAGGGTATGACACCGCGAAGATATATCTTGGGTGCATGGCCAATACTCGACATTGAAGCTCACAATTCAACATTAGAATAAAAAGATAACAATGAATTTTTACTTTGGGCATAATGGGGGGAGGGAAAACCCAATGTGTTAGGATAACACTCCCCCTATGTCCATGACTACACCTAAACCCAAACACGTATCAACTATAGGGGTGTGTGCAAGATCTTCAAGTCAAACTCCTAGAATCAATGATATTTAGCTCATTCCTCAAGAACATGAATATTGCATCAGCAAGAGGCTTATGAAGATGTCCGCGAGATTATCCTTGGTGGGGACATATGCTAGCTCAATATCACCTCTTGACACATGATCCCGGATAAAATGATGACGAATCTCAATATGCTTTGTCCTTGTGTGTTGCACGGGGTTGTAGGCGATCTTGATGACACTTTCATTGTCACACATGAGAGGCACCTTCTCCAAGTGAACATCATACTCTTTGAGGGTTTGCCTTATCCATAGAAATTGGGTGCAAGCACTAGCGGCCGCCACATACTCGGCTTCGACGGTGGAGAGAGATATACAATTTTGCTTCTTGGAAGACCAAATCACCAAGGAGCTACCAAGAAATCGGCAAGCCCCGGAAGTAGACTTACTATCATCTTGATCACCGGCCCAATCCGCGTCCATGTAGCCCTTCAGAGAGAATTGTGCCCCCCCGGGGTACCACAAACCAAACCTTGAGGTATCAACCAAATACCGAAAGTTCCTATGGACTGCCACTAAGTGGCTTTCCTTATGAGCTGCTTGATACCTTTCACACACACCTACACTCAAAACGATATCGGGCCTAGATGCACAAAGGTAAAGCAAAGAACCAATCATAGAACGGTAAAACTTTTGGTCCACATCTTTACCATCCGGATTGCGCTTGAGGTGGCATTTGACTTGCAAAGGTGATGGATTCATCTTTGCACCTTGGAAATTACACCTCTTGAGCATGTCTTGGGTGTACTTGTCTTGAGAAAGGAAAGTCCCACGAGCCAATTGCTTGATCTCAAAGCCAAGGAAGAATTTAAGCTCTCCCATCATGGAAATCTCAAACCTATCAGTCATAAGCTTTGAGTACTCATTATTAAAAGCTTGGTTAGTTGATCCAAATATAATATCATCCACATAGAGTTGGCATATGAAAAGCTCTCCCTTTACCCTCTTTGTGAAAAGGGTGGGGTCAATATTCCCAACTTCAAAACCACGGTATTCCAATAACTCTCTGAGGTGCTCATACCACGCACGTGGTGCATGTTTAAGTCCATAGAGAGCCTTATGAAGCTTGTATACATGGTTAGGAAAGTTGAGATTCTTGAACCCCGGAGGTAGCTTAACATATACCTCCTCTTTTAGTGGACCATTCAAGAAAGAACTTTGGACATCCATTTGTTGCAACTTGAAATTATGCGAAGATGCATATGCAAGGAGGATACGGATGGACTCAAGGGGATCCACGGGAGCATAGGTCTCATCAAAGTCAATGCCTTCCACTTGAGTATAGCCTTGAGCCACCAATATTGCCGTGTTCCTTATGACAATGCCATGCTCATCTTGCTTGTTCTTGAATATCCACTTAGTGCCAATAACATTGTGGCAATCTTTGGGCTTCTCAACTAGCTTCCAAACTTTATTGCGCTCAAAGTTATTGAGCTCATCATGCATAGCTTCAACCCAATCGGAGTCCTCAAGAGCTTCAAACACTTTCTTTGGTTCCACCATAGATATGTGAGCTTGATGCTCACTAAAATGTGCCAATTGCCTTCTTGTGGATCTTCGAGCTTGAACATATTCCAACACTTTGTTTTCTTGAGCATCAATTTTCTTCAAAGCTCTTCTTATCCTTCTAGCACGACGGGCTTCGATCTCCTCATTATTGCGAGGAGGAATCACTTGATCATCTTGATCATTTGGATCCCCGTCTTGACCAACTTGGCCTTTATCACCATCATCATCATCATCAACAACAATATCTTCAACATTAGCTTCAACTTGAGGAGAGGAGGATGAGGATGGTTGATCTTGGCCTTGACCTTGACTAGCATGAATGATAGGAGTGGTTGCATCTTGCGTAGTATCTTGGTCAATGAGAGGAGGGTCTTCAACATGTTCTTGGTTTGGTGCATCACTTGGCTCCTTGGCTTGTTCTTCTATTGTAGAGGAGGGCTCCACTTGAGTAGAGCATAGTCCTTCTCTAGTCACCATAAGGTGTCCCTCAATGGGGCGGAAAAATCCCACACCCATTCTTCCTATGGCTTCTTGAGGTATTTCAACATCTACATTAGAAACATGAAATTGCGCCACTTGGGAGACATCATTTTCCTCGAAAACCACACTACAAGATTCTATGACAATCCGCGAGGCTTTGTCAAAGACTCTATAAGTATGGGATTCGACACCGTAACCAACAAATATACCATCAATAGTTTTGGATTGAAATTTAGACAACATAACACCCTTGATCAAATAGAAGCACTTACAACCGAATGCACGGAAGTAGGAGAAGTTGGGTTTGTTGCCAGTGAGGATCTCATATGGAGTCTTGTCCAAGCCCTTGCCGATGTAGAGGCGGTTGGAGGAGTGGCATGCGGTAGAAATAGCCTCCGCCTATAGATATTGGGGAGAAGAATACTCCACCAACATTGTCCTTGAGATATCCAATAGAGTTCTATTCTTCCGCTCGGCTACACCATTTTGTTGAGGGGTGTAGGTGGCGGAATATTTATGACGAATACCCTCATCACTAAGGAATTCATTCAAAGTGTAGTTCTTGATTTCGGAGCCATTATCACTCCTAATGGCCATGATTTGGACACTATGTTGACGTTGCACTTGGTTGGCGAAGTCGATGATAGTTTGTTGGGTCTCACTCTTGCACTTGAAGAAATAGACCCATGTGTATCTTGAGTAGTCATCAACAATCACCAAGCGATACTTCTTGCCTCCAAGACTTGCCTCGAGCACGGCACCAAAGAGATCAACACGGAGAAGCTCCAAGATCCTCATTGATGAGATAATAGTCTTGGCCTTGTGGGCGGCATCATGCTTCTTTCCTTCAACACACGACCTACAAACGCGATCTTTGGAAAAGGAAACATTTTATTTTAGTCCGAGGATAAGGCCACCTTTGTGAAGACTTTGCAAAGTTCTCATGTTGACATGGGATAAGCGGTGATGCCACAACCACCCCACATCCGCCTTTCCAAAAAGACACATTGATTGAGAGTTGGTGGACTTCTAAAAGTCTACCATGAACAACTCATTTTCAACATGTCCCACGAATGCGATGTCAGGAGTCTTGCTCCTCAAAACGACCACAATATCGGGATCAAAGAAGACGGACAAACCCATCTTCCCTAACGAACGAACTGAAAGTAAATTATAACCAAGGGATTCAACAAGCATGACGTCCACGATAGTGATATCAGGAGCAATCACAACCTTGCCAATCTTAGACTTGGACATGTCTCCATAAGTGACGGTTGCATTAATATCATTTGGGCGCAACTCCGTCACAAGTTCTTTGCTGCCGGTCATATGACTAGTGCATCCACTATCAATTATCCATTTAGACCCACCAGAAGCAGAGTCATGCAAGAGATCATTGACTAGAGTTAGGACCCGAGGAGGGTCCCTTCTAGTTAGCAACAAGGGTCTTTGGAACCCAAATGGTATAGTCAATGTAACCCTCAATAGGACCAACATATTTAGCTTGAACAACACCATAATAATCAACATATAAGAAATGGTGTGGATTGTTAGTTCCCGTGGAAATTCCACGAGTAGTGTTGTCCCTGATGACACCACTACTTGAAGCAACATTGTTAACTTGTGCGGGAGTGCTACGAGTAGTGTTGTCCCTAATGACAATACCACCCGAAGCACCATTGTTGGCCTTGTTCTTGCTCTTCTTCTTCTTGTTAACATAGCCAAGACCTTGCTTGCCCACTTGTTGCCTTGGAGCACTCATGTGGGCTAGGGGCAACAGAGGCCACAACCTTCTCAACTTGAGGGCTCTATCCCTTGAGCCTTGTTAGCTCATCCTTCAACCTAGCATTTTCCTCAATAATATTTGCATGATCACAAGAAGAAGTAGAGGTGCTAGGGTTGTTAATTTGAGTTTGAAGTTGTTCATGCAACTCTTTGAGGGAAGAATGTTGACTCTCCAAGACCTTGTGAGCCTTGGTTAGCTTTTCAAACTCCTCGGTTAGTTTACCATGACGAACACCAAACTGAACCTTATCCTTTTTATCCTTTTTATATTTAGAAATTGCAAGGTCACGTTCCTTAGTGATATTAGAAACAAGTTCATTATGTTACTCTTCAATAGATTCGAGTTCCTCCTCAAGAGAAACTCTACCATCATGCTCTTCCTTAAGAGTCATGGAGAGAGATGCTATCTCATCTGCATCCCTTATTTCAATCTCAACTTTCTTCTCAAGATCTTCATGTGCCTCTCCCAATTGGATCATGAGATGATCAAAGTACTTCTTGGTCTCCCCTTGCACGTTAGACATAAAACATTCCAAAGAGAGAATTTCATCTTCTACTCTAAGACTAGCATGGTTTTCTAGTTCACTTGGGGTCTTAGAGTTGGGAGAAGGTGGTACCTCCGAGGCCTTAGCCATGAAGCACTTGGCATTTGGGTGAGGATGATTCTCATTGGGGGATTCAAAGAGAGATGAAGATGATAGAGTTGAAGCAATGGCAAGAGCGGCCACTTCACTTGTGGTTTCTTCTTCTTCATCACTTCCGGAATCATACTCCTCTTGAGTCACTAGCACGAACTTGGTGGGAGACTTCTTGTTGAATGGTTTCTTCTTGAAGTGAGGTTTTTTGTAAGCAATCTTGGACTTGTCCTTGCGAATGAGCTTGCCACTATGGAGTTCTTTACTTTCATAGGGACACTCTGCAATGAAATGGTTCTTCTCTTGACAATTTAAGCAAGACCTCACTCTTTGAGTCCCATCATTGCCATAGTGAGACTTGGTCTTCTCCTCAACATATGCCTTGGACTTGGGTGGATTCTTCCAAATCTTTTGCACGGTAAGATCAATGACATCTTTGAGCACGGGATCATACTCTTGATCCTTCAATGGAACCAATTCTCATGACACTCTTCTTCATACTCAACCTCCCTTGACACAACCTTGGCCTTCAAAGCAACCGATGCACCTTTGTGCATTCCTATGGCCCTAGCACGGTTGTCAAGAGCATCATTGGTTTGCACTTGATAGGAGCACACCTCTTGCATAACTTGAGTTGATGTCAACGAAGCAAAGTCATGTCTTCCTTGAATGATCTTCAAGTCCGCGGGCTCAAATGGCATGAGAGCAATCATGTACTTCATGTTGATCCAAGCATCATCAATGTACTTGGCACCAACATTGTGGAATGCGGTGGCAAGAGTCTTGAGCCTTCGGTACATGTCTTCATGGCTCTCCCCATCATGCATATAGAACCCTTCGGCCTCATTGATCAATGCATCATACCTATTCCTTTGCATGATTTCATTGCCCACAAACATGACGACAAGAGTGTCCCATGTTTCCTTGAAGGTGGAATATTGTTGAATATGAGGCATGTGGTTAGGACCCACGACTTGTTGAAGAATAGACAAGGCGGTGTAGTTGAGTTGACAATCTACGAATTCTCTTCTTGTCAATTTCTTGGGGTCATGAGGCTTGTATCCATCGCGAGTGACCCTCCAAAATTCTATACAAGAAGATTTCAAGTGAGTTTCCATGTAATATTGCGATTCACGAAAATAATGTGCATCAATTTTAGGTGGATCTCCCCTAGGGATTATATGAGGATGTGGGATGGGAGGATCGGGAGAATAATATCCTTTGCCAGAGTGATATTCTCCATCTCCTTCCGTACCCTTATCTGTGGAGTTCTTAGCGGAATCATTTTTAGATGGATCACCATTATCCCCTTTCTCGGCGCACTCCGGGACTTCGTCCAGAGGAGGTGAAGTAGAGACTTCCGGTTCCTTGGGTTTCATGCATTGCAACATGAGTTGACGCAATTCATCGATTTTGTTCTCCATGGATGAGGTCAATGAATTTTTCAACTCATTGAGATCATCCATAGAGACATGCACCGCGGAACCGATGGTCTCCGTCTCACCGACCATACTTAACTCTTAGGCAGTTAATACCGATAAAAGAGCCGATGCTTTGATACCAGTTGAAAGTAATGTATGGGCACCTAGAGGGGGGGGGTGAATAGGTGCTACGACCAATTTTATTTTTTATACAAGATTAGGCTTGACATAAAGGTAAATTCTCATAATGCAACTACGGTGAATTTACCTATATGACAACAACAAGCACAAACACAATACAAGCATAAGTAAAGGGGAAGGGAACGAGGTAAAACCGATATGAAGAAGGCGGAGACACGATGTAATCCCGAGTTCCTCCTTGTTAAGGGAGTACGTCTCGTTGGAGGGGTGTGAGCTCGCCACGAAGGCCTACTCAACGCCACAAAGGCCTCACCCTATTCTCCGATGAACAGCACCACAAAGGCCTAGTCCACCTTCCACTATTGATCCCCTTTGAGGCGAGAATTCAATCCTTTACAAACAAGCTTAGGGCACAGACCCACAACAAAATTGGGGGCTCCCAACACCAAGAATCACCAAGAGTAGCAAGAGGTCCAGGTTCTCCACAAATGGAAACCCTAGACTCGAATCCCTGAAGAATATGAGGGGGAAATGAAGAACGGCTCAGTGAAGATGTAGATCGGGGCCTTCTCCTTCAATCCTCCGAAGATCAACAAGTTTGTTGGGAGGGATTGGGAGTAATTGAAGATTTTGTGAGATCAATAAATGCTATTCAATGCTTGGGATGAACTGGAGATCAAGGAGGAAGAGGAGGGTTATTTATACCTGATGCCCTTTGATGGTGTATTGGAAACCCCAAGAGGAGGGTGTGATGAGCAAGCGGCAATAATTTACCTCAGTTAAGAACCAATGTTATCAATAAAGTAGGAGGAAGAGGATCTCAGGAAGGTTGATGCCACTGACGGTGGTGCTGGCGCTTCACCGGTGTCAGCAACAACGTGGAACCTGCACACAACACAACCAAAATACTTTGTCCCAACGGTACGGTGAGGTTGTCAATCTTATCGGTTTTGCTAAAAACAAAGATTAGACGTATAGTGTGGAAAATGATGTATGCTTGCAGTAAGTAAAGAAAGCAGGAAATAGTTGTGGTTTGTTTAACAGTGTGGAAAATGGACCGGGGTTCATAGGTTCACTAGTGGTGTCTCTCCATAAAAGATAGCATGCTGGGTGAACAAATTACAGCTGGGCAATTAACAAATAGAGGTTGCACCGTAGTGAACATATATGACATGATGAATACTATGATATTTAGTGCGGGCATTACAACAACATACATAGACCGAAATCCATCTGCATCTATGACTAATAATCCACCCTCAGGTTATCATCCGAACCCCCTTAGGTATTAAGTTGCAAGCAACAGATAACTGCATTAAACAAAGTGTGTAATGTAAGCAATGATTATGCACGCGGGCACTCTCACCGCTGTTTTCTCCCTAATGGCAACAAAACATCCTCCCCCTTGATGTTTCTGTCACTCGAGCAAGGCGGTGAGGAGGCATGAACCCACTATCAAGCATAAATACTCCCTCTTGGAGTCACTAGCAACTACTTGGCCAGAGCAACCACTAGCAACGAAAAGCATGCAAGATCACAAATAGACTATGCAAATAAAGACTATAATCAACTTGGCATAAGTTCAATATTCATCGGATTCCAGCAAACACGGCATATAGAATTACATAAGATCAATCTCGATCATGATAGGCAGCTCACGTGATCTAAACATGGAGGCATATGAGGAGAAGACAACCATCTAGCTACAGCTACGAACCCGTAGTCCAAGGATGAACTACTCACGCATCACTCCGGAGGAAGGCATGGTGATGTAGAAGCCTCTGGTGATGATATCCTCTCCGGCAGTGTGCCGGAAACAGCTTCAGAACCCCCGATCTAGGGTTGACGGTGACGGCGGCTGCGGAACTTTTCGGGGATTTTTGATCAGGTCTCTAGGGTATTCCATCCGGGGGATTAAATAGGCGAAAGGGCAAAGGCGGTGGAGCTCTAGGGGCCCCACACCCATAGCTGGCGCGGCCAGGGGGCCGCGCCACCCTATGGTGTGGCCCCCCTGGTGCCCGTCCTCGACTCTCCTTCGGTGTTTTGGATGCTTCCGGGGAAATATGCACTTCGGGCTTTGTGGGGTCCAATTCCGAGAATGTTTCCAGAACAACTTTTCTGAAACCAAAAACAACAGAAAACAGGGAACTAGCACTTGGCATCTTGTTAATAGGTTAGTCCCGGAAAACGTATAAAAATGCTATAAATAAGGGAGAAAAAAGTAGCAATTGACATAATATGATCATGGAGCATAAGAAATTATAGATACGTTGGAGACGTATCCAGCTTCCCCAAGCTTAGTTCCTACTCGTCCTCGAGTAGGTAAACGATAAAACAATTATTACCGAGGTGACATGCTACTAACATAAACCTGATCAATCTAATGTAAAAGCATATGCACGCTGAGATCATATAACTTCAAACACAAACATGATAATAGAACTTTAATAATAAGGCATAGCAATTACTTTGCATCACGAAGAGTATGTCAAATAAAGGATCATGAATAATAATGCAAAAAAGGTAGACGTTTGTTTCAGGTATAGAGAAAGCATGGCAAAGTGATATTTCGCTAGTCCTTAAGAGTGGGGGAAACATAAATGCCAGGACACCTTCAAAGTTCATGAGGAAGACTAGAACAAATAATTTAACAACAAATAATATCACATTATGAAGTAATTATTGATGTTTATGGGACAAATGCACATAGAACTCAGAATGGCAAAAATGCTCTCTCAACTGTGCATAAAGTAAGAAGATGGAGACTCAACATAAAAGTAAAAGAAATGCCCTTCGCGGAGGGAAGCAGTGATCACTCATGTGCTAGAGCTTTTATTTTATTAAACGGAGGTATCAAAAGTTTGACACTGAGTGTCTATATTTTGGGATATGTATGCTAACATCAACGAATGGTAAACAGAAAATACAGTACGTCACAAGCCAACTGGATTCACAAGAGAGTCTCCCATGGTGAAGGACGCAACTGGTGTAGAAGGTCATCCCTCTTCTCTTTTGTTTACACAATTATGCTTTGACTGATAAATCAGGGGCAAAAATAGTGAAGAGAATTTGTTCGTATTAATTTGGGGCTGGGCACCCTGCTGCCAGCTCTTCTATCATTTGGATAAGCAGATGAAGCCACTAGTCTAGGGTGTGAAATCCAATCAACAAGTGAGATAAAGATTCTCTATTGACAGCCTCATAAGCAAAAACAGGAACATAAAGTAGGAGTAATTTTGAAGGTTTTAAAGGTAACACATGAGCAATTTACTTGGAGTGGCAGTTAATTACCCCATGTAGGTAGGTATGGTGTACACAATAGGAAAAACTTTGGTTTAAGGGAGTTTGGATGCACGAGTAGAGCTCATACTCAGTATAGGTGGAGGCTAGCAAAAGACTGGGAGCGAAAAATCAAGAGAGCATAAGAGCCATAATCATGCATAGCGACATAAGCATCATTAATTAAAACATAAGCAGTATCACAAGTTTAAAAACTAAGTGGTCATGGAGGCTATTCGTGACGGGTTTGTAGTCATAAACATGGTGTGAGCATGCGCCAAGTCAACCAAATAAAACATTCGAAAGAGAATACCATATATTGATGCTTTACTATGACAAGAACAACTCATGAATCTTTCAAGACATATTAAACACTCTTAGCTATTTTAGGCTAATCATGCTACTCAATGACCACAAGGCTTTAAAACTAAAATAGCATTTAGCATGGCACATCAATATATACAAGCCACAGTCCATACAAGCTTCTACTAGTACTGTTATAAATTCTACTTCAAGCAACATTTTTCTTCTCCCAACAAGCACCATACAAAACATGCTTTAACAAAAATACTCTTTATGATACATCAAGCAAACATGAGAGTACTCACATAACACTACTAAAACTAACAACTCTAATAAGAGATGCATGCAAAACAGGAGCTAAATAATTGCAACAGCTAGACAAAGATTAAGAATACAATGTATTCTCATGAAAAAGCGGAGCGTGTCACTCTCCAATAAAAGAATGCTGGGTTCCAACCAATATTATTGAAAATTAAAAACAAACTGATAGCAAAAACAAAAATAAAAGACGCTCCAAATAAATCACATAAGATGCGACCGAATAAAAATAAAGTTTCACTAGAAGTGACCTGATAATTTGTTGATGAAGAAGGGAATGCCTTGGGCATCCCCAAGCTTAGACGCTTGAGTCTTCTTGAAATTTGCTAGGATGTACCACTGGCGCATCCCCAAGCTTAGGCTTTTCACTATTCTTGATCACATCATATCATCCTCTTCTCTTGACCCTTGAAAACTTCCTTTCACAACAAACTTCTCACAATCTTCATTAGCAACGTTAGTGCAATCGAAATAATAAATTCACATGGTTCAGTTTCAACACAAGTATAACACTAAAAAACACATTATATACTATCACAACTTCTTTTAAAACTCTTTTTATCAAAAGAACACCAAAAGAAATCGATTAAGATGCAAATGCAATTATTGGCAGAAATCTGTCAAAACAGAACAGAAGGTAAAGATCGATTTTTCAAAAATCTTCTGTTGTCAAATCAAAAAGTGATAAACTAATCAAAGTTGCGTATATAACTCAAGATTACGCAGAAAAAAACTCAGATCATTTTGATTTTTTGATGATTGTTTACGGAATTAATAGTGGACTGCAGAAATCTATTTCCTGTGCAGAAATCCGAAATATAACCTCAACTTTCCACTAGAGGCTTTACTTGGCTCAATAAAAACTTAAACGAAAAGATACAGTGGGGTTGCTAAGGAAATATACAACACCCAGGTGCAAAGCACACCAAATAAAACGAAAGAAAACGGGTCGAAAACAGCGAAATAAAACGGGTTGTCTCCCGGTAGCGCTTTTCTTTAACGCCTTTCAGCTAGGCATAAAAGGGCAACTCAAGTATTTTCAAGTGAAGAAGCATTCAAATCAAGATTTGGGAGTTCTTTAATAATGCATTGTATTTTATCTAAGTGAGTTTTAGAGGCTCCTCTCTTAGTACTTTTAGGCTTACTATCTTCATCAAATAAATTTTCAGGCACAATCGATTCAAAATTCTTTTCTTGGGCTTTGTGCAGTGCCACTAATTTAAAGGGGATTGGTATTTTATCCTCATTTTCATTATTAGATTCAGTTTTTTCTAGAGCACCAACAATGTCTACACATGAGCCAAGCATATTAAAACGTTCAAAGACTTTTCTAGCTTCTATAGCAGCATCTCCAAATTCTTTAAGCATAGTTTCTAAGATGAAGTTTCTTTTCTCAACATCTTCAATGTTATTCAAGTTGAGGAACATATGTTGTATTATGGGATGGAGGTTAAAAAACCTAGCCTATAGCATGTGAACTAAAGAAGTTGCAGCAGTCTCGTAATTGGGAGCAAGTTCTACTATGGATTTTTCCTCAAAGTTATCATGCTTACTTACATGATCAAAGAATTCTTTAATAGTGTCCTTTCCAAGTATAGAACCACTTCCTATCGGCAAATCTTTCAAGGTAAACTTATGGAACAACATGATGAGAAATAAAAACATAGAGACAAGAATAACAACTAGAATGAGAACTAATTTTTTTGTGTTTTTAATATAGAAAAGAAAAACAAGACAAAAATAAAAATAAGACAATAAAAATAATAAAGAGGTTGAGAGTGAGAGACTCCCCTTTCCAGAAGACTTCTTCCTCCCCGGAAACGGCGCCAGAAAATCCTTGATGCCCTTTGATGGTGTGTTGGAAACCCCAAGAGGAGGGTGTGATGAGCAAGCGGCAAGAATTTCCCTCAGTTAAGAACCAAGGTTATCAATCCAGTAGGAGGAAGAGGATCTCAGGAAGGTTGATGCCACTGACGGTGGTGCTGGCGGTTCACTGGTGTCAGCAACAACGTGGAACCTGCACACAACACAACCAAAATACTTTGTCCCAGCGGTACAGTGAGGTTGTCAATCTCACCGGTCTTGCTAAAAACAAAGATTAGACGTATAGTGTGGAAAATGATGTATGCTTGCAGTAAGTAAAGAAAGCAGGAAATAGTTGTGGTTTGTTTAACAGTGTGGAAATGGACCGGGGTTCATAGGTTCACTAGTGGTATCTCTCCATAAAAGATAGCATGCTGGGTGAACAAATTATAGCTAGGCAATTGACAAATAGAGGTTGCACCGTAGTGCACATATATGACATGATGACTACTATGATATTTAGTGCAGGCATTACAACAATATACATAGACCGAAATCCATCTGCATCTATGACTAATAATCCACCCTCAGGTTATCATCCGAACCCCCTTAGGTATTAAGTTGCAAGCAACAAATAACTGCATTAAACAAAGTGTGTAATGTAAGCAATGATTATGCACGCGGGCACTCTCACCGCTGTTTTCTCTCTAATGGCAACAACACATCCTCCCCCTTCACGTTTCTGTCACTCGAGCAAGGCGGTGAGGAGGCATGAACCCACTATCAAGCATAAATACTCCCTCTTGGAGTCACTATCAACTACTTGGCCAGAGCAACCACTAGCAACGGAAAGCATGCAAGATCACAAATAGCATATGCAAATAAAGACTATAATCAACTTAGCATAAGTTCAATATTCATCGGATCCCATCAAACACAGCATATAGAATTACATAAGATCAATCTCGATCATGATAGGCAGCTCACGAGATCTAAACATGGAGGCATATGAGGAGAAGACAACCATCTAGATACAGCTACGAACCCGTAGTCCAAGGATGAACTACTCACGCATCACTCCGGAGGCAGGCATGGTGATGTAGAAGCCTCCGGTGATGATCTCCTCCCCGGCAGGGTGCCGAAAACAGCTTCAGAACCCTCTGCTCTAGGGTTGACGGTGACGGTGGCTGCGGAACTTTTCGGGGATTTTTGATCAGGTCTCTAGGGTTTTCCATCCGGGGGGATTAAATAGGCGAAAGGGCAAAGGCGGTGGAGCTCCAGGGGCCCCACACCCATAGCTGGCGCGGCCAGGGGGCGCCACCCTATGGTGTGGCCCCCTTGGTGCCGTCTTCGACTCTCCTTCGGTGTTCTGGATGCTTCCGGGGAAAATAGGCACTTCGGGCTTTGTGGGGTCCAATTCCGAGAATGTTTCCAGAACGACTTTTCTGAAACCAAAAACAGCATAAAACAGGGAACTGGCACTTGGCATCTTGTTAATAGGTTAGTCCCGAAAAACGTATAAAAATGCTGCAGATAAGGGAGAAAACAAGTAGCAATTGGCATAATATGATCATGGAGCATCAAAAATTATAGATACGTTGGAGACGTATCAATACCCCCTCCTCAAATCTAGCCGTTTGAGCTGGAAAGAGGGTACCGGAATATCCGGTCCAAGTTTAGACCGGAATATCCGGTTCGCTTCTTTCTTCAGATCTGAATCGAACTCGTTGACTTGAACCGGATAATCCGACTGGGGCTGAATAACCCGGTAACAATAATCCGGCTGGCTTCTGTCCCACGCAGGAATCTGAACCGGATATTCCGGTTGACACAGAATAATCCGGTTCAAAGAATCCGGTTGGGTTCTGTGAGTAGAGGCTTCAGTCCTTAGTCGATTTTGAGCAAAACTTTCTGAATCGGAATATCTGGTACTTCATGAATAATCCGGTTCAAATATTCCGGCTCATCTCTGTCCCGAACTGGACAGAAACTATCCTAACCGGAATATCCGGTTTCCCAGAATAATCTGGTTAGAATAATATGCTTCCTCACTGTCCCAAATTTCAATGGCCAATCTTCACCGATCTTTTTGGTGGTCGATGCGGATGTTAAGTATAACACCTGCACACTAAACATCTCGATAAACAATGTACTTATTATTGTTAACTAACACACAAAACATCGGGAAAACGAAATGCACTTTCAACCAATTCTTCTAATTCAAAATCATGAGGATAGAACTCAACAAGCTTAACGAGGTTCTCAACATTGAAAGTTGAAAATGACTTGGCTGGACTGAATGATGCCATGCATCTAAGGAGGCCCGTGTTTACCTCATCAAATATATTGTTAAGCTCTTTAAGTTTCCTTTCAATGACACCCAAAAACATATCAGCATGAAACCCGTGATAATTTATGACATCTTTGTAGAACCTCTTTGCTCTTTGTATATGCTTGTACTTCGCATCCATGTCAACAACTCTAAGATGGTGCTTCACACAAGTAGATGTGACCTTATGTAGTGACCCATGCTTACCCACAAGTGTAGGGGATCGCAACAGTCTTCGAGGGTAAATATAGCCCAATTTATTGATTCGACACAAGGGGATCCAAAGAATATTTATAAGCCTTAACAAACGAGTTCTAAATTCAATTGCACCTGAAAAATATCTTTCTTTACACAATTTATTAGTAGTAACAGTGATATAAGAGCAGTAGTAGTTTAATAGTAATAGTAGCAGGAAAACAATAGTAACAATAGAAACAACGAATGTAAACGGAACAAGTAGTAGTGCTAAAAACACCGTAGGCATAGGGATGGATGTACGGGTGTTGCATGAATGAGATTAACCATGTACTAGGGGTAAGAAAGGGCAACACAAATATATAAGAGAGTATCCAAGTCAGAAACTATCATAGGCATGTTTCCCAAGAATTGTCGTACGTGCTTGCAATAAGAACTTGCACGACATCTTTTGTGCTACCATCCGTTGCGGCGGGGTCAAAAAGTAACTAATGGTAATTAAGGTACTTGTTCTACCAAGCACCGGAGCAAAGCATTAACATATGGTCGAAACATGTAATCCTCGAACTAGAGTCCATCCTCTACGATATCCTAGCCATGTCACCTTCAGGTCTTGGGTTCCAGACAATAATAAGTGTATACAACCAGTAGATATGATCCAAAACATCAATTATAACATAACATGTTCAAATCTAAAATCATGCCACTCGGGCCCTAAGTGACAAGCATTAAGAACTCCAAGTTGCAACAACGACAATAAACAACAATAGTGAATACTAGGCATCAAGCCCTAACAATCTAGTGATCTATTACATGATGAGTCTCATCCCCCTCTACCTACAACAGGTAATTACTCACACATCTAAGGGGAAATCATGGAGGGTTGATGGACATGTGATGGAAATGATGATGCCGACTATCTCCCTCCAATCCTTGTCCCGGTAGGGTGCGAGAACAGGAACTTCTGTCTCCCGAACTAGGGTTTTGGGTGTCGGCGGAGCTGTGGACCATTTTCGGGAAAATGATTCGGGGGTTCTACGTTTTAGGGACGATGGTGTCTTTATGCCAAAGAGGACCCTGCGGGGTGGTCCCAGACCCCAGGGACCAACCAGGCGCAACCAGAGGGGGGAGTGGCACCACCCCCTTCAGCTGTCCTTCGGGCTCCGGGAGTCATCCGGGGAAAAAATGATTTTTGGAATTTTTCTGGATTTCTCTAAGGAAATTGAATTTCTGCACAAAACTAGACAGTAAGGGTAATTCTGCTGAAAACAACGTTAGTCCGTGTTAGTTTGATCCAAATCATGCGAATGTGAGAAAAAAACAAGAAGAAAAGTGGTTGCAAAAGTAGATACGTTTGCAACGTATCAACTCCCCCAAGTTTAGCTTATTGATACTTCGCCAATCTCCGCCTCTATGCTAGCAGCTATACTCGGTACATCCTGTTCAGCTTTTGTCCCACTGTCACTCCTCCCTTGGAATAATACTAATGGAATATCACTGCTGTGATTTTCATTATGTTTTTCAGTTACTCTCTTCTTTGCAGCGGCTCTTTCCAAAAGAGTCTTCAAATCAACAACGGACCCCTGTCTCTCGTCATTTCAGATAAAAAACTACCTAAGCAATCTGTCAAACAAAAAACTAATTTTAGCTCTTATGAATTTTGGATAAATATCATGTGAACTTTTTTCTAAATCCGTACAATACCTTAAGCTTGTATGTTTGGAACATTTCCGAGAAAGCAGACCGGATGTGGAGCAAGAAATGACAACGAAGACCAATTTGCGGCCGTGGATGTCCTAATCGTGGAGCAACCAAGCCGCGAGCAGCAGCCTAGAACGACACAAAGAGGAGACTCGAAGAGGGCTTCTTGCCAGCTGCCGCAGCACCGCCTCGACGCCGATCGCCGGGATTAATTCGCCGCTGTCGTCTTTAGTCTAGGGTTGGACGTGAGTCCTGTTCGTCTGTTCCGTGCAGTCCCTGGTTTTGTAGTTCAGTTTGGGGCAATCGCAATAGAACAAACACGCTCAATCCTCAGTGGTGCGTGCGACCGAGCGTGCGTCGAGCGAACTAGCGGTCAGTTGGTTTGAGCTTTGGTGCTATCGGGCCAAATAGGCGAATAGCTAGCTGGGCCACATAGAGGAGAGAGAGAGGTGCCGAGGTGGGCTTGTAGTAGTAGCTGAAATTTCTGTCAATACCGTATTATATATATATATGCATATTATAGACTATATATACCTAGTTTTTGTCAAAAAATTTGCGTATTCAATGGAATACCCTTGAATTGAAGTGGGCCCGCCCCTGATAAGAACAATACGTAATATAACCAATAATTCCTATCCGTAGATAAGAATATCACTGTTTTCTCTCTAGTGGTAACACCACATCCTCCACATTACACGTTTCTGTCACTCGAGCGTAGATGCAAAGGAGGCACGATCCCACTATCTAGCATATAGACCCTCTCTTGGAGGTGCATACAATATTTGGCCAAGGCAATCATACACACCGGAGAGCATTTCAGGACAAGATTAAAACTCTCGAATGATATAAATGAAGCAACCCAATATGACATGAACAAAGTAATCATAATTTTATGGTTCATCGCATCCCAGCAACACAACATGTAGCAATTACATAACAATGTTCTTGGTCATGTAGGTAAGCTCACAAGATCTAAACACGGTGGCACAAAGAGGAGAGAATCGTTATGTTATTGCTATATGTTGTGTTTGATGGGATCTTGTGAGCCGACCTACATAATCAATATCACCGTTCTGTAATTGTTACAAGTTATGTTTGCTGGGATCCAATGAACCATGAAATTACGATTACTCTGTTCATGTCCTTAGAGAGTTTTAATCTTGTTTTGTAATGCTCTCCGGTGAAAGCGCCTGGTGCCCCCATATGTTGTTTTGGTAATTAATGACAATCCTTATGGTGCCCACATATGTGGTTTTGGTAATTAATGACAATCCTTATGGACTAATGTTTGCATTGAGTTATCCTTGTAGATCTTGTCCCATAGGAAATAATGGAGTTCATGTGTTGAACTCTATTAGCTTCCTTGATGGCCATTGTTATATTCAAGGATTTATATGAAGAATGGTCATGGTTTGAGTTGAGCTTATTGCTAGTGTGTCTTGAAGAAAAGGATTAGGTGATCTTTCATTATTATCTTCAAGACATCATCATTTGAAGTGAGAATAAAAGATACAAGGTTGATCAAGCAAGTGATCAACACACAAAGCTACAGGATATACCAAGTGGGATTATGTATCTCATGGTATGGTAAGCAATTGTCAATATAGCTTTGTGAACTAACCCTTGATATGTGTGTGTGTGTGTGTGGCATCTCTATGCGTGTTTAGGTATCTTTCCATGGGCATGAACCAAAAGAAAATATTTCATATAGCCCATGGTCTATGTTGTTGTCAAGCGGTGTTCGTCATCAAGCTTGACGTGGAAGCTCAAGTGAAGCATCTAGAAGAAATCTTATACTTGATTCTTGCCACCCATTTGGATATTGTGGCCTAGTGAAGATTTGTCGATAAGGGTCTCTCCCATAAAGGTGTATAGGGGAGTTAGCCTCTCCCATAATGGTGTATGGGGGAGCAACTTGCAAGTCTTCATCAAGCGGAGCTTGTGCTAGCAAGCACGATCAAGAAAGAAGATCCAACTTGAGAGAGTAGAGATCTTCATCATCTAGCTCAATTGGAATGCTCAAGTCAAAGGTATAATCTTGATGGGTTTTCTATTTTACCGGTCTCATGTCTTTAGGACACCGGGTTATAGGATAGATAGCCGTACTATCAAGAGGGGCTCTCAAGTGAGTAACGTGATCAAATTGTTGTGGAGAGCTCAAAACTTTGCATACTTGCATATCATCTTTCTTGGTTCTTATTTGGCTTTTATCTACATGGGGTTTTGGTGCTTGTCGTGATCTTCATGGCAAGCCAAGGTTTATCGAAAATGGTTTTGGTAAGAAAAACTTGTTGCGTTTTCGGTGGTGAAAATATCCGGTTCAGCTTTGGGAATGTTTCCACACCTTCCATGTGTGGTAACTTCTCCATTCCTTTTTGTTTTGATAGTCCTTGTTATTACCTTTCCAACCCAATTGGATTCACCTAATTCAGAATTCTTTCGCAAAAGTTATGTGTGTTTTCGTGTTGGAGGTTTTTCCGTTTGTTCCTATTTGAGAGGCCAAAACCTTTCCCCATTTGGTTTTATTTTCCATTGCCAGACAATGATATTTCCCTGCATATTATTGTAGTGCTCGTTGTGGTGATTTCAACGAGCCCAAGATCATCAAAAACGGAGTCCGGATGAAAAAGTTATTGCAGTTTTCGTGTTGCTGTTTTTGTTAGTCTTGCGGGGGGCGGAAATTCCGGTTCAAGTCCGGTTGGCATCTGTCCCTCCACTCCGAAGTCTTCAGCTGAAAACGGCTAAGGACTAAAGGTTTTCGGGACAGATGGTAACCGGAATATCCAGTCCAACTTTGGACCGGAATATCCTGTTCACTCTGCACACAAAACGACTAGTTTTTGTGGGGACCTATTTAAGGGGGTCTTCTTCCCCATTGGTCCCCAAGTCTTCCAAGTACGAAATTTTCCCCTCATCCCACCATTGTTGACCTTGGAAAGCTTGCCCCTCTCCTAATCCCTCCTATGGTTCTTGCATATCTTTGAGGGAGAAGTTAGAGGAGATCTAGATCTACATTTCCACCAATTCATCTTCCTTCTTAGTAAGGAAATCTTAGTAGATCTTGATCTTGGAGTTCTTGGTGTTTCTCCTCCATTGTTCTTCCTCTCTTATTCCCCCATAAGCATTTGTTGCTTTGTTGGAATTTAAGAGTGAAGGATTTGAGGACTTGCGCTCTTTCTATTTGCATCGGTTGCATCGATTTGCTCTCTCCACGAGGATTCATGGAAGTTGAAAGTTTGTGAGCTTGTTACTCTTGGGTCTTGGACCCTAGACGACTTGTGGTGTTCTTGGGAGGCTCCAATTGAGTTGTGGATGTGTGTCCCAAGATTGTGGTGACACCGAGAGCCTCCAATTAAGTTGTGGATGTGTGCCTCGGGTTTGAAGGTTGCCAATAGTGGAAGGTGAACTAGGACTTTGTGGCTGGGTTAATCGGAGAATAGGGTGAAGCCTTTGTGGCGTTGAGTAGGCCTCTTGTGGCGAGCTCACACCCCTCCAACGAGACGTACTCCCCTTGTGGGAGAAACTCGGGAATACATCATCGTCTCCGTGTGCCTCAGTTATTTCTATACCCGAGCTTTTTACTTATGCAATTTACATTGTGATAGCCTTCGAGTTTGAAGTTATGTATCTTGCTATCACCTTGTTACTTGTCTTTCTTAGCATAAGTTGTTGGTGCACCTAGTTGACCCTAGAATATTTAGATTGTGTGCTTGTTAATTTAGACACCTAGTTTATTTCCGCATTTAGCAAGACTTAACCGAAAAGTTTTAATCGGCTATTCACCCCCTATAGGCGACATCGTTGTCCGTTCATCCGGTGTGTATGATTGCCTTGGCCAAGTTATTGTATGCAACTGCAAGAGAGGGTTTATATGGAAGATAGTGGGTCCATGCCTCCTTTGCATCTGCATTTGAGTGACAACAACGTGTAATATGGAGGATGTACTGTTGCCACTAGGAAGAAAACATGGGTATTCTTGTCTACGGATAATGATAATTGCTTAAATCATGTACTGTTCTTATTGCATTTGTCTGTTGCACACAAGTAATCACTTCGTTGCTGCAACTTAATACCAACGAGATTTGATGAATTTTAATCTCAGGGTGGACTTTTAGCAATAGATGCTGTCAGATGGTAGTCTATTTATCTTGAAGTAATGCCTACAATGTTAGAACACGTGAACTATATTTCGTTATAATAGTATTGTTATACGTTCATGATTTGTCAATTCCCGAACTGTAATTTGTTCGCCCAACATGCTTATTGTTCATATAAGAGACACCACTAGTGAAACTATGGCCCCGGTCCTATTTTCCTCATTGATTACATCTTTTTTTACTTGTTTTCATCATTACTTGCTCGTTGTTCCGTTTTCATTTAATATTCTCCAATCATTTGATACAATTAATTCTCAAGTTTTCAGCAAGACGTGGAGATTGACAACCTTCTCGAAAAGTTGGGAGCAAGAGAGATTTTGTGTCCAGGTCCACTCTTGACTCCCATCAAGACGCTACATTTCTGACGCTGTGCCACAAGTAACCTACTGAGAGATTTTGAAATCCTACTGGATTGATCACCCTCGTTCCTAGCTGGGAAAATTTGAGGCTGGACTACATCATACCTCCCTCTTGGGATCTCCCAACGGGTGTGTGATTACACGCCATCATGCATCATATTTATAACTAGAAAAATACCCCGCGCGTTGGAGCGTGTATTTGTTTAAAAAGTATTCTATAAATGAAATGGGTATAAGGTGTATGAAATATTTCATTATCAAGATTCAATTGATTACATAATCGATATACTAAATTTAATTTGCGTGAAATTTTTGTATATTTTTAAAAATAAATATTAATGACATGGATAATTATATGGTTGAAAAAAGATGGCATAGCTTTATGACATGAAATATGTAATATCACAATTATTAGTGGAGATGACATGGATAATTGATTCGCTAAAATGGTGGGTGATGTGGATAGCTTGCATGTTAAGATAGAAAAATCATAAATGCATCTTAGTGGGGTTTTGTCTTATAAGAAGTACTAGGGGGATACCCCGCGCGTTGCTGCGGGGATCGGCTTAGAAACTACAGTATATTGTAAACAAAAATTTATAAGAGACGTGATACATTATGTATTCTAAGTGAATCTGCAAAATTCAATTGTTCATTGTATATATAATTTTCAGTTATTAATATAAATAATTGATGGTTTAAGAAATGGATGATGTGCTTGTTTGTATGTAGTTATTAATAAATATTATTGGAGATGACATGGACAATTTATTGGCTAGAATAATAGATGATGTTGATAGCTTGCATATTGAGATACAAAAATAATTAATGCATGTTAGTGGGGTTTTGCTTTATAAGAAGTATAGATAGATTACTAGGCGAGTGCCTTTATTTTTTGTGAAAATTGCTCATCATATTATCGTTGTTTAGTTATTGATTATTCTTGTCAAGAATGGATGCTATATCGATCGAAAATAATAGAGAATGGTAGGATTTAAGATTACGGAAATAGTATAGAACGAAGTACACGCATTGTATATAGTTCACATGTCTCTTTGCTTAATTCAGCAAGTCATATGATTTTGTTTGCACTCTAATTAATAACTAAGTGTTAAATGTCTAATTATTAATATAGTACTTTGGACCTTATGTTTTGGGAGACTTAGGACGATTGAACAGGATAGAGGAGAAAGATATCCCATACTCTTAGGTCCTCTTTGGATTGCAGAGTTCAAAAACACAGAAATATGAAAAACGTAGGAATATCACAGGTTTGCCTGTGCAAAACAGAGGAATGCAAAAATGAGAAAAACTGTAGTAATAGTCATTTGGATAAAATACAGGAAAAACACAGAAAACGTGCCTCGATTCTACGCATTTTAATCTAAAAAAGAGGTTAGAGTGGATGTTTAAATTCCTATGGAATTGGAGCATAGGAATTCAATCCATAGGAATTTTGGTAGGTCATTTCTTTGAACCAAACGCAATCCATAGGAAAAATTTCTAACGGTTGAAATCCTGCAAAAATCATATGAATTTCCTACAATCCAAAGAGGCCCTTATTGCGGAAATCCTAGATTTACGGATGGAGGATTACAGATAGGTCCGCGCGTAAGTAAGCACAACTCCGTAAAAAGTCTCCTTGCAAGGTGAGAGTACATGGGATGAGATGAAAGCTTAATCGATAAATTTACACGTCCGTAGTAACGGACGGGCATTTAACTAGTATTTTAAGTGTCTTTTTTTAGCATACATTATGTGTCTTCCAAACAAACAAAATTTAGAGCTGAAAATAATAAGAGCCCGGTAAACTCCAGGCGATACATAAAAGCGGCCCAGCCGAGTAGGTGCGCGTGCGTGGACCACAAGCCGAGGCCCATACAAAACTCCGCGCGTGCACCGTTCCATTCCGAAAAGCGCCACGCCCACGCCTGCCTCCAGAGCGAAGGATCATCCCTCTCCTGTCGTCGCCACTCCCGGCGCAGCGCCGCGCGGTCTCTCCTCGGCGCCCCGTCGAACGCAGCGTGAGCTCTCTTCCCCGACCCCCCTCTTACTGCTCCGATCCCACGCGCGCGCGCTACGGCCGCTGATCCAGGCATCCCGGGCTATTACCTGCCCCCCGACTCGCGTGGGATTTGTTTCAGTCTGGTACGAACAAGTAGTTCGGCGAATTGTGGCAGAGGCATCACGTACGGGCGCGGGTCTGACGATAGTGCTGCGCAATCCAGGTAGCTAATTTCGTTCTCTGATGCCCCGTTGATTACGCCGTAATTCTCTTCTCCGTATATATAATATATAGTGCCACTGAATTAAGTTTAAGGCGAGGACTTTGGAACGACTGGATAGTTGATTTGATCGCTGCCTGATTTACACACTCTGTCAGTCCTGTGAAGCCCTGTAATGAATGATTGATCTTACAGGGATTAGAGACTGTCTTAGCAGTGGAAGTAAGGTCAATCACCACCAGTTTCAGAGGCCACTGACCCGTCATCTCATTCTTCAAGTCTTCAGCCAGCTTATCCTTTGGCATGGATGACATTTCACCAACTGTTATCGGAACCGGTACAATGCATGCGTGCTCTATACTTCAGTTCCCCCTAACCAGTGATGAACAACCCAGCATTGAATGGCTCCGTTGGTATGGTCAGATCATCAGATCAGTAGCTTCAGTCCAGTCATACCTGAGAGCCGATGCTTCTAGTATGCTCGTTAGATGAACATATATAACAGTGATGTTTATGTTGCCGTAATCCACACATGTGTGTGCGATAGTCATTGACAGACAGGCGATGCCTGTGGTGCTAGTTGCCAAAGTGTATCATTGCAGCCTTTGCGCTCGTTCACTCCAAAATGACACTGCAGGTAGATTTAGACAGGTTTGTGTATACATATGGACATCAATCACACTTTTCTTTTTGTCTGTCAGCATTGTTGATTAGATCAGTACAAGTCTCTTCATTGCCCTCCGATGTCATCCAGTCTTGTCAGGCTCCTGGAACCCATCACAAATATTAGCCCATTATTAGCTGTGATGTGTATTATCATATCACTTTCTGTGGGCAACTCTTTCTGACACTGCATAGGAAAATTTCCTTTTTTCTCACGTCTGGTGTCCAAACGTCGAGCTGTATCTCTGGTCATTCCTTAGTTGACAGCTGCTATCTCATTAGCTCTGCAATTTTTATTATATGGTTGGCGCTCTGAGAACGCAACAGCTTAATTGCCCCTGTTATGCCCGTTTATTCAATGAATTTTGATTAGGGAGAATCATCCATCTGCTTATTCAGAATTTTCACAGGACGACTAGTTTATCCATATTCCCATGATAGGTCAAGTATTTTGGTCAATTAGCTGGACAAAACTTAGCAATAACCCATCGATAATTCGGCATGTATGATTGTGGAAATTTAACGGTTAATGTTAAAATGATCTTGTTTGATTTGATTCACATTGGAATTTTATACCGCAGACAGGAGAGCACTGCTCAATCTGACAACCTGTGTTAATAATGTTGGAAAGGGTTCTCAAGATATTTAACAGATTAAGCAACCTGTAAACAAATTTACATACAAAAGGTTAAAGACTGGGATCAGCCATCTTCGATCAGTTCTATAATCAGGGACAGTACCAGATCGTAAGTCGACTGGTATAAAACGCAGGAGTATTGCATCCTTTCCTTTTATGCCATTTGTTTCTCTGTTCCCTCCAAAGCAGAACTTTATGCTTTCATTTCTGCCCATTCATTTGATAGCAATTATTTGGTGTACCCTGCAGAAGTTGAACCACTATTTCACTCCATGGACTAGGAACCGTGAGTGTTGGATGCACATGTTCCGAAAGGTTCACTGTTAGAAGCAATATGGTTTATAAAATGACAAGGAAATTTGCTGTTGCGTGCGTGGTTCAGGGCGGTATCATTTTGATTCATGAACATTAATATACCCTGCTTAATTTGTGTAGATAGTTCTGAGATGGTATCGAAGGTGCATGTGTGTCTGCTTAATCTGCTTCCTGCTGCTGCTGCTGCTGTTAACTGAACACAAGCAACTCTACATGATTTCCACTTGTTAAACGAAAACATTATAATCCTGGGACGAACCATTGCATCCAAAGTTACATCCTCTAGCTACACCCAGAGTTAAGGTCAGGCTGCTCTACCTCGAAGTGTTTTCTGAGGTACCTCCCACTACTACTAGTACTAGCTGCTATATGCTCTGTTCTTCAGGTTCAGGCTACCTTTTAGTCTTGTCTTTACAAAGGGATATTTTTGCCTACATTTATGTACACCACCATATGCTTTACAAAGAAGCCTTTACAATTACAGACAGCAGGGATTAGTACTGTCACAAGGACATGGGCAGGGAGGCCTTTGGAAATATTCTCTGTCCCGGGGCTAGGATGGCTAGGGGGTCGTACATGTGTTTCCTCCGCTCAAATGTCTCCCACCTCGCTGCTCCGAAGTGCGCTTTCCACTGCTGCTGCGTGGTGTAGGGCGCGAGATACTGCTTCATCCCGATGCCTGCGGCCTCGCAGAAGTCGACGATCTTGTTGTTCAGGTTCACCGCATGCTGGACGCTGCCGCGACCCGAGAGCGACGGCGCCGACGACAGGAACCCCACCAGGTAGAAGATTTCTTCGTCTGGTATGACCACTGACGTCCTGTTGTCCCACCTGCGGATTAAAAAACCATTGTCCGGTTAACAGACTTGTTTGCAACTAGATGTAATTTTAGATGGTTATTATCATCTGATGAAAGGTGCTTACTTTGATCTGTTGACTGGGTAGAGGAGTATGGGGCCATTGTTGCTGTCTTTGAGGATCTTGCCGAAGACCTCGCTGGCGAAGGCGTGGATGGTGCTCCTTGGGATCAGAAGGTTGAGCCATGGGTGTGGAACCTCCCAGAGGCCCTGCGCCCTGAGCTTCAGCTCGGAGGAGTGCACCCTGTCCAGGAACTCCAGGTACGTGACGTCGGTGTGGAACAGAGTCGACCGTATGTATCTGAGCCGAGACAGCAGCACACCAACCTCCTGCCAAGACAAGATATACGTACGACCCGTTAGTTAAATCAAACCACATACACAACCTGGGCCAATTATATAGGAAGATACGTCAACATCTGGATTGATTAGTTAATTCACCTGTTCCATGGCGTCGGCGTCATCAGGGTTGAAGTTCTTGGTCATCTCAAGGCAGTAGAGCACTCTGCCGTCCGACTGGAAGTGGCTGGCCTGGACCGGGTCCTGCGGCTTGAAGGACGTCCGCCAGTTGTTGAGGATGCCGGTCCTGTTGATGGTCACGAAGCCTTCGATGTAGTCGAAGGTCTGGCTCCGCGGAGATGAGCGCCTCCTGGTCCTCGGTGAAGCTCGCGAAGTCCGAGTAGAGGCACCCGTATCCACCGCACCTGTCAGTCGTCATTGTGTACAGCTACTGAGTAAGCATGTTTGCATTCAGCAGTTGAGAGGAATAATGGATTTGGTTATCTGATCATGTACCATCTTTGGTGCAGGCTCGAGGGCGATCCTGGCCCTGGTGATGATGCCGAACTGGCCGAGGCCGCCGAGAGCGCCGTAGAAGAGGTCCGAGTTCTCGTCGGGCGAGCAGGTGACGACGTCTCCTCTTCCTGCATTTGAATGTTCATGACGACAGAGAGGTCAGCTATTGTAGTTAGTTAATTACTGGTTAATTTGTTGCTAAATAATTTATTAATTGATCAACGTGCTTAATTCAATTGTGTGTGTGTGAGGGGGGGTTTGTCCGAGACCTGTCACGATCTGCAGCTGGTTGACATTGCTGACCTGCGGTCCGTGCCGGAACGCCTGGCCGCTGACCCCGGCATTCGACAGCGTGCCGCCGACCGTGAGGTGGAGGTAGTCGGTCCACGACCTGGGCGCCAGCCCGTGCTTGAGCGTCTCATGCAGCACGTTGATCCAGAGCTCGCCTCCGGGGGCGTCCACGTACGGCGCGGCGTCGTCATGGCCATGGTGCACCCGCATCTTGTCGGCTCCGGCGAGGGACTCCATCTTGACGACGATCCCGCCGGCGGTCTGGGACTGGCCGAGGAGCGAGTGGCCGTGGCCGCGCGCGGCGACGGTGAGCGGCGAGCGCGCGCCGAGCTGGAACACGCGGCGCACGGCGGCGGCGACGTCGGAGACGGATCCCGGGTGGAGCACGGCGGCGGGCAGCAGGCTGCAGCGGTTGCCGAAGTCCCGCGCCACGGCGGCCACGTCGTGGAAGCTGAGGTGGCCGTCGAGGCGGAGCGCCCCCAGGCCGGCCAGCGGCGCGAGCACGTCCGCGTCGGGCACGTGCATGGTGACCCCGCCCAGCGCCAGCAGCAGGAGCAGCTTGAGGCAGCACGCCAGCGACGCCCTCACCATGGCTGCTTGCTAGATTGGCCAAGTGTTATATAGAGGTGGAGTAGTAAGCGATTACCGAACCCAATTAGCTAGCCGGACGGCCAAAGCGTCCACGCAGTTCGGCAGGTTGGTGGATGGCAAGCCGGCCGGGCGGGCGGTGGAAACTTGCAAGCGAGAGCAACCTACGGCTGGCTATGGAGCGAGTGTGTTGTTGGAGGCGGGCGGGTGCAACGGGAGAGGGAGAGAGTGGGAAGCGACGAGTGAGGTCGTGGGGATGGAGGGAGGAGAGGAGCGGGACGGAGATTTAAAGGGAGGCGACGCCGACGCAGCCGCAGCCGCAGCCGCAGCGGAGGTAAGTGGCGTGGTCAACCAATTCGTGACCACTGTTCGTTCGGTAGAATCCCGTGAGACGACCGACCGCCTCGTAACACCGTGTTGCTTGCTTGCACAACACCTCCTAGTGGCGCAAATGCTTTTTTTTACAGCCCGGTCGCCTCGCCGTCTTAAGCTGAGCATACACGTACGCATGGGCAGGGTACCATGTGTCGGTTAAACGTAAACCTGCACCGGGTTCTTGTTCTCGCACTGAATGGACTTCACTTCAATCAGCTCGGCACCTACACAAGGATTCGATCTGCATGCATGGCCCGGAGATCACCACGGCAGGGATGAGAGATTCTCCATGGATCTTGCAGGTGTGTCCCCCTCGCGTCTCCGCCAGCCTTCCGGCACGGTGTTTGTTCGTATCCATCGGATTTGTTTGTAAATTCTCCTCGTGGAGAGGGCGACACCGCCGGCCGATGAGGCAGGATCTTCCCCGAAGCTGCTGCCCTGCCGTTGCATTCGCGCGCAGGCTCACATGGCGCGCATGACGATGTCTGTCTATTCCTGTGTGACATGTTCATGTGTCCTTCAATCTGTTCCGTTCACGAGATGAGACGAGACAGACAGGGAAAGGGGATCGATTCCTGGCGCGCGAGTTATTACCGCCAACCCAAACGAATGGACCTGCATCACCACGGCCGGTATGTACCAATCATGGTGCTCATTCTGGTGAGGGGGCCGTCGTCACCAGTTAGTTTCTCGTATCTGAACAGCATCCGTGTGATGGCAACCTCTACAGCTACGTACACGGTACACTGCCAACCACCTTTTCCCCTAGTACTTGGACCGTCGCGATCGTCTGTCTGCGTGCGTGCAAACCCGATTTCAATCACCCAAACCAGAGAGGTTCAACATCGTACGCACCTACTAAGAGCATCATAAATAGGTCCGATGGCTTGTACAAAAAAAAATAGGTCCGATGGAAAAGAAAAATTACATAACTTCTAGAGTACATCACTAGGGTCCAAAATCATGTCTCCAACGGCAGCCGTGATGTAAAATTGAGCATACTTCTTACTCACTTCTTACTCAGGAATGAAGCTAACCTTGTGGCTAGAATACTTGGGGACCAAAAGCTTTGGGTGGCTGCAGAAGCCGGAGTGGGAGTCATCTTTCGGGAGTAGTCGTTTAGGTATGGGCGAGTGAGTGCGGGGTTCGACAGCTGAGTTGCGTGTAACTTTTGTTGTCGGCCTCTTGTAATGTTAACTCTGTTCTTCTATAAAAATCAGGTATGCAATTGCATTCCCTCTAAAAAAACCATCACGGGGTGAAAATTGAGCTGAAGTGATGCAAATATACATCACCTCCGGCCGTGCCCTAAAACGCACACGCGCACACAGCCACCGGACGTCCTCAACATTCACGCATTGCTGCCGTCCGCCCGCCTACTATCGCCGACGGACCATTTCCGGCCAAATCCTCCACGGCCGGTTCCACCTCCTCCCCCCATGCTACTCCGGATGGCACCCGCCGGGTTCGGGTGCGGGTTTGGCACCCCCATACCCGCACCCGCCCCCATACCCGCCAGCGGGTACAAAGTTTCACCATACCCGTCCCCGCCGGGTACCCGCCAACATCGTAATGACATGTTTTGCATATTTTCAGCAGCATGTTGACAGTAATTTAGCATTCATTCCGGCCGGCGGCAATCCCCCGCGCGCTGTGCCTCCATTGGAGCTCGACGGGAGGGCCCCACGCCCAGTAGGAAGGCTGGTCGTGCTTTGCTTCCCGATAGGAGAATCTGTGCCGTCGCATCTCCATGCGGCGAAGGCGGCGTCGGTGTGGGGCTGGGCTCGGCCGGCTACTCGACGGAGTCGCCCTCGCTTCCCTCCGTATCGGCGGAGTCCATAGCTCTGGGGAGCGGCGGTGTAGGACGGCCGGAGCGGGAGAGCGGCAGACATTGGCGACGGAGTCTCCCTCGCTCCCCTCCACATCGACGGAGAGGCTGGCGCAGGAGGGAGGACGCCGGAGCGGCCCAGAGGCAGAGATGGAGCGAGGATGCGCGGCTAGGAGATGCAACGAGGAGGGCTTGTGGCGGAGATACACAGAGGCAGTGAGGAGGGCCGGTGGCCGGAGCGGAGGGGACGCGGCGGCTGGCTCTTGGCCCTGGTCGAATCGTGTTCGCGTGGGGTGGGGGATGGGGATGGCGGTCGAGTGGGGATGTTTGACTAGGGTTTGGGGGTTGGGGGCTGGATCGTGGCCTTTGGCCGCGTGGGAGGCTGGTTAGGGTTCTCACTCATATGACAGGTGGGCCTTGCTGTTGTATCTCACTGACAGGTGGGGCTAGGCGGGTATGCGGGTTGGTGGGTATGGGTTTGGCATCCCCATACCCGCCACCGCTAGACCAGATGGGTATGGTTCTCACCCACTAAGCAGACCCACGTTTTTTTTTCTTACCAAACCCTCCCCATTTTAGGCGGGTACCCATCGGGTTTGCGGGTATCGGGTACCCATTGCCATCCGTACATGCTACTGTGTGCGCCGCTTATCGCTCCAAATCGGAGCGTCAACCACCGTCCAAATCACTACCGTCGTTGTAGACCTGTTGCACCATGCGCAACCGCCAACCTTGCTGTTGCCGCCCACATGACGCCGCCGACGAGCTGCTGCCGAGTGGGGATGTTTGACTAGGGTTTGGGGGTTGGGGGCTGGATCGTGGCTTTTGGCCGCGTGGGAGGCTGGTTAGGGTTCCCACTCATATGAAAGGTGGTCCTTGCTGTTGTATCTCACTGACAGGTGGGGCTAGGCGGGTATGCGGGTTGGTGGGTATGGGTTTGGCATCCCCATACCCGCCACCGCTAGACCCGATGGGTATGGTTCTCACCCACTAAGCAGACCCACCGGTTTTTTTGCTTACCAAACCCTCCCCATTTGAGGCGGGTACCCATCGGGTTTGCTGGTATCGGGTACCCATTGCCATCCGTACATGCTACTGTGTGCGCCGCTTATCGCTCCAAATCGGAGCGTCAACCACCGTCCAAATCACTACCGTCGTTGTAGACCTGTTGCACCATGCGCAACCGCCAACCTTGCTGTTGCCGCCCACATGACGCCACCGACGAGCTGCTGCCGTGGGCCCCCGCTGCTGCTGCGTGCCCACACGTTGCCGCCCTTGCTCGTGCTGCGCCGTGCACCTGCTGTTGTGGCGTCATGGGCAAGTCGGGGTTCAAGGGGGTTAGGTTTCAGCCCTCCGGCCGATTCGCCCGCCGCGCCGCAACGCAACGGAACACCTTATTGGCTCGGCACTTTGAAGATCGCCGACATGGCGTCTCGAGCGCATGATGTGGTCAGATGGAAGCCCGGGATTCCACAGGAGGAACTCAACTTCTAGGACGGACAACTGTTAGATGAAGGAGAATCAAGTGTCAAGCATGTTGTTTTAGTTTAAATGAATGTTCGTTCTATGTTTCAGTTCAATGTTCAGTTCGAACGTGTATCAAAATGTCGGATTTTTAAATTTATTTTGGGGCAGATGTTGGATGGACCGTGTCCAATTTTATATCATACACTGTCGTGCCAAATCAGAGTTGCCATCCGATGGAAACTGAGTGAGACCGACACGATCGACGGCCATGAGCGGGCGGCCGAGTGGTTCGGTCGAACTCGACAGGCGAAAGCAGGGGGCCGGTCCTGTTCAGAGCTGAGACCACTTTGACCGTTCTGTCGAGGATCCCTTGGCAGCTCCACAAGACAGATTCCTCCTCCTTTCATCCACGTCTGTCACATGCCACAAATCCCGCTGCCACCTAGTCAAATACTCCTTCTCCGTACCACTAAATAGATTGCGCAACGTTTAATTAATTAAACATGTTTAATATACTCGCACTCCGTACCATAATAGATTGCGCATCGTGGGATATTGTTCTTCGTACGGGGTGTTCTGGAAGCCACTAATTCTTCTTACAAGCATCTCTGTGTAAACGGGTTATTGCCAATTTCACTGATTAAGACGAGTTTGCGTTACAAGTAAATCAAGCCGACCTTGAAACCAAAGGCCTACTTTCACGGTAGTTGACTGTTGAGACACATAAACTTAAAAAAATGTGTTGAGTGCATATTTTTATCTTTTCTTTTATCCCCTGCACGACTCGAGAAACAACTATATGGCTACTCTGTGTTGTTCAAGTGTGTTTGGAGGGTTTGTCGGGTTGCCGATATGGCTTTTTGTGTGTTCTTACTCGTGATTTTGTGAGTAGTTCGGTTTGGTTAGTGTACCGATTTTCGTCCGGGTTTCTGTAACTAATTGGACAATTATCTTCTTCATAATTAATAGATTTGGGTCCCGATACAATTTTTCGTTTTATACCTTCTTACCGTGACAACTTATTGGTCCAACTGGAAAATCTTGCGATATTATACACCTTAACCCTGATAATTTATAACTTCATTTGAAATGTTGCCATATTTACCCACTCTGGCATATGACATCGTGATAGATTTTGCTCCTTTTTGCAATATACCAGGGCCGGCCCATATGGGTGGGCAAACGGGGCGCCAGCCCTGGGCCCCCGAAAGGAAGGGGTCCATTCTAGGTACTACTTCTATAATATAATTAGTGTAAATTATGTGTTAGGCTATTTACTAACATCTAAAAACTATACAAACTTAGGAGGCCTGAGTCAAACAATGCAAGTCCAACCCACTAGGTCACCGTGTTGCACTCTCACGAGGCACAATGTACATATATAGACAAAAATAGTTTCCCAATAGTTCGCCTTTGTACATGTACATATCGTTGCGGACTATGTCACATAAAATTTCCAAATCGCCTCCTCTGGTAACGCTCACGTCGTTTCTAGTTCCGATGTCATGGGAATAAACTAATAGAGATCAACAACGCAGCCGGATCGCCCCTAATAAGCTCTCCTTCCATCATCAACTTTCAGCTCACTCCCCACCAACTAGACATTGGAGAGATGTTGTGTTCATCCTTCCCATTAATTTCTGGCTTTAAATACTTACCCTAAAAATCTTTCTAGGCGTTCCTCTCTTCATTTAATGGATTGATAAGAATAAACAGTTTGTGTTGCCAATTTTAGAGTGCATAGAATTTATCTATATCATGTAATGGTTTGATGATTTATAATTTTTTTTATAAAGACACCATATTTTTTTTTAATCTCTTTGTAAGGGCCCCTAATTGTCGTCTTGCCCCTGGGCCCCGTAAATGTATGGACCGGCCCTGCAATAGACTGATAATTGCACGGGTGAGTCTTTGTGATAGATTTCACTCCTTTTTGCAATAGACTGATGACTTTCTTAGAGCCCGCACGTATGATGGCATGCATGTTAAGCACGCGTGGGCTGAGCTTTTCATCAATAATGTTGCAAAAAAAAATATGACGAGTTGGTGGATTTTTTAAAATTAGAAGTGTGGACAAAGAAATTATGGTTATTATTGACTATTGGTGGGAAAAATGAATGCAATTTATGTTGGAGGAGTGACAAGGGAGAGAATGGACGAAGGGTAGAGCGAAATACTTCCGTCAAAAAAACAGAACAGTAGACTGTTTTTATTGTTTCACTTAAGCTGACAAAGTTGGGCCGATGACATGCCAATTGGCGACCGAGCAACTAAGACGCGCATAATCGAGGACATGTTGATAAATTTCTCTAGAATTTTATGAAATATGTCTTATTTTGTGATATTGCAAAAGTCAATTAAATTATCATAATAACCGTGGCTAGCTCCACCACGCTGTTCACATGGCATGTCGAATGCGTCCCAAGTAGCCGAGTCTCCCGCCAAATCAGCTGTCATGCCATATGAGATGTGTTTATTATGTAGCGGTTTAGGCAAAAGAATGACATACAATTAAAAGGTCGTAGGGTCATAAGTAAAGGGTAAAAAGTGTCGTGCTTTTTAAATGAAGTAATATTGTCACAATGGCTTAACTAGAAGGTAAAATGTGGTATATATATACTTCGGTTTAAAATCTCCAACAACATAGTTCTACTATGTACTCTCTCCATATATAATTCTAAGATGTATTTTGAAACACATGTTTCTAGACATGTTTTCGGTATGTAGGTCCAATTATTTAGCCCATATATATTTCATAACTAAATATAAAAACATGTTGTAGTTGTGATTGTAACGGTAATGTTAATTTGGTGTGATCCAAATTCATATAAAGATAAAGACAACTGTTGACGGGCGAAGGCGAGGCCTGTCCCGCTGCCCCGTCATACCAGGCCCACCCGTGGGGTGCGGAGGGGCGAAGACACCCCCCTCCCCTGGCACGCTACCTACCCGCCCTGGTATAGATGTAATCCGCCGATTTGGGATGAGCCATAAGTTGTAAATCGCCGACTTTTTGTAAGCTCAACCGATTATAGTGAAAATTTGTTGGACGGCTAACGCCCAATATTTTTTATCTTCCTTATTGAAAATATTAGAATGTTGTATCCCCTTATTGGTAATCTCAATTTTGTTTATGCTTTATTTGTATGATACACTTATAACAGGTAATCCCTCCGTTCAACAATACTTGACTTTTATTTTTCTAAATATGCATGTATGTATACACTAAAATATGTCTCGATATATTCATATTTAGACAAATAAAAGTCTAAGGGCATCTCCAGCCGTTCGCACCCCCCAGGACGCGAAAATCCCGTTTTTTCGGCCGCCACGGCGCGAAACAGCGCAAAACAGGAAACGGGGAGGGGGGCGGGGGGCGCGTTTCCCAGCCGTGAAACCCAGGCCGCCCCCCCCCCCCCCCCCCCAGCCGGCGATTCAGCCATATTTGGGCATGTAGAGTTTTGACACACAAATAAATAAAGTTTTGCCATACAAATAAATAGTTCAACCATTTAAACAAATAAAATAAATTACACTACGCATTGTCATCGTTCTCAACATTGTCATTCCCCTTTCGCGCCCACAAATGCTGCACCAGGTCATTCTGTAGAGCATGGTGTGTTCCAGCGTGTCGAATCTCCTGCCGCTTGACGAGCAAGGTTGTCCATGATGCCGGCACCTGGTGATCAACATTTGCAATAGGACCCTGCCGGTAGTATGGTGTGTTTGCCTCACTGTCAGGCACCGGGTCATCCCGCTCACTCTCAATGATCATGTTGTACAAGATCACACAACATTGCATCACCTCCCACATGTTGGATTTTGACCAAGTCATAGCTAGGTACCGGACAACAGCGAATCGAGATTGCAGCGCGCCAAATGCCCGCTCAACATCCTTCCTGCAAGCCTCCTGACACTTGAAAAACCAAGCTTTTGCGCTTCCTGGGATAGAGTTGGAGATGCTCTTCACAGGGGGGCATGGCCTTCGACAAGCTCGGAAAAGACATTCGAGCACTGCAATACATTGATGTCGTTGTGACTTCCAGGCACACCAAAGAATGAATGCCAAATCCATAGATCGTACGAAGCCATGGCCTCGAGAACCACCAAGCACTCTCCTTCCTTTCCCTTGTACATCCCTTGCCAATCAAATGGACTGTTGTTCGATGCCCAATGCATACAGTCGATACTACCAAGCATCCCAGGAAAGCCTCTTGCTTCATTCTCTGCGAGGAGACGAGCAGTGTCTTGCGCATTGGGTGATCGCAGGTATGTTGGGCCAAAAACTGCAACCACTGCCCGACATAACTTGTTCAAGCACTCAAGGACCGTGGACTCGCTCATGCGCAGGTAGTCATCTTGTGCATCTGCGGGAGCACCGTATGCAAGCAACCTCATGGCCATCGTGCACTTCTGAATAGAGGTAAACCCTACCGTGCCGGTGCAGTCCTTCTTCAATTTGAAGTAGGTGTCGAACTCCCGGATGGCATGCATGATCTTGAGGAAAAGCTTGCGTTTCATCCTGAAACGACGCCGGAACACCTTCTCGTCGTGGGTGGGATCCTCGTCGAAGTAGTCGGAGTAGAGAATGCAGTAGCCCTCGTACCGCTGCCTCGGCTTGCTCTTGCGGCGACCGGGCCTCGATCTAGCACGCCGCGGCTGGGCGGCCTGGGCCTGCAAGCCGGCCAGGCAGCTCAGTACCAGCAAGTGTTCCTCGTCGTCGATGGCGGCCTGATCTTCCTCGTCGAATAGCTCGGCGAGAATCTCCTCGGCGTCGGAGTCCATGGGCCGGGCAGAACGTCGAACACCTTGTCAGGGGGGTGGTGGTGGACGCGTTTCGCCGGGCACAACCTCCCTCGTGGCGGAGGGGCGAGTAAACGGCGCCGGCGACGTGGTGGAGCTAGGCGGCGGCGGTTCGGCTCGTCGCTCGTGTGTGCTGGTGGCCGACGGCGGCGGCGTGGGGGTGGCCGACGGGGTAGCGACGGCGAGGCGGGCGAGAGGAAAAGGCAAGTCGGGGTGGGGAAAGTGGGAGAAATAGTGTTGCCTCGTCGACAGTGCTGGCCCATGCGCGTTTTTCCTTCTGTCGTCCCCCCAAGCTGAACCCAACGGGCTGGGTTCTGCCAGGGTGCGATGGCACTAATTTCCGCCGCAACAACGCTATTTGGGGTTCTTGCCGAAACAGGCTTTTGCCCCGCCTTATAAATAAAGCAACAACCAACATACAAGCGCCGCATACAAACACACACCACACAAGCTGGGGCAGCAGCAACCAACATGCCCAAGCGGAAAAAAGAAAAGAACGAGAAAAGGAAAAAAACACTACCAACACCGAGGCACGACGAAAGACAGAGAGGACACGCAACCGAGGCGCCCACTGCCGATCCACCACGCTCCCAGCCCACGGAAGCGGCCCATACCAAGCAACACCTCCAAGAAGGGAACCCGACGCCGACGCGGATACTGCCCGGACAACTCCAATGGTTTCCCGGAGAGTGTCCTAGGGTTTCCCCTGGTAAGCTGGGGGAGGGGTGGGGAAGTACTCCGACGCCCTTCAGGAAGGAAGGCGGCACCCGGAGGTGTCACCGCGTCGGTGTCTCACGACAAGGATTTCTCCCGACCTCCAACCCACCACAATCCCCCGCTCCGTCAGCCCCCACCAATCTTGCCGCCCTTCACGCCGCCACGATCTTGCCTTCCTCTCCATCGTCTCACCATGGCCCAAGACACGAGATCGAAAAAGCCGAGTAGGAGAGTCCACACGAGGGTCAAGCGGTACAGTAGCACGCGGGAGGGATCTACCTCCACCACCTTTCGGCGGTAGCCGACCGGATGCAGCCACAGAGCAGACCAGGCCCTCCTGGCCCGGCCGAGCCCCACGGGGCCCGTAAAGCTCCGTAGCCGCACTGCAACAAGGGCGCCACTGCGCCGCAAACCCTAGCCTCGGGACTCCGACCTACCGGGACTCAACCTCACGCCCAAGCGACCCCAGCACCAGCACCGTCAGTACCCGGCCCATGAAGCCCAGATCGGGGCCCGCCTGGCCCAGATCAAGCTCGCGCACGGGCGAGGCGCTCCGGCCACCAGCACACCGCAAACATGCCGAAGCCCCACTCCAGCACGCCGGAGGAACCCTGGACCACCCTCGCGCCCACAACCTGCAGCCTGAAGAAACCCGCACGGACCCAGATCCCTGCCACCCTGGACGACCACCATGACAAGCTCAATGTGCAGCCCTAGATCTGGTCGCCGCCGCCGCACCTCATGGTCCCGCCGCCACCGAACGAACAACAGCACCACCGCAGTCCACGCCGCCAGATCCGGGCCTGCCTGGCCGAGATCCGGCCCGCTGGCACCTGTGGAGATGGGAGGCCGACCGCCACCGGCGAGGCACCGCGGGGTCTCCCTCCCCTGTCGGCGACGAAGACCGGCGCCGACCCCCGCATTGACGGCGACGTCATCTTTGGGCCTGACGACCTTGGGCGAGGCGAGCATCCCGTCGGGGTGGATCTCGGAGCCCCTCCTTGGCGCGGCGTCCTTGCCCGGCTCCGGCGTGCCGACCACGAACGGGAGACGCTCCGGGAGCGGGCGCGCGCCGACGAAGACGGGCACGGGCGAGCCAGGGTGTAGCCAGCCCCCAACCCCAAGCGCCCGGCCGCCATAGCGCATGGGAGGGCGCCGAGATGCCGTCCGGCGTGGTCGAGATTCGCGGGACGGGCGGCGCGCCGCTGGCCGTGGAGGTGGTCCGTGACCTGGGGGCAGAGCGAGGGGGCGACGGGAGGGGTTGCCGGCGGCGGCGCGCGAGCTGCGTCTCCCCACCACCGCGCACGCAGACAGCAGACGGAGGGAAGCGATGCCGCCCCGCCGCCACCTTCCCAAGGCCGCGCGCGGCTTTGCCGGCGCTCCCTCCGGCGGCGGCGAAGCGAGAGAGGAGGAGAGGGAGGCCCCGGGGGCCGGCGGCTAGGGTTTCCCCCCGGTCGCCAGAGGAGGGCGACGCGGGGGGTCAGTCGAGTCGCGTCCTTCTTTCGGTGTTCCCTACCGAAACTGATCTCTGTTCCTTTGTTCCTATTTGGGGTTCTGGGGCCGGCTGGTAGAAAAACGACGGTTTTGGACGAAAACGGCGCTAATTCGTGTCCTGGAGGCGCTGGGGGACGGCTGGAGATTCCCTAAGTATTGTTACACGGAAAGAGTAGTAATTACTTTTGAAATGTGCACGGGCTAGGTTGCTTCGAGAACACGGGCGGACACGGTAAGTTGGGCCAACCACTACACCAAGAAACGCATGGGTGGATGGCAACCCGTGCGGCGTCGGTCGTCGAACGTGTTGGCGACGACCACTTTTGGCACTCGATGACCTTGACGGCTTCCATTTGTGTCAATGCCGTCCACACAGCTCATCATCGACAGCCACGCGACGTGAGCGCACTTTTCATTTATTTCCGCATATGTTTTTGCTCGGATTATTTACCGTCAGACGTCAAATTAGCTGTACTCTGGGACGGCCGGGGGAGTCTAAGCAGTGTACTTGCAACTCGAGTAGTGGAGTACTACCAGTTGAGGCAACGGCAGTACAAGTACAACGATATAGTCGACAGAAAGAAGCATCTGTAGCTACATTCTGACGTGTAAAAGCAGTCAGATGGTGTACCAATTATATAGGCACTTTGCACAGGTGTTGCTCCTTTGTTCCCATCTACTCCCTCCGTTCAACAATAGATGACTTCCACATATTTATATATGGATGTATCTAGACACATTTTAGTGTCTAGATACATCTATATCTAGATATGTAAATGTGTCTAGATACATCCATATCTAGATATGTGGAAGTCATCTATTGTTGAACGGAGGGAGTATATATGTGCGCGCACTGACTGCCTCGTCAGCTGATGTGTGACCAGCGCCCTACTGTCGCACTCTGACACACACTCACTTGCCGGACTTGGCGGCGAGGGCGGCCGGGGAGCGATCGCCGGTGCGGGCCGGCCTTGGGATGTCGGGGAGGTGGAGTCGGCGGGGCCAGCCACCCACGTGTCCCGGTTGACGTTTCTCCTGTCGCCTGGGCTTTCGGCTCGTGGCCACCTGCTCCTTCATGCTGACGTGCCGGCACCCTGGAGAGGCACGAGCCGGGGGGCCATCCATGCTGCGTGATCGCCGGGGTCGATCGTGCTGCTTTTGGAACAGGAGCATGGCAGGTTAGTTCACTACATGATGCGTGCTAACTTGCTATAGTAGTTCTATCAGATTTGCATTCATTGTGATCTTAGATTTTTTTCTGGCTCACGGACCTCACAGTTCTGTTTGAACTGCATCCATGGATTTTTTTCCAATAAAGCGATATCATTAATTAGTGAGGGCCCCCATATATATACCAGACATGCATATGCATGGCAATGTCATGCTGTATGTTGTTTAAGCTAAGGATAGTCACAACGGGAAGTAACATACACGTTTTTCTATGCTATGTTATTACTTACCACCTATGTAAGGCTGGTGCCAATGCACCGCCCACTATTCACGGGCTATAGCCCCCGCCACGTCACCTTCTCTCACCACTATCACGCCACTCTCACGGGCACGGTGCCAGTGCACGGGCTATAGCCCGGGCTGTAAGATTCTCTCTCTGCCACATCAGCTTTTCTCTCTCCTCCACGTCAACACATATTTTGAAGATTAAAAACATTGCAAATAATAGAAGAAATTATTTTATTCAACTAAAATTGTACCGATTACATAATAATAAATAAAAATTACATAAAAAATGAGAAAATTACATAATCTAGTTTTGATGAGCCCACACATGCTCAATCAAATCCCCCTGGAGCTGTGTATACATCGGCGAGTCCTGCATTTCGTTGTCCATCTGAATCCTTGCTGCTAGGCTTGGTGGTGCATTGGTATGTATTGGAGGCCCGACGTTGCTCGCAACTGTCTCATAGGTGTTCTCCAAATTGGTACCACGCTCATCGTCGATGATCATGTTGTGCAGAATGACACATGCACGCACGATCAACCCAAGAGTGCGCATGGAGTAGGAGCGTCCGGGAACTGCTAAAATGTTGAATCTAGACTTCAACACTCCAAATGCACACTCCACATCTTTGCGCCAACACGATTGAGCAGCAGTGAAGACACGTTGCTTGTCACTTTGTGGAAGAGTAACACCCTTCATGAACACCGGCCAGGAGGGGTAGATGCCGTCGGCAAGGTAGTAACCCCAGTTGTACTGGTGTCCATTCACCGTGAAGTTCACTGTGGGTGCTTCTCCTCTAAGCACTTCCGTGAACAATGGGGACTGATTGAGCACATTGATGTCGTTGTTGGACCCGGCGACTCCAAAAAAAGCATGCCAGATCCAACGATCATACGACGCAACGGCTTCTAAGATTACGGTAGGGTGTTTGATGTCTCCCCTTGTGAACTGACCGGCATGCGCAACTGGGCAGTTCCTCCACTGCCAATGCATGCAATCTATGCTCCCTAGCATGCCCGGAAAGCCGCGCTCCTCGGCTTTCGCTAACAGACGCTGAGTATCCTCGACGTTAGGTCGACGGCAAAACTCTTCACCGTAACAGTCGATGATGCCCTCACAGAATCGATCTAGACAGTCTGACGAAGTTTGTCTAGCTAACTTAAGCCACTCATCTATGGTATCAGCACCGGATCCATAAGCTAACAGACGCAACGCCGTAGTACACTTTTGTAGCGGAGTAAAACCCGTACGGTTCAGAGCATCAACTCTTTGGGTGAAATACGGAGAGTATTCACCCAATCTATCCACAATGCGTAGAAAAAGGGATCGCCTCATCCGATACCTTCGCCGGAAGAACCTCGGAGGATAAGCGCAGTTGGGGGCGAAGTAGTCGTCGTAGAGCCGCTCGGCGGCGCCAACACGATCACGCCTGATGAACTGTCGACGGCGCCGCGGCGGTCTTGGCACCGCTTGGAGCGCCGCCTCGTACTCGGCCTCCATTGCCGCCTGCATTGCGGCGATCATCTCACCCTCCAGTCCCTCGCTCGAATCGCTGCTGCTTGACGAAGACATGGCGTCGAGAAGGTGGAAATGAAGAGTAGAGAGGATGAAGTTGGTGTGGATTGAGTGCAGCATATGGGGGGGTATTTATAGGAGGGATCAGCTCCAAATTTCAAATTTTTCGAATTTTTTTTTAGTTTTTTTGGACAGCAACGGATACCCCCAACGGCTAGCTGACGTGGACCAATAGGGGGGCGCCACGTCAGCTAGCCGTTGCCCCCCAACGGCTAGGCGCTAACGCCCCGCCCTACCGCCCCACGCCGCCATCCCACCGCCCCGCCTACCGCCCCTCTCGCCCCCCCCTACCGCCCAGCCCGTCGCTACCGCCCCGCCAACCCGGGCGGTAAGCGAGGCGGCAACGGCTCTAGCCCGGGCGGCAGCCCCACCGCCCGCCGCCGCCAACCGCCCCCCACTACCGCCCCCTATCGCCCGCCTCCGGGCGGTAGGGGCTCTACCGCCTCCTCCTAAAGCCCCCATTGGCACCAGCCTAACTCCCCGGTGACACGGTCTCAAACGTGAGGTATAATAATTATCTTTTAGCCGAGTAAATTAAGTATATATATACAATGTGATGATAATACATTTTAGGGTTCATCGAGTAGTATCATTTTGACATTGTTAATTTTTATCTATACTAAAACAATATGGGTTGTTGATCATTTCTGATTTGGCAGTCAATTCTTATTAAGTATACATTTTTTACTAGCAAGTCATAAAACATGTCGCTAATTTCGGATATAATTTTTGAGTTTTGCAATTCCGGGAGAGTAATCCTTTATTCACTCGGGTGTGCAGACACTTTTCTGCTCCTTGTAATCCTCAAAAAAAATTCTTAATTGATTGAAAGAGTCAAAGTTTTTCAGTTCATCATAATTTGTCTAATCAGTTTCCCGTAAATCCTAAATAACAACAAAAAGGATAGAAAGTCACTTATGTTTCTGAGCACTAGTGATCTTGATGTTTAAAAAAAAAAAATCAAAAATCCAATTTATAATTTTTATAAAATCTGAAAGTCCTAATTATTCTCAATGATGGATTTTATAAACGTGTAAAATTTAAAATGCTTTGTATTTAAAAAAAATAAAAAATGAAAAATTTGTACATTTTAAAATATTCATTTTCACTATATTCAGATATGTACATTTGTTAGGGTAGCTCAAAATATAAAGTATTTCATAATAAAATTTTACACACTTGTGGGATATATCTTTTAGAACAACTTGAATTGTTTTTAGATTTTTAAAACTTATAAATTCGATTTTGAAATTTAAAATATTAGAATCACTGGTACTGGGAGCCAGAAATCTCCATTCACCGAAACCGATCACATATTGCCCAAACTTTTTTTTTTTTTTTTTTGAAATTAACAGCACTTTATTGATCAAATAACATCAATACAAAGGGGTTTCGGGACATGGTAATACACACAAACTGTTGGTGAACACTGTGCACCTATTTGTGGATGATATTCAGATATAACGATATTTACCATCGAACTCCTACTTACCATCGAGCTCTGAGAGATTTTTTAGTTGAGATGCCACGGAGAAAGTCGTGTATCATTCTGAAGCATCATGTCATCTACCACATGTTTGCCACCTTTTCCGACATCTAGTTGTGTGCACACATGCATGAACATACATCACTTGTCGTGTCAAGTTTACCATGGGCGGTTTAGCTGTTTCTTGTTTTCAAACTTATTTTGACCGATTACAAGAGCCAGTGGCTCCAAGACACGCTGACGAGAACACCCACTAAGTGGATATGTCTATTGTCACAATTGTTGTCATTTCTGCAACTATCCACGGTTTTGTTTATTTAGCTTATTATAGGTGAGTTTAGCATTCGCCATTCTGTAGACTAGAGACAAAATGATTAAGCGAGAGACCGCTTGAAGCTTCCAGGAATTTCACCATCTTTGCTTTTAAATTATGTGAGTTTTTGGTCAGTAACTCAATTAGTAGAGGCTGGGTGTAATCGGCATCTTCTTGATATTAATATATTTTGTTTATAAAAAAAATGACTCAGTTAGAACATATCTAGCAGACATCCTATGATAGTACGGCCTGCATAAATTCGGCGATTCTAGAGGCTCGAGCTCAAAAAACGGCTCTAGCAGAAGCCGAACTCTAGTTTGCATTTTTTTTTATTGAGGCGCTTTATAATTGACTGTACCGGGCCTTCAAAATAAGGCTTGACCTCAAAAATATAGTGGTGGCTGCATAATTGCTCTCGTGAGCGAGGGCCTATTTATCACCACGATAATCTCTTTCCACGCCACCAACGCCTCTGCCACTCGCCATCGATCTTCTCCGATTTGGGGCATCCCCGTCGCTGCTCCACCACCATGGATACTTTGGAGGACCCAAAGTCAACCAGCAGCTCGTCTTGCCCACCGCCTCGTCCCTGGAGACAGCCCGCCGCCCAACCCCCTTCCACATCATCGCTGGTGCTAGTGAGGACGGGTAGGGTAGGCATGGCCGCGTCCATCTCACTCCACACATTCTGCTGCCCACATGGGCCTCATGCCACCAGAAGTTTATTCATCACTTACCAGAGCGACCGCGCGTAGAGGAGCAAAGCCACCGAGCTAACTTGTTGTTTTAAAGAGCTCGAACTTGTCGGCTTGAATTCCAGCCCTACTTCCTAACCGCCTACACTATTATATAGCAAACCTACTTTGAGAGGTTAGAGTTGACACTGGTAGAAAACGGGCCTCTAGTCCCGGGCCGTAAGGGGCTCTAGTCCCGGATTGCAATCCGGGACTACGTAATAGGGACTAGAGGCCCCCCTTTTGTTACTCCTGCTGATAATGTTCTCCTTTTGGATCAATGACCTCCATCATCAGAAATCCCGCCAGTTCCTCTTGAATTCCTCGTAGGCGCTCGTCTGCTAGGAGGTTCTGCCGTACATATATGATGTGTAATATAATTAAAGAGTTAAATAAGATACATAAGTTGACTGAAACACAACACAATTCATATAAAATAAAACTTTGAATATTGTTTACGTACTTGAATTGTGTTCATATTAGGTCTCCGTTCAGTGGTCAACGACCGAATGTACTCGCAAACGTAGTATCCACATAAATTAGTCCCTGATGGTTGTTGCAAATCCTTCACCAATTTAAAAGTCAGCTCATCTTTGAATTCACCTCGTGTGATCGATATGAACCGTTTTCAACACCTGTTTGGTAAGAAAAATGAACAAAGGAGTTACTGATTACTTGATATCAGAAAATGGACGAGAAATATATATAATAATGTGATATTGCTCGAAATTACTTCTGCATTATTGATTCCTTTCCACAAAGTGTCGTCGCTCCTATTTAATGAGTCCATGACTTCAACATGGGACTTCTCAAGGTTAATGTTTAGCAGAATCCAGTGAAATCTATGGACGTTTACATAAAGAAGACATGAAGAATAACTAATCAATTGCACTTAACATCGAGTAAGAAAAAAAGTATATATGTACAAAGACAAAAACACCCACGGAAAGTTTAAAGGAATTATAGTATTTCGGAAACGAAGCTTTGCTAAAATAAAAAATGTGGCCAGGTCATGCTCCACGTCGCCGGGGTGGTGCTTTAACACATGGTCATGGACGATATATGGGTAAATGAACCCAACTTTGAAGACACTCTGTCTTTTGCATTTGAGCTTCTTCATTCTGCATAATAGCGTACAAAAGAATATAGTCAGGATAGCAAGACAAAAAAGTTAATTACATTAATATATAAATCACTTACAAAACATAGCAAGCGATGATAGATTTGTCGAGGGCGTTCAGATTAAATAACTGAAACAATTCCGACATATCAACCATTATGGAGTAAGGTTTGTAGTGATGCTCCGGTCTAACATCGGCTGCAAACCAGTCTTTCGCGGCCTTATTCAGTGTTTGCCTCATATACCAAGTGTGGAGATTTCACATATGTGTTGGTAGCTCCTGTTCCTCCTTAGCATCGTCCAGAGGTTCCCCTTTGACATATTGCCGTGCTACCCAACCACCGGCACATCTCCTAAGCCTAACATGGCACCAATAGACATACCAATTTCGTCAGCATGTTCTTGGGCCTCTTATACAGAAAGACCCATCTCTGTACATGCAGTTTCCACTCTCGCCTTCAATAATTTGATGCCCTTATCCATTTAGGCTCTATATTTCTTGTCGATATCGAAACTCACTACGAGTGGGGGGGGGGGGGTCGATTGTTGCTCCTGCTCTCCGAGCTGGGAATTCTTTTTCCTGGCCTTCTTTGTTCTGATCTTTGATTCATCTTATATTGTGATGGTTGCTCAAGAAATCCCTTAGCCCATGCTACGGTTGTTTCAGCATATACCTGTTTCTCCACGGGCTTCTTCGGTGCAAAATGGGCCTTCACTTGGAGAGCCACATCCGCTGCGGTTTACTCATCAGTCTTTTCATAACATCTTTTTTCAAGAAGCTTTGGCTCTTTGGGTATCCTCTGTTGCTTTGGAGTACACTTTCTCTTACTAGACGTCGCACGGGTGGCAATGCTCTTCCGCTTTAGCCCCGGACGTGGAATAGGGGGAGGCGTCGGCTGACGCGTCGGAGGTGGAACATCTTTGACTAGGACAAATGGTACTTCTCTGTACCCAAGATTGTTCAGATCCACTGTTGTCATCCCTTACAGCTTGTCTACCTTTACCCTGCCGGTCAGTTTTACCCATTGGCACCGAAACAAAGGGACTTTACACTAGTAGAAAAATGCCTATCTGTGGCGCACCATTTTGGCATTCTGTGGCGCACCTAGGGGCCAGAGGGGTGCGCCACAGAATACACGCCACTAATTTTTTTTCTGTGGCGCACCTCAGCCGTGCGCCACAGAAATGTCAATTCTGTGGCGCACCTCAGCCGTGCGCCACAGAAATTTGCAATTCTGTGGCGCACCAAGTAGGGGTGCGCCACAGAATTTTTTTTTGAATTTCAAAAAAAAAGGCGGCCAGATCTGGCCGCGGGAATTTTTCGAAATTTTGAAATTTTGCCGTATCTCGTCGGTTGCTCGCCGGAGTTGGTGGGTGGAGGATGGGGGTCACCGGAGTTGGTGGGGAGGAGAAGGAGAAGCTCGCCGGAGGTGGTGGTGGTGGTGGTGGTGGAGGAGGAGGAGGAGGATGGGTGGTGGTGGAGAAGGAGGAGGAGGAGAGGTGGTGGTGGAGGAGGAGGAGAGGTGGTGGTGGAGGAGAAGGAGGAGGAGAGGTGGTGGTGGTGGAGGAGGAGGAGGAGCTCGCCGGAGGTGGTGGTGGTGGTGGTGGAGGAGGAGGAGGGGTGGTGGAGGAGGAGGAGAGGGAGACATGGAGTAGTGGGTGGAGGAGAGGAGAGAAGTGGAGAGGTAGAAGAGAGAAGGGAAGATGAGAAGTGGAGGAGAAGTGGAGAGGAGAAGGGAAGAAGATTAAGAAGGGAAAGAAGAGGAAGAAGAGGAGGGGAGGAGGCAGGATTTCGAATCCTGCCTCCACAATTCTGTGGCGCACCAAATGAAGGGGTGCGCCACAGATTTTTTTTCTTTTTTTTTATATTTTCTAGTCAAAAACTTCAAATGGCCATAACTTTTGTTCCTTTTGGAATTTGGCGATTCTAAAAAAAGCTCACAGGCCGAAGGCGAGTGAGGTTGGGTTCCTTTTTCTCTCTAGTTTTTTTTTGATATCTTGATCATTTTTTTTCGACATCGTATGCAAAAGTTATGCCCATTTTACTTTTTTTTAACAAACTTTTGCTCAAAAAGTCGAAATTCATATTTCAAAATTTGATAAAAAAATAGACTTAAAACTCTCCGTGCATCTATAAGGGATTTATTTTTTGATTCTTTTTAGACCGGCAACTCTTCCGTCAAAACTAGAAAAGGCGTTCCGGGGGGGGGGGGGGGGGGGAGGGTGTGTGGAGAGAAGAAAAAAAATCTGTGGCTCCACGTGTGGCAGAGATGTTGGATTCTGTGGCGCACCAATGCCCGTGCGCCATAGAATTCCCTATTTCTGTGGCGCACCAATGCCCGTGTGCCATAGAATTCCCTATTTCTGTGGCGCACCAATGCCCGTGCGCCATAGAATTCCCTATTTCTGTGGCGCACCAATGCCCGTGCGCCATAGAATTCCCTATTTCTGTGGCGCACCCTTCCTCCGTGCGCCACAGAATACAACATTTCTGTGGCGCATATTTTGACGTGCGCCACAAAACTAAATTTCTATGGCGCACCACACTCTGGTGCGCCACAGAAAGCCTTCCATAGAAAGGCAGTTTCCTACTAGTGTTAAAAGAAGGTTCATAGTCAAGTTCCCATATCTTCTATATATAACCATAATATGTGTCCTTTTGCCCATTGCTGTTTGTTGCATCAAAGCGGACATCACTATTTTGGTTGGTGCTCTTTTTATCTTTGGCTATCGTGTAAAATATATTCTCATTTATTTCATACCCTTCGAAACTTATTATAGTCGAAGATGGTGACCTGGCCAAGGAGTACAACTCATCTCCAACATCCTTGTCATTCATTAGATGTGATTGCAACCAATTGTCGAAAGTCGCCATGTGGAGCCGTGAAACAAAGGCGTTAGTCTGGCCAGGGTTTTGGGAGCGTTCAATATTCTTGTGTTCCTCAATGTACGGAGCCGCCAAGATGGAATTTTGTAGAACTGTGTAGTGTGCTTGAGTGAAAGAATGCTCGTCCATATATTTTTTTTCCAAGCGTGCCTTTTCCACTAAGTTTACCCTTGTGCCGCATTGAGGAAGACCAATCGACTTAAGGTTAGAAACAAAGTCAACACACAACTCAATGACCTTCTATGTTCCATAGCCCTTGACGATGCTTCCTTCTGGCCTAGCACGGTTACGAACATATTTTTTCAACACTCCCATGAACCTCTCAAAGGGGAACATATTGTGTAGAAATACAGAACCGAGAACGAAAATCTCTTCCACTAGGTGAACCAGGAGGTGCGTCATAATATTGAAGAACGATGGTGGGAACACCAACTCGAAACTGACAAGACACTGGACCACATTATTCTATAACCGCGATAGATCTTCTGGATTGATTACCTTATGGGAGATTGCATTGAGGAATGCACATAGCTTCACACTTGGTAGTCGAACATTATCCGATAGAAACCCCCTCAATGCAACCGGAAGCAACTGCGTCATAATCACGTGGCAGTCATGAGACTTTAGGTTTTGGAACTTTTTCTCTGCCATATTATTATTCCCTTTATATTCGACGAGAAACCAGACGGGACCTTGATACTGCTCAAGCATTCAAAAAAGATTTACTTATCTGCTTTGGTAAGAACATAGCTGGCAGGATCTCAAAACCATTCTGGATGCAATCCTTCTGGGTCTTTCATATGTTGCTGGTCCTTCCGTGCTTTCGGTGTATATTTTTTCTTCCCATACACGCCCAAGAAACCTAGCAGGTTCACGCAAAGATTCTTCGTCACATGCATCACGTCGATTGCAGAGTGGACCTCTAGGAATTTCAAATAGGGTAGATTCCAAAATATAGATTTTTTCTTCCACATGGGTATATGTCCGTCAGCGTCATTTGGAACAGATTGTCCGCCAACCCTCTTTCCAAAGATTACTTTTAAATCCTAAACCATACCTAATACATCAGCACCAGTACGTTCTGGAGGCTTCGGCCTGTGATCTGCCTGACCGTTGAAATGCTTGCTTTTCTTCCTTACGGGATGCTATTTTGGAAGAAATCTACGATGTCCCATGTACACATTCTTGTTGGTCAAATATATACTTTCAGTCTCATCCAAACAGTGTGTGCATGCATTGTATCCCTTGTTTGACTCTCCTGTAAGGTTACTAGGAGCAGACCAATCGTTGATTGTTACGAACAACAACGCTCGTAGGTCAAATGGCTCATGTTTGTGCTCATCCCAGACACGTACATCAGGTTTGGCCAACAAATGTAAAAATTCATCAACTAATAGCCTCAGGTACACATCAATGTCGTTGCCGGGTTGCTTTGGCCCTTGGATGAGCACTGTCATCATAATAAACTTCCTCTTCATGAACAACCAAGGATGAAGGTTATAGATGCATAGAGTCACGGGCCAGGTGATATGGCCGAAGCTCTGCTCACTAAAAGGATTCATGCCATCTGTACTTAGACCAAACCTTAAATTTCTTGCGTCACCAACAAAATCTTTGAACTCCCCGTCGATTTTCTCCACCATGACCCATCAGCGGGGTGTCTCAACATTCCGTCTGACTTATGTTCCTCTTTGTGCCATCGCAACAACTTGGCATGCTCTTTGTTTCTGAACAAACGTTTCAACCGTGGTATTATAGGAGCATACCACATCACCTTGGCAGGAAACCTCTTCCGAGGGGATCGCCCTCAACATCACCAGGGTCATCTCGTCAGATCTTATACCGCAATAAATTGCATACCGGGCATGCATTCAAATTCTCGTACTCCGGACCGCGGTAGAGGATGCAGTCATTGATGCATGCATGTATCTTCTGCACCTCTAAACCTAGAGGGCATACAACCTTCTTTGCTTCGTATGTACTAGCGTGCAATTCATTGTCCTTTGGAAGCATATTCTTCATAATTTTCAGCAACTTTTCAAAACTATTATCAGATAAACCGGACTCTGCCTTCCATTGCAGCATTTTCAGTGTGCTACTCAGCTTTTTCAGACCTTTTTCACAAGTTGGGTACAGCAACTTTTTGTGATCCTCTAACTTGTGATCCAACTTCTCCCTCTCCTTTTCACTATCACAGTCTCTCCGTGCATTAGCAATGGTCTGACCAAGATCATCAACGGGCTCATCATGTGCCTCTTCTTCAGCTTCCCCCATGAAAGTATCACCGTATTCAGGGGGGTAGTTGTCATCATCCTCTTCTTCTTCATTCTCTTCCATTATAACCCCTCTCTCACCGTGTTTGGTCCAACAATTATAGCTGGGCATGAAACCGAACTGAAACAGGTGGATGTGAAGGATCTTTGGGTCAGAGTAATCATTCTGATTCTTACAGACATGACATGGACAGAATACAAAACCATTCTACTTGTTCGCATTAGCCACACAGAGGAAATCTTTCATGCCATTAATGAACCCTCCAGAGCGTCGGTCAGAACGGTACATCCATTGTCGTGGCATCTGCGTTATTGTATAAGTATATTAAACGCAATCATGATGCCAAAATTAGTAGTTAGGTTTAGGTGCTAACCTCTTGGAACACTTCAATAGAAGATGCGACACCAGCAATCGTGGAAAAAATAGGGATAAAATCGAGCTCGGTGATGAAAAACAGAGGAGATAAAAAAACTAGCTAGCTCGGGAATTTCATCGAACACCTCTAGTACATACAAAATGAAAAGAAAAGTAGCACACACCTCTCACTTCTAAAATGAAAAAAAAACTGAGTAGAGAGGGAAGGGGCAGGGCCGGTTATATAGGAACAGAGGATCTCTAGTCCCGGTTCGTAACACAGACCGGGACTAGAGGTTCTCGCTCATGTCAGAACGAGGCCAGAACCCTCTAGTCCCGGGCCGTGTTACAAACTGGGACTAGAGGTCTCGTTCGGACCGGGACTAGCTCGTCTGAGAATTTTCTTACGATCAAGGGCGATGGAACCTGAGCACTAGCCCCGGTTAGTAATGCAACCGAGACTAATGCTCCGGACCAAAGGCCCTGTTTCTACTAGTGTCACTTACGCTCGGTGTGGAAAGACATTCTCAACATTTGGCTCCCTGAAACTTTAGTTGCCAAAGGTAGAATATCAAAGCCTAATTTCGAGTATTCATCTAGACTAATTTGTGGTTAGAATAAATTACATGTTAGAAAAATTGGCCAGGAGAATTAATACTTACTTCTATGACTATCTCGTTCACAATCGTTTGCCTACTATTTAGAGTATCTCTAACATATGACCTATAATAGTACATGTGATGAAAACCTAATTTATACATCACTAGTGGCCAAAAATGCTTTTCTGACAGGTGATGTGTACATATCCGGTGATGTATAATTTTTACATCGCGATGTATATTTGGGGCCAAGTGATTAAAACATAGATCACCTGCCCTAGTGATGTAAAACGAAAATGCACGCGCGGGAGCGAACAACTGCCATCCTGAAGCGTCCCCCTCCCTTCCCACACCTTCTGCCACTACCCCTGACCGTTGCCAGCGAAATCACCCCTCCGGTGACCGAAATCGAGCCTCCGCCGCCCGCCGCTCTGTTGCATGTATGCCCAAAAGGCAATAATATTTATACACATTTTTCATAATTATGATTTATATTACTATGTTATAACTGACGTGGCTCATGAATATGAGATTCGGAGGAAACTCACGTTCACGCGTGGTGACATGAACAAAGTATCGAACCCTAGTTTTAACATGGGAATCACTCCTCTGTACAAAGAGAGATACAAGTCAGGGCCCACTCGATATTATTGATGTCCATACGTTCTGCAGACAGTGCTTGATGATGATACATCATGAAGGATATCATAATACGGTAACGAGTAAATAGAAACTTACCGGTTAACGAGTTAGACAAAGGTATAATGAAAAGAAATCATGGCAATGACCCTAAACCCTAAGCACTAAACCCTAAACCGGAATCCATAGTTTTGGGTAAATTCAGTATCGTGAGTAATGATAATATTGTATAATAGCCAACAGGTTCAGCAGAGTTTATTTCAGATGGTATGTAGGGGTCAATATGGGCGTCCATGACCCCTCTATTGATTATTGAGAAGTAAAGAGTTTCCAGTTTCATGTCTACACATTATTAGACCTGTAGGGGTAACACACTTAAGTTAGGGCTGGTTTATGTGTATATTAGTAGGTACAGATCAACAAGGACTATCATCAAAAAGGTGTTTCTGGATGATAGATATATTTTATATATCAGAGAAAATTTATAATGAGGGCATTAGATGTCTCGGAGTAATAGAAACAATTTCTATTACTACTGGAATTTATTCTAGAGTTTTTTCTAAGAGAGAAAATGAGTTTACATGCTTTCCGGAGCAAGTGCAGGGAGACATGAGATGTTCCGGGATGTCGTTTTTTTTACATTGTTAGATAATCTCGATGATTTTATCTATAGGGGTCATAGGGTTCCGGAAGAGTTTCGGACAAAAACTCAGAAGGGGGAAGTGCCGAAAGGGGGCAGGAATGCCCGCATGGCTGCACCCATATTTTGGGGGCTGCCAGGAGGGCCCCAGAGCGCCACACATGGCGCATCATCCTCCCTGCATTTTTCTCGTAATTTAATTGGATATAAAAATTAAAAGGGAAAAGGAAAAAGGAAAACAGAGGAGGAGTTGGACTCTACAAGAGAGTCCAATCCGAGTACCGAAAGGAGGGGGGGGGGGTGCGGCCACCTCCTTGGTGGATTGAGGGAGGGACTCCTCCCTCCCCCGAAAGGTCTCCCCCTCATCAACCTATATAAAGGACTCCAATGCTCAATGCAAAACACATAATTGGCTCTCAATCTATATAAAAAAGGTACCCCCCTCATAAACCTAATTAATTTGAGGTGTTCCCTCCCTGCATTTTTCCCGTAATTCAATTAGAGGGGCTTTAATTATACCCTCTAATTCTTCCGAGTAGAATTAGAGGGTATAATTAGATCCTCTCTAACTGAATTAGAGATTCTTATAATTTGGGTTTAGAGTTGTCCTCTCCCAATAATATATAGCTTCTAATTACTCTCTCTCTCCTCTCTCTCTCTCATGTGTTGAGAACTTCACCATCATATACACATGTGGCCTCTGGTCCTGGACGGCAAACAAGCGATGTAGAACTGATACCGACGTATGTGTGCGAACTCTCAGAGGGATAACACGTGAGACCCTTACACTACTGGATCAGGGTGTTGGATACGGGGAGTCGGCAACATCCTCAACCACATGCTTGTGAGTGACAATCTTCAACATGCTTCATTAATATAGTCATCGACACCTCTTCCGTTTCTATGGTATCTGGTACACGATCTTAGAAACTACATCTTCAAATTATTATTCGCTTGTATCTTTATAGATAGATCTTGACGGTTGCAAAACATACATGGCGAAATTTTTAAATTCCCGTACACGCAACCCAGTTTGCCCCTCCCGCCGCTTCGTCGTTGCTCTTTGCCGCGTCTCCAATTTGAATCGACCACCACACTACGCGACTATTAGTCGACTCTGACGTCGCCCAGGCTGTCCTTCAGCCGCGGACAATCCTCCATGTCGCCCCCATCCACCCCGCCCGCCCCAGCAATGACCGGCACAAGGCCCAAACCCCTTCGATGCGGCTTGATTTTGCGGCCACTTCCATCCAGCCAGGAGGTCTAAGGGAAAAGGATCTCTGCTCGGGCCACCACTGCTTCTCAGTGACCACGCCGCGGCTTCCCTCTACCATTGGCCGAAGCACCCGCCGATTCCCGTGAGGTCTTTGACACTTTGCTTCAAAGGTAAAATTATAACTATGTTTAATTTTTTTTTGATATCCTAGATTTAGTTTTCAATCTAGTATATTGTTTTGTAGATGCTTCTGCTCAAATACACATCCCCCGACGAGGAGATTGAGATGGAGGAGGATGAGGACATTGCTATGGTTTTTCTTATGCATGGGAACAAGAGGCCGAAGATAATGGTTTCCTTATGGGGTCGTAAGTATATTCGAAGACCCCTATGTTTCGGGATAGGTTTTTGGCCGCCGGTTTTGGATGTCTTTAGATTTGTTCACACACATTGCAGAGTGTATCATGTTGCACGATAAGTTCTTTGAGAAGTGGAAGAATTGTGTCGGAGATCTTGGGAACAACACTAACCATAATGTGACTGCCGCATTACGCATGATGGCATAGGTATTCCGGCAGATCTTGTCGATGGTCACGCCAAAGCATCAAGTGTGTTAAATGCTTTGCAAAGGCGGTGGTGCGAGTGTTTGGGCGTGAGTACTTGAGATCGCCCAATGCTTAAGGCATGGCTTGGCTATTAGAGAAGATTGTTGCACGAGGGTTTTCAGCTATGCTAGGTTCCATTGTTTAAATTCATCGAAGATGGAAGAATTGTCCAGCAACGTGCCATGGACATTTCAAAGATCACAAGAAGGATTCCACAATCATCTTAGTGGCAGTTGCTGATTATGAGACATGGATTTGGCATGTTTTTTTTGTGATGCCCGGTTCTTGCAATGACATCAACGTTCTCCAATGATCACCTATTTTTTCCAAGCTCGCAGACAGTGAGTCTCCTCCGGTTTCTTTTCAATTAAACAAACACACATACAACATGAGATATTACCTTGCGGATGACATATATCCAAAGTGGTCTATATTTGTGAAGCCAATTCAAGCCCCCACCCCCCTCAAGGTAAGAAAGAAATCCAATTCCATAATGCTCAAGTCCTGGCTAGGAAAAATGGGGAGCAAGCATTTGGGATATTGCAAGCTCAATTTTGTATTGTGAGAGGACCGACGGGTTTTGGAAGCTAAAGATCCTTTGGTACATCATGCAAGTGTGCATGATCATGCATAGCATGGTGTGTATGACTTGACGGGCCAACCATTGCAACCACGTAGAGGTGGTGATCGAGTGGAGCGCTTGATCGATGCGTACCATCACATTCGAGATGCGGATGTGCACGCGAATCGTTAGAAGGATCTCATCTAGGAGTGGTGGAAGTGGAATGACGAGCAAAAACGCTAGATTTTATATCTATGTCATGTTGTTGTATGTGAGAACTCTATGTTTTTTTTGAAACCATGTGAGAACTCTATGTTGTTTGTATGTCGATTCGTTTTCTACTTGATGAATCATTCACTGAAATATTTGAATTGTGATATAATAATTAAGTACTACTTGATTGCAATTTATTTAGATCGCTTTAGAGGAAGTTAATTTCATAGTAATTGTTTCAGATATATATACTTGTGCTGATCATTGTTTAGTTCAAACTGTGAAGGACGGATTGAAAAGGTGACCTACATCACCTGCCGTGGAACAGATACCTATTTTGGTGACGTATAAGTTTTACATCAGTTGTTTTGGGGTACCCTATTATACATTATCCATTAGATATTCTCTTGCTGCCGCGCCGCCAGGTATGCTTTTTACGATGCAGTTCTCTTGGCGGATTTTAAGGGCAAAACACAACTGACGTTTAAAAGCATATTTTAACGCCTAGACAGTTGTAGTGCCTTTCAGGAAGTTCTCTTCCATCTGTGCAAAGATTAGGAAATAGTTTATTATTATTTTCAAAATCACCCGACCTGCATGTAAACATAAACTTGGAGGGTTTCTGCTAAGAACAGTTTGTTATGGAAGGATTTATCCGTTAGATCAAGATTTAGAGGAAAAAGCATAAAAAATTCGATGGGACGAGTATGTACGTTTTGGGCATCCATGATCCGTCTGTGCTGGCCGATAGGCCGCCGTCGTCGCGTGGACCTGGGCGACACGGGCGGCGCACCAAATACGCCGCTACAGGGCCCTCCTTCCTCGCCTCCCTCCCTTCGCGGCTGCCAGCGCTCGCCACCGGGAAAAACCTAGTTGGTGACGGTGGCGGCGGGGCATCCTCCTCGTCTTCATGGGAGATGGGTGTCCGATGCAGGTTGTGGTGCAACTGCGTGGCCGACGGCGGTGAGTAGTCTGGCGGCCGGAGGGGGAGCGGAAAGCCCAGCTAACAGCTTGGCGGCAATGGAGGCGGTACGCGCGACGCTCCCGTGGTGCTGCAGGATGGCAAGTTGAGCATGTGAGCGAGCCAGAGGATCTAGCCACGCGACTGTTTGTGGCTTCGAGCATGGGGGCATTGGGCACCGCGGTGGAGCTGACGATGGGGCTCTGGTGGTGGCGGTGGCCAGCGCCATCAGCGAAGCCGACCCTCGGCTTGGCGGCGGATGCGGCTTAGATTTGTTTCATCTTGGTCCGTCTGGTGGTGGTCTTGGTGGGATGGTGTCCAGATCTTTCCCATTTGCCGGCGATGGTATGGCATACCTCTCTGCAGTTTTGATGCTTGCTCCTTTCTGTCGCTTCAGGCAGACCTCGGGACTATCAATTGGGCCAGGGAGAAATCCTCGCGTGTGCTGATGACGGTGAAGCCTGCGGGCGTTGTCACCTCCTTGGAGGCGTCTTCATAGCCTCATTCGGTATACTGTCAGGCACTAGGGGAAATCGTAGATTTGGATTCCCAGATCATGCGGCGTCGACACCACGGTGTCGTTTCCTTCTTGGAGGTGTTGCCGAGGTTGGTTGTGGAGTCTCCGGATGGCATTTGGAGTCGACGATCGTCGCTCTTCGGAGCATGAGTTTTGGGGGGCAAAATGTACACCATTGTCGACGCTTCGTTGATGGCACCGAATTCCGATCCTGTCGGGTTCTGCCGTTCACTCGCCAACTTCTTTTAGGAGCTTAGGGGTGGGTTGTACGTTGATCCATGCCATCTGGAGGTAGGTACGACGTCGTACGAAGCTTCCAGTCTTGGCCATGATGCGGCTTTGAGGCTATATATTTGTCTCCTTGCCGTCGCGCAGGGACGGAGCTAAGACTATGCATGGTTAACCGCAAACCGAGAAACCGAACCGGAAAAACCGAAACCGAACCGAAATTATGGTTATTTTTGGTTTGTGTTTAGGTTACAGGTTAGTAAAATAGCTAACGATATGACTGCGGTTAATATGGTTAATAACCAAAAACCGAATGGTTAACCATTAAAAAACCGAATGTCTATTAACATGTATTGATTCACTACTTTTATGAACATTATAGGTTACTTGTAGCATGTGATTTGCTACTTGTATATACTTCTATTAAATTTATGAGTTATTTGGTTACTTTGGACCATATGCCTATTAATTTTATAGTCTATTCTATTATTTTGTAACATATGGCCACGAAAAGAAATTGTCATTTTAAAATTCGCGTCAGCTTTGGTTAATTTGGTTATTACCGAAACCGAACCGAATTTAAATGGTTATTACCGAGACCGAACCGTATTCTCGTACAAAACCGTATTTACCAAAGTATTGAAACCGTAGAAACCGAAAAAACCAAACCGAATTAACCATATTAACCGAATGCGCAACTATAGACGGAGCGCCTTGGAGGCGAAACTGGGTTACCACCTCCCCCTTGAAAAGTTCAAATAGCATACTTTGCATTGGTCATATTCTGTTTTCTAGTTTAGTTCCTGCCAATAGAGTGCAAAGGAGCAAAGAAAAAGAGTCTTGTGCATGGTTAATCGAAAATCGAGAAACTGAAAAGGAAAAACCGAAACCGAACCGAAATTATGGTTATTTTTGTTTCCTGTGAAGGTTATAATTAGTAAAATAGCTAACCATATGACTGCGATGAATAACCGAAAACCGAAGGGTAAACCACTAAAAAAACCGAATGCCCATTAACATGTACTGATTTGCTACTTTATTAGCTTTATAGGTTACTTGTACTTGTATATACTTATTTCATTACTTTGGACCATCTGCCTATTATTTTGTAATATATGGCCACAAAAAATTGTTATTATAAAATTCACGTCAACTTTGGTTAATTTGGTTATTATCGAAACCGAACCGAAATTAAATGGTTATTACCGAAATCGAACCGTACTCTCGTACAAAACTGTATTTACCAAAGTACTGAAATCATACAAACCAAAAAAGGTATAAACCGAACCAAATTAATCACATATATTAACCGAATGCACAACTATACCGTGTTGATGTCTAGATTACTCGTTGGTTGTGTGGCGAGATGCACCCGCCGGACAGCGCCTAGATCTAGCAATTAGGATAGTTTTTAGTTACCTTGGACGATCAACTGTTTCTGAATATTTTCCTTGCTATCCATAGGTGGTTCTTCAGGTTAGCTCCTCTTGCTTTTACAAATAGAAATAGAAGTTCTATCGAAACATGCTTTTGCCCCGCTATATTAATATAGCAACTACCCGATACAATCAGCAACATTCACAAAACCGAACGAAGAGCTGGGGCGGCAGAATAAATACGCCAAAAACAAGAGAAAGAAAAGATGAAGACATAGGCGGGAAGACTAAACGAAGATGACCTACAACCGCTGCGCCCATCAGAGAAGTACCACCACACTGCTAGCGCCAAATCGTTGAGTACCAAGCAGCACCTACAAGAAGGAAAGCAATTGCTGCTGCCCGGACAAGTGCACCGGTCCTAGGGCTTCCCCCGTCTCACGGAGGAAAGTGGATGTAGGATAGACACGACGCCCTTCAGGAAGGAAAGATGCCACCCGAAGGCGGCACCGTGCCGGTGCCGGACTAGCCGACAAGGATTTCTCCCGAAAAAACCCTATCCACAACCCCCGGACGATCCATCGCAAAAGATCCCCGCAAAGATGAAGCCTCTCCATCCCAGCCTCGCCGTCCACCATCTTCCTCCACTACGGTCATGAAGCCGCCAACGTCGTCTCATGGAAGTTACCACCACAAGGTCTGCTGGACGGAGGCGAGGACGAGCTCAACTCGGGAGTCAACGGTACCACGGCCGTGCGGAGGGAACTGCCTCCACCGCCGAATACAGTAGTCGTCCGGACGCGGCCGCAGGCACAACAGTCCCAGTTAGGTCCGGGAGCACTGCCAGTCCCAAGAGCGTCCGGTCGGGCCCGGATCGGGCTCGTAAAGTCCACAGTCATGCTAGAACACTGGAGGCCAACGACACCGCTGCATCCCCTGCGCAAGCATCACCACCTCCAACCGCAGATCAAGTCACACGGAAAGTAGTCTGGCTCGCCCCGACCCAGATGGGGCCCGAAGGGCCCAGATCTAGACCGATAGGGCCATCCGGCGCCACCCTGCAGGTGGCCTCCATCCCGCCGTGCCGTGCAAGCCCCACACACCACGGGGACGCCGCCACGTCGCCACCACCCGGCCGGGGCCGGACCACCGCCGCGCTGTGTGCACCGCCACCGAAGAGAGCCGCCCCGCGATGCCCCATTCACACGCGGGGAGAAGAGCTCAGCGGCCCGCACCGACAGCGGCAGGATGGGAGGGGAGGGGCGGGAGGGAGTAGAAAGGAGAGGACGGCGAGGCCGTGCCGGCCCCCGCGGGGGCGGTGCGGGGCGGTTACGGGAATGGAGGGAGGGAGGTCCACTGTAGTAGCATTCTTGTTCCTAACGGAAACCAGGAATAGAAGTTGCCTATTGTTTGTTCCTATGTTAATCAAGAAAACGTCGCTGGCTGTCGGTAGATCCTGGGAAACAAATTTATTTCCCCCCTCTTGCTACTTTCTATGTCCATACCCAAAATAAAAATTTAAGTGCCTTTTAAAGCTTAAAAATCATCTGTTTCTGTCACAATGGAACTAGAAATTGCAGCAAAATTAGAGGTGAAGAGTTAACTTCGCTCCCGCTCTGCTTTTGGTCACGCTCCGCCACTGCTGTCGCGGCTGGAGGTTAGGCAAGGCAAGTTTTCATCGTGCGTGCATTTGTTGTGTGTTTGAGCTGTAAGCCATTGGCATGGTATATGGCTTGTAAGTGGTGTAACTGTGGAGTTGTAGCATCTCGTGTGTTCTTGAAAAAGTATGTACGTTTTGGATGTAATTATCATACTCAACAATTAAATTAATTCTGTTCATGGAAATAATGTATGAGCGGCTTCAATAGCTAGAAAGTTGCCATCCGAACCAACCGTAGATGTAGATTAAAGTTGCTGGTAGTTAATTATTACATGCCCTTGAGCTGCTACTACTTTGGCAGCGACCAAACTACCTGATAATTGTTTCTCCACTGTTTAGGTAGACAACTGTTTGATCTGCCGTTGCCGGCATCTTTGAACATCACGTTAGCTAACTTTTCACATCCGTTGCAAGTACGAAATCAGTATGTAGAGAAAAGACCAATATGCAGTTGGATCAAATCAACTCTCGGTTTTCTGTCAGCTTTTCCACAAGAAACAAAGACACACAGTCCTGAAGATACATGGTACTAAATTAACCAGCTTGACAGCGATATATTGAAAAGGACAAGACATGCCAAACGTCCACTTAATTTACTATTGAATGATTTAGTTATGACGAAGCAAAGATGTTGCAAGACAAAGTGTTTACAGTGGCACGGGGACCGGCAAGCTGTCACCATAACATGACATGTGTTGGAATTTTTGCCTAATTGGCCCAGCCTATTTAGCTATTTCAATAATTTCTGAAAATCCTAGAAGCCAAACTTGGCCCATTCATGCGTGGCAAAAGGTGGGACTAAAATTTATTCCTGCATTACAAGCTTATAAGGAGTTGGACCATCGATAACGCTGAGTTGGCTATTTTGGGCCTCAACTTGGCTTTGAGGAATAAGGTTGAAAATCATTTATCCTTCCATTTTCCAAATTTTGAACAAAATATCCTAGAATAGGATGGCCAAATTAAAATCTTTGCGCTGGGGTATCTGTTGAGCACCTACTTGAATTCATGAAGCTCTGCTCGATTGAGAATACGAGCTTCATTTGGATTATCAAGATAACATTCCAATAGTACATATCACCACTTCACCCTCCACACCCCGCCCACACACCTTGAAATGTAGTTTTTCTGTGTGCTAGTTGATCTTCCAAAACCTTGGGACCGTGGACCTCCTTGCTCATCATAGTTCACTAAATTGCGACTTGTACCCCCTTTGTAAGCGCTCCTTGGAGACGAGGCTCACCTTCTCTTCCAATGTCATTATTCCGTCCAGATTTGGAACGTTTACCTCGGCTTGGCTTAGGATGCCGTTATTTAGGGCGGATGAGAGGCATTTTTCTAATAATGTCAAGGAGTGATGGCTAGCGGTTTCCCTTCGGCCATGGGTTTAGAGGATGGCATCGACATCTATGATGCTCCTCGTATTCCGTGGAACAAGGAGTGCAAGGGTTTTCATTAAGCTTTCTTCCTTGTCTTCTGTCATTCTTGTAAATATTAAGGAGGATGCTCCACTCGCTTCGGTAAGTGCCGGTGCAAGTCTTCTTGGCGACATTATTCTAGGAGACTAGGTTTTATTTCCATTGGTCATCTAGTTGTAAATAAATTTCTTCTTTATTAATGAAAATGGTAAAGCTTGTGCCATCAATTAAATAAAAACTTGCTTATCCAATATTATATACTACCCCAAAGCCTATTTCATATGGATTATCAACCCATAATTAGCAGATCCTCTCTTCTTGCATTAACTTCCCACAACTTCCCTTTTTTTAGTTGAGGATACTTGCTTTTGGAGCTATTCTCTCTGTAATTGTGTTCTTTTGCGACGTTTTATATCTAGTCTTCTAGAAGACATGTAAAGCTTGTAACTAGTCCTCTAAAAACAGTCTTGTAGTCCATTGTTCTGACGAGAAAAATATTGTGTAACCATGAATGTGTTGGACTCGGACAATTCACTTATGGTTATAGGGAATTGAAAAGTCTTGCTTGATGAGCTGGTTAGAAAATCTAGCACGTGATCCATATCCATGTGGGCCCTAGCAATCTATGTGGGTTCCAGATTTTGAAATCTCTTCTTTCATTTCCACCTAATTTTATAAGAGCCACATCCTACGATCCTACCAAAGGGTCTAGCTAGGCTCGACTTAAACTAATACAGCAAAGACAGCACCCCATCCTAGCTATCTATATGTAGAAGCTGATGCTTGTACTCCTGAATCTGCCTCCCAAAAAAGGCCACCCACAGGCCTGTACATATACTAGCAATTGTGTTGTGCAACTTTGCAAGTATCAATTGAAGTATCGTAGATCTCTCTCTCTCTCTCAAAAAAAAAAAGTAAATTAAGTACTGTAGACAGGTACGTTATATAGACAAGCAGAAAAAGTTCACTATTAGGTGCACAATATATGCTCAGTCCCGTTTCAAAAAAAGAAAAGCTCGGTCAAAGTCTATAATGACATGCATGCGTACAACAGGCTATGTTAATACGGCCAACGTACGTAAGAGGATCAGCAAGTTTGAACAATGAGTTGCATGATGGCAGCTGGTTTAATTAATCTTACATGTTCGTGGGAGCAGTTGATCATGCGTATAAGCAATAGATTCCAACCATAAAAGCTCACAGAAACTAGCTAGGATGCAACTTGTGAGTGGTAACTGTGCTCGAACCTTTCTTAGGCAAGGTGTGTGTAAGTTGTCGTTACTCATGACACATCGCCACTGCATTTACAGGATCCGAAAAGGTTTTCGAGGATCTAATTAACTTGCATCTCATGAACAGGATGAATTTTTAGCCCTACCCGGAATTTTTCTTCTTCAGTCCTCTAAAAAGTACAGGTTGAACAAATGCTCTCCAATTATGTTAATTTATCATTTAAAAAAAATTCTCTCTTATGTTCTAAGACATGCCGTAGCCCTTGCCCAGAAGAATTTCTCTTCAATCATCTAAAAAGTACACGATGAGCTAATGTTCCCTAATTATGTTACTCCCTCCGTATTGAAATATAAGATGTTTTAGCGTTTTCTAGACAAATAAATCTACACACTAAAATATGTCTAGATACGTCCTTTTTAGAAAATGCTAAAATATCTTATATTTCGATACGAAGGGAGTAATATATATCTTGTATTTAAAATATTTTTTGTTAATTTTTCAACTGATGCCTCACGGGATGCTAAAGTATCTTTTTATTTGCCTTTCAAGTGAAATGGGCATTTTGAAGCTCAGTATAAAATTTATAATGTAAAAGGAGGATTTTTTTTTGTTCTCCGAGAAAAGAGCTTTTTTATGTTCCTAATTAAGAAGAAGTTGCTTGCCAGTTAATCACTATAAAAACAGCATAAACCCGATAGAAGCAGGGCCAAATCCATTCTACCCGACGTTCCGACAAACACGACAAAATAACCGTCCAAAGTCGCCCCCTACATTGTTTGAGGAAACTAAGACTGCTATGGGAGGAGCAGACCTAGGACAGACATGCAAAGGCGAGGAATTGTGCACGCCAAAATACCATGTAACCATCTTGGATGTTAGACACGCAAAGGCCATAGTGAGTATAACCACTTCGCTCACACAAACGAGTTCAACACCCTCAAAGATGCCAACTTCTCGGGGCTGCCATCATGACATTCAAATGCTCCACCATGCCGTGCGTAAAGCGCCGACACAACCTTACGGAGCCACCATCTTGGAATACCACAATACACTCTCGATTTGCAACGCCGCACACCCAGACACCCAAAATCTAAACTCCAACGCTGACTCTTGTAGACCATGACATCATACCAACACATCCGGGGTCACCGCCACAACATAAAGTCCGATCACCAACTCTCGGATGTGTTGACCCATTGGACAACCTCGCCGCACTGGCGGCACAACATCGGGACTTCACTTTACAGTATCTCGGATCCTACAGATGGCACATTTTCTTCTAGGGTAAGAAAAATGTTATTCTTGTAAGAAATCTAAAACAATCTGCACATCATTATGTCCATGTTTCATGTACACGTAGAAGCTTTCATCTATGGAAGAGAAGCTTGGTGGCCAATATTACGAAAAAAATCCGGTGCTTTTAAATTTCCCTTTAGAGATTTGATTTTGTTTATGTTGTCCATGGCACACCATGTGTTATTTTATCTTTTATATACACAAGCACAAGTATGTTTTCAACATTTATTTATTTTACATTTTTTTATGATTTCCATCCATGGATGAAAACACAATCCCTCTTTTACCATCTTATCCTGATAGCACTAGCTAAATTTTAGTCTCTACCATGTGACCTATAGTACTCTAGCTAAGTATGATGTTGCATATCATACCAAAACCTAAGGAAAATAAAATAAAAACAACTACTTGATAATGTTATTAATTAAGATGTGTAGAGCTTGTTTGATGAATTTAGTGACCCTACTTTGAATAGCTAATAGCTTCTAGGATAGGGTGGTAATTAAGTCGTGTTCGAAGAAAATGTTTGCACCATCCATTCTGCCAACTTAAATTTGCAAAAGCCATATAAGCCGCCAACTTATGGTTGCTTTCATGCACGCACAATGTCGCATTTCCATGTAATCTTGCCGATCAAATTAATAAGCGCACAAGGTCTCAACTTTCTAAGCTTCTAGAAATCTTTAGCTTTGACAATTGACATCACCATGCATGTACGTATATATGTAGTTCCAACAATAATGTATGAGTATCTTACTTGCTGTCACACTCACTAAATCTCACTAAATTAGTAAAACACTTTGTTCTACTTTATAGGTCAGGTTAAGTAAAGTGTCCTCTTAGAACCTAACTAGGTGGCCAAAACACCGCCTCCACTATCTAGTCATAAGTTTATATTAAACCTTTGCTTTCGTGAATGAGCTAGTAGTGACCTTTTAAACCTAACTATGTAGCTAATTACTAAATCACGTTACTAACTATATCCATGTAAAGGCGACTTTTGCTAATCGAGTATGAAACAATCAATCTTTGACAACAGAACACCAGATCTAACTAAGCATATAATATATGTTAGGCTTGTGTGGAATTGGATTAATAAATAGATAGCTGCTAACTAGGAAGCTAGTTAGATCCAATTAGCAACTGATATATCAAAAGCACCGCACCAACATCGATCCAACGACAAGATCCAGCTGATGTCAACAATAGATCAAGTGCTAACCAACCAGCTGCAAGCTTGCAACAGCTTGCTGACAATCCAAGAGTCCAGTTTTGCAACCAAGGCCGGGAGGGTACTTGCAAAAATTAAACATATTTGTTGTTGCCTAACATATGTCGGAACCTGAGCATTGATGGTGTCTACATGTCATGCTTCTCTTAGTGAAGGCATGCATGTCACAGATAGTTGCCAATTTGGAAGACAAAAGAGATAAAATAAAAGTTTGTCTTCTCTCAGCTAAGATAGATTTGTCCATCTCTAAGCTTCCAAGGAATGCTAGCTTTCTCTACCATACAAGAATTTATCTCTGTGTCACTCTTTTGTCTTAATTTAATAATTATATATTTTAATATCCATGTAAGCATTGTACAGTAGTGATATGACCCTAAAGAATAAACTACTGCGCAACATGTTCTTATTGTCATGTCTAAATAATATGTGTAGCACAAAAGAGAACATCCTTCCAATTAATTTTGAAAAATATTGCAAAATCAGGAAAAATTCCTATAGACAGTCCACACAATTGCAAATTTTACATTATGAACATTTAATTTTTTTATTGTGCCTAATAACAACTGGTACACATGTAGAAGTTATTTTAACCTAGTCACACGACTTTTTTTTTTGTGTCGGATCCCGCAAAAATACTACCGTTAAATGCATTTAGTAATTTGGTAGATATTTTATTTATAACATATTACTATATTAATTAAAATATCCGCCATAATTACAAATTTACATCTAGAACATATCGATTTTCCTAGAGCAATTTACAGGGCTACGGCAAGGTTACCATATGTCCTACGTAGTCTTTTAACATAGATCTTCGGTGAACAGGACAATCTTTTGTGTACAGCCAAAAGTACGCTCTCACACGCTGCCGGTTTTCCATTAGAAAATTAAGACAAGTTTAGTCCAACTTTACATTATTGCTGCCTTTCATTAATTCTGGTGAGAGATTTGGTTGGTTTGGTCCATGCCGGCCGGGTGCTGGGCATATTAGGAACAAATCCTGACCTTGTTTAGCCCGGCATCATGTCGCCTAAAGACAGAGCCGTGTGGGCTCCACTACCAAACGGTTCTTGCATTGGGACACCGATTTCATTATGTGGCTTAAAGTATGTAGTACTCCTGGTATGCCCTGTGTTTCTTTGCTTTGGAATCTTTGCGCCGTGAACGAATATTCTTCTCATTTTGGGCCAACAAACGTAATTAACGATACTATCTGTTTTTTTACTTGCTACCATATGGATTTTTTTTGTGGGGGTGTGGTGTGTGTGTGTGTGTGGGGGGGGGGGGGGGGGGGGGGGGGGGGGGGGGGGGGGGGTAGGGAAAATGCCACCGCTAGGTCCGCTCCCTCTTCCTCCTCCCTCGCCGCCACCAGATGGGCGGCGCCGGGCAAAGCCCTGGTCTGCGCCCTGTGGGAACTTCTCCCTCCCCCCACGCTTGGGCGTGGTGCAACCGCCGGCGCCACGACTTGGCAATGTTCCGGCGGCTCCCCTGCGTGGGGCTGCAGCGGAACAGGTGATAGCTGCGTGCATTGTTGATCGCAGTGGGTGTGGCCACAAGTCTCCGATGGCACGGGTGGTGCTCAGCGCGGGTTGCAGAAGGCTACAACTGACCGTCTTGCCAGCGGAGGCGGGCTACTAGGGCTCGATCTATGTCCTTCGAGGCTTGTTTTGGGCTAGGGCCCAGTTTGCTATTTAGGTCCGTCGAGATCTCTTGGCGGCTGCATCATGTGTGAGTTAGCAGCAGGTATGGTGATGTGCGGCTGCTAGTGAAAACCGGGGTCAATGGCAGCCCCTTTTGGGGTCATTTCTCTTTCAGGGGCATCGTCATTGGAACGCTTGTCTTCTTGCTTGTCTTGCTCTGTGGTAAACCCTAGATCTAGATCTTCTAGATCGGATGATGACGACACTTCTGTGTCGTTCTGCTTCTCGAGGGTATCATATTTGGAGCATGTGTTGGCTGGAGAGGTGTGGAGATGGTGCGGTCTAGCAGTTTACCGCATTGATGACGACGAGTCTCGGCGGCATGGCACAGTGGGGCCTCAATACGGGAAGCGTGATAATGGACGCGTAGGGTGTTGGCGCCATCTGGCATCATGGCGGCATCAATGACAGGCCCTGCAAGTTCAATGCGTTGATATTCTCAAGATGATGTTGCGGAATACGACGGTGTCGACTTCTGGAGCATGCGCAATGGCGCCCAACTTGAGTCTGCTGGACCGGTTAGTGCTCACAACCAGCCATTGGGTAGCTTGGTTGATGCCTTCATTTGTAGATGATATGCGTTGGTATGACATCGGGACATACGGTTCTAACCTTGTTAACACCCTTCATCGAGTTGGTAGGTGTGGAGGCACATGTTTGTAGGAAGGTGGCTTTAGGATTTTAATGTATTACTTTGTAAGGCTTCATTGAATATTCAATAAGAAAACAATGTTAGCATCATTTCGATGTAGAGGCTGGGGGTAACCTCCATTTTGAAAAAAAAATCTGGATTATATTAACCAAAACAACGACTATAGACTAAAAATCTAGACTTAGGACAGTTTTACTAGGTTTCGTGTACCTCTTATGCAACCGCTAAGATCTATCTATGAAGATACAAGTGAATAACAATTCCAAGATCTAGTTCTCGAAATCGTGTACCAATCATCATAGAAGCGGAAGAGGTGTTGATGACGATGTCGATGAAGCCTATGGAAGATCTAATTGGGAGAGTACACCTCAAAAACCTAATTAGAAGAAGCTCTAATTAAATTAGAGGAGCTCTAATTAGACCATCTAATTCTACTAGAGAGAGAGAAAGAGACTTGCTCATAAAATTATGATTTAGCTCAAGCCTTGGGGTTCCTTTCATGGTTGGAGGGGAGGGGAGATATACCAAAGGGGAAAGGAGTCCTTGTTGAGCTAGGAGGAGGCTAGCCGCACCTCTCTCCTTGCCCAATTCGGATTGGACTCCAAGTAGAGTCCAACTCCACCTCCCTTTTTCCTTTTCCCTTTTTGTTTTATCCTTTTTCTGTCCAATCGAATTTAGGAAAAATATTGGGATGTCAAGTACAATTTCGTGGTGCCCTGGGACTCACCTAGCAGCCCCTAAAAAATAGTGCAACCATGAGAGGCATTCCTGTCCCCCTCCGGTACTTCCCCTTCTCGATTTTTGCCCGAATGTCTTTAGGAACCGTATGACCCCCTTAGATAAAATCATCGATATTATCGAACAATGTCAGAAATATATTTCCGACACCTTGGGACATCTCATGCCCCTTGAACTTGCTCTATAATGCATGCAAGCTCAATTTCTATCTCAGAACAACTCCGGAATATATTCCGGGAGTAATAGAAATTGTTTCTATTGCTCTCGTACATCCAGTGCATTCAATATAAATTCTCTCTGATATATAAAATATATCTATCACGTATAAACACCATCCTGATGATACTCGTAGTTGATCTGGACCTACCGATGTACACGAAAATCAACCCTAACTCAAGTGTGTTTCCCCTACAATTTTGATAGTGTGTGGACATGAAACTAGAAACTCTTTCATTTCTAATAACCAATAGCGGGGCCATGGAAGCCCATATTTACCCCCACATACAATACAAATAAACTTATGAGAATGTTGGCTATTATGCAATTTCCCCATTACTCATGATACCGAACTTACCAGAGACTATGCATTCCGGTATTGTCATGAAACAATCGTGGTACACTATGATACGTTGCAAGCGTATCTATAATTTCTGATACTCCATGCTTGTTTTCTATCCAATACCTTTTGGTTTTCACATGTTTTCCTTTGTTTTCCGAATTTTTTTACAGACTAACCTATTAACAAGATGCCCAGGAGAGTTACTGTTTTCTGCTGTTTTTATATTTCAAAAACGTATTAAGGAAATATACTCGGAAAGGGCTGAAAATCCACGGAGATCATTTTTTACCCGTAATGAAGACGAAGTCCAAAGGAGAGATGGAGCGGATCCAGATGGGCACCAGCCGCGGCCTCCCCCTTGGTTGGGCCCAGTGGGCCCCTTGGAGCCCTGGCCACCGCCTCACGACCCCTCTTCTCCAATAAATTGCCTTCAACCCTAAAATCTTCTATGACAAAGTTATTTTCCACGAAACATACAAAAAGGCACCGTCACCTCGAAAGTATGATCTAGTGCTTCTGCAACCCTGCTCCGGCACCCTATCGGAGGGGGGAATTGTCAGCAGACGCCTCTTCATCGATGTTGTTGCCCCCACGATGATACAGGAGTAGTCCCTCCTCAGGGCTTAGGGCTCGTGCTACTAGCTATGTGGTTATCTCTCTCTCATGATGTGATCATGATTGTGAACGTGTGCTATATTATCATTGTTGAATCCCTGATGTTTCCCCTTTGTTATGTAATGGATCTGATGTACTCAAATTGTTTTATCTACTATAATTCTCTGGAGTCACCTTTGTTCCACGGTGCCACGGTGACAATGCGCTTGATGTGTGTGACTCTGTGGACTATGGATTAGAGGGATACTTACCATGAACTTGTTATTACTATGTTAAATTGAATTGGAATCATGAGATTTCTTGATGCTTGTGTTTAGTATAATCTCTATAGTGCCAAGGTGACAATGCGGGTGATGTAGATTGAATAGAAAGATATTATTCAAGAGATAGGTTGTAGTGTTTATTATTACTATCTTTGGATTCCCAAAGTAACATGGTCGGGGTGTTTTTTGACTTGTGTGAACTTTGAGGTGTGCTTGTGTAGCCCTACGCGGTTCTCATCCTATTTGATTTACGAGGAACGGTTTCCGAGCTATGTCTTTCACGCATGTTGTTAGAGGAAGTATTATATGTTTAATTATGTTAGTGCTGTTGAGAGTGACCACTAGTGAAAGTATGATCCCAAGGCCTTGTTTTCCACCATTGCTATATTGCTTTATTTAAGTTTTACTACTTATATGCTTGCTGCCCTTTTCATTACAGATTTAATACACCTTGTTTTCCCATCCATATTACCCATATTTTATCATCTCTTCGCTGAACTAGTGCACCTATACCATTGATAATTGTATTGAGTGTGTTGGGGACACAAGAGAATTCTTCTATGTTCATTGTAGGGTTGCTTGAGAGGATACACTCGACCTATACCTCCCTGAGTTCGATAAACTTTGGGTTACTCACTTGAGGGAAATTTCTTGCTGTCCTACAAACCTCTGCGCTTGGAGGCCCAACATAGTATACAAGAGTAGTAACGTGTAGAAGACATCACACTACACATTGTCATGTCTCGTTAATCGGTAAGTTTCCTTTAACTTGTAACTGTATTATGATATCCCACATGATGTATCGTCATCATGCATTGTCTACATTACTTATGGAATCAATAATACCGAGTGGGCCCATGCATGTATCTCTGTTTTTAGGATGGTATTCTAGCTATAAAAAAATGTTAGGCAAAGTATCTTAAAATTCTAAACGTCGAGACTATACCACATCACGTTTCCTGCAAAACTGAGTTAGATGCCTCTAATGTTCTTTTGCAACTTTTAGCATGGCTGTAGGATCTACAAAATGAACCGTTAACTAACATACGCTTACATAAGGAATGATTATTAAAGTTGCTAGATTGACATTGCGGAGAGATTGAAACATAGATATTATGAAAATTTCTAGATCCTCAATCTTAACTTATTCATAACCATGACCCCTGCGTGGTCCCAATTCACATGCCCTTTCCACAATGCTATTAGTGAGACAACCTATAAAGATACACAAAGCTACTGAAACACTTTTTCGGACTAGACGAGATATGCGAGGGGAAACTCAAATGTCCTAGGATTGCTAGAAGTTTGTAAAAATCTCCACATGCCTTCGGAAACAAAACAACGAATCTTATGGGAAGCAATCATAAATAATCTGAATGTTCGAAAACTTTCCAACATACTTGCACGAACTTATGCAATGCTCGCACTCACCGGTGCTCTAGATCAAATCTTGTACCTACGTATAGAACGCTCTCATACCACTACTTGGTTGCATGTGTGGTAATTTAAAAAAAAATCCATGCATGCTACGCAATTGCCAAGATCTATCTATGAAGATACAAATGAATAAAAATTCCAAATCTAGTTCTCGAGATCCTGTACCAATCATCGTAGAACCGGAAGAGGTGTTGATGACGACGTCGATGAAGCTTGTGGAAGATCCTCATGTACAAGCCTTTGAGTGAGGATGTTTCCGACTCCCCGTATCCAGCACTTTGATCCAGTAGAGTTAGGGTCTCATGTGTTACCTCTCCGAGAGTATGCACACAATACGACGGGGTCAATTTTGCAGCACTCCACCATCCAGGACTAGACATTGTAGGCATATATTTTCTTGGAAGCGGACATATCCCAGTTTGCTTTAGAGTAGTTTGGGAAGGAAAATACATTGAAGACGACATCTAAGTTGTTGTGGACAATAAATAATTTATACTAATGACACGACATATGAAGATTAGGAAGACGGGGAAGAGAAGAAGAACGAGAATCTCAGGAGGCAGGAGAAGACCTGCTTCACACGCCTAGTAGCATGCCAAGGCCATTGGTAGTACCAATGAAGGTGGCGACTGTGCACCGCACATCCATAAGAAGAAGTTTAAAATACTGTGTCCGACGAACAAACCATAAGCAGGTCTTCTAGATCCCCTGACTCCTGAGATTCTTTTATTCTTGTTCTTCTCCCCCTCCCCCCACTCCCCTCTTACTATCTCGTGTCATACGTATACTCTTCTTCTTAGTCGAGAAAGCTTATAGTTGTCGTCTTCAACATATTCCTCCACAACTACTCGGAAGCGAAATGGGATAGCTTCCAAGACTCACCAGAAATCTGCAGCGGGTAATTTGTCTGATCCACATCAATATTATGTATTTGGACATTACCATTTGGTGCCAATAAGCTGCATAGTGATGCTAACATGATCACACACTCGTTGGGAGAAGCGTAAGTTATGATGTAGTCTAGCGGAAATTTCCCCCAGTTAAGGAACCAGGGTTTATCGAACCAGTAGCACTTCGTAGTCCTGGAGAAGGTTGCTTGTTGTCGGGCACGTCAAAAATCGTAGAACCTGCACACAAACACAAACTCTCTGTTGCCACAACTTTCCAGAAGGTTGTCAAATCTTCCGGTCTTGCTGAAAACTAGAGAATTAAACGTATAGAGTCTTGAAAAGTAATAAACATAAGAACTTAACAACAAGGAAAAAATTATGAAAATACTTAGAAAAATGTTGCAAATATGAGGAAAATAGGACCAGAGGCCATAGGTGAACTAGTGGTGTCTCTCCAAAGAAAACAAACATGCTGGGTGAACAAAATAGAGCTGCGCAATTGACAAATCATGAACGTATAACAATATTATTATGACGAGATATAGTTCACGTGTTCTAACATTATAGGCATTGCATAAAAGCATATGGATTGCTATCCAGCATGCGTCCATATTTAAAAGTCCAGCTCAAGAAAGCTATCCAGCAAATCTCTCTAGTATTAAGTTACAGCAAAACAGGGCGCAAAAACAGGAATAATTGTGAAAGTTTAAAGGTAGCACACGATAAATTTACTTGGATTGGATGTTAAATACCACATGTAGGTAGGTATGGTGGACACATTTGGCAAACTTTGGTTTTTGGGAGTTGGATGCACGAGTAGAGCTCATACTCAGTACAAATGAAGGCTAGCAAAAGACTGGGAGGAGCAATAATGGCCACAATCATGCATAGAGACAAAAACATTATTAATCAAAGAATAAATGGTATTACAAGTCAAAAACTAAATGATCATAGATGCTATAAGTGACTAGTTTGTAGTCATAAACATGGTGTAAGCATGCGCCAAGTCAACCAAATAAAGCATTCGAAGGAGAACACCCCAAATTTATGCTTAATTGTGATAAGAACAACTCATGGTTCTTTCAATGACACATTAAGACTCTCAGCTATTTGTGACAAGTCATGCTACAATAACAACCACTAAGAATAGAATTAAAATAACATCCAGCATGACATGAAAAAGTCTAGCGACAGCTATACAAGCTTCTTTTTGCACCGTTATAAGCACGAAAATTGTACTATTGCTTTCCAACACCAATCATTTTAAACTAAATAACTATCCAAGAGATATAGCAATGAAACAAGAGAGTACTAACATAACTCTACTAGAACTAACATCTCTGAATAAGAGATGCATGAAAAACATGAGCTAAAACGATTTGTAGCGGCTAGAAGAAAAACTAAGAATACGAGCATGGAAAACGAGTATTCATATGAAAAAACAGAGTGTGTCTCTCTCCCACACAAAGAATGCTGGGTTCCAAACATATTTATTGCAGAAAACAAAACAAAACAAAAAATAAACATACGCTCCAAGTAAAGTGCATATGATGTGACCGAATAAAAATATAGTTTCACTAGAAGTGACCTGATAAGTTGTTGTTGAAGAAGGGGATGCCTATACGCTTAAGTATTCTTAGAATTTGCTGGGATGAACCACGGGGCATCCCCAAGCTTTGGACTTTCACTCTTCTTGATCACATTATATCACCCTCTTCTCTTGACCCTTGAAAACTTCCTTCACACCAAACTCAATGTAATTCTCATTAGAGGGTTAGTGCACAATAAAAAAATTCACACGTTCTCCTTGGACACAAGCATTATTAACACTTTTTAAACATTATCTACAACCACTGATGTTTTGTGGAGCAAAGAAATTGACTCAACATAGTAAAAGAGACAATCCAAGTAAAAAGGCAGAATATGTCAAAACCAGAACAGTTTGTAAAGACGAATTTTTTCGGGGCACTTACATAGCTCAAATTGAAAACCGCAAAGCTAGAAATAGTTTTGGAATTAGCTTAGGAATAAGCAAAAAAATTGCAGGTCATTTTGATCTATCTATGAATTTACACGAATTTAACGGTGGACAACAGAAATCTGTTTCCTGCGCAGAAATCCAAATCTAACCTCAAGTTTCACTAGATACTTTACTTTGCACAACAAATGCGAGAAAATAAAGATACAAAGGAGTTGCTACAGAAGTAAACAACACCTTGACTCAAAGAAAACCGAGGAAAAGAAAGAAAAAAAATAAAACCATGGGTTATTGATACGTCCATTTTGCATCACTATTTTATATTGTTATTTTCTGCTATTCATCGATATATTTCATGTTATGATGCATCACTTATGTTATTTTATCTTATTTTGCAAGTTTTATAATTTTTGGAGAATAAACACCGAGACCAGAAATTTGATGGAAAAAGCACCGTCAAGATACCCTATTTCAGAACATCGGAAGAAGAGGGGGAGGGGGGGATACCAGAGGAGTCTTAGAAGTTCCTAGGAGGAAGTCAGCCAGAAGGGAACCCGGAGGCGGGCCACGTGGGGCCCACACCACCAGGTGGTACGCCCCCTCTGGCCGCGCCTAGGGGTGATCTGCCCCCTGGCCCACTCCTGGGCGCCCCCTTTCGCGTACTTGATCCCCAGGGAACCCTAAGCCACAAAACATCATCGAAGAATTATTCTGCTGCCGCCTCGAGGCGGAAAACAACAGAGAGAGAAAAGCTCTCTAGTAGGGAGAAATCTGCCGGGGAAATTCCTCCCTAGAGAGGGGGAATCGTCGCCACTGTCATCGTCATCGCTCCGGGCATCATCAAGATCGTCATCGTCATCATCATCAACACCAGCACCATCACCCTCATCATCCACCATCATCCCGCTGTAACAATTAGGGGTCTTTATCGTTGCTCTTCACTAGATCTCTCTCCCGGTGTGTATTACTTGTTAGTAGTTGATGCTTGTGAGATTGATCGGTGTTTGCACTTTATGACCAGATTGTGATTATCCATTATATCACCTTTGATTATGATCCATATGATGTCTTATGAGTAGTTCGTTTAGTTCTTGAGGACATGGGAGAAGTCATGATGTTAGTAGTTGAATTATGTTGAAGTAATATCTCGTGGTTTGGTATTTAAGTTGCGGTGATATTCTTCTAGTGGTGTCATGTGAACGTCGACTACATGATACTTCACCTTTATGGGCCTAGGAGGATGCATTGTGTATTTGGCTACTAATTATGGGGTTTGCCGGAGTGACAGAAACCTAAACCCCCGTTAGGAAATCGATGCACGAGGGTGTGTAGGATCCTAGAGTTTTAAGGTTATGGTTAGATTTATCTTAATTACTTTCTTGTATTTGCGGATGGTTACAAGAGGTATAATCACAAGTATGTATTAGTCCTAGTTGGGCGGTGCATTAGCAAAGGTTCACCCACACAACACTTCACGAACCAATAAATATTAATCAACCGTAATGAAGCGAAAGCACCTGATGAAATTCCCATGTGTCCTCGAGAACGTTCGGTAATCATAAGTAGAACAAGCGGCTTGTACTTTGCTCTCAAAAGGATTTGGCCACTCGCTACAATATTATTTACTGCATTTTATTACTTGCACTTTATTTATCTGCTATATCAAAAACCACCGAAAACCCATTTGCTACTGTTTACAGTGAATCCTCTATCCAATCTGCTTGTCAACACCTTCTGCTCCTCGTTGGGTTCGATACTCTTATTTATTGAAAGTACTATGATACACCCCCTATACTTGTGGGTCATCAAGACTATTTTCTAGTGCCATTGCCGAGGAGTGAAGTGCTATTGGTAAGTGGAATTGGTAAGAGAAACTTTTACTATGAGTGTTGTTTTTATTTATGTCTGCTGCTTTATTTCATTATGGAGTATACTTTTGGTTCTCTGTTTAGGGATACTTCTACCATTACTGCAGGGTAGTAGGTGGCCCGTTATCTTTTGAATTGGATCCGTATAAAATACCTATGAACATTGTTGGACGTGTTATGGATAACTGCTATTATGGTGATGGAACTGTCCATCCCGGTGATCATTTACTCTTTATACATGAATTATGTGAGTTATTCAGGTGTGTAGGTTTTAAAATAGATCAAGTTAAAAGGCAATTATTTTCTTTATCGCTAAAAGGAAGAGCCGCTGAATGGTTAAAATTACTGAATAATGGTGAATCTATTGGATGGGAGGAAATTGTTCCTCTCTTTTATTCTAAATTCTATCCTCCTAGTGAGATTCATAAAGACCGGAATAAAATATATAATTTTTGGCCTCATGATGGAGAGAGTATTACCCAAGCGTGGGAAAGAATGAAGTTATTAATGCTCAAATGTCATGTTCATGAGCTCCCGAGTAATATTGTTATCAATAATTTGTATGCAAGGCTTTCTCTTCATGATAAGGATTTATTGGATGCTTCTTGTTCCGGATCATTCACGCGTATGAAGGAATAAGCTAAATGGGATCTTCTTGACCGTATTCAAGAAAACACTAAAGGATTGGAGAATGAAAAAGGTAGAAAGTCATGTATAAATTATGATTATGAATGCATTAAATCTTTTATGTGAACTGATGATTTCTATAATGTTAGTGTTGTTTGTGGTATTGATTCTCAAATCTTTGCAAACCGTCTTAAAGCTTTTGCCTCCTATCTTAATATTCCTAAGAAGGAATTTAGCAAGTATCATGCACCTTATAAAGATATTGTTCCTGCTACTAATGTAGAAGTGCATGCTGTTAATCCTGATGTTCCCGAGCCTTATATTGAAAAACTGTCTTTCCCTACTAAGGTGAAAGAACACTCTATTGTAGCTAGTATGGTTAATAAGAGCATTAAGAAATCTGTTGAACCTGATGAACAAATAACTGTTGAACCTGCTGTAGCAATAGTGAAAGATCTTATCTGTGGAAACGTAGAGGATGGACATATTCTGTTTTGTGACGATGCTTCTAATATTGTCGCACATCCAAATAGACCTAAGAAAACTAGTGTTCTTGTGCTTTCTGTTAAAATTGGTGATCATTGCTATTATGGTTTGTGTGACATTGGTGCTAGTTCTAGTGATATTCCTTACGAGCTTGATAAAGAAATTATGCATGAAATTGGTTTTTGTGAGCTTGAAGATATTTATGTGGTTATTCAGCTTGCTAATAGAGAAATTGTCTTTCTGACTGGTATTGTTAGAGATGTGGAAGTGTTATGCGGTAAAACTAAATATCCCACTGAGTTTCTAGTACTTGGTAAGACTGCTAGTAAAACTTGTCCTATTATTTTTTGTAGAACTTTTTTGAATACTTGTTGTGCTATTATAGATTTGTAAGAGGGAGAATATGTTGACTAAATTTGATGCAAAATCTTATGAGTTCAATTTGTTCAAATTTGCTAGAGCACCTTATGAATCTGAATTGCCTAATGAAAATTTTAGAGTTGAACAGCTTGCCTCTATTGCTCTTGATCGTAACAATGCTTTGCAGCAATATATGGAGGACCATGAAAGTGAAGTCTTTGTGAAAGAGAGAAATGAGATTGACGATATTCTTCTTTGTCAACCGGTGATACCGAAACATAATTTACCTGTGGAGGACTTGGGTACCACATTACCACCCAAGGAGGATCCTGTTTTTGATTAAAAACCTTTGCCTGGTGATCTTAAATATGCTTATATTGATGATAAGAAAATATATCATGTTATTATTAGTGCTAAACTTTTCAGGTGAAGAAGAGGAAAGATTATTGCGAATATTGAAGAAACACCATGGAGCTATTGGATATACTCTTGATGATTTGAAAGGGATCTCTCCCTCTATATGTCATCACGTTATTAATAATGCAAAGCCAGTAGTTGAACATCAATGCCGTTTAATTCCTAAGATGAAGGAAGTGGTAAGAAATGAGGTATTAAAACTTCTTGATGCTAGTATTATTTTTCCTATTGCTGATAGTACATGGGTGAGCCATGTGCATTTTTTTCCCTAAGAAGGGAGGAATAGCTGTTGTGCCTAATGAAAATAATGAGCTTATTCCTCAAAGAGTAGTAGTTGGTTATATAATGTGCATTGATTTTAGGAAGGTTAAAAAAGTTACTAAGAAAGATAATTATCCTTTGCCTTTTATTGATCAAATGTTAGAGAGGTTGTCTAAAAAACTCATTTTTGCTTTCTTGATGGTTATTCTGGGTTTTCTCAAATTGCTGTTAGGAAGCAAGATCAAGAGAAAACAACCTTTACTTTTCCTTATGATACTTATGCTTATAGACATATGCTACGTTTCAAAGATGCATGTCTGCTATTTTTCATGGTTTTTGTGAAGAGATTGTGGAGGTATTCATGGTCGATTTCTCCGTCTATGGAACTTCTCTTGATAATTGCTTGCACAACCTTGATAACATTTTGCAGAGATGTGAGGAAACTAATCTTGTCCTTAATTGGGAGAAATGCCACTTTATGGTGAATGAAGGAATTGTTCTTGGACATAAAATTTCTGAAAGAGGTATTGAAGTTGATAGAGCTAAAGTGGAAGCAATAAAGAAAATGCCCTATCCGAGGGATGTGAAAGGTATTCATAGTGTTCTTGGTCATGCTGGTTTTTATAGGAGGTTTATTAAAGATTTCTCTAAAATATCAAGGCCTCTTAATAATCTTCTTCAAAAAGATGTACCATTTGTTTTTTATGATGATTGTAAGGAAGCTTTTGAAACTTTAAAGAATGATATAACTACAACTACTATTATTCAACCACCTGATTGGAATTTACCTTTTGAGATTATGTGTGATGCTAGTGATTTTGCTGTAGGGTGATGTTCTTGGACAACGCGTAGATAAGAAGTTGAATGTTATTTATTATGCTAGTAAGACTCTTGATGCTGCTCAAAAGAATTATGCTAGTACAAAAAAGAGTACTTAGCTGTAGTCTTTGCGTGTGATAAGTTTAGACCTTATATTGTTGGCTCAAAAGTTAATATTCGTAGTGATCGTGCTGCTATTAGATACCTTATGGAAAATAAAGATGCTAATCCTAGGCTTATTAGATGGGTGTTGCTTTTACAAGCGTTTGATTTGCATATTGTGGATAGGAAGGGGGCTGAAAATCCTGTTGCTGATAACTTGTCTAGATTGGAAAACATTGCTTCTGACCCCATTCCTGTTAATGATAGTTTTCCAAATGAACAGTTGGCCGCAATAAAGGTAAAATCCCAGGATAGTCCATGGTATGCTGATTATGATAACTTTATTGTTTCAAAGTATTTTGCTCCAACATTTACAACTCAACAAAGAAGAAAATTATTCTACGATTTGAGGCATTATTTTTTGGATGACCCACATTTATATTAAAAAGGATTAGATGGTATTATGAGAAGATGTGATCCAGATCATGAAGAATGTGAAATATTGAAGAAGTTCCATGGTAGTGCTTATGAAGGAGATCACGCTGGAGATAGAACCGCACAGAACGTTCTACAATCAGGTTTCTATTAGCCTACTATCGTTAAATATGCACGTAAATTTATTTTATCTTGTGATGAATGTCAAAGAGTTGGTAATATTTCTAGACGTAATGAAATGCCTATGAGTTATTCTCTTGTTATTGAACCTTTTTATTGTTAGGGATTTGACTTTATGGGTCCTTTTCCTCCTTCGAATGGTTACACTCATATTCTTGTTCCTGTTAATTAACTTACTAAGTGGGTAGAAGCTATACCTACAAAAAGTGCTGATGGTGAGACCTCTTAAAAATGCTTAAAGATGTTATTTTTCCTAGGTTTGGTGTGCCTAGATATCTTATGACTGATGGAGGCTCTCATTTTATTCATGTTGGTTTTAGAAAAACCCTTGCTAAATATGATGTTAATCATAGAATTGCCTCAACTTATCATCCTCAAACCAGTGGGCAAGTAGAATTATCAAATAGAGAAATTAAATCGATCTTGCAAAAGAGTGTTAATAAATCTAGGAAAAATTGGTCTGATAAGTTGAATGATGCTTTATGGGCCTATAGAACTGCTTATAAAAATCCCATGGGTATATCTCCTTAAAAAATGGTTTATGGAAAATCTTGTCACTTTCCTTTAGAATTAGAACAAAAAGCTTATTGGGCAGTGAAAGAATTAAATAAAGATTTTAAACTTGCTGGTAAGAAAAGAATGCTTGATTTGAATCACCTAGATGAATGGAGATGTGAAGCTTTTGAAAAATGCTAGACTCTTTAAAGAGAAAACTAAACAATGGCATGATAGGAGGATTCTTAAAAGAGAGATTCATGTTGGTGAAAAAGTTCTATTGTATCGGTCTTGTCTCGGATTTTTTGCAGGGAAATTACTCTCGAGATGGGAAGGCCCTTATGTTACTGAAGAAGTGTATTGTTCGGGTGCAATCAAAATTGCTTCCCTCAAAGATAACACTACACAAGTGGTAAATGGGCAAAGACTCAAAATTCTATTTCTGGGGATTCTTATGATGAAGATGTTGATGTTATTTAAGTAATGACTCCGGAGAAGTTCATTAGAGGGAAGATTCCAGAATCTGCAGAATCTGTTTTGGAATAGGTAACAATTCTATTAATAAAAAGTTTGCGGTTTACTTCCCAAGTTATAAATTATTGGTTTTTGGAAAATATGAAAAAATACCGAGCCGAAGAAGGGTAAGAGATGGTTCCCGAGGGAACCACACCACCTGGGGGCGCGGGCCCACCCCTAGCCGCGCCACCCTATGGTGTAGGCGCCCCGGAGCCCCTCTCCGACTTGTTTTCGACCTGGACTTTTCTTTCGTTAAGTATGTTTCTGATATTTAACCCCCCGGACCCCCCGTGGTCCGTATATCGTTTTCTCGTCGTGTTTCTGTTTCGAGCTGTTTTTGCTAGGTTACATCTTCAGATCTAGAGCCATGATGCCCTCTTCCGTACCTCCCAAGGATAGTGTCTTTGCAAACGTCGTCAACCCGTACATGAACGAGTTGAACATGCATCCCAAAGAGTTGCTGCTCAAGGATGGGGAAGTGCAGATTGAAGATGATCGGGGCCCTCAAGGAGAGGGCATTCTGGAAGCTAAGATGGAAGAGATGGAGCAAGAAGTCTTTAGGTACAAGAAGATGGCGGAGCATGAAGTTGACATCATCCATAGGATAAAGAATAACTGATCGCCGAGTACAAGAAGGAGACTTTAAAGCTTTGGGAGGTGATCTTCTCAGTCGCCGAGACCACCAAAAATTTGCAAGCACAACTCTATGATGTGCAGAATCAGAATTGTGAGTATGAGAACAGGTTTAAACATATAAGTTTTGTTGCTAGTTTCAGGATATTGGAGACCAAGACATCATTTGTGGATGGAGAGCCTTTACCTTGGAAGTCTGATGATGAGAAGGATTCACCACCACCACCGAAGAATTAATTCGTCATTGGTATTTGCATCCCCTTGTCTTGTTCCAAGCTTGGGGGAGTGCCGCGGTATCACACTTTATCTTTCATCTTTTTCACCTTTTAGTAGAGTCATATCATGAGTAGAAGAAATATCATATAGTATGGTTTGCAATATGGAATTATCACTCTTTAGTTGGTTATCGTTGTATCCCTTGGGCTGAGTTCCGTAATAAAATATTAATGAGAAGTTTCCTCATCTACTTGCTCTACTTTATTTTAGTTTGCAATTTTTGTTATATGGTTGATCTTTTTATTAGTATTGGTATCAATGTTGGAGCTTCAAGTTAATCTAGTTGGTTTTGGCAAACTTAGCATTGGTCAGTAGCAACAATACGTTGAGACTTAAGTAGAAACGAGGGAGTCACATGTAGATATATTACTCCATTCTCTTTCTTTCTTGTTAGCTCATAAGCTTAGTATTCTCAAGTAAGATTGTTTGTACCTTCAAGGAAGATTGCATGATTGGTTTTATCATATATGTATTTGTTTTTTTTACCTCAATTCTTATGCTTGCTACCCAACCTTGCTAGCCAAAAACCTGTACTGAGAGGGAATGCTTCTCGTGCATTGATGCGTGTGAACACACGTTCGTTGGGAGACCCCAAGAGGAAGGTATGAAGAGTGCAGCAACAAGTTTCCCTCAGAAAGAAAGCAAGGTTGAATCGACCAGTAGGTGGAAGGAGTAACTTTAGAAGGTTGATGCAGCTGAGATGGCAGGGCGCACTACCGATTCAGAAGCAACATGGAACCTACACAACACAATCAAATCACTTTGCCCCAACGAAGCAGTGAGGTTGTCAATCTCACCGGTTTTGCTTAACACGCGTGGTGAACAAATTACAGCTGGGCAATTGACAGAAATGAATGCTGCACCGTAGTGTATATGTAAGACATAAAGATTACTATGTGATTCATGCGGGCATTACAACAAAATACATAGACCGTCATCCAACTACATCTATGTCTAATAATCTACCCTCTGAATATCATCCGAACAAACGTTGGGTATTAAGTTGCTAGCAACAGATTACCGCAGTAAACAAAGTGTGTAATGTAAACAATGTAAACTAGGTAAACACCATTGTTTTCTCCCTAATGGCAACAACACATCCTCCCTCCGTCACGTTTCTGTCACTCGAGCACATATGCAAAGGAGGCATGAACCCACTATCGAGCATAAATACTCCCTCTTGGAGTTACTAATCTACTTGGCCAGAGCATCTACTAATACCGGAGAGCATGCAAGATCATAAATAACATATGCATGAAGATAACATGATAGATTGATAATCATAAGACATAGCATTCAACATTCATCAGATCCCAGCAAACACAACATGTAGCATTACATAAAGATGATCTCTACAATGTGAGGCCGCTCACGAGATCTAAACATGAGGTACAAAGTAGAGAGAACAACCATCTAGTTACTGCTATGGACCCGTAGTCCAAGGATGAACTACTCACGCATCACTTCGGAGGAGGTCATGGTGGTGTAGACCCCTCCGGTGATGAATTCCCCTCCTTGCAGGGTGTCGGGAGAGCTCCAGAACCCTCTCAATCTCGGGATGACAATGGCGGCGGCCTCGGGTGTTTCTCGGGACGACGTGCTATATTTTTAGGGTTAATATGTCGGGAGGGGGCATATAAATAGGTGAAAGGGAAAATGCGATGGAGGCTTGGGGTCCCACACCACCCCATGGCGCAGCCAGGGGCGCGCCGCCCTATAGTGTGGGCCCCCTATGGCCCCCCTCCGGGTCTCTTCGGGACTCCGTGGAACCTTCGGGAATTCTAGGACCTTCGGACTTCGAATTTTCCAATTTCGAGAATATTTCCAGAACAAATTTTCTGAAACTAAAAACAACAGAAAATATGGAACTGACTCTGTGGCATCTTGTCAATAGGTTAGTCCGGAAAATTCGTAAAAATGACATAAAGTGTGTAGCAAACATGTAGGAAACAACATCGAACATCAGAAATTAAGGATACGTTTATGACGTATCATGCATCCAAACCTTGAGCCTAAAACCATGACATTTGTGTCCACCATGCCTACCTGTATGTGGTATTTCACCACCACTCCAAGTAAATTACTTGTGTGCTACCTTTAAAATCTTCAAAATTACACCTGTTTTGTGCCCCCGTTTTAGCTCATGAGGACGCAAATAGATAATCTTTATATCACTTGTTGATTGGATTTCACACCCTGGACTAGTTGCTTCATCCTCTTATCCAAATGCTAGAAGAGCTGGAAGCGGGGGTTCCCAGCCCCACATAATAATACAAATTATCTTCACTATTTTTGCCCCTGATTTATCAGTCAAATCATAATTGTGTAAACAAAAGAGAAAGAAGGATGACCTTCTATACCAGTTACGTCCTTCAATGGGAGCCTCTCTTGTCAAGTCTAGTTGGCTTGTGACGTACTGTATTTTCTGTTTGTCATTCGTTGACGTAAGCATACAACTCTCTAAAAATTAGACACTCCTCCATGGTATGTAATTTTTGGCAGGCACCCGTGGATTCGGTTAGCCATGGTTTGTTTAAGAAAGGTTGGGAGGAGTGTCGAACATTTTATACCTAAGTTTAACAAAATAAAAGCTCTAGCAAATGAGTGATCCATGCTTCCCTTTGCGAAGGGCCTATCTTTTACCTTTATGTTGAGTCAGTAAACCTACTTCTTTCTGTCTAAAGCAAGCATTTGAGTTGTTGTGATCCATCCATCTATATGTACGATTTAGTCAATCCTATTCTTTATTCTTCCTTGTTTGTACAAATGCTTTTATCTGTTTGAATACCACTTTGAAAATTACCAATGTCTCCAAAGAGACTGTTATAATTGAGCATGATAAACTCTGCAATATAAGATCTGGCATAAAGACTCTGATCGAAAGATAAGTACATTGTTAATTGTTCTCAGACCAAGAATGAAGTTTGCCTTTACCAATTATGATTTGCTTTTGCACCTTTATCGTGATTTCCTCTACTTGTTTCAAGTTTCATTATATGAGAGGAAGTTGCTATCTAAATGAATTGTTCTTTGTTAGATGTGATGCCTCTTTTCCGTATTTTATTTATGGACACGTCAGTCCATAAACTTGTGATCATGTTTACAGAGTTCAGTTTCTCTTGGGGACAAGCGTGGTCTTAGCTTGGGGGGGGGGGGGAGGGGGGTTGATACGTCCATTTTGCATCACTATTTTATATTGTTATTTTCTGTTATTCATCAATATATTTCATGTTATGATGCATCACTTATGTTTGCATGTTTTATAATTTTTGGAGAACAAACACCAGAACCAGAAATCAGATGGAAAAAGCATCATCGAGATACCATATTTCAGAAGATCAGAAGAAGAGGGGGATACCGGAGGAGCTTAGAAGTTCCGAGGAGGAAGGCAGCCACAAGGGCACCCGGAGGGGGGCCACCTGGGGCCCAGACCACAAGGCGGCGCGCCCCCCCTCTGGCCGCGCCTAGGGGTGGTCTGGCCCCCCTGGCCCACTCCTGGGAGCCCCCTTTTGCATACTTGACCCCCAGGGAACCCTAAGTCGCAAAACATAATCGAAGAATTATTCCGCCGCCGTCTCGGTGTGGAAAACAACAAAGAGAGAAAATCTCTCCGGCAGGGAGAAACCTGTCGGGGAAATTCCTCCCCGGAGAGGGGGAATGATCTCCACCGTCATCGTCATCGCTCTGGGCATCATCAAGATCGTCATCATCATCATCATCACCACCAACACCATCACCCTCATCATCCACCATCGTCCCGCTGTAACAATTAGGGGTCTTTATCGTTGATCTTCACTAGATCTCTCTCCCGGTGTGGATTACTTGTTAGTAGTTGATGCTTGTGAGATTTATCGGTGCTTACACTTTATGACTAGATTGTTATTATCCATTATATCACCTTTGATTATGATCCATATGATATATTGTGAGTAGTTCGTTTAGATCTTGAGGTCATGGGAGAAGTCATGATGTTAGTAGTTGAATTATGTTGAAGTAATATCTCGTGGTTCAATATTTAAGTTGAGGTGCTATTCTTCTAGTGGTGTCATGTGAACATAGACTACATGATACTTCACCTTTATGGGCCTAGGAGGATGCATTGTGTATTCGTCTACTAATTGTGGGGTTACCGGAGTGACAGAAACCTAAAACCCCATTAGGAAATCGATGCATGAGGGAGTGTAGGATCCTGGAGTTTTAAGGTTGTGGTTAGATTTATCTTAATAACTTTCTTGTATTTGTGGATGCTTACGAGGGGTATAATCACAAGTATGTATTAGTCCTAGTTGGGTGGTGCATTAGCATAGGTTCACCCACACACCTATCGAACCAATAAATATTAATCAACCGCAATGAAGCGAAAGCACCTGACGATATTCCCATTTGTTCTCGAGAACGTTTGGTAATCATAAGTAGAACAACCGGTTGTCCTTTGATCTCAAAAGGATTGGGCCACTCGCTGCAATATTATTAACTGCATTTTATTTACTCGCACTTTATTTATCTGCTATATCAAAAACCACCAAAACCCGTTTGCTAGTGTTTACAGTGAATCCTCTATCCAACCTGCTTGTCAACACCTTCTGCTCCTCGTTGGGTTCGACACTCTTATTTATCGAAAGTACTACGATACACCCCCTACTTGTGGGTCATCAGTTATCTCCCAATAAGTTCTTTTCTTTAACGCCTTTTAGCTAGGCCCAGAAAACTAGAATCAAGTTTTTTCAAGTGAAGAAGCATCCAAATTGTAACTTGTTCCTATGATAGAATCAAAAGGAAACTTCATTATATTCCTAGGAAAGTGTTCCATACCTTTCTTGAGCGGGAATTCATATTTAATACTTTCCCCTTTCATATCAATAACAACACCAACAGTTCTAAGAAAAGGGCTTCCCAAAACAATAGGAAAAGAAGCATTGCATTCAATATTCAAAACAATGAAATCAACGGGGACAAGGTTATTGTTAACCATAATAAGAATATCATCAACTCTCCCCAAAGGTTTCTTTCTAACCTCATCAGCAAGACGAACATCCAAATAACAATGTTCCAAAGGTGGCAAATCAAGCATATCATCAAGTTTTTTAGGCATAGCAGAGATACTAGCGCCAATATCACATACAATATTCCAATCAAAATCATTCACCTTCAATTTAATGATGGGTTCCTGATACGTCATAAACGTATCCTTAATTTCTGATGTTCCATGTTTTTTTCATGCCATATGCTACATGTTTGTTTACACTTTATGCCAGTTTTTATCGATTTCTTGGGACTAACCTATTGACAAGATGCCACAGAGCCACTTCCTGTTTTCTGTTGTTTTTAGTTTCAGAAAAGTCGTCCTGGAAATATTTCAGAATTGGACGATTCGAAGCCTAGAAGTCTTAGAATTCCCGGAGGACGGAGTCCAAAAGAGAACCGAAGAGGGGCAGAGGGGAGCCCACACCATAGGTGGGCGTGGGTCCCCCTGGCCGCGCCCAGGGGTGGTGTGGCCCCCCTATTCGCCCACCAACATTGCCCTCTCGCCTATTTAGTCTCATCGAAGGGTTAACCCTAAAAACCCGAGCCTTTTCCACCAAAAACATCCGAAGCCACCGTCATCATCAACCCTAGCTTGGGAGGGTTCTCGAGCTCTCCCCGGCACCCTGCCGAAAGGGGTAATCATCACTGGAGGGCTTTACACCACCATGCCCGCCTCCGGAATGATGTGTGAGTAGTTCACCCTTGGACTACGGGTCCATAGCAGTAGCTAGATGGTTGTTCTCTCCTTTTTATTCCTCATGTTTAGATCTTGTGAGCTGCCCTACATGATCAAGATCATCTTATTGTAATGCTACATGTTGTGTTTGCTGGGATCCGATGAATATTGAATGTTATGTCTCGTGATTATCAATATATCATGTTCTTTTCATGTGTATGTTATTTATAATCTTGCATGCTCTCCTTTGTTAGTAGATGCTATGGCCAAGTAGATGCTAGTTCCCAACTATGATCTAACTTCCTAGGGATAGAGGCTTGATGGTGCAGATCTTGCACTCATTGGGAGACCCCAAGAGGATGGTATGAAGAGCATAGCAGCAAGTTTTCTCTCAGAAAGAAACCAAGGTTGAATCGACTAGCAGGAGAAAGAAATCAATTCCGAAGGTTGATGCAGCTGAGGTGGCAGGGCGCACTACCGACTCAGAAGCAACGTGAAACCTACACAACACAATCAAATCACTTTGCCCCAACTAAGCAGTGAGGTTGTCAATCTCACCGGTTTTGCTAAACACAAAGATGTCAAACGTACCATGTGTAAAATAATATGTGTTTGCTGTAGATGCAAGAGAACAGTGATCACAGTAGCAAAACAGTAGCATCAGTATGAAAACAAAGACTATAGGGATTGTATTATTAGTATGAGGAAAATGGACCGGGGTCCACAGTTCACTAGACGTGTCTCTCCCAAGACAGGTAGATAGCATGTTTGGTAAACAAATTACAGCTTGGCAATTGACATATATAAAGGCTGCACCGTAGTGCATATGCATGACATGATGATTACTATGTGATTCATGCGGGCATTACAACAAGATGCATAGACCGTCATCCAACTATATCTATGACTAAAAATCCATCCTCAGAATATCATCCGAGCAAACCTTGGGTATTAAGTTGCAAGCAACAAATAATCACGGTAAGCAAAGTGTGTAATGCAAACAAGGTAAACATCGTTGTTTTGTCCCGAATGGCAACATCACATCCTTCATATGTCACGTTTCTGTCACTCGAGCACAGATGCAAAGGAGGCATGAACCCACTATCGAGCATAAATACTTGATGACCCACAAGTATAGGGGATCGCAACAGTCTTCGAGGGAAGTAAAACCCAAATTTATTGATTCGACACAAGGAGAGCCAAAGAATATTTATTAGCCTTAACAACCGAGTTTTCAATTCAGCTGCACCTGAAAGTAGACTTGCTCGCAACCATTTATCAGTGGTAACAATTTTATAGCAGCAGTAGAAATAAAATAACAGCAGTAGTTGAATAGTAACAGTAGTAGCAATCGCGGAAAAAAACAAGATGGGAAGTACCATAGGCATAGAGGGAATGGATGGACGGGCATTGCATGGTTAACATAGGTCATGTAATAATTTAAACACGGGCATTGCAGATAATAATAATAAAGCATCAAACATGTAGGCAAACCATAGGCATGTGTTCCAATATAGTCGTACGTGCTCGCAATGAGAAACTTGCACAACATATTTTGTCCTACTAGCCCGTGGCAGCGGGGCCTCTAGGGAAACTACTGGTAATTAAGGTGATCCTTTTAATAAAGCACCGTAGCAAAGCAATAACACTCCGTGAACACACGTGATCCTCACATCACAACCATCCCCTCCGGTTGTACCAATTTCTGTCACATTGGGGCATCAGGTTCCGGACAATGACATGTGTAAACAAATTGCAGATATGATCAAGAAACATAATTATACTCATGAAACAATAACATGTTCAGATCGGAGATCATGACACTCGGGCCCTAGTGACAAACATTAAGCATAACAATTGGCAACAACGGTACAAAATACTAACAATGGATGCTTGGCATTATGCCCTAACAATATGGCATTATTACATGATCGATCTCATCCAATCCCTTCCATCCCTCTCAGCCTACAATGGTGTTTACTCACACATGGACGGGGGAATCATGGATGGTTGATGGAGAAGAGTTGGCGGTGTCGATGGCGATGATCTCCTTCGAATCCCCGTCCCGGCAGGGCTCCAGAACAGGTACTTATGATCCCCGAATCGAGTTTCGAGGTGGCGGTGGTGCTCTGTTGTGTTTCTACGGAATATGACAAACCCCCCTCGGTTTTTAGGTTACGGGGCATATGTAGTCGAAAGGGGAGTCTGAGGGGTGAGGGAGTGGCCCACACCACCTGGCGGCGCGGCCAAGGGGAGGCGCCGGGGGGTGGTGTGGCCCCCTCCTGGCTCCTCTCCTAGCCCCCTTCTAGCTCCTAGGGTCTTCTAGTGTTTTAGGACCAATGGGATCTTTTCTGGGCAATTTCCCGAAAGTTGATTTTTCTGCACAAAAACGAGACACCAAGGTTATTCCGCTGAAAACAGCGTTAGTCCGTGTTAGTGGTATCCAAAACTCACAAGTTTAGAGAAAAAATAAGAAAAGTGTTCGGAAAAGGAGATATGTTTTGGACGTATCAACTCCCCCATGCTTAGCTTATTGCTTGTCCTCAAGCAATTCAGTGACAATCGAGTGCGATAAAAGACTTTACGAAGACATTTGTTTCATATGATGTAAATATACTCACTACATGATCAAGTGCTGAGGCAATTCATAATAAGATGTATGGAATATAAAAGTCACCTAGCAGTTATGCTAACCATGAAGAGATGCCAACAAACTAATAATAGACAACATGAAGTATATTAATCTGCAGGATTGCAATGCTCATAATAGGGTATGATAAAGTGTACTCGATTTCCCTTAATATTGGAGCAAAACATAAATGCCATGGCACCTCTGAAGTTCAAATGAAGACTAGAAATAAAGATATCAAAGATACAAACATCAAAGTTATACCACTATCAACCGTGTTTTGGGACAAGCACATTACACTAAGAATAACAACCATGCTATCAATAAGGTGCATAAAGTGAGAAGGTGAAGACTCAACATAAAAATAAAATAAAGGCCCTTCGTAGAGGGAAGCAGGGATTAACTCATGTGCTAGAGCTTTTACTTTATTAAACAGAGGTATTGAAAACATTTTTAAGAGAGGTGTATGCTTATGTCAACGAATGGTAAATAGACAATACAGTACGTCACAAGCAAACTAGACTTCACAAGAGCGGTTCCCATAGAAGGACGCATCTGGGTAAAAGGTCATCCCTCTTTCTCTTTTGTTTACACAATTATGCTTTGACTGATAAATCAGGGGCAAAATGAGTGAAGAGAATTTGTTGTATTAATTTGGGGCTGGGCACCCCGTTGTCGGCTTTTCTATCATTTGGATAAGCGGATGAAGCCACTAGTCCAGGGTGTGAAATCCAATCAACAAGTCAGATAGAGATTCTCTATTTACGTCCTCATGAGCTAAAACAGGGGCACAAAACAGGAATACTTTTTTGAAGGTTTTAAAGGTAGCACACGAGAAATTTACTTGGAGTGGCGGTTAAATACCACATATATAGGTAGGTATGGTGGACACATTTGGCAAACTTTGGTTTTTTAGGAGTTGGATGCACGAGTAGAGCTCATACTCAGTACAGGTGAAGGCTAGCAATAGACAGGGAGCGGCAATCAAGAGAGCAACAACTGTCATAATCATGCTTGCGACGAAACAAAATTAATAGGGACATAAAAATGATACAAATACTCTAAGGCAAAATAAATCATCGAGGCTTAATTGACTTTTTGTTTTCAGTCATAGCATGCGTGAGCATGTGCAAAGTCGATTCAAGCGAAACAATCAGAGGGAGATACCACAATGTCATACCCTTCTATGAATAAAACAATGCAAGCAAACATTCATACGACATGCTATCTTATATTAATAAGTTGGAACTAACACGTCAGCACGAACTACTAAGCATCAATTAAATAACATACACCTTGCATGAACGGACTAAGCATGTTCACACAATGATTATATGTACAAAAATAAAATAAATAGAGTTCATACCAGCCTCTCGCCACAATTTGGATTGTCGTAAATCGTCACACTTCACTTGTGGATTGAATAATATAGAATGATAATCAAGATCCTATGGAGACACGAAAGTCCGGTGAACTCTGCAACAAACTTTGCAAAACCAAAGAAGAACAAAAAATATTTTTTGGTTTTCGAATTAAAACAAGAACAGAAACAAGCAAGCACACAAAGCAAAATATTTTTGGATTTTTGGATACTAAACCGAAACGAGAAAAGAAAGCAAACCAACAAAACAAACTAAAGAAGCAATCAAAGAGAAACAATAGAAATATTTTTGGTCTTTTTGTGTTTTGAAACAAAATAAGCGAAGGAAAACGAAAACGAAAGAAACGAAAATATGGATATACAAAGAACTGAGAGAACATGATATAAAGATGAGTGTGATGTCGGTATACCTATCCCCAAGCTTAGGCTGGGACCATGAGGTGACTCCCCTGTAGTATGCTGAGGAGGAACCCTCCTCCGGATATGTGCTCGAGCACGCGCCGGTGTACTGCGTGTTGTGGTCCTAGGGAGGCGCATCTCGCCTCTGCTGCTGCCTGTAAAACTCCGTAGTGCTCAGATGCTCGTCTATCTCCTCCCTGGAGCGCAAACATGGTGACCTGTCAACTTTGAACAAAACATGCTGTGGCAAAATAAGTTTCCGCTCATCTCCATCCATATATAAAACTCTATATACTAAGCGTCAGCAGTAGAGTTAGCAGTGACAAAATCATGAGCCTTCATGGAAACAAGGTTGAGTCTACAGGGAGCAATCAATTCATCATCAGGAGCAATAGAAAAATCAAGAACAATTGCTATACGTGTAGCAATAATGCCCCCAAAAATGGGCCCCTTAGTAGCAAGCCGGCATGCAACAAGTGCACCAAGGTTGTACTTCTTGCTACGGTTAAGCACGGCATCAATGAAAGCAAGGTGATATTTAGAAATTTTGCTAGTGTTCTCCCTACGAAGGATACTAGTAGCAAGATAGTAAGTAAAATATCTAAGAGCAGGAAGTTGGGTGTTCCTTATCTTCCCACGCTAGGGTGAGCGACCATCATCATTGGTGATTTCTCGGTAGAGCGCCACAAGATCTGCGGGTTTATCATGAATCCTACATGTTGTCCCGGAAGCGTCGACACCTACAATGGTACAAAAAGTATCCAAGGGCAAAGAAAAAGAACTACTATATAACTTGAAGGCAATAGAGGGACCAAATTGTGTGTTCTGAAATTTAAAACTCTCAACAAAAGTTTTTGTGAGAGAGGCATACTGAAGGCTTTCATCCTCCATGTAGTTGGTTAAACCAAGTCTTTCAATAAGCATTAGAAAGTCATCTAACAGACCTGCACTTCTTAAAAATGTAACACAAGGAAAGCTACAGGGATTAGCGATACCATCACCTCCCGCATCGTCGATATTAGGTGCAATAAGGTCTTCATTATACGATGGCCTCACTAAAGTCGAAGAGTGTGAGGGCCTTGTCCTCCTAGGAGAATCAATCCTAAATATCTCTCCAAAATTATGACTATCCATCTCTGAAATATTACAACAATCGTCACAAAAATTAATTTCAAGCAACCACAAGGTGGAAACTACCATAGGGACTTATAGGAGAGCTAAACATGCATAAAAACTACATTATTTCTACTCAAATCAAGCATGCAAACTCACATAAGCTGTCGCCTACAGTACCAAAATACTCAAGAAATACTCCACTAAAAAAAATTCTACTTGGATAATCGGAGGAGTCACATACCGGAGAGCAAATGCACCAAATTTCAGCACAAATGATTGGCTGAGAAAAGAGATCAAAAAATCTCAAGGAAGAACAGCAAGAACTTGGGTTTCAGGAAATGTGTTGAGTTTGGGAGGTGAGAGAGGGAACTTTGGCAGGGGAGATTTGTGGGGGGCCAGGGGGCCCCACACCATGTGCTGGCGCCACCAGGGGCTGGCCGCGCCACCCCATGGTTTGCCTGACTGGTGGGTCCCCCCTGGGGCCTCCCAGGTGGCTCTCTGCTTCATTTTTGTCATAAAAAATTATTATAATTTTTCGGGAATTTTTCGAGAAACTTTATTTTTGAGGTATTTCCAGAATTTTAATAATTAATAAAAGCCAGAAAACACAAAAGTGAAAAGGTGGAAAACAAAACCAAAACCAGAACTACAGAGGTTCTATGACACTCCAATGGAAAAATATCCAAAGAAAACAAAGGTGGAAGTGGTGAAAACAAAAGAATGGGTGGTGAAAACATGCATAACCATAGTAATCAGGGTGAAAACATGATGAAAACATGAATGTGGATGATGGAAAACATGAGTATTCTAAAGTAGAAAGGTGATAACAGAAGTAAACATGGTGAAAACATAGTGAAAACATTGTCCTCTTCATTAAAAATCATTTTGTTAACAAGGGTGATCAAGTCTTGTTACGAGAACAATTTTCATATGAAGCAAAACTTTGCTAATCACTAAATAATTATGTTACCTCAACCTTGATATACATAGTCCCAATCATAATAAGTTCATATTATTTTGGTGGTGCTGGAATGGGACAATAGATTCTCCAATCTTGATGGTCTCAATATTTTTAATTGAATTTAAGCCATATCTTCTATCAATCTTCTTGGGAAAATAAATAGTATGCTCTTTATCATTAACATTAATAGTTACTTTTCCTTGATTGCAATAAATAACAGCCCCTGCAGTATTAAGAAAAGGTCTCCCAAGAATAATAGACATATTATCATCGTCAGGCATTTCCAACACAACAAAGTCAGTTAATATCAAACAATTAGTAGCAACTAGAATAGGAACATTCTCACATATACCAACAGAAATAGCAGTAGATTTATTAGCCATTTGCAAAGATATATCAATATGTATCATTTTTTCAAGAGAGAGTCTCTTATAAAAAATATAAAGGCATAACACTAACTCCAGCTCCCAAGTCACATAAAGCGGTTCTAACATAATTATTTTTAATAGAGCAAGGGATAGTAGGAATAGCAGGATCTCCAAGCTTCTTTGGAACCTTGCCATTGAAAGAATAATTAGCAAGCATAGTGGAAATTTCCTCAATAGGAATTTTCCTTTTGTTTGAGACAATATATTTCATATATTTAGAATAAGGAGACAATTTAATAGCATCAGTCAAAGGGATTTGCAAAAACAGAGGTTTCATCAACTCACAAAACTTATTATAATGGTCTTCCTCCTTTGATTTGTGTTTCTTATTAGTAAAAGGCATTGCTTTTTGTACCCAAGGCTCTCTTTCATTACCATGTTTATTAGCAATGAAATCCTCCTTAGTATACTTTGCAGTTTTAGTTTGCTTTTCAAGTTCAGCTATAGTTTCTTCTTTATCAGAATCATCACTTTTATCATTACCACTTTCAGTTTCAGCATCAGAAATAGATACACTATTAGGATCTTTAGCAGGTCCAGGAGATTATACAACATTTTTATGTCTGTTCTTCTTTTTCTTAGAAGGAGAACTATTGTTTTTAGGTTGCTGAGAATCTTGTGCAATTCTTTTAGGATGTCCTTCAGGATACAAGGGGTCCTGAGTAGAAACAGCACTTCTTGTAATTATTTCACAAACATGTTTATCTCTAGAAGCATTAGCTAGCATGTCTTTTGCACTTTAGTAAGTTGATCAATTTGAGTTTGAACCATTTTAAAGTGTTTAACAAGCATTTTAACATCATTAGAGGTTCTCTCAAAAATACCATGCAAATTATCAGTATCTGTAGAGTTTTCCATAAGGTGATTTTGCACTCTCCTATTAAAGTTGTCTTGTTTAACAACACAATTATCAAATTCATCTAAGCATTGATCAGGTGGTTTAGAATAGGGAATATCTCTATTATCAAAGTATTGGAGAGAGTGTACGTCAACAGTTTATGGATGAGGAATAGGCTTACATAATTACTCTATAGGAGGTAAATTATTCACATCTTCAGATTTAATACCCCTCTCTTTAAGAGATTTCTTGGCTTCCTTCATCACTTCATCATTTAATTTGGTCATCCCTCTCTTCTTGGGTGTTGGTATTGGTTTTGGCTCTGGTGTAGGCGTACGCTCGGGTATATTCCGATCATCATTATTTTTGGCTATTTTAGCCATTGATTCCTCAGCTTCTTCTGGAGTTCTTTTCCTGAAAACACAACCATCACAACTATCCAGGTATGTCCTAGATTCAACAGTTAGTCCATTATAAAATATATCTAGGAGCTCATTTTTAGGTAATGGATATCTAGGGCTACCTCTTATCAAAGAATAGAACCTTGTCCAAGATTCAGGCAATTTTTCTCCTTCAATTTGCTCAAAGTTAAAGATGTCCTGCACAACAACATGTTGGGCACTAGCAGGAAAATATTTTTGAAAGAAAGCATTAACCAAATCCATAGGATAAGTAATACACCCAGGTGACAGATTTTTAAACCAAATTTTATCTTCATCTTTCAATGAGAAAGGGAAGATCTTGGTAACAAAATAAGTACGCGGCTTAGTATCGTTAGAAAATAAACTACTCAAAGATGAAAGCGCATTCATGTGTTCCATAGCACTTTTACTTTAAGTTCCACAAAAAGGTTCCTTCTCAACAATAGATATATAAGATAAATCTAAAGAGAAATCATAATCCTTGTCTATAATATGTATGAGAGATGTGGCACATTTAGCATCAAGAGAAGATTTATATTTCACAGCATGTCTTGCAAGAAGACTCTTAAGAGCACTTGCACCAGTAGTAGAACGAGCTTCTTCAATAAAATCATCATTAAGTTCAATATAGGTTTCATCAAGATCATCAATGAACTTTGTTGAATTAACAGGTGTACCAATATTTTCAACAAATATTTCAGTATTTTTAATTTGTTTTGATTTAGCAATAGTAGCATCTAGGAAAGGACCTAGAGAACCAGTATCATCAAGCACAGTAGAAGCATCATCAAAAGTATCAGAAACATTCTTAGACTCAGCAGAAGTAACGGTACGTGTAGCATGTGGTGAAGTAAGAACCTTACTCATAACAGACGGTGAATCAAGAGCAGCAGAGGTGTTCAGAGTTGTACCTCTTCTTGTAGTGGATGGTAATATAGGAACTTTTCCATCACGAGTCTTGCCCATGATGAATGGCTTGCAGCAAACAATATCATGATCAACTGAGCAAATACATAAAGCTATGCTCCCCGGCAACGGCGCCAGAAAATAGTCTTGATGACCCACAAGTATAGGGGATCGCAACAGTCCTCGAGGGAAGTAAAACCCAAATTTATTGATTCGACACAAGGGGAGCCAACGAATATTTATTAGCCATAACAACTGAGTTGTCAATTCAGCTGCACCTGAAAGTAGACTTGCTCGCAACAATTTATCGGTCGTAACAGTTTTATAGCGGCAGTAGAAATAAAATAACAGCAGTAGTAGAATAGTAACAGTAGTAGCAATCACGGAAAACAACAGGATGTGAAGTGCCATAGGCATAGAGGGAATGGATGGACGAGTGTTGCATGGATAACATAGGTCATGTAATAATCTAAACACGGGCATTGCAGATAATAATAATAAAGCATCAAACATGTAGACAAATGATGCGTGTGAACACACGTTCGTTGGGAGACCCCAAGAGGAAGGTATGAAGAGTGCAGCAGCAAGTTTCCCTCAGAAAGAAACCAAGGTTGAATCGACCAGTAGGAGGAAGGAGTAAGTTAAGAAGGTTGAAGCAGCTGAGATGGCAGGGCGCACTACCGATTCAGCAGCAACGTGGAACCTACACAACACAATCAAATTACTTTGCCCCAACAAAGTAGTGAGGTTGTCAATCTCACCGGTTTTGCTGAAAACAAAGAGGTTAAACGTATGGTGTGGAAAACAGTAGAAACAATATGAAAGCAGTAGATGTTTTATCAGTATGAGGAAAATGGACCGGGGTCCATAGTTCACTAGTGGTGTCTCTCCGTGAAAGATAAATAACATGTGTGGTGAACAAATTACAGCTGGAAATTGACAGCAATGAAGGTTGCACCGTACTGCATATGCAAGACATAAAGATTACTATGTGATTCATGCGGCCATTACAACAAAATACATAGACCGTCATCCAACTGCATCGATGTCTAATAATCCTGATACGTCCATTTTGCATCACCATTTTATATTATTATTTTCTGTTATTCAGCGATATATTTCATGTTATGATGCATCCCTTATGTTATTTTATCTTATTTTGCATGTTTCATAATTTTTGGAGAATAAACACCGGGACCAGAAATCTGACGGGAAAAGCACCGTCGAGATACCCTATTTCAGAAGATCAGAAGAAGAGGGGGGTGATGACCCATAAGTATAGAGGTGTATCGTAGTACTTTCGATAAATAAGAGTGTCGAACTCAACGAGGAGCAGAAGGTGTTGACAAGAAGTTTCGATGAAGGAATAACTGTAAATACTGGAAAACAGATTTGTAGGGGTTTTTGATATTGCAGATAAATAAAGTGCGAGTAAATAAATTGCAGCGAGTGTCCCAATCCTTTCTTCAGCAAAGGACAAGCCGGTGAGTTTACTTATGATTAACAAACATTCTCGAGGACACACGGGAGGTTTCTGTCAAGTGCTTTTGTTCCATGCAGCTGAATAACTTTGGTGTTTTGATAAGTGTTGTGTGGGTGAATCTTTGCTAATGTATCGTATCATCCAATACTAATACATACTTGTGATTATACCCCTTGCAAGCATCCGCATCTACAAGAAAGTAATTAAGAAATAAATCTAACCACAACTTTAAACTCCGGGATCCTACGCTCCCTCGTGTAATGGTTTCCTAACGGGGGTTTAGGTTTCTGTCACTCCGGCAACCCCACAATTAGTAGACAAATACACGATGCATTCCCTTAGGCCCATAAATGGTGATGTATCATGTAGTCGACGTTCACATGACACCACTAGAAGAATAACACCACAACTTAAATATCAAACATTAATATTATTCAAGATTACTTCACTACTAACAACTTGACTTCTCCCATGTACTCAAGAACAACACGAACTACTCACAACACATCATATGGATCATAATCAGAGGTTATATAATGGATGATAACAATCTGGTCATAAAGTGCAAACACGGATAAATCTCACAAGCATCAACTACTAACAAGTAATCCACACCGGGAGAGAGATCTAATGCAAAACAATGATAGAGGCCCCTAATTGTTACAGCGGGATGAAGGTGGATGATGAGGGTGATGGTTCTGGTGGTGATGACGATCTTGATGATGCCCGGAGCGATGACGGTGACGATGGCGGTGATTTCCCCTCTCCGGAGAGGAATTTCCCCGACAGATTTCTCCCTGCCAAAGAGCTTTTCTCTCTCGGGTGTTTTCCGCCCCGTAGCGGCGGCGGCATAATTATTCGATTATGGAATGAGGCTTAGGGTTACCTCGGGGTCAGGGGGCCAAAGATGACCCCCGGAGGTGGGCCAGGGTGGCCACACCCCTAGGTGGCGCGGCCAGGGGGCACGCCACCCCTAGGTATGGGCCCTTATTGGCCCCCCTCTGGCTCTCCTTCTGGCTGTGTTCCTCCTCGGGACTTTTAGGAACCCCCGGCTGTCCCCCTTCTTCTTCTGATCTTCTGAAATATGGTATCTCGATGGTGCTTTTTCCATCAGATTTCTGGTCCAGGTGTTTGTTCTCCAAAAATTATGAAACATGCAAAATGAGATAAAATAACATAAGAAATGCATCATAACATGAATATCGATGAATAACAGAAAATTATGAAATAATATAGTGATGCAAAATGGACGTATCAACTCCCCCAAGCTTAAACCTCGCTTGTCCCCAAGAGAAACTGAACTCGGAAACATGACCACGGGTTTATGGAGTGAAGAGTCGATAAATAAAATACGGACAAGAAGCATCACATTTACCAATGCACCAAGCATTACAGACAACAACTTCCTCTCATATAACTTAACTTGAAACACGTAAAGGGAGTCACAAACAAAGATACAAAAGAGAGAATCAAAATTGGTAATGGCGAACTTTGTTCTTGGTCAGAGAAAATTTAATGAAATTATACTTATCTTAGGTGAAGTCTTTTATACCAAGGTTTATAATGTAGAGCTTAACATGTTTAATTATAAAAACTCTTTTACAGTGATTCATAGCTTTCAAAATAATATTCATTCAGATAATAAAGCATGTGCTAAACAAAGAAGGATAGAAAACATGATTGAATAGATCAACATATAAATGATGAGAACACAACAACTCAAATGTTTGCTGGAGACAGAAGGAAATGGGTTTACTGACTCAACATAAAAGTAAAAGATAGGCCCTTCGCAGAGGGAAGCATTGACCACTCATGTGCTAGAGCTTTTATTTAATAAAACAGACATATAAAATGCATGACACTCCTCCCATCCATCTTACACGAACCATGGCTAACCGAATCCTCGGGTGCCTGCCAACAATCACAAACCATGGAGGAGTGTCTAAATTTTGAGAGGTGTATATTTATGTCAACGAATGGCAAACAGAAAATACAGTACGTCACAAGCCAACTAGACTCACAAGAGCGGCTCCCATAGAAGGACACAACTGGTATAGAAGGTCATCCCTCTTTCTCTTTTGTTTACACAATTATGCTTTGACTGATAAATTAGGGGCAAAAAGAGTGAAGAGAATTTGTATTATTATTTGCTACTGGAAACCCCGCTACCAGCTCTTCTATCATTTGGATAAGCGGATGAAGCCACTAGTCCAGGTATGTGAGTCCAATCAACAAGTGAGATAAAGATTCTCTATTTGCGTCCTGATGAGCTAAAACAGGAACACAAAATAGGAGTAGTTTGAAAGTTTTAAAGGTAGGACATGAGCAATTTACTTGGAGTGGCGGTGAAATACCACATGTCGGTAGGTATAGTGGACACGAATGGCAAGGTTTTGGGTTTAAGGTTTGGATGCACGAGAAGCATTCCCTCTCAGTACATGGTTTTTGGGTAGCAAGTCTGGGTAGCAAGCATAAGAGTTGAAGGAAAATAAACAAATATACATATGATGAAACCAATCACGCAATCTTCATTGAAAGCACAAGCGATCTTAACTTGTGAATACTAAGTTTATGAGCTAATAGGCAAATTACTTTTTCTTATACTAGCAACTCAAAATATTACTTCTGCTGACGCAAGATAAGCTTGCCAAAACCAACTAGATTAACTTGATGATCTCTAGAGTGATACCAAATACTAATAGCAAGCTCAACCATATGACAGAAGTTGAAAACTGAAATAATGTGCATAAAAAGTAAATGATGAAACTTCTCATTTATATTTCAAACCGGCAACTCACACCAACGGATACAACGATAACAAACTAGGGAGAGACACTTCCATGTTGCAAACCATCCTATATGATAACCTCTCTACTCGTGATATGACTCTACTCAAAAAGTAAAAAGATGAAAGATAGTGATGTGATACCGCGGCACCCCCCCAAGCTTGGAACAAGCCGAGGGGATGCCAAAACCAATGACGAATCAATTCGTTGGTGGTGAAGGTTCCTTCTCATCCTCGGTCTTCCAAGTTAAAGGCTCTCCATCCACAAATGACGTCCTGGTCTCCATCATCCTGAAACTAGCAGCAGCGCTTATACGTTTAAACATGTTCTCATACTCACAGTTCTGGTTCTACACGTCATAAAGTTGTGCTTGCAGATCATTGGTGATCTTGGTGAGTGAGAGAATCTCCTCCCGAAGCTTCAAATTCCCCCGCTTGTATTCAGCGATCTGTTATGTCTTTATCTTGTCGATGATCTCAACTTCACGCTCTGCCATCTTATTGTACCTGAAAACTTCTTGCTCCAGTTCTTCCATCCTAGCTTCCAGACTTCCCTCTCCTCTAGGGTCCCGAACATCTTCAATCTGCACCTTCCCGTCCTTGAGCAGAAATTCCTTGGGATGCATCTTCAACTCGTTCAAGTACGGGTTGACGATGTTTTCAAAGAAACTGTCTTTGGGAGATACAGGAGAAGCCATTGTTGCACTAGATCTGAAGATGTAATCTGGCAGAAACAGCTCGAAACAGAGACACGACGAGAAAACGATATACGGATCTCGGGGGGTCCGGGGGGTTATATAGCAAAAAGTTTCATAACGAAAGGAAAGTTCAGGTCGAAAACGAGTCGGAGAGGGGCTCCGGGGCGCTGATGGCTCCCAAGTGCAGGAGATCAATTGTAGTACTTTTCGAATTAGAAAGGTTGTCGAACCCACGGGAGTAGAAGGAACTGGTAAGTATAATAGCAAAGGAATAATAAAAGCAACAGGTGTTTTTGTGTTTTAATTGTGTAGTGCAAGTAAAGTAAAATGCGGAAAGTAAATTGCAGCAAGTAGTAGGTCTCAATGAGAGACAAAGCCCAATCCTCTAATGCGCAAGAGGACAAGCTCAAGTGTGTGTTTGTGTCTTATATATGGAAAACGTTCCCGAGGGCTAAACGGATTTAGCTGGCATAGTGATTCATTGCATAACATGTTTGTATATCTTGTCTAGTTTTAATCTTCGTCGGACGGAGCCACAAATAGGAATAGCTAAATAAATAAACTATCACCCCTTATGATGGATCACGTGGCCAATTAAATGACAGCACGAGAATTATTAAGACATGATGTCCCACCATAGCCTTATGCTCTAAGGTCCCCGATACAAGTACCCTCATAATGCAATTCAACAACTCTGTCTCAAGTTCCTGTCACCTAAAGACATCATCATGTCACTACACTACGGTGTTCTCCTATGAGCCCATATAGGTGAAGTGTTGTACAGTCGACGTTCGTACAACACCATCATAGAATCACATAAAAGATAAATACTAGACCAAATAACAACTCATCTCATGTAACAAATCATTGCCAATTCATCCTATGCCCTCAGGAACATGCGGGAACTACTCACAACGTGCAAACATGATTATGTATGGTGACATATGTGGTACAACACAATCTGAAACAATGGATCCACCACCAAATAATGACAAGTACTCAATCCCAAACTTGCAACGGAGTACAATAACACGTATCTAGCGTGTAGCAATGATCAAACTATGAGGGGAACGGAGTGGATCACGGTGATGGTGATGGTGGAGATGCAGGTGCTGGTGAGGATGGTGATGGAGATGCCTCCTCCCACGCCAAGGAGGAGATGGGGATGAATATGGGGATGATTTCCCCCTTCTCCGGAGCTCCGGAGCAGCAGGATCTGTCTCCCCCGCGGAGAGTTTCGAGAGTTTAGCCGCCCTGGCGGCTCCGTCTCATCTCGGGAAAATTAGGGTGTTCGTTTTCGGGGAAGACGGAGTCGTCAGCAAAAAGATCTCGGGGAGGAGGTGATGTGGGCCCATTTGGGGGCCCCACACGCGGCCAGGGAATCTGGCCACGTGGGCTACCCCCTTTTGGGCCTCTTTGCCCTCCTCCTTTGTGTCTTGTGCCCATGGCCTTTCTCCCGAAGAAAAACTGACAGGGTTTCTTTCCTTTCGCAATTTGGATACATGTAGCTCCTGAAACATCAAAAACATGAAAACAGGTGTTTTCTGACACCCAGAAATTAAATACCAAAATAGGGACTTTGTAGGAAAGTCCCATAAAATCATCTAAAACATGCAAAACAATGACATAACATTGATAAAACATCCCAATAATGCCTATATGGAGGGTATAAATGATGATATAAAATGCACGTATCAACTCCCCCAAGCTTAAACCTTTGCTCGTCCTCGAGTAAATAAGGACATAGATCATTACATGCATCAATGGACTTATGGTTGATAAATAAATACGGGCATTGTATCATCATCATGTTCAGTTATTATGCAAGATGAATGAATAGAACTCATACACATAAGGATAACATATTCGAAGCTCTAGCAAACACCCCATACTTTTGAAAGCAAATAACCATTGTATGTTGGACAATCGAATTATACTCTTTAATTTGGAGAAAGATAAATGAGTAGAGGTAAAATATGATCAAGTCTCATTTAGTTTCCAAACTATTCAGCTTAAATTACTAATTTTAATGTGGCATCCATTGGGCTAAGACTCCCATTGCCCCTTTATCATTAGCATCTTAATTTATGAATGTTGAAGTAATGTGGTTGACAAGGTGTTGGTTGAATGTCTCATGCCCCGTGAGTGTGAAAACCTACTCCATGATTACTCAACTTAAGATTCCTAATAAGCTTTGTACAATCATAATAAGTATTAATGACATCATAGAGAATTGCAAAGAGGTACCTCTTGCCCCATGACATAGAAACCAGCCCATGTCACAATAACAAGATGAACAAACGGAGTAGACTCATCATCCTTTTTTTATTTCATTCACTATATGCATAGCTTCTTATTTTATTATAGGATGTGTTTGTAGAGTCCACTCTAGCTGTAAGTAAATTTCCACCATGATCAAGCATGGCTTGGGTTAGCGGCCCAATGCAATTTCTCTAGTCATATATACTTACTCATCAAAACTTACTATTCCTCTATTTCATTTCGGCATGGCAGGAGTCCAAAAACAAAAGCACATGACATCAACTAAATATAAAATTTCTTTGTGCAATGTTGAAAGCTTTTCACGTGATGCACATGTTAGCCAACTCCCAACCAAAATCCTTGTCAAGCACAGAACTTTTAGCTCCCATTAATGGGTCATGTTTGTTAAGTGCAAATAGAAATAAATGTGTGCATTCAAAAGTTCGTGAGAGTCTTATCCCAAATTCAGCCCATGCCAATTAATAACATAAGCATCTTAATTTAGAGCATAAATGAAACTATAACATGGTGAACATGCTCGGAATAGCCATTAAGCTAATAGATAGATAGTGGATTTATGTCATATTGAGATAATTCTACAATTTTCCAACACACTCAAGTTAATTAATTTCAAGGCGAGATGTGATTGAAACCTCTAAATATGCCATGCTCATTTGCATGAGTGTTACCCATAAATCCCCAAAACAAGGGAATCATGGATGACACCATACTTTATTATTCATTGATAAACCATAAGACGGGGATGCATGATAATGCTCAATGAGCTCACTCAAGCCTAAACGAAAACGATACTAGATAACAAAAGCAAGACACACCAAAACTAGATAGACATGATAAAGCTGATAAAAGACGGCGGATAGGTGAAACTCCCCCAAGCTTAGATGGTTGCGGTAATTTCTTCATTCTCCCTTCTTCTCGTACTCAGCCCACCACTCTTTCTTCTTCTTGTCGTAATCTTCCTTCCACTCTTCCTGCTTCCATGGAAAAGGCCTTCCAGTATGGAAGGACATGGGTGGATCATTGTACCTGAGAGTGGCAGCTTCTGCAATCTTCTTGAAACGTTCTTCATACTCACAGTTCTGGTTCTCCATGTCCCACATCGGAGCTTGGTACCTATCCATCTCTGATATGACACGCAGATACCTAGTCCCCAGGTCCTTGATACTCTCCTTGTACTCCTCTATCTTCTTCTCCAGCTCCAGATTCATGAAGTGGTGGGCATCAAGGTTTCGTTCAACAATAGAGTTATACCTGAAAACTGTTTGTTCCAGAGCCTCCAGCCTCTCCTCCAGCGTGCCTTCGGTCTTGGGAGCCTTCACCTCCTCCATGAGCAACACACCATCCTTCAAGGTCAGCATTTCATGGGGGTCATCACGGAGTTGAGGTAATGGTTCACAATGCCTCCCTTGGGTGGATCCCCCTAGGTTGGATCCGGAGCTTGACATGGCTAAACCCTGGCAGACAGAAACATCAGAAACAAAGATCGCGCGAGAACTCTCGGTGCGGGATTAGATCGACAAAAGGGGGCATATATTGACGGGTTTTAGGGTAAGACGAAGTGTCGGAGTCGAAAACGAGACAGAACGGGACTCCGAGGTGGAAAAGGGGTACCTCCACGCGGCCAAGGAATCTGGCCGCGTGTGGGGTCCTCTTTTCCCCCTCGAGGTCCAATTCCTTCCAATGTTCTTGTCCCACAAGTTAATTTCCATAAAAAATGAGTTCCATAAGTTTTCACGCAATTCCGAGAAACTTCCAAACACAATAATTGTAAATTATTGAATTTGGGTTTCTGAAACTGCAGGATCCCTTACAATTACCTCCTCCGGTGTCATTAACTTTATCTCCTCGATGGTTCCTATGAAGCTCTTTCCTGCAATATAATGTTTTAGGCGTTGTCCATTGACCACATGAGGTTTACCATTCATATCACCGTGAAGACGGATGGCCCCCGAACGGTATACCTCCTGTACTACCAATGGACCCTGCCATTTTGAAGCTAATTTCCCTGCAGAAAACTTAAAATGAGAGTTGTACAATAGGACTTGATCACCTACTTTAAATTCCTTTCTTTTAATTTTCTTGTCATTCCAAATTTTAACTTTCTCTTTAAACAATTTTGCACTTTCATATGCTTCATTCCTCCATTCATCTAAAAGATTTAGGTCAAGCAATCTCTTCTCCCCCGCTGTTTTTAAATCAAAATTTAATTTCTTAATAGCCCATCTAGCTTTATGTTCTAATTCAACGGGTAAATGACATGCTTTTCCATAAACCATTTTATAAGGAGACATACTCATAGGATTTTTATAAGCAGTTCTATAAGACCACAATGCATCATTAATTTTAAGTGGCCAATCAGATCTAGCTCTGTTTACTGTTTTCTCTAAAGTAAGTTTAATTTCCCTATTACTTAATTCAACTTGTCCACTAGTTTGAGGATGATAGGGTGATGCAATTATATGATTAACATTATATTTTGCCAATGTTTTTCTAAGAACACCATGCATAAAATGAGATCCACCATCATTAATTAAAAATCTAGGAACACCAAATCTAGGGAAAATAATTTCTTTAAGCATTTGCATGGATGTGACATGGTCTACGCTCTTAGTAGGAATTGCTTCTACCCATTTTGTAACATAATCAACAGCAACCAAAATGTGAGTATGTTTTGTACTAGATGCAGGAAATGGTCCCATAAAGTCAAAACCCCACACATCAAATGGTTCAAGTGGTAATGTATAGTTCATAGGCATTTCATTCCTTCTACCAATGTTTCCTACTCTTTGACATTTATCACAAGTTTTAACATATTCAGCACAATCCTTGAATAGAGTAGGCCAATAAAAACCACATTGTAATACCTTTGCTGCAGTACGGTCTCCTGCACGATGTACTCCATAGGGACTGTCATGACAATCTCTTATAATAGCCTGCTGTTCATGCTCAGGTACACAACGTCTAATAATGCCATCAACACTTTTCTTATACAAGAATGGATCATCCCAAAAATAATGTCTAAGGTCATAAAAGAATTTCTTTCTTTGCTGGTAAGTAAATTGTGGTGGCATAACTTTCCCAACAATAAAATTTGCATAATTAGCAAACCAAGGAGATGCAACTTTAGTACTAGAAACACTAACAAGGGCAAGTTGTTCATTAGCAAAACTATCATTAATAGGAATAGGATCGTCAGGTATATTTTCCATTCTAGAAAGATGATCAGCTACGGGATTATCTTCCCCTTTCCTATCTACTATGTGTAAATCAAATTCTTGCAACAAAAGTACCCATCTTATTAGCCTAGGCTTAGAATCTTTCTTATTCATCAAATATTTAATAGCAGAATGATCAGAGTGCACAATGACTTTTGAATCAATTATGTAAGATCTAAATTTATCACATGTAAATATTACCGCTAAAAATTCTTTTTCAGTTGTAGCATAATTTCTTTGAGCACCATCTAGTGTTTTACTAGCATAGTAAATAACATTCAATTTCTTATCAACCCTTTGGCCTAAAACAGCTCCAACTGCATAATCACTAGCATCACACATAATTTCAAAGGGCAAGTTCCAATCAGGAGGTTGAATAATAGGTGCAGTTATTAAGGCTTTCTTTAAAACATTAAAGGATTCTATGCAATCATCATTATGAGGAAACGGAACATCCTTTTGCAAAAGATTGGTTAGAGGCTTTGATAGTTTAGAGAAATCTTTAATGAACCTACGATAAAAACCTGCATGACCGAGAAAACTTCTTATACCTTTGATGTCTCTTGGATATGGTAATTTCTCAATAGCTTCAATTTTTGCTGGGTCAACTTCTATTCCTCTTCCAGAAATACGATGCCCAAGAACAATTCCCTATGTTACCATAAAGTGACACTTCTGCCAATTAAGAACAAGGTGTTGGTCTTCACAATGCTGCAAAACTTTGTTAAGGTTGAACAAGCAATTATCGAAAGAAGTACCATACACCGAAAAATCATCCATAAAGACTTCCACTGTCTTTTCAATATAATCAGCAAATATAGCATTCATGCATCTCTGAAAAGTAGCAGGCGCATTACATAAACCAAAAGGCATTCTCCTATAAGCAAATGTACCATATGGGCAAGTAAAAGTGGTCTTTTCCTGATCATCACTATGAACTGGAATTTGAGAGAAGCCTGAATACCCATCTAAATAACAAAAGTGAGAATGTTTAGATAATCTCTCTAGCATTTGATCAATAAAGGGCAATGGATAATGGTCCTTACGAGTTGCTTTATTTAATTTTCTATAATCAATGCACATTCTATAAGCAACAACAGTACGTTGAGCAACAGGTTCATCATCTTTATTAGGAACCACAGTAGTTCCACCTTTCTTAGGAACACAATGAACATGACTAACCCATTTACTATCAGCTATAGGATAAATAATACCAGCCTCTATGAGTCGAATTACCTCCTTTCTTACCACTTCCTTCATTTTTGGATATAGACGGCGTTGGAAATCAACAACAGGTTTAGCATCTTCTTCCAAATTAATTTTATGCATACATAGAGCTGGACTTATGCCCTTAAGATCATCAATAGAATAACCAATAGCCTTACGGTGGGCTTTAAGCACATCAAGTAATTTCTCTTCTTCCTCAGCTGAAAGGTTAGCACTAATAACAACAGGACATATATATTTCTTATCCAAGTAAGCATATTTCAGATTTTCAGGCAAAGGCTTTAATTCAAAACTAGGATCTCCTTTAGGAGGTGGGAGTACTCCTAGATTATCAGGTGGGATATGCAATTGTAATTGTGGAGGTTGCTGCCATAATATTTGTTCTAAAGCTTCTTTTTCTGCATCATTAAATGGCTCTTCCTGATTAAGCATATAACGTTCCACCACTTCTTATGAAGCTACAGCTATATGAGCAAGAGTTTCAATTATATCTTTAGATTTTGGTTCTTTCTTAGCAGGTTTATCAGCAAATTTAGAAAAATTAAATTCAAGTTTCTCTCCAGCACATTCAATAAACACCCTTTCTCTAGGCAAATCAATTTCAGCACCAACAGTATGTAAGAAAGGTCTACCAAATATAATAGGACAGAAAGAATCTTGTGGACAACCAAGCACAATAAAATCAGTAGGATATTTTATTTTCCCTACCAATACTTCAACATCTCTAATAATTCCAAAGGGACTAATATAATCTTTATTAGCAAGCTGAATGGTCATACCTGTTTCTTCCATGGTGATAGGATCAATATCAGGCTTAATTTCTTGATAGAGAGAATATGGAATGACAATAATGCTTGCTCCAATATCACATAAACCATGATAACAAGAAGTCCCAATAGAGCATGATATAATTGGCTTACCAACTTTGGATGAATTCCCTTTAATAACTTTGGTAGCATCTTCACATAAATAAACATCAACAGGATCTTCTTCATTTAATTGCTTAATAATAGAGACTTGGTTCTTGACTTCCACCTGTTCTTTAGGTTGAGAACATCTCTTTCTACTTTTGTCAGCAACAACAATAAGCAAATTCTCTTTAACTTTTTCAGGATAGGGAGGTGGTTCAATATATTCTTCTATTACTACAGATGACACTGGTGTTTCTTTAATAAATTTAGGGACAACAATAGAAGATTTAACAGGTTCAACATAATAATCAAAGCCACTTTTAGGAATTCGAATGTGCTCAGCAAATTTGTTAGCTATTTCAATTGCAACATATGGATCAAGACCAAAATCTTTAATAACATTCTTGAACAAAATAGAACTAGAGAAACTTTCTACACATGAATATCCATAATCAAAATAAGCTTCATTACCTTTGTCTAGGTCCCAATATTCAGGGTTCTTCGAAATAATTTCCAATAAATTCCAAGCTTCTTCTGCAGTATTATTTGTAAAGCTTCCACCAGATGAACCATCCAAATATTGCTTTAGCCTATCAAGTAGTCTCACATAAAAGTTTATCAATATAAGTTTATTTGTGAGATCATGACAAGGATTCTTACGAAGGAGGTCCTTAAGCCTCCCCCAAGCTTGAGTAATACTCTCTCCAGGTGTGGCCAAAAATTAAATATAAAGCAACGGTTCTCATAAGCCTCTTTAGGAGTAAAATATTTAAGAAAGAAAACCTTCATAAAAGTATCCCAATTATGTGTAATTTCTTCATCCAGGGACATATACCATTTTCGAGCATCACCAGTTAAGGACTGGTACAATCACTTGCATTTTACCTCCTCCTCAGAAATAGCCTTGAGCCTAATTGGCCCACATATATCCTCAATAGCCCGTATGTGATCACTTGCAGCCTTTGTTCCATCCCCTGCAAAATACTCATTCCTAACAGCTTTAACAAATTCAAGGGGAATAATATAACCATCATCATGAGGTGCTTTTTCAACAACTTTAGGTTTAATAGCATAAGAACTCTCATATAAAGCAAGTTTCAGCGAAGCATCTCTCATAAAATCCATAATAATAACAGGATGCAACAGCAAGTAAAATTCAGCTTTCAAGTTTCCTTACCAAACTTCTTACCAATAGCGCTACGCTCCCCGGCAACGACGCCAGAAAAGTGTCTTGATGGCTCCCAAGTACAGGAGATCAATTGTAGTACTTTCCGAATTAGAAAGGTTGTCGAACCCACGAGGAGCAGAAGGAACTGGTAAGTAGAATAGCAAAGGAATAATAAAGCAACAGGTGTTTTTGTGTTTTAATTGTGTAGTGCAAGTAAAGTAAAATGCGGAAAGTAAATTGCAGAAAGTAGTAGGTCTCAATGAGAGACAAAGCCCAATCCTCTAATGCGCAAGAGGACAAGCTCAAGTGTGTGTTTGTGTCTTATATGTGGAAAACGTTCCCGAGGGCTGCACAGATTTAGCTGGCATAGTGATTCATTGCATAACATGTTTGTATATCTTGTCTAGTTTTAATCTTCTTTGGACGGAGCCACAAATAGGAATAGCTAAATAAATAAACTATCACCCCTTATGATATATCACGTGGCCAATTAAATGACAGCACGAGAATTATTAAGACATGATGTCCCACCATAGCCTTATGCTCTAACGTCCCCGATACAAGTACCCTCATAATGCAATTCAACGACTCTGTCTCAAGTTCCTGTCACCTAAAGACATCATCACGTCACTACACTACGGTGTTCTCCTATGAGCCCATGTAGGTGAAGTGTTGTACAGTCGACGTTCGTACAACACCATCATAGAATCACATAAAAGATAAATACTAGACCAAATAACAACTCATCTCATGTAACAAATCATTGCCAATTCATCCTATGCCCTCAGGAACATGCGGGAACTACTCACAACGTGCAAACATGATCATGTATGGTGACATATGTGGTACAACACAATCTGAAACAATGGATCCACCACCAAATAATGACAAGTACTCAATCCCAAACATGCAACGGAGTACAATAACACGTATCTAGGGTTTAGAAATGATCAAACTATGAGGGGAACGGAGTGCATCACGGTGATGTTGATGGTGGAGATGCAGGTGCTGGTGAGGATGGTGAAGGAGATGCCTCCTCCCACGCCAAGGAGGAGATGGGGATGATTTCCCCCTTCTCCGGAGCTCTGGAGCAGCAGGATCTGTCTCCTCTGCGGAGAGTTTCGAGAGTTTCGCCGCCGTGGCGGTTCCGTCTCGTCTCGGGAAAATTAGGGTGTTCGTTTTCAGGGAAGACGGAGTCGTCAGCAAAAAGACCTCGGGGAGGAGGTGCTGTGGGCCCATTTGGGGGCCCCACACGCGGCCAGGGAATCTGGCCGCGTGGGCTACCCCCTTTTGGGCCTCCTCACCCTCCTCCTTTGTGTCTTGTGCCCACGGCCTTTCTCCCGAAGAAAAACTGACAGGGTTTCTTTCCTTTCGCAATTTGGATACCTGTAGCTCCTGAAACATCAAAAACATGAAAACAGGTGTTTTCTAACACCCAGAAATTAAATACCAAAAATAGGGACTTTGTAGGAAAGTCCCATAAAATCATCTAAAACATGCAAAACAATGACATTACATTGATAAAACATCCCAATAATGCCTATATGGAGGGTATAAATGATGATATAACATGCACGTATTAGGCGCCCACACCTAGGGCTAGCGCGACCAGAGGTGGGTCCGCGCCACCCTATTGTGTGGAGCCTCCGGGCTGCGTCTCCCTCTCGTTTCCGGTCATAATTTTTCATCTTTTCTAAAAACAGCAAAAATATAAGTTGGAAGATGTTTCGCGAATATTTTCTTACCAAAACTGTTACCTATTCGAAAACTGACTCTGCAGTTTCTGAAATATGCTTCCTAATAAACTCCTCCAGGATCATGGCTTGAATACAATCAACATTTTCATTATAAGGATCTTCGGAGATATAATGCTTGAGTCTTTGACCATTCACCACTTGTGAAGAGTTGTCTTCAAGAGAAACAATTTTAATTGCCCCCGAACGATATACCTCTTTGATAACAAAGGGTCCTTCCCATCTCGAGAGTAATTTTCCTGCAAAAAATCTGAGACGAGACCTGTACAATAACACTTTATCACCAACATGAAATTCTCTTTTGATATTTTTTTTATCATGCCACCTTTTAACTTTCTCTTTAAAGAGCTTAGCATTTTCATAAGCTTCACTCCTCCATTCATCTAGAGAACTTAAGTCAAGCAGCCTTTTCTCACCAGCAAGTCTAAAATCTCTATTTAAGTCTTTCACTGCCCCATAAGCTTTGTGTTCTAATTCTAGGGGCAAGTGATAAGCTTTTCCATAAACCATTTTATAAGGAGACATGCCCATGTGATTTTTGTAAGCAGTTCTATAAACCCACAGAGCATCATTTAATTTCTTAGCCCAATTTTTTCTAGATTTGTTAACACTCTTTTGCAAGATAGATTTGATTTGTCTATTTGATAATTCTACTTGCCCACTAGTTTGAGGATGATAGGGTGAAGCAATTCTATGATTAACATCATATTTAGCAAGAGTTTTTCTAAAACCACCCTGAATAAAATGAGAACCCCCATCAGTCATAAGATATCTAGGCACACCAAACCTAGGGAAAATGATGTCCTTAAGCATTTTTAAAGAGGTTTCACCATCATCAATTTTAGTAGGTATAGCTTCTACCCATTTAATAACATAATCAACAACAAGAAGAATATGAGTATACCCTTTTGAAGGAGGGAAAGGACCCATAAAGTCAAAACCCCAACAATCAAACGGTTCAATAACAAGAGAATAATTCATAGGCATTTCATTACGTCTAGAAATATTTCCAACCCTTTGACATTGATCACAAGATAAAACAAATTTTCTAGCATCTTTAAAGAGAGTAGTAGGCCAATAAAAACCTGATTGTAGAACTTAATTTGTAGTTCTATATCAAGCGTGATGTCCTCCATAAGCACTACTATCACATTTTCTCAATATCTTCTGTTGTTCATTTTCAGGAACACATCTTCTCATAATACCATCAACACCTTCTTTATATAAGTGTGGGTCATCCCAAAAATAATGTCTCAAATCATAGAAGAATTTTCTTCTCTGCTGAGCTGTAAAGGTAGGAGGCAAATACTTCGAAACAATAAAGTTAGCATAATCAACATACCATGGACTCTCTTGAGAGCTCACTTTTATTGCAACTAACTATTCATTAGGAAAACTATCATTAACAAGAATAGGGTCATTAGGGATATTTTCTAATCTAGACATATTATCGGCAACAGGATTTTCAGCACCCTTCCTATCCACAATATGTAAATCAAACTCTTGTAAGAGAAGCACCCGTCTAATAAGCCTAGGCTTAGCATCTTTATTTTCCATAAGGTAATTAATAGCAGCATGATCAGTATGAATAGTAACTTTTGAATCAACAATATACTGCCTAAATTTATCACAAGCAAAAACTACAGCTAGGAACTCTTTCTCTGTAGTATCATAATTCATTTGAGAAGCATCAAGAGTTTTACTAGCATAATGAATAACATTTAACTTCTTATCTATCCGCTGTCCAAGAACAACATCTATAGCATAATCACTAGCATCACACATAATTTCAAATGGTAAATTCCAATCGGGTGGTTGAACAATAGGAGCAGATATTAAAGCCTTCTTTAAAATTTCAAAAGCTTCTTTACAATCTTCATCAAAAACAAATGGTACATCTTTTTGAAGAAGATTAGTAAGAGGTTTTGATATTTTAGAGAAATATTTAATAAACCTTATATATAAACCAGCATGACCAAGAATACTACGAATACCTTTAACATCCCTCGGACAGGGCATTTTCTCAATAGCTTCAACTTTAGCTCTATCAACTTCAATACCTCTTTCAGAAATTTTATGTCCAAGAACAATTCCTTCATTAACCATAAAATAGCATTTATCCCAGTTAAGAACAACATTAGTTTCCTCACATCTCTGCAAAACTTTATCAAGATTCTGCAAACAATTATCCAAATAAGTTCCATAGACGGAGAAATCGTCCATGAAGACTTCCACAATTTCTTCACAACAACCATGAAAGATAGCAGACATGCCTCTTTGAAAAGTAGCAGGAGCATTACATAAACCAAAAGGCATACGTCTATAAGCATAGGTTCCATAAGGACAAGTGAAAGTTGTTTTCTCTTGATCAAGCTTTTTAACAGCAATTTGAGAAAACCCAGAATAACCATCAAGAAAGCAGAAATGAATTTTCTTAGAGAACCTTTCTAACATTTGGTCAATAAAAGGAAAAGGATAATGATCTTTCTTAGTAACTTTGTTAACCTTCCTAAAATCAATGTACATCCTATAACCAACTACTACTCTTTGAGGAATAAGTTTATTATTTTCATTTGGCACAACAGTCATCCCTCCTTTTTTTGGGACACAATGCACAGGACTAACCCATCTACTATCAGCAATAGGATAAATAATGCCAGCATCAAGGAGTTTTAATACCTCATTTCTTACCACATCCTTCATCTTAGGATTTAAACGGCGTTGATGCTCAACAACTGGCTTTGCATCAGGTTCAATATTAATGGCATGCTGACAAATAGTAGGAGATATCCCTTTCAAATCATCAAGAGTATAACCAATAGCACCTCTATGTTTCCTCAGTATCCCCAGTAATCTCTCCTCTTCTTTATCAGAAAGTTGAGAACTAATAATAAGAGGATATAATTTCTTATCATCAATATGAGCATATTTAAGATTATCAGGCAAAGGCTTTAAATCAAAAACAGGATCTTCCATGGGTGGTAATGTTGTACCCAAGTCTTCCACATGTAAATTATGTCTCAGCATTGCTGGCTGATGTAGAAAATCTCATCAATTTCATTCCTTTCTTCCATAGAGATATCACTTTCGTGGTCTTCCATGTATTGCTACAAAGGATTATTAGGAGCAAGAGCAATAGCAGCCAATTGTTAAACTTTATAATTTCCATTAGGCAGTTCAGCTTCATAAGGTGCTTTAGAAAATTTGGAGAAATTGAGTTCATAAGACTCTCCATCAAACTTTGTAAGAATTTTCTCCTTTTTACAATCAATAACAACACCAGCACCACAAGTATTTAAGAAAGGTCTACCAAATATAATAGGACAAGTATCACTAGCATAAGTTCCTAGTACTAGAAAATCAGCAGGATACTTAGTTTTACCACACAAGCCCTCCACATCTCGAACAATACCAATTGGAGAAATAGTTTCCCTATTAGCAAGTTGAATAATCACATCAATGTCTTCAAGTTCACAAGAACCAATTTCATGCATGATTTTTTTATAAATCTCATAAGGAATAGCACTAGAACTGGCACCAATATCACACAAACCATAATAACAATGATCACCTATCCTAACAGATAGCACAGGAAAACTAGGTTTCCTAGATTTACTAGGGTGAGATACAATATTAGAAGCATCTTCACAAAATATAATGTGTCCCTCTTCTACATTTTCAGAAATAAGGTCCTTTACTATTGCTACTGTAGGTTCTACAATTATTTGTTCCTTACGTTCTACAGGTTTCCTTGCACTTTTATTAACCACACTAGCTAACATAGAATGTTCGTTTACCTTAGCAGGGAAAGTAATTTTCTCAATATAAGGATCAGGCACAATAGAATCAATAGTATGAACTTCTATATCGCTAGCAGGAACACAATTAACAGTATCTTTATAAGGTGCATGGTGATGGGGGGATGATAACCCGGTAGGCCAACTCTAAGGTATAACCCGGCCCGAAGGACGCTGCGCAGGGTCCGGCTAAGGATGAAGAAACTTCTAGAAGGCCCAAGGTTTGTAGGCCTTGTAACCCGGATTGTGGGTTGCAGTAAGGAAAGCTAGGGTTTGTAAGCGGTGTTCGGATAGGACTCAAGCTGCGCCTTGGAGGGCAAGCCGGGTAGGGGGACGGGTGCTTTATAAACCAGCCCTATGCTTAGCTTTGAAGAGATCCAAGTAGTAATCATATCGCCGAATATCGAGTATCCATTGTACACAAAGAGATCGAGTTAATAAAGCGAGATTGGAGACTCGGCGACTTCATCGCCGGCTACCAGATTGAATTCCATCATGCTTTCCTCTGAGCTAAACCCTCTCCCAAACGCCTGTGTCGACTTGCCCCAAGATCAGTTACCCCTGGTAACATCTGCCGTGATCATCCCACGACAGTTGGCGCCCACCGTGGGGCCTGCGTCCAAAGGTGTTTACATCACGGGAGAAGCTCGGAAAAGCATGAGGAACCTCGTCGTCGGAGAGATCTACGACGACCACAAAGGAGAGAAGGTGGTGGACGATTCCGGCTGGGGGCCAGAATCGGATGGCCTCGAGTCCGGATCTGTCGTGACAATCGGCCGGATCAGCGTCTTCATCGGTATGGTATGTACCCCTGGCTCGGCTCCTGACGATGTTGAATCTGATTCTGTGTCAGGGGAGGCTACTTATGCCCAGTCAGATAGAGAAGAATCAGTTGGAGCAACAGACCAGATAGAAGAATCCATCGCGCAGTGGGAACAGCCGGAGGAGCCGGCATGGGCCCCGTGTGACCCGGACGGTGGAAAGGATGATACTGAATCTATCCGGGACCTGCTGGAAGATTGGTACGGGGAAGATAACAGCGGAGAAGAACAGCATGAACTCACAACAAGCGTAATACGCCGAGCAGCGGTCTACACGGCTCCCGCAGCCAACCTTAATCAGGGAAACGTGACCACGGCTCCGGTCGGGGCGGCTCAGGCATTGGCGCAGCGGCAGGACGCAGCTAACGGAAACCCGGACCCGGCCCGGGTCGATGGAGAGTCGGCATCAGTGACTAGCCGTGCGGCGGATGAGGAGTTGCACGCGAATACGTTCGGATTCCTGGGAAACCGGACACCGGGGGCGGGTCCTTCAAACCCGCGCCACCCGGCCTTGTTCGACAATAATCTGATCCTAGACCCCACGGTCCTTGCTACGGTTATCACTCCAGAAAACGCAGATGAACGTGTCAGGGACCTGGATGTAGCCCGCCGCGCGTTGGAACAGCAAAGAAGGCAAGTGGAGGCGGAGAAACGAGGGATGGCTACGCGTCAACGCGAGCTGGATGCATTGGAAACCCGGCTCCGAGAGGAAACATCTAGAGTACACCAGAGACATCAAACTAGACTACCGGCCACGGGTGGGGTCATTAACCCGGCAGCTTTGTTTATTACGCCTCAGGACCAACCGATCCCAGCGGTAAACCAGGGAACTGCGCCTCAGCCGGCAACAGGGGAAGCCCACGCGGCAAACGTGCAGGCCGGGTTACCCCCACCACGAACCAGAGTCACAACCGGCAACGAGTTGCCACCACAGCCACCATCACGGTTTCGCACACCAGCAGGACACTACAACAATCCCATGGACAACGTGTATGCAGCCACGCTTGCATTGAACCAGATCCCGGTAGGAGAATCGCCCCATGCAGAAAGGACCCGGCAAGCGATCGATCTACTACACACTGCAGTGGCGCAGCAAGCCAATTACCCGGACCACACAAGCGGGATGCATGGGACGCCATACGCCAGTCAACAACAAGGGAATATTCAAGCAAACTCGGCGCGGCGGAGGGAAGAGCAGCAGCAAATGCCGCCTCCTCCCCGTGTTCCGGCAGCGTCGGTGGCGCAGGCCGTTGTGGATAGCTCCAGGGCTCGGAGAGCCGGGGCCGGGTCTGCTGCACATGGGTTGCCTGCAGCACCGCGCCCCGCTGCGCCCCCGGCTGGATCGCACGCTTCCCGAGTAAGGCCAGCCTCAACCGTCCTCGCAGGGCCCAAGTGTCTCTCGGACGACATCAGAGCTGAACCTTACCCGGAAAAATTCAAAGAGCCGGGAAAAGTAGTGAATTATGAACCGACCATGGATCCGGAAACATGGTTGAGTAGTTATGAGATGGCAATGTCAATCCGCAACGCGTCCGAGAATCTTCAAGCCAAGTTCATGTACTTGATGATGTCAGAAGGGGCAGCAAAGTTATGGTTCACCAACCTGCCAGAAAAATCGATCAAGTCCTGGGAAGAGCTGAAGACCGCGTTCGTCAAGCACTTTCATGGAACGTGCAGGAAGCTATTCACTATTGATGATTTAGAGCGATGCGTTCAGAAGAAGGGAGAATCAGCACGCAGTTGGGTACGCCGGGTTATGGAGATACTTCACTCATCCACAGATATTCAGCCCAAAGATGCGCTACAAGCTATGGCAAAAACATGCAAGTATATTCCTTTGGTACAAAAGTTAACTCGCATGAAGTCCAGTAGGAATGCATCGGAGGTTACGATGGGAGAATTAATGGATGCGTGCAACAAACACGCCGCAACAGACACTACAGAGGAGGAAGTTGATGACAAGAAAGCGAAGGTGAATACCAGTAATAGTGGAAGAACCGGCAATGGGTCGGCACCGAGTAATAACGGAAATAGTCAGAACAAGCGCCCATTTGAAGGAGGTTCCGAGTTTGTAGCTAATACTGAAGCCGGGTCTTCGAGACCCAGATCTGAAGGGAATTTTAATACCGGAAATCATAATGGAGGACACTATCAGGGACCTCCGAGGCCAGGCAACAGTTGGGACATATTCAGGATGGCGTGCCCGAAGCACAGCAGGAACGGCAAGCCGGCTAATCACTCCTTGGAGCAATGTGCCGACTTACAGAGATGGAAGAACGAGGAAGTAAACAGAGCCATGCGAGGTGCGGGTCGGGGAGGGGGCCCGGGTCCAGCAGGAAATCTGGGCAACGGTCCACCCCCAGCCGGTAACCCGGCAGCAGGAAATCCGGGTAACAATCAAGGGGGAGCGGGAGGTTTCCAGGCTAACCCCAAACAGTTGGGTCAGTATCATGTGCATACTACGGGAGGCTCTAACAAGGACAAAAAGATGCTAAAGCAGGCGGTTAACTCAGTTTCTTCTGCTGTTCCGAGGTATTTGAGATGGTCAGAACAGGAGGTAACATGGAGCAGGAGGGATCACCCGGATAGAGTGGATCACCCGGGAGTCTTAGCATTGGTAGTGGCGCCACAGGTCAATGGGTACGAGCTGAAAAAAGTCTTGATGGATGGAGGGAGCAGCATCAATATCCTGTAGTGGGAAACTTTCCTGCGCATGGGTCTAAAAGAATCTCAGCTACAAAAAAGTACAACAGTTTTTCACGGGATAGTGCCGGGTCATTCAGCGTGCCCTGAAGGAAAAATTGCGTTGGAGGTAGCTTTTGGGGAATCAAAGGACAATTATCGAGTTGAGTGGCTTACTTTTGAGGTGGTTAAGTTGCGCAGTCCTTATCACGCATTGTTTGGGAGACCGGCTTATGCCAAATTCATGGCAAGGCCTTGCTATGTGTATCTACAGCTGAAAATTCCGGGTCCTAAGAAGACCATTACCATACATGGAAATCGAGATATAGCGGCTGAGTGCGATGAAGGAGATGCAGCAATGGCTGAGCAAGCCTGTAGGAAAGAGGAACTCAGGCATTACCGATCTCAGGCGGACCTGGAGGAAAGGGCAACTTCAAAAAGGCCGAGCCCTGAGGAAGAAAAAGCAAAACCCAGGGCAGAGCAAGATGCTAAGATGGTGGCTTTCATCAGGAACGATCCCTCCAAATTGTCCGGCATAGAAGGGGAAATCACACCGTCATCTACGGCTAGCGGCACTGCGATAACGACACACCCGGATTGGCTACCAAACTCGGTACTCGTCATGAAAGGGTCTAACAAGTGGAGAATGTGCGTCGGTCGCGCCAACCCTGGACCGATTGTCGAAAAGAACTAGACAGTGTAACGGGCAGCAAGTTTCAGACGCGCTCTTTTCCTACCCAGGGTACCTAAGGGGACTGGAAGGTTTTTAATGAGGCGGCTTGCTGACCCAAACTTTATCGTACCAATAAAAAGAGATGGTTTTCAAGTATTGTCATGGTCTTTGCTTCGATTACAGGTAAGTGGTGCTTGTTATTATCAATACATCAGTATCATCAAAATACATTGCACATACATAGGTCTTTGGGGGCTAAGCTGCTTAAATAGCAGACACGAACCCAAATACCCGGCCTTGATGCCTATGAGTTATGAGGGCCGATTACTCGCAAGACGAGTACGGTTGCAATCTTATAACCGGACGAAGGAGCCAAATTTCATGGTTATTCTTACTTAAGCTCGATGTGACTCGCACTAAAGTGGCATGATCTGTTCGCTTACGATTACAATCAACCACGCAGCCCAATGGGATTTGCTTGACCCTGTTTTTCGTATAGATGTAACAGCATGGTATCCACGCGAAAGCCGGCTTACAGTACAAGATAATCAAAAGGGTCATCTAAACCACAAGTCTATGCAGAGTACAAGGCTAATAGCCGGAAACTCAACGAGTATTAAGCATGACTTCAGTATTTACGCAAACGGCTATCGGTTTCCGGCTTGGTAAAGAGCAATTTGTCCTCTGAGAAAGGCCGCACCCCCCTGGCTCGTACTTTGGGTCATGGGGACTGGGGACTTCGAAACAGAAACAAACTTTTTAGCTATCAAAGCTCGAGAGACCCTAGCTTCTGAGTCTTGGGGACTTAAAGAAAAGTCCACTTATCAAAACCCGTGACGCTCGGAAAACCGAGTCTCGCAAAGGGAATCAACAAATAGTTGGGTATCGAGAATAAGTTTAAAGAATAAGACAAGTGTCAAGACTATCAAAAGCCAGGAGAGGCACAAACATGTTCCGAACCAAAAATATGTTACAAGTGATGGTACCAATATCAAGGGTGCACAGACGCACCATCAAAATCATATTAGTTTTAAAACACAAAAGTACCAGGTAACGCTCTACTCGGCATCCTGAGAGTGGTCTTCCGGGTCTTGGTCCTGGATCTGCTCCTTAGCCTTTCCAGCAGCATTACCCGGACTTTCCGCGTCAGGACGGATAGGTGGAGGGACAGCTGGCGTAGAGGTAGACGGCCGTAATCCTAGCTCGGCCTCCCTCTTAGCAGCCTCTTCTTTTCTCCTGGCCAGATCAGTCGCCCATTTTTCCAACATATCAAAGGGAGGGGGTGCCTCTTCCAATATGATTTTTCCTTCAGCATCGTATGAGCTCATGATTGTGTCCAGGTCCATCTTATCGGCCAAAGCGGTGGCCGAGGGGCGTACTGCAGATTGTATGGCCTTGAAGTCCTTGGGTGTAAACTTGGAGCCATCAGCCTTTAATTCTGGAAACCCGGATACTACCTTTGCCGGGTCAAGCTTAGGAAAGTAAGCCTTCGCCAGTGTCAAGGCCTGGGTCATACCGATCCGGCAGGACGAGCGCTTCCATATCTCAATCCATCCAGGCACCGTTGAGCAAGCTTGCACAAGATTCTCTTCACCCGGGTATACCTCGGAAGGCCACTTCACAGCGTCCAATATAAGCTTTGTGCCGGCAAAAAAGGTCCGGAGCACAGTCTTCAATGTTTTTACCTTGGCAATGGCATCATCCTCTGGAGCAGCCAGGTTCGCACCTGCAGTTGAAACAAAAGGAAAGTATATCAGTTATCCCGATTGTCATAGCGATAAAGTAGAGGCAATTAAGTTAGTCCAAGGCAAAAAGCTCACTTAGCAAGATGCGATAAGTATCCGCAATCTGGTTCGATAAGTTCTTCAGCGCGGATTGAGCAGTGTGGTACTTCTTTTTGTATTTGGAAACGTCTTTTTTCAAAGTTTCCATGTTGGCCTCAAGGGCTTCTCTTCGTTTTACCTCAGCAAGTAGGAGCTGTTCGGTCTTGAGTAACACCTCATCGGACCGGGTCACTTCCGTCTGTAAGGAACGGAAAGTGTCAGTCGGATATCATGAAAAACCGGGTATTGCGTGAAGTACCGAGCACAACTTCGGTAAGTTATGCCCGGAACTTGGGGACTAGGTATGTGCCAAGAGATATCCGGTGTCAATTACCTGATGCGCTGCAGACATACGCTCTAGGAGGTTGTTCTCTGAAGCTTTCATGGTGAGGAGAGCGCTCATCAGCTGGTCAAAATCATCGTTACCCGAGTTAGAAGTCTCGGGGTCGCGGAAACTTGGAGAAAAAGTTTTCCTCTTAGCAGGAGATGGCACCCGGGTCATTCGAATGTCGGGGTCTGCTCCTCCTCTCGCGCCCAAAGTGGTAGTATCTTCTTTCTCGCTTGCGTGCGAGGCTATCGGATACCCGGCTTCTCGCCCGGCCGGGTCTGTCGGTGATGCTTGTCCATCACCAGCTGCGGCGAACACGTCATCAGTTGGCTTCTCTTTGCCCGGGTCCTCGGTTTCCATGTCTTCTTGGTCGCTAACAACGACCGTGGCCCTGTGAAAAATATGAAGGCACAGTTAGCACTTAGCCGTGAAAAAGACAGCGAGAGTATGGTATAACATTAGGAAAAGAACTTTACCCGGGATTCACCATAAGGTCTGCAGGGAACTCGCTGCTAGAACCAGATGAAACTGAAAAATGCCAAACGAGGCGTGAGGTTACCTTGCGAGGGAGTATTCTAGAAGGATCTTTATGTTTAAATAAGGGTGTGGTCAGTACCAGCATGTCGAGTTGGAGGGGAGGAAATACCCGGGTTAAGGGTATCATCGCCCGGGTGGTTCCGAGTTACCCTGCGCTTCGTCATAGGCGACTCCTTCAGGTATGGCAAAAGGGGTAATGCCATGGTCAGCTCAGGAATATTATCACAGGAACGCGAATTAGATGTGAGAAATTGATGCAAAACCTTGAAGGCGACCCCTTGGGGTTTTCTTTTAGATCCGGCCTTAATTGCCGGCTCTGGTTCATCTTCATCGCTGGCGGACTCCACTTTGCCGTCAGTTTCTTCTTCCTCGTCTTGGTCTTCTTGTTCTGAAAATTACCATGGTTACAATAGGAAAATGAAAAGTGGGATGTGACAAACTCAAAAGAACTGAGCATGTACCTTCGTCCGAGTTAACGGCCTCCTCCTTTTCCTCCGGGTTTCCGGAGTTAGGAGAAGCGTCCATCTTCCAGAAATCATCATCGGCCTGAAGTAAAAGCATAAGAGCAAGGGTTAATGATTGTATCAAGTAAAGAAGATAAGGATGGAATCGAGAAAACCAGGTCCTTACCGCGGGGGCCGGGTTCTCGAGAGTGAAGGGCTCTAATCCGGCTATGTTCCGGATTACCTCGAGCTTCTCTGTCAGAAAGCCCTTGATTGTCTTGTTGGTGTCACTAGGAGCGAAGCTGCTGGTGGAGTATCGAATGGGGTCCGTGGTTTGCCCCGAGTATTCGCACATCAATTTTGTACGAATGGAGTTAGGTTGGATGCGGAAATCGACCCAAGTCTTCACCAGGTTAAGCCCGATGAGGCCTTGGGCAGAAAGGATGGAGATTTTAGCCAATAGAGGCAGAATTTTTTCCCTTTCCGGGTCAGGGGCAAACCCATTGAAGGTTTCAGAAATGTCAAGATGACCCTCCGAGTAACCCGGCAACTTCTTTTCGCCGGGTGGGGAGGTGTCCCGGCAGTAAAAGTACGAGAGCTGCCAGTGCTTGACGTGGGAGTTGAGGGTGAGAGGAGGCATTAAAGAGTTCTTGCGGCGTTGGATAGAAACCCCGCCGCAAGTAAGGAGTGCACCGTCGCCGCTTTTGCGGCACGGTTTGCACTGGAAAAGTTCGACAAGTAGAGCCAAACTTGGCGGAGTGCACAAGTAAGACTCGGAGAGAACGATAAAATGGGAGATGTTTAGTACAGAGTTGGGTCCTATGTCGAAAATGCGAAGGCCGTAATGGCTTAAAACGTCGCGGAAGAAAGGGTGACCCGGAGGCCGGAAGCCCCGGGTCACGTGTTCAACAAAACAATTACCTCATCTTCTGCCGGGGTGGGCCGGGTTTCGTTACCCGGTACCCTCCAGTGGATAATTTCTTGAGAGGGGAGAACCCCTAGTTCGACTAGTTCCTCCAGTTTGGCCTTAGTGACGGAGGACCGCGCCCAGTTGGCGGATATGGAGCTTGTGGTTTTGGCTTTAGCCGGCAGCTTTCCCTGCTTCTTGGGTGCCATGGGGTTAACCTGAAAAAGCGTCAGAAGAAAAGATGTGAGAAACAAAACTCGGAAATTATCCGTTGACCGAGTATTGACGAGCGGTGTCAAGTTAGCCTGGAAGTTAAATATGATCCGGGTATTATTTTGCTAAGCAAGGTATGAATTGTCCGGGTATCGTACATTATTACAAAAGTTGTAGAATTTTATGCATGGATGAGCGTTTGGGGGTGATAAGTGGGTGTCCGTACATCTGTTATGAGCAAATGAGCCGGAGAAGGAAGATTTTCCGGGTGATAGGAACAGGGGCGGAAGGTTTGGGCGGCTCAAGCCCAGATTGGGAATTCTATTTCCAGGTTATTGGTGAAATTAATGATTACAGTTGGTAGGAGAATGAGTTGGAGGGTATATCCTACCTATTGGGTGGGTTAGAGTGAATGCTAGTGGCCTAATTCGGCGCGACCCGAGAAATCGTGGGCGGCCTAATCCAGATCCAATCTGAGGGAGAACTAAGAAGTTGTGAGGGAAAATTAAAGAATGTGAGAGACTTACCGGAGGAGATTGTAGCGAAGCTTTGCGGAGGCAAATGGCGCAAGCTTGGTGCCCCTTCGCGATTCCTGGCGGACAGGCTGGGGGTCTTGCGGTGGATCTGGGCGGCGGGGCGGAGCGCGCTGTGGCGGAGCGCAACCGGCAACGGATGGGCTCCGGTGATGCGCGCGAGGCTTCCGTGGTGACGCTCTGGGAGCTCGAGCTCGAAAGAAGGAAGGAGGAGAAATGGGGGAAAGTGAGCCGTTGGGGTTAGGGTTACCTCTAAGGGCTTATTTATAACGGCCGGGGTGGAAAAACTCATCCCAACGGGTGGGACCCGGAAATTACGGGGTAACGGCTATTTGTGTGAAATCTGCGAGATACGCCTTAAGTGTAGATCGAGGTCTCCGAATGAAAAAGGGAAGCAGATCCTCTCCGCGGTGTCAAGGCAAATTATCGAGAAAAGTATAAAGTTTTGCTATTCTTATCGGCTTAGACCGGGAAGTAGAGCAAGGCATCTGGAAGGAAAGCCGGGTTATTATGTGGCCACCAGGGAGTTGGGCCTAGTCATTTCATGAAGTACTTCAACTCGGTTTCCGCACATTCGTGTGATTGATATTTTTTGCAGGGAATAGCCAGCGCTTCAAGGAGGGATCTTTGAAGCCCATGCTATTCTGGGGACTACTGATGGGGGGATGATAACCCGGTAGGCCAACTCTAAGGTATAACCCGGCCCGAAGGACGCTGCGCAGGGTCCGGCTAAGGATGAAGAAACTTCTAGAAGGCCCAAGGTTTGTAGGCCTTGTAACCCGGATTGTGGGTTGCAGTAAGGAAAGCTAGGGTTTGTAAGCGGTGTTCGGATAGGACTCAAGCTGCGCCTTGGAGGGCAAGCCGGGTAGGGGGACGGGTGCTTTATAAACCAGCCCTATGCTTAGCTTTGAAGAGATCCAAGTAGTAATCATATCGCCGAATATCGAGTATCCATTGTACACAAAGAGATCGAGTTAATAAAGCGAGATTGGAGACTCGGCGACTTCATCGCCGGCTACCAGATTGAATTCCATCATGCTTTCCTCTGAGCTAAACCCTCTCCCAAACGCCTGTGTCGACTTGCCCCAAGATCAGTTACCCCTGGTAACATCTGCCGTGATCATCCCACGACACATGGTACTTGTCCCATTCCTTTTTTAGGAATCTCAAAATAAGAAGCAAAAGCCTTATATAAGTTTGCAACAACTTGAGAATCAAGACCATAAGCAATACTAACATTATGAAAATCCTCAGATGACATAAAGGTTTTAATGCATTCATAATCATAATTTATACCTGACTTTCTACCTTTGTCATTCTCCCATGCTTTAGTATTTTCTTGAATACGGTCAAGAAGATCCCATTTAGCTTCATCTTTCATACGTGTAAATGATCCATAACAAGAAGCATCCAATAAATCATTATCATGAAGAGGAAGCCTTGCATAGAAATTATTAATAACAATATTACTAGGGAGCTCATGAATGGGGCATTTGAGCATTAGTAACTTAAATCTTCCCCATCCTTGGGAAATACTCTCTCCATCATGAGGCCAATAATTATATATATAATTCCGATCTCTATGGATTTCACTTGGAGGATAAAATTTAGAATAAAAGAGAGGTACAATTTCCTCCCATTCAATAGTCTGGCTATTTTTCAGCAGCTTGAACCATTCAGAGGCTCGGCCTGTCAATGATATAGATAATAATTTCCTCTTCACTTGGCTCATTGTAATACCTGCACACTTGAACAACTCGCATAATTCATGTAAAAAGAGCAGATGATCACCAGAATGGACATTTCCATCACCTGAATAGCAGTTATCCATAACATGTTTAACAATCTTTATAGGTATTTTATAGGGATCCAAATCATCATGCAGTGGGTCACTTACTACCCTAGTAGTGGTAGCAGTGCCTGCAAATAGGGACTCAAAAGGAGTCCCAAACATAGTGTAATAAAGCAGTAAACAGAAATAAAAACAGAAATAAAAACAACATTTACAGCAGAAGCTTCCTTTATCAAATCCACTTCCCAATAGCGCTTCACTCCCCGGCAACGACGCCAGAAAATAGTCTTGATGACCCAAAAGTATAGGGAGTGTATCTTAGTACTTTCGATAAATAAGAGTGTCGAACCCAACGAGGAGCAGAAGGTGTTGACAAGCAGTATCGATGAAGGAATAACTGTAAATACTGGAAAACAGATTTGTAGGAGTTTTTGATATTGCAGATAAATAAAGTGCGAGTAAATAAAATGCAGTAGTAATAATTGCAGCGAGTGGCCCAATCCTTTCTTCATCAAAGGACAAGCGGGTGAGTTTACTTATGATTAACAAACGTTCTCGAGGACACACGAGAGGTTCTGTCAAGTGCTTTTGTTCCATGCAGTTGAATAACTTTGGTGTTTTGATAAGTGCCATGTGAATGAATCTATGCTAATGTACCATCCCATCCAAGACTAATACATACTTGTGATTATACCCCTTGCAAGCATCCGCAACTACAAGAAAGTAATTAAGAAATAAATCTAACCACAGCTTTAAACTCCGGAATCCTACGCTCCCTCGTGTAATAGTTTCCTAACGGGGGTTTAGGTTTTTGTCACTCCGGCAACCCCACAATTAGTAGCCAAATAGACGATGCATTCCCCTAGGCCCATAAATTGTGAAGTATCATGAGTCGACATTCACATGACACCACTAGAAGAATAACACCACAACTTAAATATCAAACATTAATATTATTCAACATTACTTCACTACTAACAACTTGACTTCTCCCATGTCCTCAAGAACAACACGAACTAATCACAACACATCATATGGATCATAATCAGAGGTGATATAATGGATCATAAAAATCTGGTCATAAAGTGCAAACACCGATAAATCTCACAACCATCAACTACTAACAAGTAATCCACACCAGAAGAGAGATCTAATGCAAAACAACGATAGAGGCCCCTAATTATTACAGCGGGATGAAGGTGGATGATGAGGGTGATGGTGCTGGTGGTGATGAAGATGATGATGACGATCTTGATGATGCCCGAAGCGATGAGGGTGACGTGGCGGTTATTTCCCCTCTTTGGAAAGGAATTTCCCCGACAGATTTCTCCTGCCTAAGAGCTTTTCTCTCTCGGGTGTTTTCTGCCCCGCAGCGGCGGCGGAATAATTCTTCAAGGATGAAATGAGGCTTAGGGTTCCCTCGGGGTCAGGGGGCCAAAGATGACCCCCGGAGGTGGACCAGGGTGGCCACACCCCTAGGTGGCGCGGCCAGGGGCGCGCCACCCCTAGGTGTGGGACCATGGTGCTCCCCCTCTGGCTCTCCTTCTGGCTATGTTCCTCCTCGAAACTTTTAGGAACCCCCGGATGTCCCCCTTCTTCTTTTGCTCTTCTGAAATATTGTATCTCGACGGTGCTTTTTCCATCAGATTTCTGGTCCCAGTGTTTATTCTCCAAAAATTATGAAACATGCAAAATAAGATCAAATAACATAAGAGATGCATCATAACATGAAACGTATCGATGAATAATAGAAAATTATGATATAAAATAGTGATGCAAAATGGACGTATCAGGGGGACACCGGAGGTATCTTAGAAGTTCAGAAGAGGGAGCCAGCCACGAGGAGAGCCGGAGGGGGGCCACCAGGGGCCCACACCATGGGGTGGCGCCCCCCCCCCCCCCGGCCGCACTGCCACGTGGTGTGGCCACCCTGGCCCATCTCTGGTGGATATTTTTGGCGTACTTGACCCTGAGGGAACCCTAATCCCCATACCATCATCGAAGAATTTTTCCGCCGTCGCCTCGGGGCGGAAACACCCAAGAGAGAAAAGCTCTCTAGCAGGGAGAAATCTGCCGGGGAAATTCCTCTCCGGAGAGGGGAAATCACCGCCATCGTCACCGTCATCACTCTGGTCATCATCAAGATCTTCATCGTCATCATCATCACCACCAGCACCATCACCCTCATCATCCATCGTCGTCCCGCTGTATCAATTAAGGGCCTCTATCGTTGTTTTACATTAGATCTCTTTCCCGGTGTGGATTACTTGTTAGTAGTTGATGCTTGCGAGATTTATTGGTGTTAGCACTTCATGACCAGATTGTTATCATCCATCATATCACCTCTGATTATGATCCATATGATTTCTTGTGAGTAGTTTGTTTAGTTCTTGAGGACATGGGAGAATTCATGATGTTAGTAGTGAAGTTATATTGAAGTAATATCTTGTGGTTCGGTATTTAAGTTATGGTGCTATTATTCTAGTGGTGTCATGTGAACATCGACTACATGATACTTCACCTTTATGGGGGTGGAGGATGCATTGTGTATTTGGCTACTAATTGTGGGGTTGCCGGAGTGACAGAAACCTAAACCCCCGTTAGGAAACCAATGCACGAGGGAGCGTAGAATCCCGGAGTTTAAGGTTGTGGTTAGTTTTATCTTAATTACTTTCTTGTATTTGCGGATGCTTACGAGGGGTATAATCACAAGTATGTATTAGTCCTAGTTGGGCGGTGCATTAGCATAGGTTCACCCACACAGCACTTCACGAACCAATGGATATTAATCAACTGTAATGAAGCGAAAGCACTTGACGAAATTCCCATGTGTCCTCGAGAACGTTTGGTAGTCATAAGTAATAAAACCGGCTTGTCCTTTGCTCCCAAAAGGATTGGGACACTCGCTGCAATATTATTTACCGCACTTTATTTACTCGCACTTTATTTATCCGCTATATCAAAACCCTCCAAAAACCCGTTTGCTAGTGTTTACAGTGAATCCTCTATCCAACCTGCTTGTCAACTCCTTCAGCTCCTCGTTGGGTTGGACACTCTAATTTATCGAAAGTAATAAGATACACCCCCTATACTTGTGGGTCATCAAGACTATTTTCTGGCGCCGTTGCCGGGGAGTGAAGCGCTATTGGTAGGTGGAATTGGTAAGAGAAACTTTTACTATGAGTGCTGCTTTTATTTCTGTCAGCTATTTTATTTCATTATGGAGAACAATTTTGATTCTCTATTTAGGGGTACTTCTACCGTTGCTACTAGGGTAGTTGGTAACCCATCTTCTACTGAATTAGATCCTTATAAAATACTTATGAAAATTGTTGGCCGTGTTATGGATAACTGCTATTAAAGTGATGGAACTGTCCATCCCGGTGATCATTTCCTCTTTATACATGAATTATGCGAGTTATTCAGGTGTGCAGGTATTACAATGGATCAAGTTAAAAGTTAATTACTTTCCTTATCACTGAAAGGAAGAGCCGCTGAATGGTTCCAATTACTGAAGAATGGTGAATCTATTGGATGGGAGGAAATTGTTTCTCTCTTTTATTCTAAATTCTATCCTCCTAGTGAGATTCATAAAGACAATCTATAATTTCTGGCCTCATGATGGAGAGAGTATTCCCAAGCGTGGGGGATAATGAAGTTATTAATGCTTAAATGTCTCGTTCATGAACTTCCGAGAAATATTGTTATCAATAATTTTTATGCAAGGCTTTCTCTTCATGATAAGGATTTATTGGATGCTTCTTGTTCTGGATAATTCACACATATGAAGGAAGAAGCTAAGTGGGATCTTCTTGACCATATTCAAGAGAAACACTGAAAGATGGGAGAATGACAAAGGTAGAAATTCAGGTATAAATTATGATTATGAATGCATTAAATATTTTAAGGGAACCAATGATTTCTATGACGTTAGTGCTGTTTGTGGTCTTGATTCTCAGATTTTTTGCAAACTTTCTTAAAGCTTTTGCCTCATATCTTGATATTCCTAAAAAGAATTATCACAAGTACCATGCACCTTATAAAGATATTGTTCCTGGTAGTAATATAGAAGTGCATGCTATTAGTCCTGCTATTCCTGAGCCATATGTTGAAAAAATGCCTTTCCCTCCTAAGGTAAAAGAACATTCTATGGTGGCTTGTGTGGTTAATAAGAGTAATAAGAAATCTATTGAACTTGATGAACAAATAACTGTTAAACCTGCTGTAGCAATAGTGAAAGATCTTGTTTGTGGAAATGTGGAGGATGAACACATTGCCTTTTGTGAGGATGCTTCTGATATTGTTTCCCATCCTCATAGACCTAAGAAAACTAGTGTTCATGTGATTTCTGTTAAGATTGGTGATCATTGCTATTATGGTTTGTGTGATATCGGTGCTAGTTCTAGTGCTATACCTTATGATATTTATAGAGAAATTATGCATGAAATTGGTTTTTGTGAGCTTGAAGATATTGATGTGGTTATTCAGCTTGTTAATAGAGAAACTATTTTTCTGATTGGTATTGTTAGAGATGTGGAAGTTTTGTGTGGTAAGACTAAATATCCCACTTATTTTCTAGTACTTGGTAAGGCTGCTAGTAAGACTTTTCCTATTATTTTTGGTAGACCTTTCTTGAACATTTGTGGTACTATTATAGATTGTAAAAGAGAGAAGATTTTGACTAAATTTGATGGAAAATCTTATGAGTTCAATTTCTCCAAATTTGCAAGAGCACCTTATGAATCTAAATTGCCTGATGAGAATTTTAAAGTTGAAAAATTTGCCTCTATTGCTCTTGCTCCTAACAATGCTTTGCAGCAATATATGGAGGACCACGAGAGTGATGTCTTTATGGAAGAGAGAAATGAGATTGACGATATTCTTCTTCGTCAACCGGTGATACTGAAACATAATTTACCTGTGGAAGACTTGGGTACAACGTTACCACCCAAGGAGGATCTTGTCTTTGATTTAAAACCTCTGCCTGATGATCTTAAATATGCTTATCTTGATGATAAGAAAATATATCCTGTTATTATTAGTGCTAAACTTTCAGGTGAAGAAGAGGAAAGAGTATTGGGAATTGTGAAGAAACACCATGGATTTATTGGATATACTCTTGATGATTTGAAGGGAATTTCTCCTACTATATGTCAGCATGCTATTAATATTGAACCTGATGCAAAGCCATCAATGCCGTTTAATTCCTAAAATGAAGGAAGTGGTAAGAAATGAGGTATTAAAACTTCTTGATGCTGGTACTATTTTTCCTATTGCTGATAGTAGATGGGTGAGCCTTGTGCACCGTGTCCCTAAGAAGGGAGGAATGACTGTTGTGCCTAATGAAAGCAATGAGCTCATTCCACAAAGAGTAGTAGTTGGTTATATCCTGTTTATTGATTTTAGAAAGGTTAATAAAGTTACTAAGAAAGATAATTATCCTTTGCCCTTTATTGATCAAATGTTAGAGAGGTTGTCTAAGAAAAATCATTTTTGCTTTCTTGATGGTTATTCTGGGTTTTCTCAAATTGCTGTTAGGAAGCAAGAGCAAAAGAAATTAACCTTTACTTGTCCTTATGGTACTTATGCTTCTAGATGCATGCCTTTTGGTTTGTGTAATGCTCCCGCTACTTTTCAAAGATGCATGTATGCTATTTTTCATCGTTTTTGTGAAGAAATTGTGTAACTATTCATGGACGATTTCTCCGTCTATGGAAATTATTTTGATAATTGTTTGCACAACCTTGATAAAGTTTTGCAGAGATGTGAGGAAACTAATCTTGTTCTTAATTGGGATAAGTGCCACTTTATGTTTAATGAAGGAATTGTTCTTAGACATAAAATTTCTGAAAGAGGTATTGAAGTTGACAGAGCTAAAGTGGAAGCCATAGAGAAAATGCCCTGTACTAAGGATGTTAAAGGTATTCGTAGTGTTCTTGGTCATGCTGGTTTTTATAGGAGGTTTATTAAAGATTTCTCTAAAATATCAAAGCCTCTTACTAATCTTCTTCAAAAAGATGTACCATTTGTTTTTGATGATGATTGTAAGGAAGCTTTTGAAACTTTAAAGAAGACTTTAACCATAGCTCCTTGATATGTCTCCAACGTATATATAATTTCCGATGCTCCATGATAATATTATGCCAATTGCTACATGTTTTATCCCTTCTTTATAGCATTTTTACATGTTTTCCGGGACTAACCTATTAACAAGATGCCAAGTGCCAGTTCCCTGTTTTCTGCTGTTTTTTATTTCAGAAAAGTTGTTCTGGAAATATTCTCGGAATTGGACTCCACAAAGCCCGAAGTTCCTATTTTCCCCGGAAGCATCTAGAGGACCAAAGAGGAGACGAAGAGGGGCACCAGGGGGCCACACCATGGGGTGGTGCCCCCCTTGGCCGCGGCAGGGGGTGGTGTGGCGCCCCCAGGGCTCCACCGCATCTGCCCTTTCGCCTATTTATTCCCCCCGGATGGAAAACCCTAGAAACCTGATAAAAAATCCCCGAAAATTTCCGCAGCCGCCGTCACTGTCAACCCTAGATCAGGGGGGTTCTGAAGCTGTCTCCGGCACCCTGCCGGAGAAGAAATCATCACCGGAGGCCTCTACATCAGCATGCCTGCCTCCGGAGTGTTGCGTGAGTAGTTCATCCTTGGACTACGGGTCCATAGCAGTAGCTAGATGGATGTTTCCTCCTAATATGCCTCCATGTTTAGATCTCGTGAGCTGGCTAACATGATCGAGATTGATCTTATGTAACTCTATGTGTTGTGTTTGATGGGATTCGATGAATATTGAACTTATGCCAAGTTGATTATAGTCTTTATTGCATATGCTATTTGTGATCTTGCATGCTTTCCGTTGCTAGTGGTTGCTCTGGCCAAGTAGTTGCTAGTGACTCCAAGAGGGAGTATTTATGCTCGATAGTGGGTTCATGCCTCCTTTTCGCCTGTGCTCGAGTGACAGAATCGTGACGGGGGAGGATGTGTTGTTGCCACTAGGGAGGAAACAGCGGTGAGAGTGCCCGTGTGTACAATCATTGCTTACATTACACACTTTGTTTAATGCAGTTATCTATTGCTTGCAACTTATGATAACCTGAGGGTGGATTATTAGTCATAGATGCAGTTGGATTACGGTCTATGTATATTGTTGTAATTCCCGCACTAAATATCATAGTAGTAATCATGTCATGAATGTGCACTACGGTGCAACCTTTATTTGTCAATTGCCCAGCTGTAATTTGTTCACCCAGCATGCTATCTTTTATGGAGAAAGACCACTAGTGAACCTATGAACCCCGGTCCATTTTCTTACACTATTAAACAAGCCTCTACAATTTCCTGCTTTCTTTAATTACTGCAAGCATACACCATTTTCCACACTATACGTCTAATCTTTGTTTTCAGCAAGACCGGTGAGATTGACAACCTCAGTGTACTGTTGGGACAAAGTATTTTGGTTGTGTTGTGTGCAGGTTCCACGTTGTTGCTGACACCGGTGAGCCATCACTATCATCAGTGGCATCAACCTTTCGAAGGTCCTCTTTCTCCTACTGGATTGATAACCTTGGTTCTTAACTAAGGGGAAAACTCCTACCGCTGTGCTCATCACACCCTCCTCTTGGGGTATCCCAACAAGTGCAAGATCTGCACCATCAAGGACTTTTTCTGGCACTGTTGCCAGGGAGAAGGAAGTCTTCTGGCAAGGAGAGTCTCTCACTCTCAACCTCTTTATTTTTCTTATTTTCTTGTTTTTATTTTTGTCTTGTTTTGCTTCTCTTTATCAAAAACACAAAAAAAAAAGTTCTTATTCTAGTTGTTATTTTTGTCGCACGTTGTTATTTTTCATCATGTTGTTCCCTAAGTTTACCTTGAAATATTTGCTGGTAGGAAGTGGTTCTATACTTGGAAAACATACTATCAAAGAATTCTTTGATCATGTTAGTGAGCATGATAACTTTGAGGAAAAACTCGTAGTAGTGCTTGCTCATAATTACGAGACTGCTGCAACTTCTTTAGTTCACATGCTAGAAGCTAGGTTTGTTAACCTCCATCCCATAATAAAATATATGTACCTCAACTTGAATAACATTGAAGATGTTGAGAAAAGAAACTTCATCTTAGAAACTATGCTTAAAGAATTTGGAGATGTTGCTATAGAAGCTAGAAAAGTCTTTGATCGTTTCAATATGCTTGGCTCATGTGTAGACATTATTGGTTCTCTAGAAAAAACTGAATCTAATAATGAAAACGAGGATAAAATACCAATCCCCTTTAAATTGGTGGCACTGCATGAAGCCCAAAAAGAATTTTGATTGGATTGTTCCTGAGAATTTATTTGATGAAGATAGTAAGCCTAAAAGTACTAAGAGAGGAGCCTCTGAAATTCACTAGATAAAATAATATGCATTATTAAAGAATTGCCAAATCTTGATTTGAATGCTTCAATTGAAAATACTTGAGTTGCTTTCTATGCCTAGCTGAAAGGAGCTAAAGAAAAGCGCTACCGGGAGGCAACCCGTTTTATTTCGCTGTTTTCAACCCTTTTCCCTTTGTTTTCTTTTGTGTGCTTTGCAGCTGGGTGTTGTCTATTTCCTTAGCAACCCCGCTGTATCTTTTCTTTTGAGTTTTTGTGGGGCCAAGTAAAGCCTTTAGTGGAAAGTTGAGGCCACTGTTTATTCCGTATAAAATCACAGAAAATTCAAAATGGCCTGAGTTTATTTTTTCGTAATCCTGGGATGTATACGCAACTTTTCTTAGTTGAACACTTTTTTATTTGAGCAACATAAGATTTTCGATAAAAATCATCTTTACCTGTTGTCCTGTTTTGACAGATTTCTGCCAATAATTGCATTTGCATCTTAATCTCTTTCTTTTGGTGTTCTTTTGATAAAAAAGAGTTTAAAAATAATTTGTGATAGTAGCTAATGTGTTTTTGAGTGTTAGACGTGTGTTGAAACTGAAACATGTGAATTTATTATTTCGACTGCACTAACGTTGCTAATGAAGATTGTGAGAAGTTTGGTGTGAAGGAAGTTTTCAAGGGTCAAGAGAAGAGGATGATATGACATGATCAAGAAGAGTGAAAAGCCTAAGCTTGGGGATTCCCCGGGGGTACATCCCAGCAAATTCCAAGAAGACTCAAGCGTCTAAGCTTGGGGATGCCAAAGGCATCCCCTTCTTCATCGACAAATTATCAGGTCACTTCTAGTGAAACTATATTTTTATTCGGTCACATCTTATGTGCTTTACTTGGAGCGTCTTTTATTTTTGCTTTTAGTTTGCTTTAATTTTTTGCTTTGAGTTTGTTTTTATTTTTGCAATAAGCTTGGTTGGACCCAAGCTTTCTTTTATTGGAGAGTGTCACGCTCTGCTTTTTCATGGGAATACTTTGTATTCTTAATATTTGTCTGGCTGCTGTATTTATTTAGCTCCTGTTTTGCATGCATCTCTTATCAGAGTTGTTAGTTTTAGTAGTTATGTGACTACTCTCATGTTTGCTTTCTGTAGCATATAGAGAGTTTTTGTTAAAACATACCATGTATGGTGCTTGTTGGGAGAAAGAAACTGATGTTTAAAGTAGAATTTACAACGGTGCAAATAGAAGATTGTATAGTCTGTTGCTAGAACTTTTTCATGCCATGCTAAATGTTATTTTAGTTCTAAAGACTTGTGATGTTGAGTAGAATGAATAGCCTCAAATAGCTGAGAGTGTTAATATGTCATTTAAAGATTCATGAGTTGTTCTTGTCATAAGGATGCATAAATTTTTGGTATTCTCTTTCGAATGTTTTATTTGGTTGACTTGGGGCATGCTCACACCATGTTTATGAGTATGAACCAGTAACGAATAGCCTCCATGAACACTTAGTTTTTGAACTATTATACATCTTATGCTTTAATTAATGATGTTTATGTCACTATGCATGATTATGGCTCTTATGCTCTCTTGATTTATCGCTCCCAGTCTTTTGCTAGCCTCCACTGTACTGACTATGAGATCTACTCGTGCATCCAACTCCCTTAAACCAAAAATTTTCCCATTGTGTCCACCATACCTACCTACATGTGGTATTTAACTGCCACTCCAAGTAAATTGCTCGTGTGTTACCTTTAAAACTTTCAAAATTACTCCTGCTTTATGTTCCTGTTTTTGCTCATGAGGACGTCAATAGAGAATCTTTATCTCACTTGTTGATTGGATTTCACACCCTGGACTAGTGGCTTCATCCGCTTATCTAAATTATAGAAGAGTTGGCAGCGGGGTTCCCAGCCCTAAATTAATACACACAAAATATCTTCACTATTTTGCCCCTGATTTATCAGTCAAAGCATAATTGTGTAAACAAAAGAGAAAGAGGGATGCCCTTCTACCCAGATATGCCCTTCACATGGGAGGCGCTCTTGTGAATCCAGTTGGCTTGTGACGTACTGTATTTTCTGTTTACCATTCGTTGACATTAGCATACATCTCCCAAAATATAGACACTCCTCCATGGTATGTGATTGTTGGCAGGCACCCGAGGATTCGGTTAGCCATGGTTTGTGAAAGATGGATGGGAGGAGTGTCAAACTTTTAATACCTCTGTTTAATAAATTAAAAAGCTCTAGCACATGAGTGATCCCTGCTTCCCTCCGTGAAGGGACTTTCTTTTACTTTTATGTTGAGTCTCCATCTTCTAACTTTATGCACAATTGAGAGAGCATTTTTGCCATTCTTAGTTATACGTGCATTGTCCCATAAACATCAATAATTACTTCATGATGTGATATCATTTGTTCTAAAATTATTTGCTCTAGTCTTCCTCATGAACTTTGAAGGTGTCCTGGCATTTATGTTTTGCTCCACTCTTAAGGACTAGCGAGATATCACTTTGCCATGATTTCTCTATACCTGAAACAAACGTTTATCTTTCTTTCCATTATTACTCATGATCCTTTATTTCAGATACTCTTCATGATGAAAAGTGATTGCTTTGCTTTATTATTAAAGTTCTATTTATCATGTTTGTGTTGGAAGTTCTATGATCTGAGCTTGCATATGCCTTTATATTTTTATGCTCAAGATTATGTTAGTAGCATGTTACCTCAGAAATTATTGTTTCATCATTTACCTACTCGATGACGAGTAGGAACTAAGCTTGGGGATGCTTGATACGTCTCCAACGTATCTATAATTTATGATGCTCCATCATAATATTATGCCAATTGCTACATGGTTTCTCCCTTCTTTATGGCATTTTTACATGTTTTCTGGGACTAACCTATTAACAATATGCCAAGTGCCAGTTCCTTGTTTTCTGTTGTTTTTTATTTCAGAAAAGTTGTTCTGGAAATATTCTCGGAATTGGACCCCACAAATCCCGAAGTGCCTATTTTCCCCGGAAGCATCCAGAAGACCGAAGAGGAGACGAAGAGGGGCATCAGGGGGCCCACACCACGGGGTGGTGTGGGGCCCCCAGGGCTCCACCGCCTCTGCCCTTTCGCCTATTTATTCCCCCCGGATGGAAAACCCTAGAGACCTGATCAAAAATCCCCGAAAAGTTCCGCAGCCGCCGTCACCATCAACCCTAGATCAGGGGGTTCTGAAGCTGTCTCCGGCATCCTGCTGGAGAGGAGATCATCACCAGAGGTCTCCACATCATCATGCCTGCCTCCGGAGTGATCCGTGAGTAGTTCATCTTTGGACTACGGGTCCATAGCAGTAGCTAGATGGTTGTCTCCTCCTCATATGCCTCCATGTTTAGATCTCGTCAGCTGCCTAACATGATCGAGATTGATCTTATGTAACTCTATATGATGTGTTTGCTGGGATCCGATGAATATTGAACTTATGCCAAGTTGATTATAGTATTTATTGCATATGCTATTTGTGATATTGCATGCTTTCCATTGCTAGTGGTTGCTCTATACAAGTAGTTGGTAGTGTCTCCAAGAGGGAGTATTTATGCTCGATAGTGGGTTCATGCCTCCTTTTCACCTCTGCTCGAGTGACAAAAACCTTACGGGGGAAGATGTGTTGTTGCCACTAGGGAGAAAACTGTGGTGAGAGTGCCCGCGTGTACAATCAGTTCTTACATTACACACTTTGTTTAATGCAGTTATCTGTTGCTTGCAACTTAATACCTAAGGGGGTTCGGATGATAACCTGAGGATGGATTATTAGTCATAGATGCAGTTGGATTATGGTCTATGTATATTGTAGTAATGCCCGCACTAAATATCATAGTAGTCATCATTTCATGAATGTGCACTACGGTGCAACCTTTATCTGTTAAATGCCCAGCTGTAATTTGTTCACCCAGCATGCTATCTTTTATTGAGAGACACCACTAGTGAACCTATGAACCCCGGTCCATTTTCTTACACTATTAAACAAGCCTCTACAATTTCCTGCTTTCTTTACTTACTACAAGCATACACCATTTTCCACCTTATACGTCTAATCTTTGTTTTCATTAAGACCGGAGAGATTGACAACCTCACTGTACCGTTGGGACAAAGTATTTTGGTTGTGTTGTGTGCAGGTTCCACGTTGTTGCTGACACCGGTGAGCCATCACCACCGTCAGTGGCATCAACCTTCCGCAGGTCCTCTTTCTCTTACTGGATTGATAACCTTGGTTCTTAACTAAGGGGAAAACTCCTACCGCTGTGCTCATCACACCCTCCTCTTGGGGTATCCCAACGAGTGCAAGATCTGCACCATCACTCCTATTGTTCAACCACCTGATTGGAATTTACCTTTTGAAATAATGTGTGATGCTAGTGATTTTGCTGTAGGTGTTGTTCTTGGATAGAGCATAGATAAGAAGTTGAATGTTATTCAATATGCTAGTAAGAATCTTGATGCTGCTCAAAATAATTATGCTACTACTGAAAAAGAGTTCTTAGCTGTAGTTTTTTCATGTGATAAGTTCAGGCCTTATATTGTTGATTCAAAGGTTACTATTCATACTGATCATGCTGCTATTAGATACCTTATGGAATAGAAAGATGCTAAGCCTAGGCTTATTAGATGGGTGTTACTTTTATAAGAGTTTGATTTGCATATTGTGGATAGGAAGCGTGCTGAAAATCATGTTGCTGATAACTTGTCTAGATTGGAAAACATTACTTTTGATCCTATTCCTGTTAATGATTGTTTTCCAAATGAACAGCTGGCTGCAATAAGGGTAAAATCCCAAGATAGTCTATGGTATGCTGATTATGCTAACTTTATTGTTTCAAAGTATTTGCCTCCAACATTTACAGCTCAACAAAGAATAAAATTCTTCTATGATTTGAGGCATTATTTTTTGGATGACCCACATTTATATAAAAAAGGAGTAGATGGTATTATGAGAAGATGTGTACCAGATCATGAACACCGTGGAATATTGAAGAAGTGCCATAGTAGTGCTTATGGAGGACACATCACGCTGGAGATAGAACCGCACATAAGGTTCTACAATCGGGTTTCTATTGTCCTACCTTCTTTAAAGATGCACGTAAATTTATTTTATCTTGTGATGAATCTCAAAGAGTAGGTAATATTTCTAGACGTTATGAAATGCCTATGAGTTATTCTCTTTTTATTGAACCTTTTGATTGTTGGGGATTTGACTTTATGGGCCATTTCCCCCCCTTCGAATGGTTATACTCATATTCTTGTTGCTGTTGATTATGTTACTAAGTGGGTAGAAGCTATACCTACTAAAAGTGGTGATGGCGAGACCTCTATAAAAATACTTAAAGATGTTATTTCCCTAGGTTTGGTGTGCCTAGATATCTTATGACTGATGGAGGTTCTCAATGGATTTAGAAAGACCCTTTCTAAATATGATGTTAATCATAGAATTGCCTCGGATTATCATCCTCAAACCAGTGGGAAAGTAGAATTATCAAATAGAGAAACTAAATCTATCTTGCAAAAGACTGTTAATAAATCTAGGAAGAATTGGTCAGATAAGTTAAATGATGCTTTATGGGCTTATAGAACTGCTTATAAAAATCCTATGGGTATGTATCCCTATAAAATGGTTTATGGAAAAGCTTGTCACTTTCCTTTAGAATTAGAACACAAAGCTTATTGGGCAGTGAAATAATTAAATAAAGAGTTTAAAATTGCTGGTAAGAAAAGAATGCTTGATTTGAATCATTTAGATGAATGGAGATGTGAAGCTAATGAAAATGCCAAGCTCTTTAAAGACAAAGTTAAACAATGGCATGATAAAAGAATCCTTAAAAGAGATTTTCATGTTGGTGAGAAAGTTCTATTGTATCGGTCTCTTCTTGGATTTTTTTTGCAGGAAAATTACTCTTCCGACGGGAAGGACCTTATATTATTGAAGAAGTGTATCGTTCGGGTGCAATCAAAATTGCTTCCCTCAAAGATAACACTACACAAGTGGGAAATGGGCAAAGACACAAACATTATATTTCTGGGGATTCCTATGATGAAGATGTGGATGTTATTCAAGTAATGACTCCGGAGAAGTTCATCAGAGGGAACATTCCAGAGTTTGCAGAGTCTGTTTTGGAATAGGTAACAGTTATGTTAAGAAAAAGTTCGCGATTTACCTTTTCAGTTATAAATTATTGATTTTTGGAAAATAGAAAAAATACCAAACCGAAGAGGAGTTGGAGAAGCTGCCCGGAGGCACCACACCATGAGGGGGCGCGGGCCAACCCTTGGCCACGCCACCCTATGGTTTTCGACCTAGACTTTCCTTTCGTTACGAATATTTTTGCAGTATAACCTCCCAAACCCCTGAGGTTCGTATATCGTTTTCTCGTCGTGTTTCTATTTCGAGTTGTTTCTGCCAGGATCTGTTTTCAGTTTTAGAAGCACCATGGTCTCTGCCAACAACAACAAGGGGAAGGGACCGAAGGAAGATGATCTCCAAGACCGCAAGCCGGAGGAGGAGATCTAGAGTGGATCTGAAGGAGATGCAGAAGAAAACCCACGAGTGCATCCACGCGCCACCATTGCAAGCATTGGAGTGGTTGCAAAACCTCGCAAGCAAACGGCGAGGATGAGCACCGGAGTGAAGGCCCTACGTCACTACTTAGCTTGGAGGACACCCCTTTCAGGCATAAAGAAACTGTCGTGGGATAATCACGGCAGACGTTACCAGGGGTAACTTACTTTGGGGCAAATCGACTCTGGTGTTTGGGAGAGGGTTTAGCTCAGGGGAAATCATGATATCAGGTGATCTAGTAGCTCGGACTGTAATGTCGCCGAGTCTCCGATCTAGGGTTACAATTATCAGCTCTCGTGTTACAAGGATACTCGAATATCTGGTAAGGCTCTTGTCCCTTTTCTCTGACCCTAGGAGCCGGTTTATATATTACCCGACTCCCTGGTTTCCTATACAAGGCATACCCGGAATCCTACCCGGAAACCGCACACAACCCTAAGTTTCCTAATCGTGACCCCCAAGGTACGGGTTACAAGACCTACGTTCTCCCTTGGGCCTTCTAGAAACTCCTCCACCTGGGCCGGGTCTTGTGCGTTTCCCCCCGGGCCGGGTTTCACCTAGGCATGAGCCTACCGGGTTACCATCTCCCCATCAGTAGTCCCCAGAATAGCTTGTGCTTCTCGGGATCAACCATGAAGCGCATGCTATTCCCTGCAAAACAATAAACATCCAAATACATAATATACCGGGTTAGAGTGCTTTTGATTGTAGCTAGGCCTGCTCTTTTAGGCGGTCCATATAATAACCCGGCTTTTCCCGAGCCAAGGCACCATTTCCCGGGTCAACACTCCAGGAAACGTGACAAGACCCGGCATTCGTATCACTACCAGCTAATCCGAATAATACGCCCATAATCTATCTCAATCTCGATCCGGATATCTCACAACGGGTATCTTGATACTTATCCACAAATATCCGGGCCGGATCATTTTTCTCCCGAAAATCTTGCACTTACCGCCCAAACCTAGGGCTTTTTCTCCCCCGCGCCTATAAATAAGCCTCCGGGGGTCAACCCTAACCCTAACGGTCATTCTCCCTTCTTCTTCCTCCTCTCACTCCGTCTTTGCGCCCGCGAGCTCGAATCCAGGCCCGCGCGCGCGCCAGAGCTACACCAACTTCCACGGGGCCGTCGCCGTTCAACGCCATCAACGCCCGCAAGGTCGCTGCCGGCCACCGCCGTTAGCGCCCGCGAGCACGCCGCCGCCACCTGCGAATCGCCATTGTTGCGCTCGCCGTCGACCCGGATCTCCGCCGCCGCGCACCTCATCAACGAACCATTCCGGTAAGCCCCTTTGGCGCTTAGATCTAGATTCCTCCCCCTTCCGTTCTCGCGCTAGAATTTAAGCTCAAATCTCACTTGTAGCTATCCACCATTGCTCCACTATCTAAGTGCGCCTCCACAACTTTCCAATCTCACATTTTTCGCCATTGTTCTAGCTAGATCTGTTTTCTGTATCCCTTACAAGCATTTTAGCCCTCATCTTTCTTTTCTTGCCACACCACTTAGATGTGCTTCCCAAAATTTTGGATCTATACTCACTTTGAACTCAATTTTATCTAGATCTATTCTCCATGGCACCCAAAGCCGGCGCCAAGTAAAAGGGAAAAAACCCGGCCGAAAAGCAGAAGTCGGGTCAGTCGATTTCCGCCAATTGGGCGAAATCGACTGTCACCAAGGCCAAGCTAGATGAGCTAGCCGAGTCTGGCGTCTTGCCTGTCGAGCTGGACATCCAGTGGAGAACACCGGGTGAGGAGACCTGGCCTATGCCAGGCCCGGGTGAGGTAGTAGTATTCCTCGAACACGTGATCCGGGGTTTCCGCCCCCCGGGTCACCCTTTCTTCCGAGATTTGCTGGATCACTACAAGCTCCGGGTATTCGATATCGGCCCAAATTCTATGCTAAATATTTGCCATTTCATAGTACTTTGTGAGGCTTACCTATGCATCCCCCAAACTTAGCTTTATTCCTAGAATTGTTCCAGTGCAAGCGCTGCCGGGAGAGTACGGACGGGCCCCTCCTAGTTTGTGGGGGGGGGGGGGTCTCGATTCAGAGACGTAAAAACTCTCTGATGCCGACTCTCAGCCTTCACAGCCATGTGAAGCACTGGCAGAAAACCTATTTCTACTGCCGAGACACCTCCACACCCGGCCAAAAACCTTTGCCGGGTTTCTCAGCTGAGCCTCTGGCCCTTTCCGACAATCTCAACTCCTTTGCATCTGAAACCGACAGACAGTCGATCCAGCCCCTCCTTCACAAACTCGCCGTGCTACCAGCCCATGGCCTCATTGGGCTAAATTTAATCAAAACCTGGATCAGCTGCCGGATCCAAGCCAACAGCATACGCCCAAAGCTGATCTGTGAATACTCCGGGCATGTCACCGACTCTCTCCGATTCTCGGAGAAAACTTACCCGGCTGCGGATGTGAACAAACTCATGAAAACTTTCTTGGCCGAGAGGGTTGATGTTATCAAGAACATCACTGGGCTTTCCCCTTTCACACGCGCTAAGCCGGCTCCTCCAGTAAGAACCGGTTAACACTCCTTATTCCGACTGATATTTCCTATGCATAGATACTAACTCTTATCTCTGTGTTTTTTACTCAGGAAACTGACGCATTCTGGAAGATTGTCACTCCTCCCACCTCTGGAAACTCAGAGGAAGAAGAGGAGGAGGAGGAAGAGGAGGAGCCGACTGATGGCGAGGAGGGTAATTCCGGGTCTCTTCTTAATAATTACTTCGTTAGCTTATTGGACCAAAATTCTCCTCCTTCCGACAATGTTCCTCATTCACCAGCGTTAGAGGACAAGGACGACACTCAGTCGGAGGAAAGCGAAGCTGAGCCGGAGGTTGAGGTTGGGGCCAAGAGGAGGACCTGGAGGGTTGTTTTCAAGGTGCCTTATTCCTCTATGACCTCCAAGCCATACTCCTACGCCAATATGTGCGATCTTAACAAGCATCTAACCAGTTCATCATCTCTGAAGGAATCGACTCCGGCCAAACGACGGGCAACCCGGACATCTCCGGGTGACGATCCCCTTCACCCGGGTATCCCTATGTCACCTGCTCGCCGGGCCGGTACTCCCCCAACTTATACATCCCATATACCTCGAAAATTTCCATCTCCAAACCATCCCTTAGCCGGACAAATCCGGGTCTCACTTTCCGATTCTTTATCAGCATCTTCCGGGTCCAACAACGATCTCCCAGCTGATTTCGTCGTGAATACCGGGTAACTCACTATCCTTATTAACCAATGTACCTTTATTTTCCTTGTCTTCCATCTATTACTCACTAACTTTTTCCCTTTCTTTCTCAGAGCCAAGGTCACACTTAGTGACCCGGAAGATATGCACATCGATAACCCGGCTATGGAAAACCCGGAGAACGTTGTGGAGCCCACAGCTGGTGGTGAAGAAGAAGAAGAAAAGCTGTAAGACCCGATTGACCAAGAGGCCGAGTTTCCTCTGCCAACGCATCAGTCGACTGACGCTGATGTCGAGTTTCTGGGCACACAGAGGGGTTCCCCTGCTCCCAACACTCAGGCAACAAGAGTCGACCCGCTGAAGCAGGAAAGGACCCCGCCACCGGGTAACCAGAACCCAAGCTCCTCCAGGCCGAATCTGAGTGGCCTTAACTTTGAAGGGATGCTAGATGAACTGTTCTCCTTGAAGACCAATGAAAGAGACATCCTCGAGTCCCTAGCTGCTGAGCATCAGGTAAATCTACTGATATTATTTGCATACTCATCTAGTCCCCAAGTTTCGGGTGAACTATACATAGTTTACTCGGTACTTCCATAGCTATATGTCCATCCACACTCGGTAATTGTGCTGCAACCGACTAATATTTCCTTATCTATTTTTCAGGCTTACGTGACCCGGTCGGAGGAGGTGTTTGCGAAAACAAACGAACTCCTCTGAGTCGAGACCAAACTTCGAGAGGAGATGGAGGTCGAGGTGAAGGATGTTGCCAAAGATTGCAAGAAGTATAAGAAAAAGCTCCACCATGCTGAGGACTTACTGAAGAAACTATCAACCTCTGTTGCCGACACTTACCGCTCCATACTTGGTAAGGGAACTTTACTTCCTGACTATTACTCGGATTTCTCACTTGACATGACCTAAGACCCGGACCTTACCATTTAATTGTCCCTTTTATTCTGCAGGTCCGGGTGACAAAGCTGTTGATGAAGATGATATACTCCCTCCGTCCACTTTTATAAGGCGCACTTCTTACCATTGAAATAGTAAGAAGTGTGCCTTATAAAAGTGGGCGGAGGGAGTAGAAAAGTTGAAGACCCTGAAGGCCGTGATCCGGCAATTTTCTGCAGGAACCAAGTGGACCCTTGAGGCCATAAGGTGGCTTGGTGCTTGTGGCGGTGTCTCCCACATGCTTGACGCGTGCTCCACGGTTCCCGGTTGGATCGATCATTGGAAGCGCTCAGCATGCCGGGTTGGAGTAACCCGCGGCCTTGCCTTGCCCAAAGCCTATTTTCCTAGGCTTGAGCCGGCAACGCTCGTGAATGGGTTCCCCAAGTTTAACAATGACGGCTCAAGATTCTCGGCTAAGGACTACAAGTCTATCCACGCTCAGGTACGTCACTCGGCAATCCTGATAGCTGATAAGCTGGATGTGAACAGGCTCACCCCGCCATACAATGCTGAAGACAAGCCGGTCCCGTCTGCTCTCCCGGAACCCTTTGACATGCTAGCCCGATGGAAGGAGGAGGTTGCCAAGCGGAAGGCCGAGGCCGACACTGCACCATCCACGTCTACTCCGGCTGTTCCTCCTCCAGCTCGTGCCGATGCCGCAACTGACCCGGACATGGAGGCAGGGAAGAACACAGAGGAGAACGTCGAAGACCTGTCTACCAAGGCTGCTGCTGAAGACTCGGCTATGGATGCCGAGTGAAGGTTTTATCATTTCTCGCCCTCAAACACTTATTCGGCCAATAGGCATAGTTGTAATATGCCTGCTACAATTATTTGTTTAATAGTACGCCTGTGCACTTTTGATACTATTTCCCCGGTTTGTAACACGCTTAAACTTTAATGGCTTTGATGGTCCTTTTGGCCGTCCACCTTGATATGCTTTCTCCAGTCCAAAGCTTTTTGCCGCTTTTGTGATCTTTTCTCCTTTTTCCCCATCCATGAGACTCAGTTTCCGGGTCTCAGGATCTTTGACTGATTAATTTTTTGCTTTTCGAGTCCCCAAGTCCCCAAGACTCGGATTTTTTTGGTTTCAAGCTTGATGGCTAAACAGTTTGTTGCTTTTCTCAAATTCCCAAGTCCCCAAGTCCCCAAGACTCGGTTTTTTGGGTTTCGAACTCGATAGCTAAACAGTTTGTTGCTTTTCTCAAATTCTCAAGTCCCCAAGACCCAAAGTTCCGAGTCTAGGGATTTGTAGTTTTTAAGAAAAAGCTACCTGTTTTTACCAGGGCTCAAAGTATATAGCTATCCATATAAATTTTGAAGCTATGCTTAATACATTGTGAGTTTCCGGCAGTAGCCTTTTACTCCGCATAACTTGTGGTTTGGATGACCCTTTTGATCCTCTTTGTTGTAAGCCGGCTTTCGCGTGGATATTCAGTGCTGCTATAACTGTATAAAAACAGGGTCAGGCAAGTCCCAATGGGCATCATGACTGATTGTGATTACACGTTAGCAAGACACGCCATATTATTGCGAGTCACATCAAGCTTTAACAAGAGAAATCAAGAAAGTTTGGCTCTATTGTCCAGTTATAAGATTGTAACCGTACTTATTGCAAGTAATCGGCCCTCATAACTTAATGGCATCGTGGCCGGGTCTTGAGATTATAGCTGTGCTATTCAAGCAATCAGCCCCCAAGGCCTAGGTATGTAATCTATGAAAATTTTAAACCTAGTGCATCATGACTAAACAATAAATACTTACCTGATATGAAATAAAGTAAAACATAAAAATTAAGAACAAACTAACAGAAAATAAAAAATAAAGTAATATCATAGTTTAACCATCTCTTTATTGATATGAGAAAAGTTAGGTCAGCAAGCCGCCTCATTAAAAACCCTCCAGTCCCCTTAGGTACCCTGGATAGGAAAAGAGTGCGTCTGAAACCTGCTTCGTGTTACATCGTGTAATTCAACTTGTAAACCTAGCCTATGCTAAGTGTAGTAGGGACGTAGCTGAGCCACGTTCCATGGTCTTTCCCGCTCTTGCATAGATGAAGTGGTACGTGCGGTATCATTAACAGTATCCGACTCTTCCCTTGCATCTATCAAGTAGTATGATCCATTGTGCAAATTCCGGCTGATGACGAAAGGGCCTTCCCATGGTGGAGATAATTTATGCTTTCCTTCCTTTGACTGTACGAGGCGTAATACCAGGTCTCCTTCCTGGAAGACCCGGGTTTTGACTCGCCGACTGTGGTATCGCCTCAAATCCTGTTGATATATGGCTGATCTCTCCAAGGCTTGCTCTCTGTGTTCTTCTAACATGTCCACGGCATCCCGCCGGGTCTTCTCGTTCTCCACCTCAACATAAGCCGCCACACGGGGCGAGTCATGAATAATATCACTCGGCAGGACTGCCTCTGCACCATAAACCATAAAAAACGGAGTCATCTGGGTAGATCTGTTAGGTGTAGTGTTAATTCCCCAAACCACTGATGGTAATTCCTCAACCCATGCTCCAGCAGCTCTAAGGCACGGGACTCGTAGTCGTGGTTTTAACCCACGAAGCAATTCCCGATTTGCCCTCTCCACCTGTCCATTAGCTTGTGGATGCGCTACAGAGGCTACGTCAAGGCGGATGCCATTGTTCCCACAAAATTTCTCCATCTCGCCTAGGGACATGTTGGTTCCGTTGTCTGTTATTATGCTATGAGGGTATCCAAGCCGATAGATGATCCTTTTCAGGAACTTGACTGTTGTGACTGCTTCACAATTGGTGACTGTCATAACTTCAACCCACTTGGTAAACTTATCAATAGCCACCAAAAGATGAGTCTTTTTGCAAGGCGACATGTGAAAGGGGCCTACCATATCCATATCCCAAACTGCAAACGGCCAGGTTAGCGGGATTGTTCGCAACTCCATAGCCGGCACATGGGTTTGGCGAGCATACCTTTGACATCCATCACACCTTGCCACCAAGCGCTCCGCGTCTGCCAAAGCCGTGAGCCAGAAGGAACTGTGTCGATATGCTTTAGCCACAAGGGACCTTGTGGAGGCAGGATGCCCACAATCACCTTCATGGATCTCCCTTAAAATCTATTGGCCCTCCTCTGGTGTTACACAGCGCAAAAAGACTCCTGCAGCACTTCTCTTATACAACTCGCCGTTGATGATAGAATAACCCTTCGCTCGTCTCAGAATTTGCCTGGCTAAAACTTTCTGCGGTGGTAACTCGCCCCGTGACAGGTAGACCAGAAACGGTTCTGTCCACTCAGGAATAGCGCGTAAGCGGCTACGAGCTCCAAATCCGGGTCTTGGTTGGCCACCTCTTCCTCAGACTCGGTTTTGACGGAAGGACGCCATAACTCGTCCAGGAAAACATTAGGCGGGACCGGCTCTCGGCGCGAACCGAGTCTTGCAAGTGCATGTGCTGCCTCGTTCTTTCGCCTATCGATGTGCTCCACCTCATACCCGGAAAAAGACCCGGCCACCCTGTCTACCTCCCTGCGATATGCTGCCATTGTTTCATCCTTTCTATCCCAGGTTCCAGAGACCTGCTGTACCACAAGATCGAGTCTCCGTAACACCTTATTCGCCTGATATTCATCTCCTTTGCTACTCACAGTCCGTGTAACAGGGCCTCATACTCGGCCACATTATTGGAGCAATCAAAGTGAATTTGCAACACATAACTCAACTTATCTCCTTTAGGTGATGTAAGTACCACCCCAGCTCCTGATCCCTCGTATTGCTTGGAACCATCAAAGTGCATCACCCAAGACTCGGAACTTGGCATCATTGTGGGCATGCTTGTGTGAGTCCAATCATTGATGAAATCAGCTAAAGCCTGGGACTTGATTGCAGACCGAGGCTCGTAGTTGATGTGATAATCTCCCATCTCAATGGCCCACTTGGCTATTCTACATGTCGCATCTGAATTTCTGATAATATCTGCCATGGATATAGAGCTAACCACCGTTATGGGGTGTTCCTGAAAATACGGCTTCAATTTCCGGCTAGCCATGAAGACTCCAAAAACTAGCTTTTGCCAATGCGGGTAACGCTGCTTTGCTTCCGATAAGACCTCACTCACGTAATAAACCGGCCTTTGTACCAGGTGATCTTTTCCATCCTCCTTGCGCTCAACCACAACCACTGCGCTAACCGCCCGAGGCCCGGCCGCGATGTATAACAACATGGGCTCTTTGGGACCCGGTGCTGCCAGGATTGGTGCCTCAGATAACTGCTTCTTCAGAGCTTCAAATGCCTCGTCCGCCTCTTGGTCCCATACGAATTTGTCGGTTTTCCTCAAGAGTCGGTATAGAGGTATTGCTTTTTCTCCAAGCCTAGATATAAACCGGCTCAATGCTGCCACACACCCCGTGAGTTTCTGCACGTGCTTCAGGACTTCCGGCTTTTTCAGGCTCTAGATGGCCTTGATTTTTTCCGGGTTTGCCTCAATTCCACTCTCAGAAACGATAAAGCCGAGTAACTTTCCTGCAGGCACCCCGAACACGCACTTAGTCGGGTTAAGCTTCATCTGGTATCTCCTCAAGTTCTTGAAGGTCTCCTTTAGGTCATCTATGAAAGTTTCAGCTTTCCTTGTTTTAATCACCACATCATCCATATAGGCATGAACGTTGCGTCCAATTTGATCCTCAAAACACTTCTGGATGCACCGCCGATACGTTGTGCCTGCGTTTTTCAGCCCAAAGGTCATAGTTTTATAACAAAAAGCACCAAAGGGGGTTATGAACGAAGTTTTCTCCCAATCCTCTTTTTTGAGCTTTATTTGATGATACCCGGAATAAGCATCCAGGAAACATAATAAGTCACAACCTGCCACTGCATCAATGATCTGGTCTATTCTCGGAAGGGCAAATGGATCCTTTGGGGAATGCTTGTTGAGACTTGTATAGTCTATGCACATGCTCCACTCGTTGTTCTTTTTTAGCACTAGAACCGGATTTGCCAACCATTCCGAGTGAAAACCTCCATAATAAAGCCGGCTGCAAGGAGCCGAGCTATCTCCGCTCCTATAGCCTTTCTCCTTTCCTCATTCATTTTTCTCAGGCCCTGCTTCACAGGCCGGGATCTGGGATCAACATGCAAATTGTGCTCAGCTAACTCGGTCGGGATACCCGGCATGTCGCTGGGCGTCCAAGCGAAAACGTCCTGATTCTCGCGAATAAACTCGATAAGTGCTTCTTCCTGCTTGTTGTCTAAGTTGGAACCTATGGCAAATTGTTTGGAGGGATCACCCTCGACAAAAGCCACCATCTTGGTGTCCTAGGCCGCTTTAAACTTTGCTCTCTCGTCCTCCGTATTCGGTCTCTTCAAAGCAGTTCTATCTTCCGGGTCTACTTGAGACTAGTAATACTTGAGCTCTTCCTTCCTACAGGCCTGTTCCGCCATCGCCGCATCTCCTTTATCGCCCGGTTCCCGTGTATGGTGATAGTCTGCTTAGGACCCAGAATCTTTAGCTGTAAATACACATAGCACGGCCTGGCCATGAACTTGGCGTAAGCCGGCCTTCCAAACAGCGCGTGATAAGGACTGCACAACTTTACCACCTCAAATGTGAGCCATTCCACTCGAAAATTATCCTTGGATTCTCCAAAAGCGACCTCAAGTGTTATCTTTCCTTCGGGGCACGCCGAGTGACCCGGCACAATTCCATGGGAAACTGTGGAACTTTTCTGTAGCTGAGACTCCTTGAGCCCCATGCGTAGGAAGGTTTCCCAATACAAGATATTAATGCTGCTTCCACCATCCATCAAAACCTTTTTCAGCTCGTAACCATTGACCTGTGGTGCAACCACCAAAGCTAACACAGCCGGATGTTCTATTGTTTCCGGGTGATCCCTTCTGCTCCATGTTACTTCTTGATCTGACCATCTCAAATATCTCGGAACACCTGAAGAAACTGAGTTTACGACCCTTTTAAGTATCTTTCTATCTCTGTTGGAAGTCCCGGTAGTGTGAACGTGGTACTGTCCTAACTGCTTTGGGTTGGCCTGGAAACCCCCAGCACCTCCTTGATTATTACCCGGATTGCCACCTCCTGCGTTGCCAGCGGGGGTGGCCCATTGCCCGGGTTTCCACCCGGACCCGGTCTTCCTCCCCAGCCTGCACCTCGCAGGGCTTTATGTATTTCCTCATTCTTCCATCTCTGTAAGTCTACGCACTGCTCCAATGAATGATTAGCCGGCCTGCCATTCCTACTATGACGCGGACAGGGCATCCTGAAGGCCTCTATATGGTTAGCCGGTCTCGGTGGTCCTTGGTAATTTCCTCCATTAAAGTTTCCTCCGGTGAAATTTCCCTCTGCCCTGGGTCTTGCAAACCCGGCTTCTGTATTAGCAACAAACTCCGAATTTCCTTCGTATGGGCGCTTGTGCTGGTTATTTCCGTTATTTCCTCCGTTATTACCCGGTGCAGCCCCATTGCCGGGTCTTCCATTGTTGGCTTTCGCTTTTTTGTCATCAACATCCTCCTCTGTTGTGTCTGTAGCAGCGTGCTTATTGCAAGCGTCCATCAACTCTCCCATTGTAACCTCCGAGGCGTGCCGAATAGATTTCATGCGCGTCAACTTTTGCACCAAGGGTAAGTATTTGCATGTTTTTGCCATAGCTTGCAATGCATCTTTTGGCTGGATATCAGTGGAAGAGTGGAGAATTTCTATAACCCGGCGCACCCAGCTGCGCGCCGACTCTCCCTTCTTCTGGACGCATCGCTCTAAATCGTCAATCGTGAATAGCTTTCGGCATGTCCCATGAAAATGTTTGATAAAGGCATCTTTCAGCTCACTCCATGAATTGATGGATCTTTCAGGCAGGTTGTTGAACCACAACTTTGCTGCTCCTTCGGACATCATAAGGTACATAAACTTAGCTTGGAGATTCTCGGATGCGTTGCGAATTGACATAGCCATCTCGTAACTGCTCAACCAGGTTTCTGGGTCCATGGTCGGCTCATAATTAACCACTTTACCCGGCTCCTTGAATTTATCCGGGTAGGGCTCAGCCCTGATGGCATCCGATAAACACTTAGGCCCGGCGAGGTTTGCCAGTACCGGTCTTACTCGGGAAACGTGCGATCCTGCAGCTGGCGCAGCGGGGGGTGCAACCGCTACCGGCCCTCGTACCGCAGACCCGGCCGCCGCACGCCTGGCTCGAGAACTGTCCACAATGGCTTGCGCGGCTGATGCGGCAGGCGTTGCCGGTCTATGAGGAGGAGGCGGCATTTGCTGCTGCTCTGCCCTCCGCCTTGCCGAGCTTCACTGAATACACCCGGTATTCCCGGGTTGCCGGCTGACATACGGTGTCCTGTGCAAACCACTTCTATGATCCGGGTAATTTGCCTGCTGAGCCACTGCGGTGCGTAGCATCTCTATAGCCTGCCGAGTTTCGATTTCTCGAGGCGTCTCTCCCAGTGGGATACGGTCGAGAGCTAGAGTCGTGGCGTACACGTTATCCATGGGATTGTTGAAGTGACCCGGTGGAGTGTGAAATCGCGGTGGTGGTGGTGGTGGAGCGGTATTGCCAACAGCGATCCCAGTTTGCAACGTGGGTAACCCGTCCTGCACGTTTGCCGGCTGTCCTCCCAGGGTTGCATCTCGATACCCGGTTTCTTGATTCACCACCGGGATTGGTTGATCCTGAGAGATAACGAACAATGTAGCTGGCTGTAAATTCCCACCGGTTGCCAGTAATCTCGTCTGGTGCCTCTGATTGTAAATCCTGGTCGACTGAGTTTGAAGGTGATTCTCCAGTTCTTCTAACTCGCGCTGGCGCGCGGCCATCCCTTGTTTCTCGGCTTCGATATCTCTCCTTTTTTAATCCAATGCGCGGCGAGCCACATCCAGATCACGGGCACGTGCCTCCGCGTTTTCTGGGGTTATCACCGTCGCTAACACTGTGGGATCCAGGATTAGGTTATTGTTGAACAGAGCCGGATTTCGCGGAGCCGAGGTTCCCTCACCCGGCGTTCTGTTTGCTGTGAACCCAAACATGTTCCTTTGCCGTTCGCTTTCTCCGGTATGACTGGTAACAGAAGCCGACTCTCCGTCGACCCGGGCTACAACCGGGTTTCCGTCAACCGGCGCCTGCTGTTGGGCCAGCGCTCGCGCCGCTCCGGCCGCGGCCGTCGTCACATCCCGTTGATTAAGATTGATTGCAGGGGCTGTATAGACCGCGACCCGGCGCGCGATGCCTGGTGATGATTCGTATTCCTCTTCGTCACAACTATCTTCCTCGTACCGGTCTTCAAGCAGGTGCAGGATAGACTCGGTATCATATTCTCTTATGACCCGGCCACGCGGGGTCCATGTCGGCTCCTCCGGTTGTTCCCTCTTCGTGGGGGGCTCTTCTTCTGGATCGGCTGTCCCAACCGATTCTTCTCCATCCGACTGAACGCAAGTTGCTTCTCCTGACACAGAATCATATTCAATATTATCAGGAACAGAACCGGACGTACGTACCATGCCGACGAAAATGTTGACCCGGCCGATTGTAACGATAGATCCGTTTCGAGCAGATCCGACTCTGGTCCCAAACCAAAGTCGTCCACCATCTTCTCTCCTTCAGGGTTGGTGATGATCTCGCCGATGACGAGGTTCTTCATGCTTTCCTGAGCTTCTCCCGTGATGTAAACACCCTTGGACGTAGGCCCCACGGTGGGCGCCAACTGTCGTGGTATAATCACGGCAGAAGTTACCAGGGGTAACTTACTTTGGGGCAAATCGACTCTGGTGTTTGGGAGAGGGTTTAGCTCAGGGGAAATCATGCTATCAGGTGATCTAGTAGCTCGGACTGTAATGTCGCCGAGTCTCCGATCTAGGGTTACAATTATCAGCTCTCGTGTTACAAGGATACTCGAATATCTGGTAAGGCTCTTGTCCCTTTTCTCTGACCCTAGGAGCCAGTTTATATATTACCCGGCTCCCTGGTTTCCTATACAAGGCATACCCGGAATCCTACCCGGAAACCGCACACAACCCTAAGTTTTCTAATCGTGACCCCCAAGGTACGGGTTACAAGACCTACGTTCTCCCTTGGGCCTTCTAGACCTCGGGCCGGGTTTCACCTAGGCATGAGCCTACCGGGTTACCATCTCCCCATCAGAAACCTTTCCCTACTTTTATTCATGAGTATCAATCTAGGAGGGTACCTGAGGCAGATGTGCCTTCTTGCTGGGATATGGATCGTTCTAACCGTGCAGATAAAGAAAGCTCTAAACCTAAGGAAGTGTGGGGGAAGAATCTTGATGGCTGGAATTCACCGTCTGACAAGCACGTAGACCATATTGAGCGTAATACGGAGGTGATGCGTATGCTTATGTTCAAAATTGAGGATCTGAAGAAATCAATTGATAAGCTCATTGAGAAGGATACACCACCACCATCGAAGAATTGATTCGTCGTTGGTATTGGCATCCCCTTGGCTTGTTCCAAGCTTGTGGGAGTGCCACCGTATCACATTTATCTTTCACCCATTTTACCCTTTTATTAGAGTCATATCATGAGTAGAGGAAATATCATATAGGATGGTTTGCGGTTTGGAAGTGTTGCTCCTTAGTTGGTTATCGTTGTATCCCTTGGTTTGAGTTGCCGTAATGAAATATTAATGAGAAGTTTCATCATATACTTGTTTCACTTTATTTTAGTTTGTAATTTTTTTATGTGATTGATCTTGTTATTAGTATTGGTGTTAATTCTAGAGCTCCAAGATAATCTAGTTGGTTTTGGCAAACTTAGCATTGGTCAGTAGCAACAATTCGTTGAGACTTAAGTAGAAAAGACGGAGTTGCATGTAGATATATTATTCCATGATCTTTCTTCTTTCTTAGCTCATAAGCTTAGTATTCTCAAATAAGTTTGTTTGCACCTTCAAGGAAGATTGCATGATTGCCTTTATCATATATGTTTTTGTTTGTTTTGCTTCGATTCTTATGCTTTCTACCCAACCTTGCTAGCCAAAAACCTGTACTGAGAGGGAATGCTTCTCGTGCATCCAAACCTTGAGCCCCAAAACCTTGCCATTTGTGTCCACCAAACCTACCTATATGTGGTATTTCACCGCCATTCCAAGTAAATTGCTTGTGTGCTACCTTTAAACCTCCAAAATTTACACATGTTTTAGCTCATGAGGACACAAATAGAGAATCTTTATCTCACTTGTTGATTGGATTTCACACCCTGGACTAGTGGCTTCATCCGCTTATCCAAATGCTAGAAGAGCTGGCAGCGGGGTTCCCAGCCCCAAATAATAATACAAATTCTCTTCACTCTTTTTTCCCCTGATTTATCAGTCAAAGCATAATTGTGTAAACAAAAGAGAAAGAGGGGTGACCTTCTATACCAGTTGCGTCCTTCAATGGGAGCCGCTCTTGTGAAGTCTAGTTGGCTTGTGACATACTGTATTTTGTGTTTGCTATTCGTTGACATAAACATACACCTCTCAAAATTTAGACACTCCTCCATGGTTTGTGATTGTTGGCAGGCACCCGAGGATTCGATTAACCATGGTTTGTGTAAGAAAGGTTGGGAGGAGTGTCAACCATTTTATACCTCTGTTTTACAAAATAAAAGCTCTAGCACATGAGTGATCAATGCTTCCCTCTGCGAAGGGCCTATCTTTTACATTTATGTTGAGTCCGTAAACCCATTTCCTTCTGTCTAAGCAAGCATTTCAGTTGTTGTGATTCATCCAGCTACATGTTGATTTACTCAATCATATCCTTTATTCTTCCTTGTTTCTGCAAATGCTTTTATCTGCTTGAATACCACTTTGAAAGTTACCAATGTTTGCAAGAGACCATTATAATTGAGCATGATAAACTCTGCAATATAGCTCTAGTATAAAAGACTCTGATCGAAAGATAAGTACAATGTTAATTGTTCTCTGACCAAGAACGAAGTTTGCCTTCACCAATTATGATTTACTTTTTGCGCCTTTGTTGTTACTTTACTTGTTTCAAGTTTGATTATATGAGGGGAGTTGCTGTCTAAACTGACTTGTTCTTTGTAGATGTGATGGATCTTGTCGGTATTTTATTTTATCGACACCTCACTCCATAAACCTGTGGTCATGTTTACTGAGTTCAGTTTCGCTTGGGGACAAGCGAGGCCTAAGATTGGGGGAGTTGATATGTCCATTTTGCATCACCGTTTTATATTGTTATTTTCTGTTATTCATCGATATATTTCATGTTATGATGCATCCCTTATGTTATTTTATATTATTTTTCATGTTTCATGATTTTTGGAGAATAAACACCAGGACCAGAAATCTGATGGAAAAAGCACCGTCGAGATACCCTATTTTAGAAAATCAGAAGAAGAGGGGGACATCGGAGGTATCTTAGAAGTTCAGAAGAGGGAGCCAGCCACGAGGAGAGCTAGAGGGGGCTACCAGGGGCCCACACCATGGGGTGGCGCCCCTGAAGGGAATTTGCCCGAGAGGCAATAATAAAGTGGTTATTATCTTATTCCTTGTTTATGATAAATGTTTATTTCTCATGCTAGAATTGTATTAACCGGAAACGTTGATACATGTGTGTTTAATAAACAAACAATGGTTCCTAGTAAAGCCTCTATTTTAACTAGCTCGTTGATTAATAGATGGTCAAGGTTTCCTGATCATGAACATTGGATGTTGTTAATAACGAGGTCATGTCATTAGAAGAATGATGTGATGAACACATACCCAATATCAAGATAACAATACGATCAAGTCATTTAGTTTATATTGTTATATCTTGCGTACGAAGTAACTTATTCCTTAGACCATGAGATCATGTCAATCACTGATACCGAAAGGGTGCTTTGATGTCATCAAACGTCACACCGTAAAAGGGTGACTATAAAGGTGTCGTTAGATATTCGGGAAGTATTAGTTGAGGCTCATGGATCAAGAGTGGGATTTTTCCATCCAAAATTACGGAGAGATATACTCTGGGCCCTCTCGGTGATATCACATCGAAACCGCTTGCAAGCACGTTATATGATCACAAGGATGTTATATCACGGGAACGAGAAAAGAGTACTTGTCGGTAACGAGATTGAACAAGTTATGGTTGATACCAATGATCGAATCTCGGACAAGTTAAATATCGCGAGACAAAGGGAATAGTTCACGATGTTTTTGGTTCAAACGATCACGAGAGTCATCGTTGAATAAATAGGAGTCATCATGGATTTCCAGATCCCGCTGTTGATTATTGATCGGAGAGGAGTCTCGATAATGTCTATCTTATTCGCGAACCGTAGGATGACACACTTAAGGTTCGATGACGCGTTTGAGAGGATACGGAATATCGAAGAATGTTTTGGGCAGCACCGAAATTGTTTCGGGGAAAATTGAAATAGTTCAAGGGGTTTTTCGTCGAATGGTTGTTAATAGAATTAACAAATGATTCGAGGTGCTATATGCAAATGTTTGTTAATGGAATTAACAAATATAAATAAAGAAATAAAAATGTTTTATTTATTTATTAAAAGAAAACCTTTGGATTTTCCAAGTGGAAAATAATGGGAGCATGAGTGGGTGTGAGTGGAGCTTCCACTCACATGAAGAGGGAAGAGGTGGGGGCACCACCATGGCTGGCCGCACCCCACCCTTGGGCTGCCTCCCTCTCCCTATAATAGGAGGGTGAGGGCTCCTCTTCATTCACACACTTGCCCACTAGCTTTTCCCTCCACCCGCTGCTCCATTCCATGGTCTCCGGCTTGGCGAAGCCCTGACCGTGGGATTCTTCTTCACCACCACGCCGTCGTGCTGCTGGAGTTCCGAGGGATCCTCTACTTCCGCGCCCCGCTGGATCGAGGGAACGGTGGTCGTCATCAACCGTACGTGCGACCGATCACGGAGGCACCGTCGGATGCGGTGCACATCTTCTCGCTATCGGGCTCAGTGTGAGTACGACTACGCCAACAACGAGATTTGATCTCGTAACGCTTTGTGTCTTCGAGGGTATGTGTTCTCCTTAACCCTCTCGTTTCCCGTTGCACTTCGTCTCCTAGATTAGATCTTGGCCTTTCGGGTGTCTCTCGCGTAGGAAGTTTTTTGTTTTCTATGCGACGACCCCTTCAGCCCCCCCTTGGCCGCGCCGCTACGTGGTGTGGCCACCCTGGCCCACCTCTGGTGGACATTTTTGGCATACTTGACCCCGAGGGAACCCTAAGCCCCATACCATCATCAAAGATTTTTTCCGCCGCTGCCTCGGGGCGGAAAACACCCGAGAGATAAAAGCTCTCTGGCAGGGAGAAATCTGCCGGGGAAATTCCTCTCCGGAGAGGGGAAATCACCGCCATCGTCACCGTCATCATCAAGATCGTCATCGTCATCATCATCACCACCAGAACCATCACCCTCATCATCCACTGTCATCACGCTATAACAATTAGGGGCATCTATCGTTGTTTTACATTAGATCTCTCTCCCGATGTGGATTACTTATTAGTAGTTGATGCTTGTGAGATTTATCAATGTTAGCACTTTATGACCACATTGTTATCATCCATTATATCACCTCTAATTATGATCCATATGATGTCTTGTGAGTAGTTCGTTTAGTTCTTGAGGACACGGGAGAAGTCACAATGTTAGTAGTGAAGTTATATTGAAGTAATATCTCGTGGTTCGGTATTTAAGTTGTGGTGCTATTCTTCTAGTGGTGTCATGTGAACGTCGACTACATGATACTTCACCTTTATGGGCCTAGGAGGATGCATTGTGTATTTGGATACTAATTGTGGGGTTGCCGGAGTGAGAGAAAGCTAAACCCCCGTTAGGAAACCAATGCACGAGGGAGAGTAGAATCTCGGAGTTTAAGGCCGTGGTTAGTTTTATCTTAATTACTTTCTTGTATTTGCGGATGCTTACGAGGGGTATAATCACAAGTATTGTCGTGGTGGTGTCACGGCAGATGCCATGGGATGGCTAAAGATGTGGGGACGAAGGACGCTGGAGGTGCTCGGGGAGGGATCACGCGACGAGTAGCCGCGTGAGGTACGAAGTAAACACTGCAGACAACACGATCTACCCAGGTTCAGGGCCCTCGTGAGGAGGTAAAACCCCTACTCCTGCCTTTCTTTTTTGTATTTTGGTATCTCTCCGAGTAGCCACAGTACAAAGTTCTTGCTACCGAGTAGCCACTCTCCTCTAGATGGTGAACTAGGTCAAGAACTAGGGTTCCCTCTAGGTCAAGATGTATTCGATCCTCACGCAGGAGGCGGCGGGGCACCTTATATACATGGTGCCCAGCCGGATACGTCCAAACATGGACAAGTGTCGACATAGTGTGCACATCGTCCTTCTTCCGGGTTCCCGCTGACAGCTTTGGTTCCTAACCTTGGCTGCATCTGGAAAGTCGTTGGGAAAAACAAGGGGACAGACTGGTATCACTGTACCTAAACACAGAGTAGGCCCCCCTTATCCTGCCACGGCCTGCTTCCATGCTGTCACTGTCAGGCAGGCCGGTCCCAGATGAACAATAGTTCGAATGCTGCCAAGTACGGACCCAGGATACGCGGGATCCTGTGTCAGAACGGCTCCTTTGACTTTCTGGCCCGAGTAGGTTCCCGCCAATTGTTCCCGCCAATTGTACTCGGGCCAACTCTTCTACTCGAAAGGACAGAACTTGATTGGTATCTCCTTCTGGTCATCTTGAGGTGAGACCGAGTAGCAGTCGACCGGGTAGCGAGTACCGGGTAGTCGGCTACTCGACCAAACCTCTCTTCTGTAAGACGCCTTTACCACTTGCCTTTACCCTACTCGGGGGTAACCCCCCGACAGCAGTCCCCGAAGCTGGTTGAGTCTTGCGAACTCATTCACTAGGCTCTGCCAGCTTAAAACCAATCTTCGCAGCATAGCCCTTGAACCTCAAGATGCCGAGTAGAACTTCCGAGTAGCTCTCTGATTAGTACCTTAAGTTTCCTCTCCTCCGCATAGCATATGACTTCTACTCTGCGACCGAGTAAAAAGACTTGGAGAATTTTCTTGAACTGAGCCTCTGCAGTGCAGAGCACGATCCAGCCCTTCGCACAGCAACTGAACACGTGTCAAGCATCCAGGCCCCCGTCGTCTCGTTGCCCAGGGCACGACGTGCCACGCGCCTGATTTCCAGGCAGTGGGCCCACCACGCGTCACGTCCCATCAAGAGTAATAATAGGCCACGATCTGGTGGTGGAATCAATTGCGGCCGTTACGCGCGCATCCCGCGCTTGTGTGCGTTTCCAGCCGGCCACAGATCCCGCCACACGCCACGATCGATCCCACTTCCCCGATAGTAACGGTAGCGTGAGGCGAGGGTATAAATACCCCCCGCCGGTAACTTCCTTTTCCCCTTCCTCGCACCTTTCCTCTTTCATCTCTCTCTCTGTTCTTCTCCGCCGCCGAGCTCTCCGCCGCCGCGCAATCTTTTGCGCCGCCGCGAATCCAATCCAGCCAATCAAAACCTTTCGATTTCTTCCACCCCTCCTACTCGCAACCATGTCTCGCGCCGGCTGGGCTGGCTCGCATGTCACCGCCGAGGACTGCGCCTGGCTTGTGAACACTAGGAGAGTTCCTCCTGGTGTTCAATGCCGGCCATCAAGGGGCGAGCTCGTGCCTGCACCGGAGGAGGGCGAGCGCGTTGTGTTCTTGTCGCATTTCGAGCGCGGCTTCGGCCTGCCGGCCTCCGACTTCCTCCGCCGCTTCCTCGACCACTTCGGCCTTCAAATGCATCACCTGCCGCCCAACGCCGTCGTCTTCCTCGCCTACCACGCCGTGGTGTGCGAGGCCTTCCTCGGCATCCACCCGACAACGGACACCTGGCTCAGGTACTTCCACCTCCGCCAGCAGACCACCGGGAAGAAGGAAGGCACGGGGGTGCCACGGGCAACCGACACCGGCTGCGCCATGATGGTGCAGCGGTCGGGGACCAATCACCCTCGTATCAAGGGGCTGGAGTCCGTTCGGATGTGGCAGAAGACGTTCCTCTACGTCAAGAACATCCCCGCCACCGAAGGAGGACAGGTAACTGACAGAATCAACCTTCCCGCTTGGAGCCTCCGTGCTCCTACCCAGAAGAATTGGAAGGAGAAGCCCTCCAACGACCTCAACGCGAAGGAGATTGAGGCGCGGCTCGGCGCTCTAATCGACGAGGGCCTCAAGAGTGATGATCCAGAAGCGTGCTGGATTCAGAGACGCGTCCTGCCTCTGCAAGAACGCTGCCACCTGATGTGTTACATGGGAGGCCCCCGTGACTGCACCAGGACGACCACCATCGAGCTCGGCAACGCTGACGTTCCCGAGCACGCCAGGGCCATCCTGACGACGAGCCTCGCCGAGCATTGGCAGTATGGGTTCATCCCATACAGCCGTACCAAACCGATTACGCGGGTACGTTCTTCTTTCCCTGCTTTCTATATATGGATTCCGAGTAGAAAGCTTCCTGTTCTCGTCGCGACTAGCGATCGTAGTCTGTACCGAGTAGAGTACTTAGTAGAATTGTGTAGGCTTAGTGTGCTTTGTGCCTGCACGCCCTTCCGAGTAGAATACTCGGTAAAAGTACATAGGCTTAGTGTGCTTTGTGTTTGCACGCCTATCCGAGTAGGGTACCATCCTGCTACTCGGCTAACTTGTGACACTTCTCCGCTCTTCAGGTCCTCACTCGCCAGCTTATAGAGAGCTGCGAACGTTTTGAAGGCAACTGGTCTCCTGACCGAGAGGAGGACGACAAGGCCTCCTTTGAGAACGCAGACCAGATCAACCTCCCACGTTCCCCCTCCATGGAGAAGCAGCACGCGGAAACGTCTCTCCGCGACTGGCCTGAGGACGAATCAGAAGGTAACTGCGCACCTGCTTTGCTTGTTCACGAGAAGCACCAATTCACTGTTTGTTGTTTCTGACTTGCCCCTCTTCTTTTCCTGAATCCGCATATGATGTTGCTGAAGAGAACGAGAATGAGGACGAAGACGAGAACGAGAACGAGGGCGGTAAAGCCCTTGTCGTCAACCCTCTCTCTGTCGCTGCACCCGCTACTCGCAAGCGGACTGGCAGCGGTGCCGTAGAGCCCCCCGCCAAGAAGAAGAAGCTGATCGAGAAGGCGACCAAGAAGGTCGTGAAGAGACCAAGGCGAAAGCTCGCCTCCACCAGCGCGTAAGTTTCTTTTCTGTTGTCTCCCATCTCGTACTGTGTTATCTTTTCCAATCCTCCTCTAATTTCTGAACTTCTTTTTCTCTGCAGTCCTCCCATGGACGCGAACGCTGCTCTCGCGCCTGATCAGGCTAAGAAGCCAGCAGCGCCACTTATCAACCTTGACGACGACGAGGATGACACCGCCAATGCACAGAGCACTCATGCTCAAGGAGCAGATTCAGAGAAGCAGCCCCGTGCGGAGTCAGCAGCACAGGACGCTGCCGCCCACCAGGAGAGACCCCCTTCTCCTCCGGCCAACACTGCCGAGGAGACCCAAGACGAAGAGATGCAGGATAACACTGCCCTCGAGCGGCCAGAGGCTGAACAGGAGCAGCCAACCACAGACGCTGCAAGCCAAGCGAATCCCGCTGCCGAGCAGCGGGTGGAAGATGCCGCCATGACGGATGCCACCATGACAAGCCATTACCCACTGAGTGATGCGCCAACGGGCGCCGCACCGAGTAGCGCCCAGCCGATTGGCGCACCGGATAGCGCGCCCCTGGAGCCGCCAACCGACCAAGCCAGGCGATAAGCCCTAGATGCTTTGAAGGAGGAGGTCGAGAAGAGGGCAGCCGAGAAAGAAGCTGCCGAGAAGGCAGAGGCTGAGAAGAAGGCAGCCGAGGAGGAGGCCGCCGAGAAGGCGAAGACCAAGATTGAGGGGAAGAAGCCCGAGAAGCAGAAGGGCGAGAAGTCAACTGCTCAGAAAGAGAAGGCGATGAAGCGAGCTACAGAGCAGATGCCGCCGCCGACGTCGACTGGACAGTCCAGGCAGTTGATCATCCGCAACCCCAGTGCAGTTCCTGCCGCCGCTACTGTGGCCGATCAGGCCCTCTACCCGGATTACATGGTGAGGGTCAGCCAACAGCGCCAGATTGGCCTCTCCGTCGAGGACCGGAAGATTGCTCTCACAACAGGAAGGAAAGCCGTAGCGACAGACTCCAGGCCCCCGCCCCCCGTCTCCATTGCTTCTCGGGGAGCTCAAGATCAGGTGATATCATCTCAGAGCCTCGAGCAGGTACTCGACTTGGTGGGTTTCATTGATGCCAAGTGGGATAGCAAGCTTCTCGGCACTGAGAAATGGCATGGCCTCGGCCTGGGCGACATCGACCATATGCGGGTCGACTGGAACAAAGTAGACTTGGGCTACCAACCCATGACCGTCTCCTCCAGCACCGCTACTCTTGCTGCCAAGATGTTCGTGCATCGCAAGAATGCAGAAGATCTGGAGCAGTCTTACGCGGTAAGTCTCAACTTGTCCTCTCCGAGTAGCATTTTTCTTCTCTCCTATCCGTCTTCATCTTCCTTCACCCTCACCCAGTCCCCGAGATTCTGGCCGAGTAGGCGGATGCTCTCCCGAGTAGCCGCCTTCTCGGGTTGAATCTTCACTTCTCTGTTTAACTTGCTTTCTTTTCGCTTCTCAGGATAGCGTTCTGAAGCGTACCAGTCTGCATCGCCAGCTTCTCTGGAATCATGCTATCGCCAGGAGGCGAATTGCTGCACTGGAAAGAGAGAAAGCAGCCGCGGAGGCAGCCGGTAAGGACGCCAAGGATAGCACTCTGAAGCTGTCCGAGATGGAAGGTACGCTTCTAGCCGCGCGGTTCTTGCGTTTTTTGTTTACGCCCGCTATTGCTTTCTTGCGCTAACCTTTTCTACTCTGCAGGGAAACTGAAGGCCCTGGCTGACGAGCACGAGAACTGTCGCACCTTTGTTGCGAATGCCGAGAACACCATCAAGAAGCTTGAAGGTAAACCTCCGTCTACTCGGTTTGCCCTTGTGCCTGTTTCCTTTGCTTCTCTGCTAACCGTGCTTTGCTCTTTTCAGAAGATCACAAATTGTTTGTTGAAGAACACCAAGACTGCGTCAAACCTGAAGAAGTGCAGCAGCGGCTGTCCGACCAGGCCGTTGAGCTGCTGAAGGACCACACTACAGAGATGGAGCAGCTGCAACTCCAGCTGCAGAAAGCCCTCAAAGATGCTCTCGACCTTGGTGCCGAGAGGGACAGAGTTATCGCCGAGAAGGCCAAGGCTGAGACAACTTTCAATGCCAAGATCAAAGCCCTCGAGCAGGAGTGCGAAACACTGAAAAAATCCAATGCTGGGTACTTCTCTCAGTTGAACGGACTTCGCCTGCTCGAGGAGAGGCACATTTCCAATGAGGAGGAATGGAAAATCCAGTTGCAGCAGCTGCGCCACGAGCTTCACAGTAAGTTTCCTCGTTTCTGCATCTTTTCTTCTCGGTTCTGTCTCTTCTCGGTTCCTGTGACTGAATTCCTTCCTTGCTTCTATGCAGAAATCTTCCCTGATCTCGTGTCCGCCTGTGCGCCAGCCTTGGCTAAGGCTCGAGCAGCTCGCCTTGAGAAGGGCGAGGCCTCGGATACCAGAGCCGAGATCGAGGACAGCTTGCTGGTGATGAAGGGGCACTTCGAACGCCTAGCCGGTGTGGGCACCGACTTGGTGCGCGTCGGCTTCGCGCTCCACAAGCTGTTCTGGCCTGAAGATGCCGCGCCGACGACGATTGGTGGCCTTGCTCTGAAGCTGCAGAATGTGAAGGCCGAGCTGAAGAAATGGCGCGCCTCGGGAGCTCGGGCGGGTGCTGACTTGATGCTTCTCTGCATCGCCTCCTGGTACGAGAATCTTAACATGGATATCATCCGCGGGAAGCGCAACGATTCCAAGTGGGAGACGGACCCCAGCTGCGTGGCCATGCGCAAGCTGATCGCGTACGAAGTCGCGGAGTGCGCTGAGACGGATGTCTTCATCGACGGCCTCCCCGAGCCCGACACCGAGGTGGAGGAGGGCGAGGAAGCGGATGAAGACACAGAGTCCGACTTGGACGGCTTCTTCGATTCGCCGAGAGTCAAGGCCGGGAAGGGGAAGAATGTCGCCGTCGTGAGTAGCGACGAAGAGATGGAGGAGATCGACACTGCCGCCCTCGACTTCGGCACTTCATCTGGAGCTGCACTCGACGACACGGTGCGCACTCGCGCCCCCGAGACTGGCTCTGCTTCCGCGACGACACCCATCTCGGTGGCCACTGCTACCTCTGAGCAGCTCGCCACCGAGCCTGACGCCGAGCAATCGAAGACTGCTGATGCCAGCGCAGAAGCGGACGCCACCAAGGCCACTGAGGAAAGCGAAGCAACCCAGGCGAGCACCGAGAACACCGCCTCTTCGACATGATCTTATCCTGCACACTTTTTTACTTAAACATTTATCAGATCCCCGGGATGCCGGGAGCAGATGTATCAGACTTATTTATGCTTTTCTTGCTACTCAATTTTATTTCCATTTGTTATCTTTAATTCAATCATTTTGAGCAGCCCTGGCTCAATGCCGGGTTGCGTTTCCATGCGAGTCCCCGAGTTGCATTTCTTATTCACCCTATCTTTTCATCTCTGCTCTACCCGCAACTTGTTGCTTTTTTGGTATTCGAGTCACAAGAATCGAAGAGTAGAGCTGCAAATACTTAGCCGCTTAGAAACAATCATAGTAACGCAGCCCACCACTTAGCCGAAAAGACGAAACAGGGAACAAAAGTAACAAACACTCTACTCGGTTCCTGCACTTTTTCTTCCTTAGCGATTTTCGTGTGCTCATTGACCTTTTGCTTGTTCTCTTGCTTGCCATGAAGCCGGGTTTCGGACAGCAGCAGAGTCGAAGAGTTGGCATATAGGTTTAAACACAGTACTCAATACGCTTATGAGTTCTGAAGTGGAGCAACCGAATAGACAAAAGGTAAAGCCGAGTAAAAACACTTGTAGCAATTTTGGACGAGGGCAGTCCCCGAGAACAATTTCAGATTGCAGAGTAGAATTTCAACTCGGATAAGAGGGTACATACACATCTTTGCTTACGAATGAAAACGACGGAGTAGAGCTACATTCCAAGGGCGCTTGGTTTCCTCTACAGATTTATCTGCCCTGTTCGTCTGTGGTGGGCGCACATCTACAAGATAGTAAGCATCGTTGTGCAGCGCTTTGCTCACAATGAAGGGCCCTTCCCATGGAGGAGACAACTTGTGCATCCCGGCTGTGCGCTGCACAAGCCTAAGGACCATGTCTCCTTCTCGGAAAACCCTTGGGTTCACCTTTCGGCTATGATAACGCCGCAGGTTTTGCTGGTAGATAGCCGAACGTGACAGAGTCAGCTCTCTTGCTTCTTCAAGCAGGTCAACGTCGTCTTCTCGAGCTTCTCTCGCCTCCACCTCAGTGTAGAGGGCTACTCGGGGTGAGTCATGCTCTAAGTCTATTGGCAACACGGCCTCAGCCCCGTATACCAAGAAGAATGGCGTGTAGCCGGTTGACCGGTTAGGGGTAGTCCTTAGACTCCACAACACCGCTGACAACTCGTCTAACCAGCACCCAGGTGTTTTCAGCAGCGGCTCCATCAGCCTTGGCTTGATGCCTGCCAGTACCATACCATTTGCTCTTTCAACTTGCCCATTGGAAGCAGGGTGCGCGACTGACGCAACGTCTAGTCGGATATGCTTATCTCTGCAGAACCGCACCAGTGCTCCCTCAGCAAAGTTTGTGCCGTTGTCGGTGATGATACTGTGTGGGTAGCCATATCTCAGGATTATATCCTTCACGAATTTCACAGATGTGGCCCCATCACACCTCCGAATAGGTTTCACTTCAATCCACTTGGTGAACTTGTCCACCATGACCAAAATTTGAGTCATGTTGCCTCTAGCCGGCTGGAAGGGCCCAACCATGTCCAAACACCAAACAGCAAATGGCCAGGTGATAGGAATTGTTTTCAACTCGGAAGCAGGCATGTGAATCTTACTTGCGAACATCTGGCAGCCAGTGCACTTCCTCACGATATCCTCAGCTTGCTGCAATGCTGTGAGCCAATAGAATCCATGCCGGAAAGCTTTCTGGACCAGCGCCCGAGAAGAGGCGTGGTGCCCGCATTCTCCTTGGTGTATCTCTATCAGGATCTCTTCTCCTTCTGCTGGATCCACACAACATTGCAGCACGCCAGTGGCACTTCTCTTGTGCAGCACATCTCGGACAATAGTGTAGCCCTTGGATCTTCTCTGAATCTGCCTCGCAGTCACCTCATCTTCAGGTAAAGTGCCGTCCCTTAGAAAGGATAATATGGGCATAGCCCAACTCGGTGTCTCCCGTATGGGAAACACTGGTTCGTCCAGTTCCATTGGGACAGGCTCTTGCGATTGCACAGGAGGAGTAGGAGCGCTTCTTTGCAGTCCAGATCGATTGGCAAGAACTTCTTCAATGAATGCGACAGCCTCCGGGTTGAGGGCGGCAGTCCCCGAGCAAGGAGTGGCAGTCCCCGAGTAAGGAGTGGCAGTCCCCGGGTAGGGGGTGGCAGTCCCCGAGTAGGGAGTGGCAGTCCCCGAGTAGGGAGTGGCAGTCCCCGAGTAAGGAGTGGAAGTCCCCGAGTAGAGGACGGCAGTCCCCGGGTTTCCTGCAGCACTCTCCCAGTCAATCTCCATTGGGTCAGATTCCTCGCTTGGCAGAGAAGGAACAAATATAGACTCCGAGTTGGGAGAAGGCTTGATGGATGGCTTCCTCAAATGCTCCAAGGCGATTCCCGCCGGGATGGATTGCCGAGAAGATCCCAACTTGGACAACTCATCTGCTGCTTCGTTCTCTGCTCGGTGAATGTGCTGGAACTCACAACCTTCGAAGAACCCAGTCATAGACTGCACCAGGAAGCGATACGATGCCATGTTGGCATCCAAAGCATCCCAAGTTCCCGAGACTTGCTGCACCACCAGATCTGAATCACCATAGCATATAATGCGCTGCACACCAACCTCCTTTGCTACTCGCAAACCATGCACCACTGCCTCGTACTCTGCTACATTGTTGGATGGCTTGAAATGAATCTGCAGCACATACTTGAGTTGATCTCGTTTGGGTGACGTAAGCACAACACCAGCACCAAGGCCTTCTTTCACCTTTGAGCCATCAAAGTGCATCTTCCAGTAATTGGAAACTGGAGCAGGAGGTTCATACTGCACCTCGGCCCAGTCCACAAGAAACTCCGCCAGAATCTGAGACTTGATGGCATCTCTTCTCGCATACGCGGGAGCGTACGCGGCTAGCTCAATCGCCCACTTGGCTACTCTGCCACTCGCCTCCTTGTTGCCCATGATATCCGAGATGGGAGCTGAGCTCACAACTGTGATAGGGTGCTCCTGGAAATAATGCTTCAGCTTCCTAGCGCCCAGGTACACGCCGTATGTCATCTTCTGGTAATGCGGATAGTTTTGCTTGGAGCTGGACAACACTTCACTGAGATAATATACTGGGCGCTGCACACTCTTGCCTTCTTCTTCTCGCTCCACCACAATCACCACGCTGACTACTCGGTTAGTCGCACCAATGTACAGCAGCATTGGCTCCTTGGGTAGCGGGCTAGCCAAGATGGGAGCACTAGCCAGCATTGCTTTCAGCTCATTGAATGCCACATCCGCTTGCGGAGTCCAGACAAACTTGTCACTTTTCTTCATCAGTTGGTAGAGAGGCAGGGCCTTCTCGCCCATTCGGCCCAGAAAACGGCTCAGAGATGCCAACCAACCTGTGAACTTCTGCACATCTTTCAGTGATCTCGGTAAAGACATGCTCTCAATAGCTTTTATCTTAGAAGGATTGGCTTCAATGCCCCGACTAGAAACCAGAAAACCGAGTAGCTTTCCAGCCGGTACACCAAAGGTGCACTTACTCGGATTCAGTTTCATTTTGTACTTGCGTAGGTTAGCAAAGGTTTCCTCCAGGTCGGCAAGCAGAGTATGTGTTTTATTCGTTTTGATGACAATGTCATCTACGTACACCTGCACATTCTTGCCGAGCTGGTCGTGCAAGCATTTCTGCATGCATCTCTGATAGGTTGCACCCGCATTCCTCAAGCCAAAACACATGACACGATAGCAATAAGCCCCGTACGGGGTAATGAAAGCAGTCTTTATTTGATCAGCAGGGTTGAGTGCAATCTGGTGAAAACCAGAGTAGGCATCTATGAAGGACAACAGTTCACAACCAGCAGTGGAATCGATCACCTGATCGATGCGAGGTAGCGGGAAAGGATCCTTGGGGCATGCCTTGTTCAAGTCGGTGTAGTCGACGCACATGCGCCATGCAGTGGCAGCCTTGGGATCCTCCTTCTTCTTCTCGACCATGACCGGGTTGGCTAGCCAATCCGGATGCAGCACCTCCATGATGAAATTGCTTATCAGTAACTTGGTGATCTGGTCACCAATGGCCTTCCTTCTCTCATCTCCGAAACGGCGCATAGCCTGCTTCACTGGTTTGGCGTCAGGACGCACATGTAATGAGTGCTCAACCAACTCCCTCGGGACTCCTGGTAGATCTTCATTGGACCAGGCGAAAACATCCCGATTCTCACGGAGGAAGTGGATGAGCTCGCTTTCCTATTTCTCCGCCAACCCGGAGCCAATGATGGCTACGCGGTCGGGGAACTCGGGGTCGACCTGGACCTTCTTTGTCTCCTGGGCAGCTTGGAAAGCAGTGCCGTGCTGGGTACTCGGCACACCTTGTGCGCCAGCTTGTGCGGACTGAGCCATGGCCACCACCTCGTACATCTTCTTCTTCTCGGCAGCAATCACCATCGACTCCGCCAACTGGGAGCTAGCAGAGGCACACTCCATGGACTTCTTGTAATCTCCAGAGATGGTGATGATGCCATTGGGACCAGGGATCTTCATCTTCAGATAAGCCACATGTGTAGAGGCCATGAACTTGCTCAGAGCGGGCCTGCCGAGTAGAGCATGATAGGGGCTCTGATGATCCACCACCTCAAACTGCAGGCGCTCTGTGCGGCAGTTCTCCCGGGTACCGAATAGCACATCGATCCACACTCGGCCAATCGGGTTGCACGAGATCCCGGGCACGATGCCATGGAAGGTGGTCTTGCTAGGCAGCATCATGTTCTCGGCCAGGCCAAGCTTCTCGAGTGTGTCCTTGTACACAATGTTGATGTTGCTGCCGTTGTCGATTAGCACCTTGCTGAACCTCACATTCTTCTCGGGGCCCAGGAAGGTAGGATCCAGCACCAAAGCATAGCTACCCGGATTGGGCATCACCTTGGGATGATCTGCTCGGGTCCACCTGATCTCCTGGTCACACCAATACATGTAGTGAGGGACAGCAGGAATCACTGCGTTGACCTCCATGGCCCGCATGTGCTGTGATTGCTTGTCGACTGGCTCGGAAGTGAAGATCATGTAGCTCTCATGGTGCTCTTGGTACTGATTGGAGCCCCCGCCCCCATTGTTGCCGTTGTTGTTGTTGCCCTGGTAGTTGTTGTTGTTGCCTCTGTTGTTGTTGTTGCGGTTGTAGTTGTTGTTGTTGTTGCGGTATCTCTCATTGTTGAAGTTCTGGTTGGCTCCTAAAGCCACCTGGTTCACATTCTCTCTTCTCGGGTACACTGGCGGCCGAGTTGCGGGTGCGCGAGTAGGCTGCACATTGGCATTGGCTGCTGGCAGGGGAGGAGGAGGAGGCAAGCCATCACTCTTGATCGCCTCCCACCACTCGCACTGCCGAGTAGTGTGGTTAGCAGGCCTCGAGGGATGGTGAGTGTGAAAGCTGCATGGGCCATCCTTCATGTCATCGAAGACAAACTTCTTCGGCTGCTCGGAGTTCCCGCTACCCGACTGAGAGGTGCGAAATGGCTTCTTGTTGCCTTGGCCCTGGTTCTGGTTTTGCCCGTAGGCTCCAGCAGGTTTCTGCCTCTGGCTGCTACCAGCTCCAACAGTCACTGCATTCACCTCTTCGGGATCATACCGACTATCTACTCGGCGCTTGTTGCGGAATTCGTTGCGCTTGCTGTTGCTGAAGTTTCTTCTCGGCTCAGAGGAGTCCATCAGTGGCTGAGTAGGATCACCGAGTGCGTACTGATCCGCAATCTTGATGGTCTCCGCCAGAGTGTTCGGCATCTCCCTCTGCAATCTCTGCCACAACATACTGCCATGCCTGCATCCCTGCGCAAACCAAGTGATGGCTTGTGTTTCATTCACACCCTCACAGGTGTTCCTCAAAGTGCTCCACCGAGTAAGATACTCGCGGTCCGTCTCGTCTTCTCGCTGCCTGCAAGCTGATAGCTGCTGTGGCCTATTCGGCCTCTTGTATGTGCTCGTGAAGTTGCTGATGAAGGCATCCGAGAAGTCCAGCCAGCAGTTAATGCTGTTCTTGGGCAAGTTGTTGAGCCAAGTGCGAGCTGGACCCTCTAGCATCTGCGGCACATAGCGCACAGCCCATCTTCTGTTGCCATTCGCGATATGGACCGCGGTGACATAGTCATTGAGCCAATCTTCGGGCTTGGTGCTGCCATTGTAGCTCTTGGTGCCTCTTGCAAGCTGGAAGTTCTTCACGGACGGCTCGTTCATGATGCGCGGGCCAAAGCACTCGGGGCCAGGGGGACCCGTGCTCTCCAACCGCGCTGACAAGTTGATCCGGTCCAACTGATGCCTCGCATCTCCAGGTGCCAGCACGCGCTCACCAACACGGTCATGAATATCATAGCCAGCCATCTCCATAGCCGAGTAGCCATCATCATACCTGTCCACCTGCACAGCTGCAGGCTGCTCCACCGGGTTGGCGACTGGTGCCACTGCGCGCGGCTGCTGCCTCTGCCGAGTAGGCTGAGCTGCGGGTTGCCGAGAAGGACCTGGACGAGCAGCTTCTCGGGGACGGCTTTGAGCTTGATGGGCTTGAGAGCTTGCTCTTGCAGCGTTGTGTTCCTGCCCGGGCTGCTGCGGCACAGCAAGCTGTTTCGCGGCAGCAGCCGGGTCATACACCTGCATTTGCCTGTCTCTGCCCGAGCGCCCGCTGCGGCTCTTCTCGCGGCTGGGATGCGGAGACGAGGCCTGATCGTTAGATCTAGCCGCGTGCGAGTGAACCACCTGCGAGGCCCCAGCACCCGGGTTGGCCTTCCGGAACTCCTCGTTCTGCCTAGCAGCCTCCAACACCAACTCGTTGAGCCTCTCCTGCTGCCTGAGACGCGCTTCGCCGTCCAGGCGAGGCAACTCGGCAGCCACGGCCTCTGCAGCCCTGAGCGTCTTGGCGGGTGTGCTATACCTTGGCCTTGTGAAGGTGTTCGCGGTGGCGGACTGAGCGGGAACCTCCGCGACCGTTGCCATCTCGACACCCAAGTTGCGCCGCGTAGCGCCTACTCTGCTAGGCCTCCTGGCGACTGGCGTGAAGCCGTGAGCCTTGTTGTACTCGAGCTGGTCCAGACTCAGCTCAAGCCTGATCTTGTCCAACTCCGCCTGCTCGGCAAGCAGCTCCTGGCGTTGCCGCTCGAGCTGCTCCCTCACGGCTAGGAGCTCGATGTCGGTGGGAGTGGGCATACCAGGTCGCGTAGCAGACGCGGGGATGACCGTAGACGTGGAAGGCGGCAAGTTGCTCTCCTTCTCGTAGGGCCGGTGAACCCTGCCACCAGCCAGTGCATCAGTCTCCTCGACGACGGCCGCAGCGCCAGTAGCGGCTGCGCCAGTGTTTGCCGCCAAGCCCGTCACCATCACCTCAGCGCAGTTCGCAGAGCGGCACGCGGGCTTTCCGCGTGCAGCAACCACCGCGGGAGGATCCTCCGCGTCATGCACCAGCTCGGGGTACGCGCGGTTGGCGACGGTGGCGACGTAGACGAGGTGAGAGCCGAAGGAGATCACCGAGCCGCCCTCAGGCATGGCCATGCCGCCGAAACAGCCGGCGTTGTCGGTGACGAAGTCGAAGGAGCCGAATCTATGGACAAGGCCACAGACCACGCGCTCCGCTGAAGAAGATCCCGTCCGAACAGAAACTCCAGCCAGCGCCGCTGGTTGCCCCACGGTGGGCGCCAACTGTCGTGGTGGTGTCACGGCAGATGCCATTGGATGGCTAAAGATGTGGGGACGAAGGACGCTGGAGGTGCTCGGGGAGGGATCACGCGACGAGTAGCCGCGTGAGGTACGAAGTAAACACTGCAGACAACACGATCTACCCAGGTTCAGGGCCCTCGTGAGGAGGTAAAACCCCTACTCCTGCCTTTCTTTTTGTATTTTGGTATCTCTCCGAGTAGCCACAGTACAAAGTTCTTGCTACCGAGTAGCCACTCTCCTCTAGATGGTGAACTAGGTCAAGAACTAGGGTTCCCTCTAGGTCAAGATGTATTCGATCCTCACGCAGGAGGCGGCGGGGCACCTTATATACATGGTGCCCAGCCGGATACGTCCAAACATGGACAAGTGTCGACATAGTGTGCACATCGTCCTTCTTCCGGGTTCCCGCTGACAGCTTTGGTTCCTAACCTTGGCTGCATCTGGAAAGTCGTTGGGCAAAACAAGGGGACAGACTGGTATCACTGTACCTAAACACAGAGTAGGCCCCCCTTATCCTGACACGGCCTGCTTCCATGCTGTCACTGTCAGGCAGGCCGGTCCCAGATGAACAGTAGTTCGAATGCTGCCAAGTACGGACCCAGGATACGCGGGATCCTGTGTCAGAACGGCTCCTTTGACTTTCTGGCCCGAGTAGGTTCCCGCCAATTGTTCCCGCCAATTGTACTCGGGCCAACTCTTCTACTCGAAAGGACAGAACTTGATTGGTATCTCCTTCTGGTCATCTTGAGGTGAGACCGAGTAGCAGTCGACCGGGTAGCGAGTACCGGGTAGTCGGCTACTCGACCAAACCTCTCTTCTGTAAGACGCCTTTACCACTTGCCTTTACCCTACTCGGGGGTAACCCCCCGACAAGTATGTATTAGTCCTAGTTGGGCGGTGCATTAGCATAGGTTCACCCACACAATACTTCACGAATCAATGGATATTAATCAACCGAAATGAAGCGAAAGCACTTGACGAAATTCCCATTTGTCCTCGAGAACGTTTGGTAGTCATAATCAATACAACCGGCTTGTACTTTGCTCTCAAAAGGATGTGGCCACTTGCTGCAATATTATTTACCGCACTTTATTTATCTGCTATATCAAAAACCTCCAAAAACCCGTTTGCTAGTGTTTACAGTGAATCCTCTATCCAACCTTCTTGTCAGCACCTTCTGCTCCTCGAGAACGTTTGTTAATCATAAGTAAACCCACCGTCTTGTCCTTTGCTGAAGAAAGGATTGGGCCACTTGCTGCAGTTATTATTTCTGCATTTTATTTACGCGTACTTTATTTATCTACAATATCAAAAACCTCTACAAATTTATCTTTCAGTATTTATAGTTATTCCTTCATCGAAACTGCTTGTCAACGCCTTCTGCTCCTCGTTGGGTTCGACACTCTTATTTATAAAAAGTACTACGATACACCCCCTATACTTGTGGGTCATCAAATCCACCCTCCAAATATCATCCGAACAAACGTTGGGTATTAAGTTGCAAGCAACAGATTGTCTCCGTAAGCAAAGTGTGTAATCTAAACAATGTAAACTAGGTAAACACCATTGTTTTCTCCCTAATGGCAACAACACATCTGCCATCCGTCACGTTTCTGTCACTCGAGCATAGATGCAAAGGAGGCATGAACACACTATCGAGCATAAATACTCCCTCTTGGAGTTACTAGCATCTACTTGGCCAGAGCATCTACTAATAACGGAGATCATGCAAGATCATAAATAACATATGCATGAAGATAACATGATAGATTGATAATCTGAAGACATATCATTCAACATTCATAAGATCCTAGCAAACACAACATGTAGCATTAAATAAAGATGATCTTGATCATGTTAGGCAGCTCACAAGATCTAAACATGAGGTACAAAGTGGAGAGAACAACCATCTAGCTACTGCTATGGACCCTTAGTCCAGGCATTAACTACTCACGCATCACTTTGGAGGAGGGCATGGTTGTGTGGACCCCTCCGGTGATGAATTCCCCTCCCGGCAGGGTGCCGGGGAGAGCTCTAGAACCCTCCTGATCTCGGGATGATGATGTCCACGGCCTTGGGTGTTTTTGGGACGAAGTGGGATCTTTTAGAGTTTACGTCTCGGGGGGTATAAATAGGTGAAAAGGCAAAGGAGGTGGAGGCTGGGGGCCCAAACCACCCCATGGCGCCGCCGGGGGCACACCTCCCTATGGTGTGGGCCCCCTGAGGCCCCCCTCCGGGTCTCTTCGGGACACCGTGGAACCTTCGGGAATTCTAAGACTTCCAGGCTTCGAATTTTCCAATTCCGAGAATATTTCTAGAACAACTTTTCTGAAACTAAAAACAACAGAAAACAGGGAACTGGCTCTGTGGCATCTTGTCAATAGGTTAGTCCGGAAAATCGATAAAAATGACATAAAGTGTATAGTAAACATGTGTGAAACAATAACAAAACAACATGAAACATCGGAAATTAAGGATAAGTTTATGACGTATCAACATCCTCAAGCTTAGTTCCTACTCTTCCTAGAGTAGGTAAACACTAAAACAAATAATTTCTAAGGTGACATGCTACCAACATAAACTTGATCATCAATAATGTAAATTCATAAGTAAGCTGAGATCATAGAACTTAAACACAAGCATGATAAATACTTTAATAATAAAGCATAGCAATCACCTTGCATCATGAGAAGTAACTCAAATAAAAGATCGTGAATAACAATGCAACGAAAGATATACGTTTGTTTCAAGTATAAAGAAAACATGTCAAAGTGATATTTCGCTAGTCCTTAAGAGTGGGGCAAAACATAAATTCCAGGACACCTTCAAAGTTCATGAGGAAGACTAGAACAAATAATTAGAGAACAACAAATAACACATCATGAATCAATTAATAATGTTTCTGGGACAAATGCACATAAAACTCAGAATTGCAACTATGCTCTCTCAACTGTGCATAAAGTTAGAACATGGATACTCGACATAAAAGTAAAAGAAAGGTCCTTCGCAGAGGGAAGCATGGATCACTCATGTGCTAGAGCTTTTATTTTATTAAACAGAGGTATAGAAACTTGACACTCCTCCCAACCATCTTTCACAAACCATGTCTAACCGAATCCTCGGGTGCCTGCCAACAATCACATAACGTGGAGGAGTGTCTATATTTTAAGAGAGGTGTATGCTTATGTCAACGAATGGTAAACAGAAAATACAGTACGTCACAAGCCAATTAGACTTCACAAGAGAGGCTCCCATAGAAGGACGCATCTGGGTAGAAGTTCATCACTCTTTCTCTTTTGTTTACACAATTATGCTTTGACTAATAAATCAGGGGCAAAAATAGTGAAGAGAATTTGTGTTTTTAATTTGGGGCCGGGCACCCCGCTGCCAGCTCTTCTATCATTGGATAAGCGGGTGAAGCCACTGGGCCAGGGTGTGAAAGGCCAATCAACAAGTGAGATAAAGATTCTCTATTTACGTCCTCATGAGCTAAAACAGGAGCACAAAACAGGAGTAATTTTGAAAGTTTTAAAGGTAACACATGAGCAATTTACTTTGGAGTGGAAGTTAAATACCACATTTAGGTAGGTATGGTGGACACAATGGGAAAACTTTGGTTTTGGTGAGTTGGATGCATGAGTAGAGCTCATACTCAGTACAGGTGAAGGCTAGCAAAAGACTGGGAGCGACAAATCAAGAGAGCATAAGAGCCATAATCATGCATAGCGACATAAACATCATTATTCAAATCATAAGTGGTACCACAAGTTCAAAAAATAAATGATCATGGAGGCCATTAGTGACTGGTTCATAGTCATAAACATGGTGTGAGCATGCGCCATGTCAACCAAATAAAACATTCAAAGGAGAACACCACAAATTTATGCTTCAATATGACAAGAACAACTCATGATTCTTTCAATGGCACATTAAATACTCTCAGCTATTTGAGTCTAATCATGCCTCTAAATAACCACAAGAGTTTAAAACTAAAATAACATCTAGCATGATATGAAAAAGTCTAGCCACTGTGTATACAAGTTTCTACTTGCACCGTTAAAAATTCTACCTCAAGCAGCAGTTTCTTTTCCCAACAAGCACCATACAAAATATGCTTTAACAAAAACTCTCTAAATGCTACAACAAGCAAACATGAGAGTACTCACATAATACTACTAAAACTAACAGCTCTGAACAAAAGATGTAATTAAAACGAGAGCTAAACAAGAATTTTTGCAGCAACTAGAAGAAAAACTAAGAATACTAGCATAGCAAGTATTCAAACGAAAAATGGAGCGTGTTTCTCTCCCAAAAAAAGAATTCTAGGATCCAACTATATTATTGCATCATCCTTCATTTTTTGCTACGCGATGATATTGGAGTCGCCATATATCATGAATCGAGTAGCTCTGCAAGCCAGTGCCAATTTCATCCCATGTAGACGTGCCTCATACTATGCGTCGTTGTTGGATGGTCTGTCCTGTTTTGGGAAGTTGAGTTACAGAACGTAACGAAGTTTGTCTCCTCTTGGTGATATTAGCACGACTCCTGCGCCCGCTCCTTTGTTTCTTTTGGATCCATCGAAATACATGATTCATGAGCTAGAATACTTAGGAGGACCCGAGGTTTGTACCTTTGTCCATTATGATAGGAAATCTGCGACTGTCTGTGACTTGAGGGAGTCGCGTCGTTTGTATATTATGTCCCAGGCTACCAGCTCGATGCTCCATTTGGCGATTCATCCTGAAGCCATCGGATTGTTGATGATTTTTCCGAGTGATGCGTCATTGAGCACCATTGCTATATGCTCTTGGAAATAGTGTTTGAGCTTTTGGGCCGTGAAGACAACTGCATTTGCTAACTTCTGGTAGTATGGGTACCGCTACTTGCTGGGGGGAGATTACCTCGCTGAGGTAGTATATTGGTCTCTGCACCCCGTTCGTTTTGTTTTCCTCGGGACTCTCTACCACAAGTATTGTGCTAACCGCCTGATTAGTGGCGTCTAAGTATAAATATAGCGGTTCCTTCTCTTGGGGGCGTAGCTAAGATCTTCTTACTTTATAGCGTCCTCTTCAGGTCTTCGAATGCTTTCTTTGCCTCGGGCATCCACTCGAATTTTTCTGTATTTTTCAATAGTTTGTAAAAGGGCAGAGCCTTCTTGCCTAGTCTGGCGGTAAATCTGCTAAGTATTGCCAGAAATCATGCTAGCTGTTGAACTCCCCGAAGATTTGTCGGCTCCTTCATCCTCAGGATGGCTTGGATTTTCTCCGGGTTAGCTTCTATGCCTCGGGCCGATACCAAATAGCCAAGTAGTTTCCCTACGGGTACGCCGAAGACACCCTTTGTTGGGTTGATCTTGATCTAGTAGGCGTTGAGGGCGTAAAATGTTTCCTTGAGATCGTCGAGGAGCGCAGCTTCGACTTGCGTCTTAAAAACTATGTCGTCAACATAAACTGACGTTTTTGCCGATCAATTTGGCGAGGCAGTTTTGCATGCAGCGCTTATATATGGAGCCTGCATTCTTGGGCACGAAAGGCATTATCGTGTAGCAGTAGACACCATATGGTGTGATAAATGATGTTTTCTATTGGTCTTCCTTCTTCATTCTAATCTGGTTATATCCCAAGTAAGGATCGAGGAAAGAGAGGCATTGGCATCATTCTGTCGAGTCGAATATCCAATCGATCCAAGGGAGCGGAAAATTATCCTTGGGATAGTGCTTGTTCAAAGACTTGTAGTCGATGCATACGGGAAAGATGTCAGTGTTTTCTTCGGAACGAGTACCGGGTTTTCCAACCAGGTGGAGATTTTGATTTCTCGGATGAACTATGCTGCGAGGAGTCGATTAATTTCTTCTACGATTGCTAGTCTCTTTGGCTCGGAAAAGCCGCGATTGGTTTTGCATCCTTATACACTTCTAATGAGTGCTCGACGAATTTCCTGGGAATTCCTGGCATGTCTGTTGGCTGCCAGGCAAAGATTTCCCAGTACTCACAGAGGAATTTGACGAGCGCGCTTTCCTGTGAGGGGGAAAGCTTGTCGAGACCATCGTCGTTTTCTTTGGGTCAATTGGGTGGATTTGATGCTTTCGAGTATCGTTGCTGGAGTTGAATTCCAGATCTAGGCGATTTTCTTCGTAAGCGGGAGCACAGAGTTATCTGTGGTTTTTGCGAGTTCCTCCAGTTCTTCCCGCATCCCGAAAGATTGCGAGAGGTTATGGAAATCTACATCACACTTGTCTGATTTCTAGTAATCCCCGTTCACTGTGATTGGTCCATAGGGTCTAGGTAACTTAAGTTTGAGGTATGCATAGTGTGGCACTGCCATGAACCTTGTGAATGCAGTTCGGGCAAGAATGGGGTGGTACTCCGACGGCCAATCTACCACCTCGAAGTCAAGGTTGTCTCATCTATAATTTCAAGGATCCCCGAGTACTACTTCCAGGTTGATTAAACCAAACGGTTGAACGGGTTTGCCTGGAACTATGCCATGGAAGATGTTGTCTGACTCTGCGAGTACTTCCAGGTTTTCGTTCATCTTGCGTAGAGTGTCCACATAGATGATGTTGATTCCACTGCCTCCGTCCATAAATACTCCCCCCAAGTTGTAGTTGCCTATCTTTGCTTGAATACCTAGTGCTGCGTGACCTGGCCAGTACAATCAGGGTGGATGATCTTCCGAGAAGGTAATGGGTTCTTCATAACCCTTGAGATATTCCAGCCTTGCTGGTGGCGCTTGTACTGCCATGTTATTTGGCAAGTGTTTGTCTTTTGGACGTGTCTGGATGGACACACCTTTTGGATCATGCCTATAGTTCCGCGGTCAGGTGGGTATCTGTCGGTTGGCGGGTTCGCAGCTGGCTGTTGCGGCTGCTGCTGATGCGTCACCATCGCGAGGGCAGGCTGTGTTGCTAGTGAGGGTGGTGGTGGTGCACCGTACGCGATTGCGCTGCCTCTTGGCGCGACCAGGTACCCTTGGTTGGTGGCACTCTGGTGTGTCTTTGAGTACGCTTGGTGGAGCATTAGGAATTTTCTGCAGACTTTGAGGAGGTGAGTGGATTTGAGCTTGCCCGTTTCTTTGTCCCGATAAAGGTGTAGTGAGCAGTATCCTTCCAACTCATCCGCAGTTGGCCTTTCTTCCGGTTTTTGCCTCACTCGCGTTTTCCATGAGGCTCTCCTTTGCGGTTCCTGGTAAACTCCGCCGCGACATGTTCTGTTTGTTTGCCCAAAGCATATGAGAGATTCTTTCGTTTCCTACGGCGTTCACTGTTGCGGTCGTCTTTGAACGCAGGCGAGATGTCTCTTTCATTGCATAGTGAGTCCTCTCCGTTCGCCCATCCGTTGGCTAAAGTCATCAATTTGAAAATGGTTTTGGGTGCGTAGTGTCCTAGTTCTGCTCTGAACGTGATTCTTCGAACGCCTCTTCGAAAGGATTCACTGTCGTTTCCTCTGATATATATGCTGCTGTGTTTCTGAGAGTCGTTCATCGTTCGATGTACTCACGAATTGTTTCGTCTCTCTTCTGCTTACAGTCCCGCAGTTCTTCGTTGGACGTAGACCTCTTGCATGTTGCTTGACAATTTTTTTTCAAAATCGTGAGTAAGATCGTTCGAAGATCTATAGCACCCGCGAGGTCGATTCTCAAGCCAGCTGCGTGTGGAGCCAATAAGGTGAAGGCTTAGGTAGTGCATGGTTGTCCCCTTGTTACCCCTCTGACACTTGACAGCAGTCAAGTAATCTGACAGCTAGGTTTTCGACTCCTGGGAGCTGCCGTACTTGGGTACTTCTGAGGTGAGCTTGAATTTATTTGGTATCTTTGCTTCGCAGATTTCATGACTAGAGGAGAGCACGCCACATGCTTCCTCTCCTTCGCACTCGGATGTCAAGTATTCTCGGCTCTAGCGGGCGTGAACTCTATCGACTTTCTGCTAGGCGATGTCGCTTCGGGTGTCGTATGTTCCAAGGTCATGATCGTCGTAGTATCGTGGCTCTCTATTGTGACACCACGGTTCTCGACTATGGCGTCGTCGTTCCTCTCTATTGCGCTGTTGCGGTTCCTCGCTGCGGCGTCGTGGTTCACCTTCACAATGGTGCGGGCGATCATCGTGGTGTCGCGAGTTCTCGCTGCGACGTCGCAGGTCCCTGCTTCGGTGTCGTCGAGGCGACCCTTCGTCTCTGCATCTTGGGGACGTGTTTTCGGCTTTTTGACACGGCGAGGGGATACCCTGTGGTGCGGTGGCGTCTGGCGCGAAGGGTCTCTTATGTTCTTTTCTCACGAGTGAGGCTCCGACCATGCCTAATCCTCTGATTGCTTGGCGATGATGCTCCGCTCGGGGGTCGCCATCTGGCGGGTGGGTGACTCGCAGGTATGTTGTGGCTGCAAGGACTACAGTTGTGGGGGTCTTGGGCACCATGTTGCCGTGTTCATCGACTAGCATGAATGAGGACTCGAGACTTTTTGGTATTCCCGATGAGCGATTCCCGGTCCATATTGGCGGTTTTAGAGAAGTATTTCCCATTCCGATTCGGTGGGGGTCCCGTTGATCCGTTGTTTATGGGCGATAGTTCCACTCTTCACCGACTCGAGGCATCCGCAAGGCATTTGCGTTCGTCGAGGGCTCGCCTCTCCCATATCATCTCCTGATTTTTCTTCGATAGCAGATAATTTTAGGTTGTCCAATCTTCCTGGGTGGCGTTCGGCTCCAGAGCGGTATTGTTGTCCACCGCAGTCTTGGCCCTGTTCCATGCTTCTTGTGAAACATGGATCGCCTGTCGTCCATGCTTTCAGTTGGATCGGCCATGCAGACGTGTTCTAGGCGAGTTCTCGAGTCTCTAGGACAAATTGATCGTCGACTTCGAGATCGGGGAACTCTTCGCCTACTATTGAGTGGAAGTCGAGGTCGTTGAGGTAGACCGACATGAGGCTCGACTTAGTTGTAGACGAAGTCGACAGGTGGTGACGCCGGAGTCGCCACACTTGGGACTGATGCAGATTCATATCCCACCGGTGATGAGGAGTCGGGGAAGCGCAGAATTCCCTCCTTGCTGGTGCGGAAACGGAAGTCGCCAAACGTCAGCTTGACGCTTCCCTGAAGTTTGTTGAACGTTGGGCGAAAGGCCGGCGCGGCGTGGATTTGATGTACCCGAAGTAGATCGATTTCGACGGAGCCGAAGATCTGGAGCTTGAACTTGAACTTGATGTGGATGAAGCCAGCGAGACCGTAGATCTAGGGCTTGCCGATCCCACAGACAGCGCCAAATGTCGGTTCCCGGTGTCGACATATCCCCTGAGTGACATACTGGGGGTTTGAGAATATGATACGATAGTTGGCTGGTGGACTCGACAGTTAACAGGGGCACCATTTACCTAGGTTTGGGACCCTCGTAGAGCTAAAACTCTTACTCGTGCTTGTCTGGATTGCATTAATGATGGTTACAATGAGAGCTACAGTGGTCGCGGCGGATAGATTTGATCCCGCGCAAACCAAAACTATGGTGGGGGAAATAAGCGGTGTCCTACTTGGGGGTTCTCCCAACCTTTATATAGGAGACTGGGTCTCGAATCCACACCCGGGTAGGTTACAAACTCTATCTTTGCTCCTTCAGCATTTAATCGCAAGTTGAAGCTTAGGAAGCCCCCAACTGGACCTTCTAGATGGCTGAAGGTGGCCTTTAATAATGGGATTTTGTACACATTCAGACCGGGTAGGACCATCTGGAGGACTCGAGAAGTATCCTACGTCATATATAGCATACATTTTGTTATGGTTCATAGACATGAAAAATATTCGGTATCTATAATGATCAGTGATAGAATCTTTTTTTATTGGCAACCGTATATTTTCCACACATTATTTCTTTTGGAATCTATTTGTAAACTATTTCAAAAAATAACATTGACGGCAGTTCTTACAGGTAGTCCGAAATGAACTAAATTACAAATTTAATAATTCGACTGACACCACTAAAAAATTTCGGTGCAAGGAAGGTCCGTTCATGAAACAAGTAGACCAAGCCATAAGAGTTTATATTCTTAAAATCAGCACTTCAATATAAATAATTGCTGATCTTGCAATTTACTCTATCCCTTTTTTTAGATAAAGGAATTTTACCTCTTTCCGACTTTTGTTAATTTTTTATTTTGTATAATTAACATTACTTACCTGGACATTGTTCGAAGTACATATTTTTCAAATGTGGGTTGATTCTCACACACACGAAATAGGCCGTAGCCCCGCTATATTAATATAGCAATCACCCGATACAACAGTTTTGAAAGAAACAAAGTGATGGGGCAGCAGCAAATATACACCTAAAGAAACAAGAAAAGAAGAAACAAAAAAGGGGGCATAGACGGATTGACTAAGCTACGAAGACTCGCAACCGCTGCGCCAACCGAAGAAGTACCACCACGCTCCTAGCACTGAATAGTCAAGTACCAACCAGCACCTTCAAGAAGGAAAATGCACACTGCTGCCCGGGCCAGCACGCTTGTCCTAGAGTTTCCCGGCACACCGAGGGAATCGAACGAATTGTAGGCACGCCGGACGACACCCTTCAAGAAGGGGATGATGACATCCGTAGGTGGCACCGGGTCGGAGTTTACAAGGATGTCTCCCCAAATAGCTCCATCCACAACCTCAGAGAATCCATAGCATAGGAGCCCCACAAGAATGAAGCCTCGACACCACCGACTTTCCACCCACCAGCATGCGCCACCACGGTCACGAAGCCGCCCTCGCTGTCTCACCGAAGCATCCGTGACGAGGTCTGCAAGACTGAAGCAAGGAGTAGCTAGTTCCAGGACAGCAGAACCGCAGCCGCACGGGAGGAAACTACCTCCACCGCGTAAGGAGGTAGTCGACCGGACGCGGCGGCAGACCACACCAGTCCCCGTTAAGTATGGCCAGGCCCCATGGGTGTAAAGCCCTCACGGGGCACACCATCTCAATAGGGACCAGCCGGGTCTAGGAACTGACCAGTAAAGCTCGCCGCCATGATGCAACAAGCCGGCCACCGTCGCCGCTGGCGGGCACCATCTACTTCACCGCCATCTGTAGAACGAATGGCATAGCGGGCCAGCCCGCCCGGACCCATATGGGGCCCATGGGCCCAGATCTAGGCCGCCTAGCATAGTCGGCGCCGGTACCAACACGTCGCTGGCCGTAGTGTTACGCCGCCCCCACAGAGCCACGCCAGCCCACCGGACCTCCGCCGAGTAGCCGGCGCCCTGGGACGCACCGCCGCCGGAGGAGAGCCGCCCCACGAGAGGCCTCCAACGTGCACGGGTAGAAGATAACCGCTGCCGCTGGCACCGAGGCTCGCGCCGACTGATGTGGTAGAGGAGAGACCGGAAGAGGGGACGGGAGGGGAGGAGGAGCGAGCCGCGGGGGAGGCACAGACGCGGGATAGGAGTTTCAGGGGATGGTTCGTGGGGTGATTGTAGTACAACATATAGTCCTATCAATTAAGTAAGTCGAACCACAAACAGTTTAATAGAAAAGGAGGGACCAGTAGCACTATAAAGTTGGGTAATGGGTGACAGGGCGAATTCTGAGGGTGTGAAGTGAGCATATTTCCGGAGACACATCATTACCACTGGTAGATTGAAAATGCGTAGTTTTTTGCTATGAGATAATGCCACTCCCACGCAAAAAAGCATTATGCACTGTTTTAGTAAAGTTTTGATCTCTCGTGCTGTCTTTTGCTCGGACCATCATGTGTCTCATGCTGCTAGGGAATATACGCTTAGTGGGATTAAACACTAAGAATATAAACAAAACTGCCCTGAACATGCTCTTTGTGTGGATCATGAACTCCACGACTTTGTAGATAACAGATGCTATGCTTGTAGGTGTGCACAAATAAATTATTGAAACAACATTACTCGCACAATTGCACTCCGCAGTTAGTTTGTGTAACATCCAAGTATGAAAACCTTAGTTGTTTTTACTTATTTGTTTAATTTATGCAATGCATCATGGCATCATTCTCATTTTCATTTCTGTTTGCATTGTTTTCATAATAAAATTCAAGCTTAATCAAACATTGTTTTCACACTTGTCTGTTACTTTCTTTCAAACAAAGAATTGCAATTTGAAAACCTCTTTTGTTTCCAAACAATCCATTGTAATTCATCCATTAAATTGTTGCTTTAATCAAACCAATTAACAAATTAATTAAATCATTAACTCCTAAATCATTTTCCATTTCAAACCAAGTTTCAAATCAGCACTCTTTTGAAAACATAACAATTCACCACTAATTGAAATTCTTAAACCCCTTTAAAAACCCTAGGGGAAAACCCTATGGAAAATGTTTTGTTTTACCAATATTAATTAATATTGCATATTCCAATTAAATTGGTTAATTTTTTAAAAACAACAAACAAAACATAAATTTTTGGAAAACAAAATCTACCAAAAGGTTGCATTTCTTTTCCACTAATAACTTTACCCTATTTCTGTTCCAAAGTTTTGGTACACAAAAATCTTGTTTTGTTCCAATTGGCTCAACTACAAAAAAAAAACAGTGTACAAAAAAAAAAAAAAAAGCCAGGAGAGGAGAGGAGCTAGGCCCAGCCCGTTTTTTCCCTCTGGCCCGATAACCTCCCCCCTCACGTCGCTATCGTTCTCCCTCTGCTGGCGTCATGGCGTACGACGCCTTCTCCTTCGTCGATCGCCTCCTGGACCTCCCCGATGGCCGCCGTACACCTCCTCCGAGTCCATAAAAGCACCGCGGTCTCCTCCTGCCGCCGCAACCCTAGATACCTCCCCCCTACTTCCCTCCATCGCCGCCATCGCTTCCACCTCCACTCCCCTCTCTGAATCTCGCCGGAGGGCTTACCTCTGAATCCGCAACGGCGCCGACCACCACGCTGCGCCACCCCACCTCCTAGCTGCTGGAATCAAGCCGCCACCATCCCAGCTACCGTTTGGACACCGCAGCGGGACCTGGGACGTCAAGGATCAACGCCGCCGTCCGCTACCTCGCCGACGACCACCTCTGCATCGTCACTCTGCAACGCCTCCACCCGCCGGTGAGGCCACCGTGCTTTCCCTCTACCTTGTACTCGTGCACGCACACGCGCTCAACATGTTTCTGCACGCGCGCGCACACTAAATCGAGCACGGCAACCGTGTCCTTCCCGCCGGCGATCGCCCTCTGTGCAGTCGAGCAAGGTTTCGCTCGTCAGGTTTCGTCAGTTAACACTGCGGGCTCGACCTTAACCTGTCTGCATTCGCTTCCCTGTCAAACGAGTGCAGCTACCGCAGTGGTTGCACTGCTTCTGTGCGAAGGAGAGGGCGCGGGTTCGAATCCGCAGCGCCCCACCTTTTGCCTCCTTTTTGCTTCCACAGCGCGCAGCGGCCCGCATGTCAGCGACTGCCATTGCCACGCAAGCGCGCAGTCACCCACTGGTCCACCGCGCAGTGACAGCGTGTAGAGAACACCTGAGTAACGAAGGTTTCTGCGAATACCTGGGAAATTCCAAAAATCACTTTTAAATAACAGATTTGATTATAAACTTCAAAATTCCATATCTTTTGTTTTATAAACCCAACAAATACAAACTTTATATGAAACTTGATCTAAATTTCATAATCTTTCCAAATATGCAATTTGTGTTCTGTTTTGAATTTTCAAAATGCAATCTAAATTCAAATTCAAATAATTCAAATGCAAATTGAAATAATTCATAACTAATTCATTCTGTTTTCAAATAATTCAAATAAAATATGTTTTTCACACCTTTTTGAATACTCTATTCAAATATAAATTTTGTTTTCTGGTTTGAATAATTTAAATTGCCCAAACTATTTAAATCTTGTTTAATTCAATTAAAAATTGTTTAAAATTGTTTAATTCATAATTAATTAATCCTAAGTCCAATTTCAAATTGTGAAACATGTAATCCAACTAAAATTTGATAAACTTTTCAAATATAAAATTTGTAAATTGTTTTGCACACTTTAACTTGATGATAACAACATTTACCTGTGTGCCATGTTTAAGTAACAAAATTCCAAATTTGATAAATGCCTTTCTAAATTGTTAACTACTATTCCAATTGCATTTAATTTTGTTATCTTATTGTTCCTCATCATGCATGCATCATACTAATTCAACTACACCTAATGCTTAGTGATAGAACAATTAATCCAACTCCAAGCATGGGCTTCCATATGCACCCCTTTGCATATGGAATCCATTTAAATTTGTGTTTCATGTCAAGCAAGTTATTTTGGTGCATCTATTAAACATGACATGCATCATCCAATGTTTGTGCACCTATGCCATGTATTGATTGCCCGTCTTCCTTCGTTGTTGTTTTGCTTCTTCTCGGTTAGACGACGACGTTGGTACCGACGAGCCTTACGACACCACTACTCAGGACCTAGCCCAGTACGAGGCTGAGCTGCCAGGCAAGTTATCACTCACATGAATCATCGAGTTCCTTTCCACACTTGTTGTCGATACTATTTTCTGTCTACTATTGCTAGCCCTATGTATCGTTGCTTGTTCTCCGAACCCATCACATGATACCTTGAGCCATGATATTGCCACCACCTCCATACCAACAGCCATTGCTTGTGCCTTAGTATTATCTAGCATGCTTAGGGTTGCTTTTACTCGAGTCTGTTATCGGTTACTACTGTTACTATCTTATTATCTTGTACCGGGGCTCGTTATTAATCAATCAATCCTGTTAATTGCTAATGGTAATAATAATTTGATGATAAGGCACCGGCAGGAGGCCCATGAGTGGTTTTGGAGCCTGCTAGTGTCGACCCTAATAGGAAAAGGGTCTTGTCTACTGATCCATGATGAGCGCACTACCCGCATTTGGGAAGCGAGTATGGGCGCCCCCCTCAACTTGACCTGATTCGCATCTCGTCCAAATCGCCTCATTTAGTTCGTGTTTCCATTTGCCGCATGCATGTTTTTGCGAGCCCAGCGCAGGGTGGAACTTTCGTAGTCGGCATATAGGGGGACACGTTCTTAGAGTGCTATGAGGGTCCATTTTCTTCTGGGCTCGATTAGCCGTGCGCCCAAGGTGCTTTGGGCTTGATGCGGAGAATGGTTGGTTGTGTAGAGTACCCCGCTTGGTGGAAGTGCATTTCCATCTGGCGGGTTATTCTTGAGTGTACGGCCAAATTGGTGCAACCCTGCAGGGATAATCTTCTCGAGAAGCCGTGTTTTCCGCGGTTATGGATTACTTGGTGAAAGTACTGGCTAACAAGTACTCAGGACAACTTCAACTTAATGATCAATCATGTTTCACCCAATGATTAATAATTTGACTAGTAATAGGTTATTCACACAATAACTTGATTCACCTTATCACAACTGTGTGAGTTATCCTCGGATTGCTTCTTTGGATAAGGGGCGAGATCCAGGATGGGTTTGGTTGAAGTTATCTTTCAGTTGGTTACAATCCTCGATCTTATCTTTTCTGTTAGCCGGAACTTGTAGTTATATTCTGTAGTTGTTTAGAGCAGCCAGCAGCAACTTTTATATCACCCCTTTCTTCCGTTGATCCCAAGCATCAAAGCTTGTGTTGACGGGTTACTCCTTGATGAACTGTGAGTCTTGCTTGCCAGTACTTGGATGTACTGACCCCGTTGGGGCTGTGGTTTACGCAGAGTACGACTACGACTACGATGCTTCCCAGGATGGCTACTTTGTGGAGTTCGACGACGCTGCAGACGAGTAGTTAGCTGGACCAGGGCAGGATCCAGACCTACGTGGATGGGCTTCGCTTTTCTTTATTTTCTCCGGCTTCTTAAGCCATGGGTTTGTCTGTACTCAGACCCCCTTTGATTGCTTCCGCTGTTGTAATGGATGATATGTTGGGACATGTGTCCTCTGGATGACTGTATTCGATATTTTCTGCCTTAGTGAAGGCCAGTTGCACTTATTTCATTCTTTTGTGTCGTAGAGACATTCTGTGCTATCATTCGTACCAAACTGTTGACGTACCGTGCGTGTTTGATTATGAAGTACGTCGACAGCAGTGCCTTTAGGTTCCTAGCGGATAGTTTACTTCGACGGTGGAAGCAGGGCTTGTGTTGTCGCGCATAAGCGCAGGCCTACCAGGAAGCTGGGACGTGGGAGCATGTATGCCCCATAATCCAAGCACCTGACTTCCAGTTCGTGCGAAGAGTATCCTCTAGAAACCCAGGGTGCGACAAATGGTATCAGAGCCTGTCTGCCTGTAGGATCCCTTTTTACTGGTCGCAGTTGAGTCTAGAAACTATTTTGTAGCTATATAGGAAAAATGAAACGTGAGAGTAGGAATTCTGCCATTTTTCTTCTTTCCCCACCCACCCACCCTTTTTCTGGTAAGGAAGTGCAACGTTGTTTTCTGTTCTCACCTAAACTTTCAAGTTAGGATTTCACGTGTTTTGGGTTATCTGTAGTACCTCAGGACTTTTGGTCTCGTTTTCCCGATGTTGCTTCGATATCATGTTCTTTTCAACATCCTTTCGTCCGTTCAACCTTGTTGTTGTTTTCCACATCCTTTTTCATCTACCGGAGTCTAATCAAAACCTTCCAAATAATCTGCAGATGGGTCTCAACAACTATCCGCAGGTGGTTCGCATGACTCGCTGTGAGAGCACCGCCGGTTTTCCGGAGTTGCTGAGAGACATGGTTACCTTTCTGGGGTTCCGTTGGGCACCAGAGTACCAGGTCTACGAGCACCAGCGAGAGTGTGACCAGACTTGCTACCGGGCTATCGTCTACATTCTGTCGGATGATGGTAGGAGCATTGCACACCAGTACGAGGCAGTAGGGTCCACAGTGGATATGGCAGTGCAGCAGGCAGCGTACGTGAGTGTCACCGTTCTCCGTGCTGACTACTGGGGGTTTGATAAGTCCAGTTTTCGTCACATCCCCCGTGGTTACATCACGGCAGCGGGAGCTCACTTCACTATCCACCGCGACATGGATACCTACGAGACTGATAGCTCCAGGCTCCAGATCACTGCCCAGTTCGCTAGTCACAGTGATGCCGTTGCTTCCGCACTTTCTCAGGAGTTAGCCTCAGTCAGGGAGCAGCTCCACCTTGCTCTCACTCGTCTGGCGACGTACACCACAGACTTTGTTGGAGACGAGCGCTTTGCACGTGTCGTTCAGCCAGCTGGTCTTCCGTTGCCAGATGCTGGAGGGTACGAGCCGATCAGAGGCCCACTTCTCGACCTCGGAGCTGGTTACACAGGGATTCCCCGCTATGGAGCACAGGGATACGACGCTTCCTACTTCACGACACCGAGAGTTGCTCTCAGAGCAGTTCCTATCTACATGGATCGTCGTGATACCTACTTCCGTGGGATTCCTCCTCACCGTATCTCTCGTCGTACTACTCACCGCCGTCCTGCGTGATGAGCATGGGAGTACCGTTGTATCCATTACTAGCTGTGTCTAGTCTATCCTTTCGTTTTCGAACCATGTATTGGTCTGTTGGATATTCTGATGTATTTGAACATGTGATGGTGTACCTGTTGGTTATCTATTCATGCGTCGGAATAATCTATCTTTCGGTTACCAAGTCTATCCTTTTCTGTTGTTGTGCTAAAATGAATTTCTGTTCAGGATGCCTCCAACCAGGAACAACCCGCCTCCGCCACCACCAATGGGGGAGCTGTTGGCTCAGATGACCCAAGTGGTGACACAGATGGCCCAGATCCAGGCTAACCAGCAACACAACCAGAATGCTCCAAGGGTCACCATCAAGGACTTCCTCAGCTTGGGCCCAAAAGCTTTCGTGACAACACGTGAGCCCCTGGATGCTGATGACTGGATCCGTGACGTAGCAAGAGCTCTGGAGATAGCTCATGTTGCTGAAGAGGATAAGGTCAAGTACGCCACCTACCTACTGAAGGGTCAGGCAGCTACTTGGTGGGAGAACTACCAGGCCATGAGGGCTGGCTTTCCTATCAACTGGGGATGTTTCAGAGATGCCTTCCTGAAGCACCACATCCCGGATGGTCTCATGGAAAAGATGCGTGAGGAATTCTGCTCTCTCAGACAGGGAAAGCTGGACGTTCTCGGCTACCAGAACGAGTTCAATCGTCTCGCTCGGTACGCTGGTGACGAAGTGTCCACCGAAGCCAAGAAGATGGCAAGGTTCCGCCGAGGTTTTAACCCGGAACTGAAGTACGCTCTCACCAACATCAAGTGCAAGGACTTCGTCGAGCTTGTGAACACCGCGCTCAATGAGGAGAATGGGCGCAAGGCGTTCGAAGAGTCGCGCAAGCACTCGCGTGAGGGTGGTTCCTCCTCCAACATGACCACCCCTCCGCAGAAGCGCCGCATCTGGGTGCCAAATGGTGCTGTCACTCGGGCTCCAAATGCCCAAGCTTCTCCAGGCTTTCGTCCCCGCCCACCCAACCCATCTCAGATGCAGGGTCAGAGGTTCCCGATGGGGCAGCCAAGGCCAGGTCCTTCTCGTATCGTCACTTGCTACAAGTGCAAGGATACTGGACATTATGCTGATAAGTGCACTCAGAAGCAGCTACCCCTACCTCCTCGCCCCAACACCAACCAGGCTATGGTTCGTGCTCCTCCGGCTAAAGCCTTCAACTCCAACAATAGGCCTGTCGGGAGGAACGCGAGGGTGAACCATATCAAGGCCGACAAAGCAGAGGAAGCTGCTGACGTCGTTCTCGGTATATTACCCGTAAACTCTATTCCAGCTAAAGTGTTGTTTGATACTGGAGCATCGCATTCGTTTGTGTCAAAGATCTTTGCTACAACGTACAATTTAGCTCTGGTTCCGCTAAGCAATCAAATCTATGTGCACTCTCCGGGAAATAAAATGATTACTTCCAAGATAAGCATGGACAATCAGATCCTAATTGGAGGTCGCATATTCCTTGCTTCACTCATGTTGCTGGGAAATTCTGACATTGATGTCATTCTGGGTATGGATTGGTTGAAGACCCACAAAGCTAAAATTGACTGTGCTCAAAAGTCAATAACTCTCTCCCACACTTCAGGCCAGATAGTCTATTCTCCATATGGATCAACGTCTGTTCAGCCTCGATGCCAAACCCCTTCCTGCAATTGAAAATGTTCCGGTGGTTTGTGAATTCCCTGACGTCTTTCCAGAAGAATTGCCAGGGATGCCCCCGGACAGAGCAGTTGAGTTCGTGATCGAGCTTGAGCCAGGTACTGCTCCAATCTCTAAGCATCCATATAAGATAGCTCCTCCTGAACTGAAATTGTTGAAGGAGCAAATCGATATGTATATGGACAAAGGTTTCATTCAGCCTAGTTCCTCCGCTTGGGGTTGCCCAACTCTGTTTGTTGCCAAGAAGGATCAAACTAAGAGACTCGTGGTTGACTATCGTCCTCTCAACGAGAAAACAATCAAGAACAAGTATCCACTTCCTCGTATCGATGATCTTTTTGATCAACTTGCTGGAGCCTCAATATTCTCAAAGTTGGACTTGAGGATGGGTTACCATCAGATAAAGATCAGAAAGGAAGATATTCCTAAGACAGCTTTCACCACTCGTTACGGTCTATATGAGTACACCGTCATGTCCTTTGGTCTCACCAATGCACCGGCAACGTTCTCAAGACTCATGAATTCTGTCTTCCATGAATACCTCGACAAGTTCGTTGTGGTATATCTTGATGACATTCTAGTCTATTCCAAATCCGAGGAAGAGCATGGAGAACACCTTCGTCTCACTCTCATGAAACTTCGCGAGCATCGTCTGTATGCCAAGTTTTCCAAATGTGAGTTCTGGATTCCAGAAGTTGCATATCTTGGTCATATCATCTCTGCCAAGGGCATTGCCATTGATCCTGAAAAGGTTAAGGCAATTGTTGATTGGAAACCCCCTAAGACGGTGAAACAAGTTAGAAGCTTTCTTGGCTTGGCTAGCTATTGCCGTCGTTTCGTCCAAAACTTTTCCAAGATTGCTAAACCTCTCACTGATCTCACAAAGAAGGACAAAAAGTTCATTTGGACTCCACAATGTGATGAGAGTTTCAACCTCCTGAAGACTAAACTCACTTCCACACCAGTTCTAGTTGGCCCCGACACCACCAAACCTTTCCAGATATTCTGTGATGCATCTCTCCAAGGCTTAGGAGCAGTTCTTATGCAAGAACGTCAAGTTGTGGCTTATGCTTCACGTCAGTTGAACCCACATGAGCAAAACTATCCCACTCATGATCTTGAACTTGCAGCAGTTGTGTTTGCCCTCAAGAAATGGAGACAATACTTGTTGGGTAACAAAACTGAAATCTTTTCCGATCACAAGAGTCTGAAATACATCTTCACTCAGCCAGATCTGAACCTCAGGCAAAGGAGATGGATTGAGAAGATTAAAGACTTTGATCTCACTATTTCTTACACTCCAGGCAAGGCTAATGTTATGGCCGATGCTCTCAGTCGCAAATCCTATTGCAATAATCTCATGATCATGGAAAGCCAACCTCCACTTCATGAAGAATTCCAGAAGCTGAACCTTGGTCTTGTTCCGGAAGGATACCTTGCTAGCTTGACAGCCAGTCCAACTCTCGAGGACAAGATTCGTTCTGAACAACTTCGTGATAATGAAATCAAGAAGATTGTGGATCACATCAAGGAGGGCAATGATAAATTCAAGTCCTTCTCAATTGATGACAAGGGAACTGTGTTCTTCGAAGGACGCATTGCAGTCCCTCAGATTCAAAGTCTCAAGGATATCATTCTCAAGGAGGCTCATGAAACTCCTCTATCCATTCACCCTGGAAGTACAAAGATGTACCAGGATCTCAAGACTCTGTATTGGTGGCCTGGCATGAAACGTGAAATTGCTCAATACGTTTCTGAATGCGACGTTTGTCAACGTGTTAAGGCAGTCCATCAGAAGACAGCAGGTCTACTCCAACCTCTGAAAATTCCTGAGTGGAAGTGGGACATGATTGAAATGGACTTCGTTACTGGGTTTCCAAAGTCCAAAAAGGGCAACGATGCAATCTTCGTTGTTATTGATCGTCTCACTAAGGTTGCTCACTTCTATGCTGTAAAGGAAACTATCTCAGCTAGCCAGTTAGCAGAGCTCTACACAGCAAAGGTTGTTCCCCTTCATGGTGTTCCATTGGAAATAAGCTCAGACCGTGGAAGTATTTTCACTTCTCATTTCTGGAAAAGCTTTCAAGAAGCATTGGGCACTAAACTTCTGTTCAGCACAGCTTATCACCCTCAGTCTCAGGGGCAAGTCGAAAGAGTCAATCAGATTCTCGAGGATATGCTCAGAGCATGTGGTCTCTCCTTTGGCATGAAATGGGAGGATTGCCTTCCATATGCTGAATTCTCCTACAACAACAGCTACCAGGCAAGTCTAGGCATGGCACCATTTGAGGCACTGTATGGTCGCAGATGCAGGAGTCCAATCAATTGGTCTGGAGCTGGTGAACGTTCACTTTTAGGCCCTGACATTGTTAAGGAAGCCGAGGAGAAAGTTCGTATCATTCGCGACAATCTCAGGATTGCTCAGTCTCGTCAGAAGAGCTATTATGATAGCAAGCACAGGGATATGGTCTATGCACCTGGTGATAAGGCATATCTCCGTGTAACTCCCCTCAGAGGCACTCATCGTTTTGGTGTGAAAGGAAAGCTTGCACCAAGATACATTGGCCCTTTCAACATCCTCTCAAGACGTGCAGAGAATGCTTATCGTCTCGAACTTCCAGAAAAAACTATCCAAAGTGCACGATGTGTTCCACGTGTCACAACTCAAGAAGTGTTTCAAAGATCCAGATCGTGCAGTTGATCATGATTCCATTGAGCTGCAAGATGATCTATCTTATGAGGAGCACCCTATTCGTATTCTCGATGAGACCGAGCGTAAGACTCGCAACAAGAGCACCAAGTTCTTGAAAGTCCAATGGTCGCATCATTCTGATAAAGAGGCAACGTGGGAGACCGAAGAGGATCTTCGCAAGAAGTATCCGGACCTTTTCACATCTCAGTAGGGAATCTCGGGGCGCGATTCCTTCAAGGGGGGGCGTTTTGTAACATCCAAGTATGAAAACCTTAGTTGTTTTTACTTATTTGTTTAATTTATGCAATGCATCATGGCATCATTCTCATTTTCATTTCTGTTTGCATTGTTTTCATAATAAAATTCAAGCTTAATCAAACATTGTTTTCACACTTGTCTGTTACTTTCTTTCAAACAAAGAATTGCAATTTGAAAACCTCTTTTGTTTCCAAACAATCCATTGTAATTCATCCATTAAATTGTTGCTTTAATCAAACCAATTAACAAATTAATTAAATCATTAACTCCTAAATCATTTTCCATTTCAAACCAAGTTTCAAATCAGCACTCTTTTGAAAACATAACAATTCACCACTAATTGAAATTCTTAAACCCCTTTAAAAACCCTAGGGGAAAACCCTATGGAAAATGTTTTGTTTTACCAATATTAATTAATATTGCATATTCCAATTAAATTGGTTAATTTTTTAAAAACAACAAACAAAACATAAATTTTTGGAAAACAAAATCTACCAAAAGGTTGCATTTCTTTTCCACTAATAACTTTACCCTATTTCTGTTCCAAAGTTTTGGTACACAAAAATCTTGTTTTGTTCCAATTGGCTCAACTACAAAAAAAAAACAGTGTACAAAAAAAAAATAAAAGCCAGGAGAGGAGAGGAGCTAGGCCCAGCCCGTTTTTTCCCTCTGGCCCGATAACCTCCCCCCTCACGTCGCTATCGTTCTCCCTCTGCTGGCGTCATGGCGTACGACGCCTTCTCCTTCGTCGATCGCCTCCTGGACCTCCCCGATGGCCGCCGTACACCTCCTCCGAGTCCATAAAAGCACCGCGGTCTCCTCCTGCCGCCGCAACCCTAGATACCTCCCCCCTACTTCCCTCCATCGCCGCCATCGCTTCCACCTCCACTCCCCTCTCTGAATCTCGCCGGAGGGCTTACCTCTGAATCCGCAACGGCGCCGACCACCACGCTGCGCCACCCCACCTCCTAGCTGCTGGAATCAAGCCGCCACCATCCCAGCTACCGTTTGGACACCGCAGCGGGACCTGGGACGTCAAGGATCAACGCCGCCGTCCGCTACCTCGCCGACGACCACCTCTGCATCGTCACTCTGCAACGCCTCCACCCGCCGGTGAGGCCACCGTGCTTTCCCTCTACCTTGTACTCGTGCACGCACACGCGCTCAACATGTTTCTGCACGCGCGCGCACACTAAATCGAGCACGGCAACCGTGTCCTTCCCGCCGGCGATCGCCCTCTGTGCAGTCGAGCAAGGTTTCGCTCGTCAGGTTTCGTCAGTTAACACTGCGGGCTCGACCTTAACCTGTCTGCATTCGCTTCCCTGTCAAACGAGTGCAGCTACCGCAGTGGTTGCACTGCTTCTGTGCGAAGGAGAGGGCGCGGGTTCGAATCCGCAGCGCCCCACCTTTTGCCTCCTTTTTGCTTCCACAGCGCGCAGCGGCCCGCATGTCAGCGACTGCCATTGCCACGCAAGCGCGCAGTCACCCACTGGTCCACCGCGCAGTGACAGCGTGTAGAGAACACCTGAGTAACGAAGGTTTCTGCGAATACCTGGGAAATTCCAAAAATCACTTTTAAATAACAGATTTGATTATAAACTTCAAAATTCCATATCTTTTGTTTTATAAACCCAACAAATACAAACTTTATATGAAACTTGATCTAAATTTCATAATCTTTCCAAATATGCAATTTGTGTTCTGTTTTGAATTTTCAAAATGCAATCTAAATTCAAATTCAAATAATTCAAATGCAAATTGAAATAATTCATAACTAATTCATTCTGTTTTCAAATAATTCAAATAAAATATGTTTTTCACACCTTTTTGAATACTCTATTCAAATATAAATTTTGTTTTCTGGTTTGAACAATTTAAATTGCCCAAACTATTTAAATCTTGTTTAATTCAATTAAAAATTGTTTAAAATTGTTTAATTCATAATTAATTAATCCTAAGTCCAATTTCAAATTGTGAAACATGTAATCCAACTAAAATTTGATAAACTTTTCAAATATAAAATTTGTAAATTGTTTTGCACACTTTAACTTGATGATAACAACATTTACCTGTGTGCCATGTTTAAGTAACAAAATTCCAAATTTGATAAATGCCTTTCTAAATTGTTAACTACTATTCCAATTGCATTTAATTTTGTTATCTTATTGTTCCTCATCATGCATGCATCATACTAATTCAACTACACCTAATGCTTAGTGATAGAACAATTAATCCAACTCCAAGCATGGGCTTCCATATGCACCCCTTTGCATATGGAATCCATTTAAATTTGTGTTTCATGTCAAGCAAGTTATTTTGGTGCATCTATTAAACATGACATGCATCATCCAATGTTTGTGCACCTATGCCATGTATTGATTGCCCGTCTTCCTTCGTTGTTGTTTTGCTTCTTCTCGGTTAGACGACGACGTTGGTACCGACGAGCCTTACGACACCACTACTCAGGACCTAGCCCAGTACGAGGCTGAGCTGCCAGGCAAGTTATCACTCACATGAATCATCGAGTTCCTTTCCACACTTGTTGTCGATACTATTTTCTGTCTACTATTGCTAGCCCTATGTATCGTTGCTTGTTCTCCGAACCCATCACATGATACCTTGAGCCATGATATTGCCACCACCTCCATACCTACAGCCATTGCTTGTGCCTTAGTATTATCTAGCATGCTTAGGGTTGCTTTTACTCGAGTCTGTTATCGGTTACTACTGTTACTATCTTATTATCTTGTACCGGGGCTCGTTATTAATCAATCAATCCTGTTAATTGCTAATGGTAATAATAATTTGATGATAAGGCACCGGCAGGAGGCCCATGAGTGGTTTTGGAGCCTGCTAGTGTCGACCCTAATAGGAAAAGGGTCTTGTCTACTGATCCATGATGAGCGCACTACCCGCATTTGGGAAGCGAGTATGGGCGCCCCCCTCAACTTGACCTGATTCGCATCTCGTCCAAATCGCCTCATTTAGTTCGTGTTTCCATTTGCCGCATGCATGTTTTTGCGAGCCCAGCGCAGGGTGGAACTTTCGTAGTCGGCATATAGGGGGACACGTTCTTAGAGTGCTATGAGGGTCCATTTTCTTCTGGGCTCGATTAGCCGTGCGCCCAAGGTGCTTTGGGCTTGATGCGGAGAATGGTTGGTTGTGTAGAGTACCCCGCTTGGTGGAAGTGCATTTCCATCTGGCGGGTTATTCTTGAGTGTACGGCCAAATTGGTGCAACCCTGCAGGGATAATCTTCTCGAGAAGCCGTGTTTTCCGCGGTTATGGATTACTTGGTGAAAGTACTGGCTAACAAGTACTCAGGACAACTTCAACTTAATGATCAATCATGTTTCACCCAATGATTAATAATTTGACTAGTAATAGGTTATTCACACAATAACTTGATTCACCTTATCACAACTGTGTGAGTTATCCTCGGATTGCTTCTTTGGATAAGGGGCGAGATCCAGGATGGGTTTGGTTGAAGTTATCTTTCAGTTGGTTACAATCCTCGATCTTATCTTTTCTGTTAGCCGGAACTTGTAGTTATATTCTGTAGTTGTTTAGAGCAGCCAGCAGCAACTTTTATATCACCCCTTTCTTCCGTTGATCCCAAGCATCAAAGCTTGTGTTGACGGGTTACTCCTTGATGAACTGTGAGTCTTGCTTGCCAGTACTTGGATGTACTGACCCCGTTGGGGCTGTGGTTTACGCAGAGTACGACTACGACTACGATGCTTCCCAGGATGGCTACTTTGTGGAGTTCGACGACGCTGCAGACGAGTAGTTAGCTGGACCAGGGCAGGATCCAGACCTACGTGGATGGGCTTCGCTTTTCTTTATTTTCTCCGGCTTCTTAAGCCATGGGTTTGTCTGTACTCAGACCCCCTTTGATTGCTTCCGCTGTTGTAATGGATGATATGTTGGGACATGTGTCCTCTGGATGACTGTATTCGATATTTTCTGCCTTAGTGAAGGCCAGTTGCACTTATTTCATTCTTTTGTGTCGTAGAGACATTCTGTGCTATCATTCGTACCAAACTGTTGACGTACCGTGCGTGTTTGATTATGAAGTACGTCGACAGCAGTGCCTTTAGGTTCCTAGCGGATAGTTTACTTCGACGGTGGAAGCAGGGCTTGTGTTGTCGCGCATAAGCGCAGGCCTACCAGGAAGCTGGGACGTGGGAGCATGTATGCCCCATAATCCAAGCACCTGACTTCCAGTTCGTGCGAAGAGTATCCTCTAGAAACCCAGGGTGCGACAGTTTGACAGTTTGCTGATTTGAATTGCAATGCTATTCGAATAGCTAGATCTATCAAGAGAGCAGAAAGTTTGCTTAAACAAAGTTTAAGAGAGCAGAAATCATGAAATAAATCAACTGATGAATTTTTTCCTGGAAGTTTCATATATACTCACTCCGTATCGAAATATAAGATGTTTTACCCTTTATGAAACAATATATATCTAGACATGTTTTTAGTACAAGATGTACATGAATGTATACACTAAAACATGTCTAGAAAACGCTAAAACATTTTATATTTTGATATGGAGGGGGTAGTAAATATAAACTCTTGATCAAATAATAAAATCAGGCCTAAGGATAATTACTCCGACATACTAAAAAGTTATCCATACGTTAAATGGTGTAGTACGGAATCAAATCCCCCGAGATCCCTAATGAACCTCAGTAGTAGTTCTTGACAACTGGGCCACATCACCACTCTTATCACCATGGGCGGCCATGAGACAAAGGAATGATGACAATTGGGACTCACACTTGTCACTTGTTGGTGTGAGGGGGGTCGGCCAGACAAGTGCAAGAACTAGGTAGGGGCAAATGAGAGGGGCTAGGGAGGTGGTGGTCGAAGAGAAAGAAATCGGTAAAGATGGCATTAGTGAATATATATAGGCTTGGCTAGACCAGGCCCGTCTCTACTCATGTCTCTCCATCTCACTACATTCCACAACCAAATCCTGCCCCCTTGTCTTGCTAGCTCACATCCCCTGTGCACACAAAGATCCTCACAATCATTCTGTAACTCTGGATGGGTGAATGATGGATTGATTAGCCACAAATAGTGTATCTTTTGAGAAGTGACAGGGTTCACATCATGTCTAGCATAATTGGAAGCCTTCGGAACCAAGGGATTCCGGTGACCTCAGAAGCCACGAAAAGAATTTTATATATAGATGCTGTTTTGGTACAGAAATTTTATTCTTTACCATCCAATGTGCACCTATGTTCTGCTTTGTGATATATCATGCTTCATTCTTGTACATAGTCAGATGTTAGACAAGATGCATATGCATACCAGCCAGGGTAGTACATAATCAAAAAAAGTGTCTTTGTATGTAACCTACAATCAATACAAAAACACTCAAATTAATTGTGGCTGCTTACATGCATTTTTTAATTAAAAAATGAGAGGTTAAAACCCCAACCTCTGAATCAGAATGGTGTACAACATAGACAATAAGGGCAGAACCAATTCAAGATATTAAATTAATACCTACGACTAAGTCGATTTCTTCCACATCAACACCCTTATAGAAGGAAAAGATGCCCTCGTGTCGCCGTCGCCCTGCCCAGCAAACCGTGAGGACCAGGATTTTTCACCCTGATTGCTGAGATTGAACAATAAAAGGCAACATGACAACAAGGAAACAACACCTTCAACAAGCAACTGACATAAGTTCGTCCCTAATGAGCCCTACCAATAAAGGGCGTAACAAGATTTTTCAACCGAACATGAAGTGTTGCGCAATCAAAATCTCTAGTCCAGATCTTTCAAAAGTTGTATTGCCAGGCCAAAGATACTTTACCAAATTGCGTCTTCCCATGGGGGGAGGGGGAGGGGGGGTTGCTCATCCGCGCCGCAAAAGTGTCATGTTTACTTCATGTTGACGTGAGAAGAACTGCAACATCCACCATGTTGCCAGAGTTGTTGTAATGGTGCCAGAATCTGATGGTGTGCCAGAGGTAGAGCGTGTGTCAATAGATGACAACCTTCGACGATGCTAGCTAGGACTGATCTACATATGGTTCGATGGCGCCTAGAAATTTTCCAGTGCCGTGATCACCGGGCTTGTACGACCACGATCAATTTGGAACATTCGACCAACCTCTGCATATTAAGTTTATTTTAAGTCAAACATTTTAAAGTTTGACCAAGTTATATGAAAAAACATTTATCATACTCAATCAGTACAGTATAGAAATATATTCTATGTTGGATCGAAAGATATTGATTATTTGTATTGCAGATGTTAATGTTTTTTCTCTAAACTTAGACAAAAAATTTAAAAGTTTGAATTAGGACAAACATAATATGCAGGATAAAAACGACAAAATGGAGTATTTCGTTCCACCCGACGCGCTAAAACAAATTCGGTATAATTCTAGCGCAGCGCACCAACATCAACACAATGTGATGTGCCTATATTTAATCGGAAGCGCGTGCGTCCACGGTGCTGCAACAAGTAAATGGAGAAGTAAGTAAATCGTCATTAGTATACGCTCTACTCTCTTCGGCTCAATAAAATAAACTAGTCTCTCCGTCTCAAATTAAAATAAGTGCTGAAGAAGCTGAGATTATCGCATGTCTAGAAGCGATCCGTTATCTCATATCTTTGCGCCGATGGCCTGCTATTCTAGCGAATGCATCACTTCACAATCAATGGAGGCTTCTGCGCATTGGACTTTAATTCTTGAAGCCCGGGAACTTCTCAAGATTTTTAGGATCGTGTGTGTAATGGGGTGGTCCATGTTTTAGCTCAGCTTGGTAAGGCTGGGTCTTCTCGGTTTCTTGGTGAGTCGGTGCCCGACTACGTTTGGGACCTGATCACCTTAGATAGGAGCTCGGCTACCTAGCCTAATACCCCTCCTAGATGATGTACATGTGTTTAATTTTTTAAAGCAAGAAATTTTTAGACGCACTCTTTTCATTTCAAGGGGTCTGGAAGGTTTTTAACTGTTACACGCAATAGCAAAACAACGATGAAATTAAGCAAGATCGAACCAACGGGGACACGAGATTTTAACGTGGAAAACCCTTCCAATGAGGAAGAGAAAAAACCACGGGCGCCAGCCAGCAATACTTCACTATTTCGGGTGAGGTTACAATCGCGCCGGGATTTACAATGTATGGCTTATCCCGTGCGGCGGCTTACAAGAGGTATATAAAGGCGGTCCTGACCTAACTAGGTCGGTAACAGGTAATCCAACTCCGACTCGGTAACAACTCGTACCGTACCGCGGGGGGCTGCCGCCCCCCGCACCCCCCTTCGTGCAGTCCACGTTTGTGCGGGGCGAGTGTGGGGCCAACTTCAAGACTTCGTTGCGCCTCCGGCTCCACTACGTCTTGAAGTTCGGCCTTTATCAGTATATACGAATATGAATTTGGATCACCATAAAATAACATTAACAAGGTGGGTTTGCTTGTTTAATATCGATTTTGATCTTCAAAAAGAAAAACAAATTAAAATTATATGCACAACTGAACTCCAGATAAACTCACTTCGGCCGACACTTTTTTAATTTGAGACGGAGGAATTTAAAGCGAAGCTAGTTCATATTTTTCGTGACACTAGGCGCTAGTACTAGCTAGTACGAACGGAGCGATACAGGGATCACTACAGGCTGCTGCGCGCTGCCACCGATGGACCTAACCATACGCATCCAATCCAATCCATCACACAGCAAGTGACAGTTTACTGTATGTTGGTACGAACGTCCCTGAGCTAGCTCCGCCGTGTGTTAACCAATTATTCACTCGTAAGTAACGCTGGCCCAGACGCGAGGAAAAAACGCCGCTCGCGCCCTGGACCCATCGCATCCGCCGGATCTGGACGCGAAAGCCAGGCCACCATGACCGAGATGGACGGACGACCGGGAGACAGAAGGTGTCTGCATTCACAACTCTCGGTCTCGAGCTAGAGAAGATCACACGCAAAAAAGAAAAAGGAAAAAAGCTGACGGCCATCTGAACTCTCTCTACTTGGCAGTCAGAGAAACCATTACAGATGTCTCTGCTTGCATTACTCATCATTTTTCTTTATGGCAGATCATGTTTTTAGTTTTCTCGCGGTCTGGATCAAGAGCAGGGCAGCAGATGGGCCACGCACGCAAACGGGCTCCCCGATGCATCCAGTTCTGGACCAAATTGTGCCAGGCCGGAACCGTACAGATGTCGGAAGGACCCGGGGCTACGAGTACCACTGGATAGCGGGCTAGTTTAGCTTAGGTCGGTCCCGGGAACCTAGAAGCAACCTGGCCTTACCTGGCTCAAAGGCTCCAGAGACCCAGCACAACGATGCCTGCGACTGCAATTCCGCGATTGCCCCGCCCAACGGGAAGCAGGAAAGTTGTGTGGCTGACGGGTCTATCCACGGAAAATCATGTGTTGAAACTGGGTGTATTTGAACCTGTTTTCAAAATACGGGTTTTAAATGTTTAAAAATTCAGAAAACAATTGTATGTGTACACAAGCATATTCTAGGTGCGTCTACAAAGTGTCGTGAAGAAATGACTTTTTATCCGGCCTATGTAGAAAACCAAATATTATGACTAGTTTTTGTGTAAATAGCACCAAAATTTTCTCTTTTTTGTTTGGGCAAAATAAAAAGAATATTTTCACGAAATTTTTGCGTCGGACACATGTTTTTGTATGATCTATGCATACAATTTTGGTTCCATTTTTTTTTTACTTCTTTAGGGGTATTTTTGCATTTTTTTTTGAAAAAAGTGTGTTCGTATACCCACCAGTTCAACATATCCACTCTCGTCTATCCACTGCGCTACGTCTACTATAGACCAGCACATGGTTTGACCGCACTTTTGCATTCCGTGGTGGTAAATCAGCCCCCCACACCCCCACACACACACATGAGAAAATGGCCTTTTGACCTGTATATGTTAGTACCAACCGGTTTCAGCCTCGAACCTTGTTCGGGGCAAAGGAACCCTCGGATCATATATATCAGTTAGAAAATTCCTAGATATGTTCAATTTTAGCTCCATATGAGTAGTTTCAGAGTCATACGGCACATAAGTTCAGTCAATGGGCCATCTTTGGTCAAAAAAAAAATGTGAAACTTACCAACTCAGATCATATTTCCTGGGTATAACTTTTAAAAAAAATATGTGAAGAAATAGAAGGTTGACTTCGCCTAACTAAGGTATAATTTTTTTAAATAAAAAAATTAAGAGAAGCCTATTTTCTCCACTGTACGATTTGTCTTCACTTATCAACACAATTTCACTAAAATTAAGTTAATTCTCATTAATTTCTAAAGATAATAATAAGAGATAATGCATTATACGTCTCATATTTATTGCCTTCTCTAAATAGCGTGGAGGGCTAAGAGAAGACGTGTATTCCCTAATACATGCCCTAAGTACTTTCGAACGGCTCAATCACGGAGAGAATCAGCGCTCGGTTGTGAAGCCGTACGTGTTGCCGAGGAACGGCCTTAAGTAGTAGGCATATACACCGGTCCACCATGCAGACCATGCAGCGACGGTGGTACAACATAGTTGTAATACAGCCCGTAGTCAGTACACTCTAAGCTTATGGTCCATGCGATGTGCAAGAAAAACGAAAACCCAGCCGGATACCTGCTGCCTGGTCAAAAGAAGTTCTTTATGATCACATCTTTTCGGATTCACGATCCGGCTAAAATGATAACCACAATGTGGGCGATCTGGAATTCTCAAAGTAGCTGGACCCATGGTCGTGGTGCTTATGATCTAGCATAGTCATCGAAAATGGCGAAATCAGCACTAGAGATTGTAGTGTTGCCGAAGAAACTAGCTGCTCGTCAAGGTGGTGCAGGAGGGATCTCTAGATCACATTCATAGGACCGTGGAGCAAAACTTATGTTGGGGTTTCGGGTCCTCTCATTTCTGAAGCCTTGGCGGTGCGGGATGGAGTTATCTTTGCGCGTCTTCGAGGTTATCCAAAGGTGGTAATGGACTGATTGCCGGGAGATGGCTAATATCTGAAATACTCGCCATGATTCTCTTTCCATCGTGGCTTTGATCCTTAAAGAAATCGGATTTGCTAATCCTCATGTGCCTGAAATTTTCTTATCTCTCGGTCACCATGCAGATCCGTCCGATCTGGTACCAAGATTCGTGCCTAGCTGGTTGTTTTTTTGTTCAGTGACGGTACAGGAAAAAAGAAGTCTAGGTGTGATTCGAACTCACGACGTACCTTCGGCCGTAAGACAAACGCAACCAGACAACCGTCTCAACTATTTGAGTCTTATGTTCATGTAGACAAACTACCACTATACGTTACAGAAACGTCTTTATGTTGGTTCTTATATTTTGCAATCTTTGTTGTTTTTTCTTTATATTTTCTTTTGTCTTATTTTCTGTATTTTCATTTATTCTCATCTCAGTTTTCTTGTTGTGTTTCATCCATACGTTTTCTTTATTTTTCACTGTCCTTTTAAGTTGTTATTCTCTCATAAGTTACCATTTATTTTTTTGACATTATTATTTTTTAATACAATTTGATTAATATCTTTTTTGGGCCCACCCTTGTTCATTTCATTTCATGGTTACACTCTGTCACATACTAAAATTGTACATTTTGTGTGTGTGTGTGTGTGTGACCGGCCATTTAAAAAAATACGCAAATTTGGATTCTTCTCCTTAGTATCGATTATTTTTATTTTTAATTTATTATTGTTTGATACTATATTAAATGATTTAATAATTCTATTTTATTTTCATGGTTGCACTTCTCAATACACAGAGTTTCACATATCTATTTTGCGTCTTTTAACCTTTTCTATCTGCTCTTGTATGTTTTAATATTTTTTGCTCCAATCATTTATATTGTTTACACTTCCTAAAGTTGTACATCTATCTACTTGACAAAAGTGCAATCAATTTTTAATGCGTTTTAAAAAGCTGGCTATTTTGTATAGGTAGCATTTGTGCTACACTATAGATGCAATTATACGAGTTGTATTGTTTTTGAGACAACTGCGATCAAGTTTTCTCTTTTTAAGTTTTGCTATTTTTACAAAATATTTTCCCTTTTGAATTTTTTTGGGTATGATCTAGTTAAAGTTTTCAAGTGAAAAATGTTTAAATTTTTTAAAGTTGCACTTTTCAAATGGAAAATATTTAACTTGGTCGGTCTTAGTTGCACATTCCTCCTAATTGCACATTTTCACTAAAAAAAATGTGCAACTAGGTCTAAATTGGATCTTTTCGGTCGGAAATGAGCAACATTGTCCTAATTGCACATTTTTACTCAGATATGTGCAACTATGTCCTAGTAGCATTTTTTAACTCGAATGTGTGCTACTATGTCTAAGTTGCACATTTTAAATCATAGATGTGTAACTTGGTCCTAGTTGCAGTTTTTTCACCGGATATGTGCAACTATGTTCTAGTTGTACCTTTCTATTCCGGATGTGTGATATTATCTTCAAGTTACATATTTCCACTAAAAAATGTGTAACTTGGTACTAGTTGCATTTTTTCACCCGGATATGTGAAACTATGTTCTAGTTGCAACTAGGCCCAAGTTATACCTTTTTGCTCGGAAATGTGCAACTATGACCTAGTTGCATGTTTCTCCAAAAAATGTGCAACTAGGTCTGAGTTGCACCTTTCGACTCAAATACGTGCAACTAGGTCAAAGCTACACTTTTCCACTAGTATACGTGCAACTAGGTACAAGTTGCACTTCTCTACTCGGAAATGTGTAACTAGGTGCAAGTCATGTCTTTCCACTCGGAAATGTGCAGCATGTCTAGTTGCACATTTCCACTCGCATATGTGTAACTATGTCCAAATTACACATTTCCACTCATAAATGTGTAACTTAGTCTTGGTTGCACATTTCCACCCGGGTGTGTGTAACTATGTCCTAATTGCACGTTTCCACTCACATATGTGCAACTAGGTCCGAGTTGCATTTTTATACTCGGAAATATGCGACTAGGTGAAAGTTGCGCATATCTACCCGGAAATGTGCAACTATGTACTATTTGCACCTTTCTACTCAGAAATATGCAATTAGATCCAAGTTACACCTTTCTAGGAGAAAGGTGCAACTAGATCCAAGGTGCTTCTTTCCACTGAGATATGTGCAACTAGGTTCAAGCTGCAATTTTCCACTAGGATATGTGTAACTAGTTCCAAGCTGCGCTTTTCTAATAAAACTATGCAACCAAGTACAAATTGCGGTTTTTTCACTCGGATATGTGCAACTAGGTTCACGTTTTTACTAAGAAATGTGCTTTTAAATTAAAGTTGTGCTTTTCCATTCGGAAATAGGCAACTAGCTAGGTCCAGGGTGCACTATATATTCGGGTTTTTTCTTAATTATAAACTTGCAAGATTTTATTTTTCGTGTCTTTATTTGCAGAATAGTGTTTGAGAACTTAGCAGCTAGTTACACATTTACATATTTAAAAGAAATATAGTTTGTAAATATCCTTTATTTTCTTTTTATGTAATGTATAAATACTAGATAAATTATTGTGTCTACTCAATAGATATATGACATCAGACATCGATGCCTTTTAAATTGCAACTCGGTCACCGCGTTTTTTTTTCAAAAAAATGTGTAATAGGCAAAAAAAAAAATTATACAAATTGTTGTCACTTTTTTTTACATATATGTGCAACTAAGCATGTGATTTTTCAGATAGCAGTTGCATTTATTTTGGAAAATGTACAAGTGCACCCATTTAAAAAACGTTCAGGTTTTTCATATTTTTCCCTTTTTTTGAAAAGAAATGCTCACTTTCAGATTTTAAAAAAGTTCAGGTTTTGAAAAAGAAATTGTTAGCAAAGGTAATATATTCTCCCGGTAACCAAATCATTTGAGAAAGAAAACTCAACCATCTGCAACCCAATGGGCCGTACTGCTTTGTTGTAAGGCTGGTCAAGGAATAATACGTCTCGTGGGCTGAGCAAAGCTGGATATTTGGAGGAAAAAAAAACAGGACATAGAATAGAAGACACGGAGGAAGGAAATGCTAGATAGAAGGAGCACTGCCGCGCTGCACGACCAAAATCGTTCGACCGAGACTTAAACGAAATATCAGACGACCGTGACATAGACACACCCTAAAGAAATTGGAGAGCTAGCTTGTAATTTTTCTCTTTTTCTTTTACGAGATGTTTCTAGGACCGCCAACGTTTCGGCCCATATTTCTGTGAAGTTAGCATGCACACTGATGGTACCGGATAGTTTGTTTGAGACTCCCCCAAATTTCCTTGCTGTTAGCATCTTTGGCTGATCGCGAGGGATCTTTGATCGGTGAATAAAGCTCTCTAATTTCACCGCAAAAAAAAAACACGACTGGATACATATGCCTGATCTGGTCAACCTGGAATGAAAAAATAGAGTTGAAGTTGCTTTTAGTTACACGCTCGCTTGATTATTGAACCGGGTCGATGGTGTGTCATCTTTCGGTCAGGAGCCGAATCCAGTAGCAGCAGCAGCAGTGGGCCTGGCACGTACATATGTCGGTACGTAGGTAACCGGCCTACTCTTTTGGTGACCATTCCCACGTCCGGTCCACCAGAGGACCACAAGCCCGGTCCAGAGTAGAGTAGGGAGGGTGGCGTTGGTTATCCCGCTCAAGTTGCAGCTCATCGTGGCGTGCGCAGGCCCACGACACAGTACAGCACGTCTACTCTCTCTCTCTCTCACTAATTTCTTAAAAAAAAAACCAGTTAATCCACCGTACAGGTAACGGCTGCAGACTACTGCCAGTCGGCAGAAGCTTGACCGCGTTCTGAAAAACATTAGTAGTACCCACTACCTATATCGGTTGCAATAATAGTCATTTCAATTTTGACCACATATATTATAGAATGAATGAATTTAGACTCATCTTATACATATATTCACTAATTTTATTACGTATATGGTCAAAATTATAATGTAACCGTGTCTTATAAAAGTGAACAAAGAAAGCATTTTGTTAAATTTGTCATCTTTATTACTACTCGAGTTGCAACACCCTAGTTGGCGCACAAGCTGAGAGTAATGAAGCTTTATTTTTCACACAACTTATTTTCTAGGGAGCTGCCCGGGGCTTTCAATTGTCATCTATATAGTGTGCCACCACACACATGTAAGATAATGTTTGATTGTTAGTCCACAAATCCGTAGTGAGACTAATGTACTCCACATCCTTGAGTGCCAATTTAAGCACCTTCTTTGCCTTCTTGTAAGCCCTTATGCACTCGTCTCGACTTGCCTTTCGTCCAGTGGATTGATAGAGTTGATTCAAATATTTCATCACAATGTTGAACCACTCATGTTCAACCCAACTATTCGGAATGACTACTCGTTGAAAGTGCAATATGGTCAACTAGAGGGGGGGGGTGAATAGGTGACCTACAAATTTTACTCCTTTTTCACTTTTAATGGGGCTTTTAAGAAAGTAAATGCTTGATTACCTAAATGTGCAACTAAGTGAAAACCCTAGGTGATAAGAAGCAAGTAGCAGCGGAAATAAAGGAGCGGTACAAGATAACAACAAGTGAAAACACGGAGACAAGGATATGTTTCCCGTAGTTCCTTCTTAAAAGAAGTACGTCTACGTTGGAGAGGTGGGGAGCCACCTAGGCGCTCCTCAATAGCACGGATGTGCACACCTTGTTCTCCTTGAGCTTCTCCGGTGAGGGAGATTCTCGTTTCCACTATGAGGTCGACTTGAAGGCGTTGACCAAACCTTTACAAGGGGTTGAGGCTACTCCACAAGTGAGATGGAGGCTCTCAACAATCGAAGCTTCTTGCTACAAGGTGGAAGCTACAAGCACTAGGGTTTCCCTTGGATGACAAAGCAACCAAGAGATTACAAGATCCCAAGAGTTGTGGTGTGGGTACACACGTTTTGGCTTGGTGGAAAGGTAGATCTAGACCTCCTCCATGAGATCCTTGAAGGGCATCGAGTTTGGTTGGAGGAGGAGGGAGATCGGGGCGATTTGAGCTCTACAACAATGGAGGAGAGAGAGGAATGGACGAGCTACCTATCTAGAGGAAGAAGACAGCTATTTATAGGCTCCTCCAGAATCTGACCGTTGCAGTCTTGCGGGACCGGAAATTTCCGGGCTAAAGGCCGGAATATTCCGGTCGGAAGGGCCGGATATTTGAAAAGTCCGGGGGGCGGATAATTGAAATATCCGGGGGCGGAATATTCCGCCCCAATACTCCGCCCCCATCTCTGTGCGCAGGCACCAACACATAGATGAGAAAACTGCTAAGGACCAAGGGCCGGATTTTTGCTACGGAAATTTCCGGGGCAAATTTCCGCCCCACCTTCTGTGCGCGGGCATCAACTTCTGGTAGAAAAATGGCTAAGGACTTTGATGCCCGGAATATTGAAATATCCGGGGGGCGGATAATTGAAATGTCCGGGCCCGGAATTTTCCGGACTGAATTTTCGCCCCCATCTCTGTGCGCGGGCAATGCGAAGAAGACCAAATTCTGCTAAGTCCTTGGAGGCCGGATTTTTGGCCCGGAAATTTCCGGGGCAAATTTCCGCCCCGGCTTCTGTGCGCGGGCAGGAAAATACTTAGTCGTTTTCGTGGAAGCCAGAAGAGTGGCCGGAAATTTCCGGTGAGGGGCCGGATAATCCGCCCCATAGGATCCGGAATTTCCGCCCTGTATACTGAAAAATACGGTGGCTGAATTTCCACAATAGTGATCTTCTCTTTGATCTTTTGACTTGGATATATCGATGATCATGTAAAGTAATAGCTGCACAGGCTGAACCACATTGTTAGATAGGAGATATCCGTGTTAGCATCATCACCAAAATCATTAGAGGGATCATGAGCTTTCAATCTCCCCCTTTTTGGTGAATGATGACAACACGGGTATTTGCAGGGAATAAAGCTAACAATGCAGAATATAGAAACATCACACATAGCATATATAGGAGACATGCCTCCCAATAATAATAGTTCAACACAAATGACTAGTACGGTAGAACGGAGTTCGAAAAAGACGCACGAAAAACGGAAAGGGCACGAAAGAACGAAAGAGAAACCCTCGCCAAGCAAATCCCCACGATCATCTAAATCTTCTCCCCCTTTGGCATCAAGACACCAAAAAGAGAAAAGAGAGAGCTACGTCCCATGGAGCACACTCTAGGCCTGGGTATCCTCGTCGTCCTCTTCAGCTTCACTGTCGGTGGCAGTCTCCATGTCCTCATCTTCATCAACACCAATATCCCAGTCAACATCACGGTTGTTCCAGTTCCTGTAGGCAACCCGAGGAGGAGGAAGTGGTGGCACAGAGGGAGTCTTGAGGGCAGTCATGATGTGATGCTGATTCTCCAAGATGGTGCGGCGTTCCACATAGGCTGCGTAGTTCTCCTTGTGGAGGCAAACAGTCAAGCTGAGCACCTTCTCAACAGCACGAGCAAGTCACGAGCGCTTCTTCTTTCCAGGAGGAGGAGGACGCATGCGAGCATCCCTGTGACCCTGTCCAGATCCACCAACATCATGAGCAGCCTGCTGAGTATGAGCAGACTTCTTGTAGAGGTTGACATCCTTGTGATCCTCACAGTCCAACTCCAAGTCTTCTCGGAGCGCCTCAGGATAGCGTGCCTTGATCAGCTTCATGATATAGGGGGCATATGGTGGCACCTTGCGATGGAAAAGAGCATAGTGGATCTCATTGAAAATGAAGTCCATGACATCCACCCTGTGAGCCTCCATATCAGTCATATCAGTCTCAGAAAAGGTCAGGAATGCATGGTGCATAAGGTTGACCAATCCGCCACGAATAGCATCATTGTTCCCCGCACTTGGAGCAATGGACTCCCTGAACATGCGCAGGAGAATATCATAGACTGCAAAGAGGCCTTTAGCCGAACCAACTGTGCCGCGAGGACCATAGAGCTCAGCAAGCCTGTTCTTCTGGTACTCTTCCCCATGAATGTGCATACGGTGGCCCTGAGGAGTGTTGAGGCCAGCAAACGGATAGTCAAGAACAGTGGCAAAGTCATGGAAGTTTGCAGTGAGCAGGTGAGGGCCAGACATCCAGGACATCCCAATATCTTCAGAATCATCAATGACAAGAGTAGCAAAGAACTGCTGGATGTAGGTGGTGTTGTAAGAGCAGCGAGTCTCCATAAGCTGACGAAGACCAAGGACCTCCACAAGCTGAACAGAGTTGTTGAAGTACTCGGGGTTGGCAGCTAGATGGGCAAAATTGATAACCTTCATGGGGCAAACTGGTTTGCTCATAACTGTGTAGACCTGCTTGAAGAGAGACTCCTGCTCGACGTGCCAAAAGCACGAGTCAATCGTGGGGTCCTGAGGACCCTCCGTGTACCAAGCCTTCTTGCGCCATTCAGAAAAATCAGCAATGGGCATAGTGCCCACATTGAGAGGTGCCTTGCCTTGCTGCCTACCAGCTCTGCGAGCAGCCCGATCAGCCTCACGTTGTTGCTCATAAGCTCGCTGAGCATCTCGTTCACGCCGGCGGGTTTCATTGTCTTCCACAAAAGTTCCCTCCTCATTCTCTGTCAGATGGCGGAGGCGTTTGCGGGAACTGAGCAGCTTTCCAGACCTAGAGGTGGAACCATCTGCGAGAAAAGCAAAAGAAAGCCAAAGGAAAAAGCAAACAAACATCAAAAACGGGGGCTCACGAAATGAGGAATGGAATTGGGAAGTTCTGTTGCAGAGTCAGTATAGGCCGGAAATTCCGGTCATGGAGACGGAAATTCCGGAGGACGGAAATTCCGGCCTCAGGGCAAATTTCCGGGGTGCGGAAATTCCGGCCCTGGGCGGAAATTTCCGGCCTGCGGGATTTTCGAAACCAGATCTGAATCTGGGCCTAAAATGAATCTGGAACAAGGGATCTAGTACGAGGATGAATACATGGTGCGTTGTGTGAACAAGGTACCATGCTAGATCAGGAACAAACCCTAGATTGAAAATGCATCTACTCAACCCAAAATTTTGCGGAGAAGACAAACACGTACCGGGATCCATGGAGGAAGGGACGTGCGGTCTCTTAATCCGCAAAGGAAGAGGAGAGGCAGAGGAGGGAGGCAAAGGAGCCTCCCGGAAGGCTCGGAGGCGGCGGCGGCTGGCTGGGGCGAGTGGAGAGACGAGGGGAGGAAACAGTGCGGAACCGTCTCCTCCCGTCGCCCTTATATAGCCCCAGACCAAGGGCACCGGAAATTTCCGGTGTTAATACCGGATATTCCGGACCCCGGAGATTTGGGCCGGAATATTCCGCCCAATTATCCGGTGTGCCTTCTGCGAGCGGGCACGCTGGATAGGTGGGGGGATTATTCGAGTCCAAATCTCCCTCCGGAAATTTCCGTGGTTTAGGGCACGGAATATTCCGGGCCCCCGGAAATTTGATCCGGAAATTTCCGCTGAAATTTCCGGGGTGCCTTCTGCGAGCGGGCACAACGAAACTTAGCGAAATTTCGGGGACAAACGTCTGAGGGCCGGAATATTCCGGTCCTGGGCCGGAATTTCCGGGGTGCCAAAACCAACCGAGTTTGGTGGAAAATGGATCAAATCGTGAGCCTCCAAAGATGCAAAAAGGACACAAACTAACTCAAAACACGAGAAAAACATCAACAATGAAATCCAAAGAAAAGGTTGGTGGCTGAAGCCACCGTGTTTGAGTGATACCAAGGAGCCGCGAAGATGTATCTTGGACTCAAAAGTACAACTCACGTTTAAAGCACTATAAGTCACAAATTGACTAGATATGCATGACGTTTTGGTTGTTTTATGCATGATAGGTGGAGTGTTGGTCCATGAGTTGAACTACGCTCCCCCTATGTCCATGCCTACATCTAGACTAGATAGCATATATAATGAGGGTACTTATGCAAGGGTTCAAGAGAAGTTAGACGCATCGATCACATTTAGTTCATTCCTCAAACCCCGGAATCTTGGTTCGTCAAGGGCCTTCGTGAAGATATCCGCGAGTTGATCCTTGGTCGCAACATATGAGAGGTCAATATCACCCTTCTCAACATGATCCCGAATGAAGTGATGCCGTATCTCAATGTGCTTTGTCTTGGAGTGAAGAACGGGATTGTAGGCGATCTTGATGGCACTCTCATTGTCGCACAAGAGAGGAACATTGTCGAAGATGATGCCATAATCTCTCAATGTTTGCCGCATCCAAAGTAATTGAGCACAACAACTCGCTGCGGAGATGTATTCGGCCTCAGTGGTGGAGAGAGCAATGCAGTTTTGCTTTTTGGAAGACCAACACACCAATGAGCGACCAAGAAATTGACAACTCCCGGATGTAGATTTCCTATCCGTCTTCTCTCCCGCATAGTCCGCATCCGAATACCCAATGAGCTGAAAGCTTGAACCCTTGGGATACCAAAGACCAAAGTTTGGGGTATGAACTAAATATCGAAAGATACGCTTAACCGCTTCAAGATGACTTTGTCGAGGGGAGGCTTGAAACCTTGCACATTTACCAACGCTATACATAATATCGGGTCTAGATGCACAAAGGTAAAGCAAAGAGCCAATCATGGAGCGGTATACCTTTTGATCTACCTCTTTACCATTCGGATCGGGTTTCAAATCAACCGTCGTGGACATGGGAGTCTTCATAGGTTTAGCATCATGCATATTGAATCGCTTGAGCATATCTTGAGTATACTTGGCTTGCTTGATGAATGTGCCTTCGGGATGTTGCTTGATCTCAAAGCCAAGAAAATACTCCAATTCTCCCATCATAGACATCTCGAACTTGTCCGTCATAAGCTTGCAAAACTCATCATTGAATGCAACGTTAGTGGAACCAAAGATGATATCATCCACATAGAGTTGGCATATGAACAAGTCGCCTCCGACCTTTTTGGTGAAAAGGGTGGGATCGATTAAACCAACATTGAACCCACGATCTACCAAAAACTCTTTAAGGTGCTCGTACCATGCACGTGGAGCTTGTTTAAGCCCATATAGCGCCTTATCGAGTTTGTAGACATGATCGGGGTGGTTGGGATCTTCGAAACCCGGAGGTTGCTTGACATAAACCAACTCATGGATGGGACCATTCAAGAAAGCACTTTTAACATCCATTTGTTGCAATTTGAAGTTATGATGAGAGGCATATGCAAGTAAGATGCGAATAGATTCAAGACGAGCAACGGGAGCGAATGTTTCACCGAAATCGACACCTTCGACTTGAGAGAAGCCTTGAGCAACCAATCTAGCCTTGTTGCGGATGACGATGCCGTCCTTGTCTTGTTTGTTCTTGAAGATCCACTTAGTGCCGATGACGTTCTTGCAATCTTTGGGCCTTGGAACCAATTTCCACACTTTGTTGCGCTCGAAATTGTTGAGTTCATCGTGCATAGCTTCAAGCCAATCTTGATCTTCAAGAGCTTCATAGACCTTCTTTGGCTCAATGTGCGAGACAAATGCATGTGCTTTGCTAAAGTCCGCTAGTTGCCTCCTTGTGACGACCCTTCCACGAACTTGTCCAAGAATCATATCCTCCGTATGGCCGGCACGAGCAAGATTATCGAGCCTTCTCTTTGCTCTACGAGCTAGCATCTCCTCCAAAGTTTCCTTGGATAGGGCTTGATCATCACCTTCATCATCGGAGACATGTCCACCTTGGTCTTGATCATTGATGGGAGATGGATCCCTAACGTGATGAGTTGCATCATCACCATGTGTATCTTGTTCTCCATTATGAGCTTGGCCTTCATCATGAGCTTGCCCTTGATTGTTTGCTTGGCCTAGTGGTGAGGCATGAGGGCTTGGTGCATCTTGTTGGGTAGCATGGTTATCAATGGATGTAGTCAATGGCTCCACTTGAGTAGAGCATAGTCCTTCTCCCTCCGTCATCCGGTTTTCCTCAATGGGGATTATTTCACCAATCCCCATTCTTCTTATGACGATGGGAGGAATTGCATCTCCTACAATACCATGATCTATACGGCCCCCTTGGGACCCATTATCCTCATCGAACACCACGTCTATAGCTTCTTCAACTTGTCCGGTGGATTTGTTGTAGACTCTATAGGCGTGAGAGTTTGTGGCATAACCAACAAAGATACCCTCATAGGATTTAGTCTCGAACTTTGACAAGCGTTTCCCTCTTTTGCGAATGAAGCATTTGCATCCAAAGACCTTGAAGTATGAAACGTCCGGCTTCTTGCCCGTGAGAATCTCATAGGGGGTCTTGTTCAAAATCTTGCGGAGATATAATCGGTTGCTAGCATGACAAGCGGTGGAGACGGCCTCGGCCCAAAAGTTGTAAGGAGAAGAGAACTCCGCAATCATGGTACGAGCCGCATCCATAAGAGTCCGATTCTTTCTCTCCGCCACACCATTTTGTTGAGGAGTGTAGGGAGTGGAATATTGATGAGCAATGCCTTCCTCACTAAGAAATCCCTCAACGGTGTAGTTCTTGAACTCGGATCCATTATCACTCCGGATCGCCATGATGCTCGTATTATGTTGTCTTTCCACCAAAGTGATGAATTCGATGACCCGCTTTTGAGTCTCACTCTTTCTCTTGAAGAAGTACACCCAACAATATCGTGAGTAATCATCCACAATCACCAAGCAATACTTTTTGCCTCCAAGACTATCATATGATAGAGGACCAAAGAGGTCCAAGTGAATGAGCTCGAGGATTCTTGATGTAGTGATGTTCGTCTTGGTGGGATGTGCTTCTCCATGTTGCTTTCCTAGAACGCAAGAGCTACACACACGATCTTTGGCAAACTTAGCATTTGTTAGTCCTAGAACGTGATTGCCACTTTGAAGGTCATGCAACGTCCTCATATTGGTGTGGGCTAACCGGCGATGCCATAGCCAACCCACATCAACTTTAGCCATTAGGCATGTCGCGGCACACGTGTCTCCTTTGGAGAAGTCCACTACATACATGCCGTTCTCGACATGCCCAACAAAGGCTACTTTAAGAGTCGTTTCCCAAGTGACAATCACATTCTCCTTATTAAAGAAAGAGGTAAAACCACTTTTAGCAAGTTGAAGAACCGAGATGAGATTGTAGCCAAGGGACTCAACAAGAAGAACATTCTCAATTGACAAGTCATTTGAGATTGCTACCTTGCCTCGTCCCAATACCTTTAGTTCGGAGTTGTCACCAATAGTGACGCAATTGAGATGAGGTAGTGGAGGAAGAATATCACTCATTGCGTCATTGCTTCCGGTCATATGTTGGGATGCACCACTATCCACCGTCCATTTGCTCGTACCGGAAGCACTCCCCTACAATAGATTAGTTGCTTGATTTAGGGACCCATTTTTGAATGGGTCCTCTCATGTTAGTGACAAGGGTCTTAGGAACCCAAATACTCCAATGATAATCGTCACCATAAGAAGTACCAACATATTTAGCATATACATGACCATCTCTAGATTTCATAAGAACATAAGATGGATTATATTTCCCGGCAAAGTTATTGTGAGTGGTGCTCCCCCTAGAGGTCTCACCACCCACAATAGTGTTGGTCTCCTTCCCTTTGGTCACCTCTCCCTCTTTCACAAATCTTACTTCTTGTGAGGAGGAGGTGACTCTCTTCTTGTTCTTCTTCTTGTACTTCTTCTTTGACTTGGCAACATAGCCAAGTCCCTCCTTTCCATTGTTGGCATGATGAGAAGCAATCTCATGGAAACTCTTCTCATTTCCTACAAGATTAGTTGTACCACAAGTATTGCTAGACAAGACATTCAAGCTAGAAGATGAAGTGGATACTACTTGCTTGTTTGATTGTTGAGCTAGAAGATTGTCACGAGATTTGGTTAACTTGTCATGAATTTCCTTAAGAGACATGAACTCTTTTTCAAGTTTTTCATAACGAGTGCCAAGTTCCTCGTGAGCAATTCCTAGCTTTAATTCTTCATGCTCAAGAGTTTTAATTAAGGCAAGAGATTGTGCATTTTCCTTCCTAAGCTTAGAGACACTTATGGCAAAGTTTTCTTCAAGACAAGACAATTTCTCCTCAAGTGAGGCACGAATGGAACGCTCATTATCAAGAGCTTTTTCAAGCTCTTGCTCATTGCAAGTATGACCTCCATGGCTTTCTAAGGTCATGATGATCTCCTCCTTTTCATCAACAAGAGAGTTAGCCTCATCAAGTTGCCTCAAAAGGGAGTTCACCTTTTCCTTAGTCTCCCCCTTAAGGCTAGATAGCCATAAGCTTAACTCATTAGACTCACTATCCTCCTCACAAGCATTTTCAACACAATCCAATAACGAAGGAGGGTTAGTGACAATGGTCTTAGAGTTGGGAGAGCATACCGAAGTGGCTTTTGCCATAAGACATGTAGGTCGGGTTGCCACATTCTCATTGGGGGATTCGAATAGAGAGATCGAAGGTGAGGATGCGGTGGCCTTGGCGATGTGAGCTACACCTACCACCTCATCTTCTCCTTCATCTCCGGAGATGTAAGTCTCAAGAACCGCCCCTTCTTGTACGTAGAGAGCTCTTGGAACCTTCCTTGCAAAGTTCTTGTTTTGAGGAGGCTTGGTCTTGTTCTTGCGAATGAGCTTGCCTTCGTTCTCTTCTCTTGGCTCAAAGGGGCACTCCTTCACGAAGTGGTTAGCGCTACCACAATTATAGCATGTCCTTGAGCGCTCCCCCTTCTTCTTGTAGTTCTTGTTTCGTGGAGGCCTTGGAGATCCGGCCTTGTGAGCTTCCCATCTCTTCCAATATCCATGCATAGCAAGGGCAATGCACTTGTGAGCTCCTGTGTAAGTATCTTCATAGTCTTCCTCATCATCATCATCTTCTTCACTTTCATCGACTCGAGCCATTGCTTTTGACTTTAATGCAAGGTTGGGAGACTTTCCCATCCCTCTAGAGCGAGCTAGAGCATCATCCGCACTCTTGTGAGAGAGAGAGATTGCGATGAACTCACTAAGAACACCTATGGAGTTGAGAGTATTGTAGTCCGCTCTAGTCCGGATGCTAGTGGCAAGATTCTTCTCGAAGGGTGTGATAGCCTTGACAAACTTCCTCTTTATCCATTCATCCGTGATCTCTTCCTTGCCAAAGTCTCTCAGTTGATTGGCGAGAGTGACAACTCGTCTATAGAGCTCTTCAGGAGTCTCATCCTCTTGCATAACAAAGTTCTCGGAGTTGTCAATGGCCACATCATACTTGGAGGACTGAATACTAGCATTTCCTTGAAACAAGGTATCAAGTTTGTCCCAAGCTTCCTTGGCGGTCTTGCAACCGCGAATGTGAGTGAGATGCTCCCTTGGGAGAGCCTTCTGGATGATAACAAGAGCAGTTTTGTTGAGTTGAGATTCAACATCCTCCCTTGGAGTCAAGTTGCTTGGATCATGAGGATGAAACCCATGGATCACGCTTCTCCACAAAGCCGTACACGATCCTGAAATGTGAGATTCCATTTCAAACTTCCAAGAGGAAAATTCGTTAGTGTTAAGGATGGGTGGAACTCCAACATTAAGGATGTGTGGCATGGAAACGATTGGGTGGATGGAATCATAGTTTTGCGGTGGTGGAACTTTTGAATTGGACCCCGAACCATTAGCCGTTTGAGACTTGGAGCCACCTTCACTCTCCTTAGCTTTGGCTTTAGCCTTTTGAGCGGCTTTAGCCTTAGCTTTGGCAATGTTTGCTTCGATTTCGGAAATGTCCGGATTTGTTTCCTCATCCGAACTATCCTCGTCGGTGACATGGGGAGAGTGGGACGGCTCCTTGGTTCTACCCATCATGTTCTCCAACATCTTCTTGATGGAGGAGACCTCCGAGCCCACACTAGAGCTAACCTTCGACAATTGGGTTTGTATGGTACAAACCGTTGTCTCAAGGTTGGCTATAGTGTCGGCCATTTTGGAGAGCTCCTCCTTAGAAGTTTCGGGAACATCCCCGTTGACCATGATTACTCTTAGGCGGTTAAGCCCGATACAAGAGCCGAGGCTCTGATACCAATTGAAAGTGCAATATGGTCAACTAGAGGGGGGGTGAATAGGTGACCTACAAATTTTACTCCTTTTTCACTTTTAATGGGGCTTTTAAGAAAGTAAATGCTTGATTACCTAAATGTGCAACTAAGTGAAAACCCTAGGTGATAAGAAGCAAGTAGCAGCGGAAATAAAGGAGCGGTACAAGATAACAACAAGTGAAAACACGGAGACAAGGATATGTTTCCCGTAGTTCCTTCTTAAAAGAAGTACGTCTACGTTGGAGAGGTGGGGAGCCACCTAGGCGCTCCTCAATAGCACGGATGTGCACACCTTGTTCTCCTTGAGCTTCTCCGGTGAGGGAGATTCTCGTTTCCACTATGAGGTCGACTTGAAGGCGTTGACCAAACCTTTACAAGGGGTTGAGGCTACTCCACAAGTGAGATGGAGGCTCTCAACAATCGAAGCTTCTTGCTACAAGGTGGAAGCTACAAGCACTAGGGTTTCCCTTGGATGACAAAGCAACCAAGAGATTACAAGATCCCAAGAGTTGTGGTGTGGGTACACACGTTTTGGCTTGGTGGAAAGGTAGATCTAGACCTCCTCCATGAGATCCTTGAAGGGCATCGAGTTTGGTTGGAGGAGGAGGGAGATCGGGGCGATTTGAGCTCTACAACAATGGAGGAGAGAGAGGAATGGACGAGCTACCTATCTAGAGGAAGAAGACAGCTATTTATAGGCTCCTCCAGAATCTGACCGTTGCAGTCTTGCGGGACCGGAAATTTCCGGGCTAAAGGCCGGAATATTCCGGTCGGAAGGGCCGGATATTTGAAAAGTCCGGGGGGCGGATAATTGAAATATCCGGGGGCGGAATATTCCGCCCCAATACTCCGCCCCCATCTCTGTGCGCAGGCACCAACACATAGATGAGAAAACTGCTAAGGACCAAGGGCCGGATTTTTGCTACGGAAATTTCCGGGGCAAATTTCCGCCCCACCTTCTGTGCGCGGGCATCAACTTCTGGTAGAAAAATGGCTAAGGACTTTGATGCCCGGAATATTGAAATATCCGGGGGGCGGATAATTGAAATGTCCGGGCCCGGAATTTTCCGGACTGAATTTCCGCCCCCATCTCTGTGCGCGGGCAATGCGAAGAAGACCAAATTCTGCTAAGTCCTTGGAGGCCGGATTTTTGGCCCGGAAATTTCCGGGGCAAATTTCCGCCCCGGCTTCTGTGCGCGGGCAGGAAAATACTTAGTCGTTTTCGTGGAAGCCAGAAGAGTGGCCGGAAATTTCCGGTGAGGGGCCGGATAATCCGCCCCATAGGATCCGGAATTTCCGCCCTGTATACTGAAAAATCCGGTGGCTGAATTTCCACAATAGTGATCTTCTCTTTGATCTTTTGACTTGGATATATCGATGATCATGTAAAGTAATAGCTGCACAGGCTGAACAACATTGTTAGATAGGAGATATCCGTGTTAGCATCATCACCAAAATCATTAGAGGGATCATGAGCTTTCACTCGTGAACCATTATCATCTTAGCAATGAGCTCCTTACTGATTGTTTGCTCAAATCCAACATCTCCCATGGGAGTATTTTCACTAACATTGATTGGCTTGAACCCAAGAACTTTTTGCATCTTTACCCTCTCAAGTTTCCTTATGTGGTGCCTTCATTTCTTTTAGTGTCTATTGAGGATTGAGGTGTTTGAACCTTGCTTATATGCACAGTGATTAGTCCAATGGTTGAACCTTGCCTTCAACACCTTAGGCCTTTTTGGATCTTCTTTTGTGTCAACCATCACCTTCTCAAAATGCTCCCAAGCGGGAGAATTCTCTATGCATTCTTTTGGTCCCTTGTCTTGTTTCTTCTTTGCTTTGACACTTTCTTTATCTTCTCCCGGACTAATATGCACTGCTTCTTACTCAACTTCATCATTTTGACGAGAACCTAGAAGATCATCCTTGTAAATTTTAGGGTACACCGAAGTTCTAGTATTACTCCATAATACTTTACGCCTTCGTGCGTCCGTGTTTTTTTTCCCGCAAGAGGTTTCCACGTAAAAAAACGTGTATCATTTCTCTTATTTGATGTCTATTTTATTAACATATCTATATATATGGGCTCTGCTAGAGTTGCTCTTATAATATTTGTAATAGTGATCTCGTATTTCCTTTCTTCAATTGCATAATCTGAATCAAATTATCCCGCAGATCCTGGCTCCCTTATCTTGGATGGGAGCCTTCCCTTACAAGATGCATTCCTTTGAACTTGTCAATCTAGCTTCTATTTAGGTCCATTTTTACTCTATGTAGCCACGGGAAGACTTGAAATCGAGGAAGCTCTTGCTCGCCAATAGAATTAAACTGTTCTTGGATCAGAGTTGTTGCAATATTACATAAGGTAAAAGTTCCCTGGCGGGGAGCCCATCGTCCCACACCATCGGCCCCCAAAAGCACACCGCGACGGCCGCCGTGGAAACTAGGCTCGTCGGGAGATTTGACCCTTCCTCCCTCGCTCGATGCTTCGTGCAGCCACGGCGACACGGCAGGCCGACAACCATATGGATGACTTGAAATGGAAGAGGAAGCCTGATCTGATCAAGTGCGGGGCCAGTGTGACGCCTAGTCTTGTCGTGCAACGGGAGGGTGACCCTCGGAGAATTGGAGCAACGAGATGGAAATAGAAATAGAGGAGAGTAAATTCGATTGACAGGTATGCGCTTTAGCAATTCAAATTGCTTCCAGGAAAACTTAATTTCGCCGGTATCCACACTCGTATTGTTCCTTTGTCGTCATTATTTTTCCATGGTGGATGTCCGGACATTAATATGTATGCGATTTATACATATGTGATGGCGGAGGCATGCAAAACCCGAAGGTCCAGAAGGGGCGATCGACCATGGTGTACTGCTTCTTGGACCAAGTTTGATGACCTGTTCTACGTCTGCTGTTCTCGACGAGACAATGGAGATGGATTCATTGGGGAAGAAAGTCTTTGAGATGTGTGTGGCACAAGTGTCGTCTCCTCATATGCAGATTAACGGGTGGGGAAATAGATCCGGTCTCATAAGTTTTTTTTTTCCAGTGTACAATACACATGGGTTTGTGTCTGAAAGAAAACTTATACATGGTTTTGTTACAACAGAAGAGAGCACCAGGTCAGCGGTGGACTTGGTCTAGGTGTGTCAAAGAAAAGAAAACTGCCTTTCGCTGTAGCTGGAATAGCTAACCAATATATGCGCGCAAAGTTTCGGTCAAAGTCACTAAGATTTGAACTCAGGGAGTTTCGGTCAAAGTCACTAAGATTTGAAGTCAAGCACCAATACCTCGGATATTTCAAAGGAAAACCAGCTACCTCACCGCAGATCAAAAGCAACGGGAGCGAGAGCCAGGGGAACAGCGGTAGCAGAACCCGGTAGCAGCGGCAGGCAACAAGACACGACTTTCATCACATAAGATATATCATGTGCAAGTTTTGTTCTCAGAATCCGCATCATAGCATACAAATACTTCTTTTTTTTTGGCGGTTGCATAGGCATCATTCTAATATGTACAGATTTAGGACGCAGGGTTCAGTTTGCAATCTGCGTTCAGTATCAACATATACGAACCTCTTGCTTTCAGATTTGGTGATACAAATAGAAATCGTGTTTCTCTCTTGTAAGTATTTTCGGTACAAGATTGGTCAATGAATACGCAAGAATCAGCAGATAAAATCAGTCCAAGTTAACCATTATCGCTGCAGCGCTACAAGATAATTTCAGACCAGGAAAAAGCCTTTAGGCATGATCTAAGGCTTCTTATTCCAGTGCTCTCAAATATCAGAGATAAGTAAGAATTGCCAAACCATGGTTAATAATCAAGTATAGTCAACTGTTAAGCATCAATTTTATGATTCATCGTATTCATGTGTGTTCACTCTCGTCCATCATGCACGCATAAGAAGTTAGTTGTAGCTGCCTCTGCCTCAACACCCAAAGCGCCACCGCTGCGGGGAAGTTAGTTTGTAGCTGCCTTTGCCTCACAGCAGCGGGGAGCAGGGCTCTCTTTTTAGAAATTAGCTGCTGTTTATTTCTTCTACATCTCACCGTTGAGCATACTGCGGCCTGCGGGGTACAAAATATAATGCTACTCCATTTCCTGAACAGCGCTGGACCCGTAATCAATGGCGGCTGAGATGGTCAGTTCTGCAATTGTTGGGAAGGCTGTTAGCCAAATATTTTCTGGTATTACCACCAGGAAACACAAAGATGAAACCGCTCTAGGTGCTGGCCTGGAGAGGCTGGAGATGGCACGCATCAAGATGGAGGCCGCACTCGAGACATCTGATAAGTGGCAGATCACCGACGCATCACTGCTTCATTGGCGGAAGAGGCTGGAGCGTGCTGCCCAGGACTGCGACGACGAAGCGCGCAGATGCAAGCAGCTCTTTCTGGAAGAAGATGAAGAGAAGGAGGTGCTAAGGCATTTCTCGTTTCCTAGACGGCTCGCGCACGCGACCAAGGCATATGTCTCCTCCTTCCTAGGCCATGACAACGGTCGCGTCAACGCTGTCCATAGATTCGAGAGGATTGCTGACGGTGCTACCGAGTTCATGAGATTCGTGCAGCTCGGAGGAACACCCCGACAGCCCCTCTTCTTCGACCCTCTCATCGGGCATGTCTTCACAGGCAAAAAATGTGCAGTATATAGTGCGGCAACCGGGAGGCGGGCATCACTTCTTTGGCATACGGCCGATGTTCTTCGAGGACCGTGGACTAGAGGCCATGCTATCCTTCATATATGAAGATTCCAAGGTGCCCAAGAACAGTTTTCGCATCAACTTACTGATGCGTCTTTCCCGGAGTACAGACATAATTGGAACTACAGTTAAGTGCTTACGACTTGTTACACCTCACTTCAAATCCATGGCCGACGTTGTGATCAAAGAGATCACACAACTCCCTACGCAAGATTTCACCTGTTTGGCTCCGAGTGACAACATGGAACACTGGGACCAGATACATAAAGCTTTGACTGGATGGTTCCGCCCAGATCCATTATGCTGTCAAGGATATGGGCACCAAGTTGTGCCTTCTTGTCGCGGCAGCAGCGGGAACAATGTGAGACTTTCAAGCATATTACCAGAACCAGTATCTCAAGTGTTTTTTCAGTGTCACGTCTCACTATCCGAGTACAATAACCTGCCGGGATCAACCGCTGGCTGTGACGCGTCTTCTCTAGAGAATTACCCACATTTGAAGCTAGGAATGTTGTTCATGCCGCATGATTCTCTAGAGGACCCCAAGTCCACAGGAGAGGGCTCCGCAATTGAGGTGATCGATGGAGAGAAACAACATCTCACACATGTAAACGTTCACCAAGACCAACTCGACGAGATGCTGCTGCCCAAGGCGATCGATTACCTTTACCACAACGTCGAGGCTACGACGTACCAGATATGCTGGAGGTCTAACCATGGCAGTGCGCACCTATACGTGGAGAAGAGAAGTGCTACGAGAATGCCTAGAGCACGCAGAGCCTCCACACAACAAGGTAGAAACAAGAGTGGTCAAGTCCTTTGTAAGATGCAGCAAGAGCAGATGAAGAAAGTGCAGTGGAAGAAATTAGCTGAAGATTTCCTGAAACTATGGGCCGTGCGTTCCTCAGAGAAGTTACAAAGAACGTTTAAGGCATGGTGGGAGAACCCAGCAGGGCAAGGCTAAAGGCATGCCTCAAACAGTGTAAGAAACACATAGCGGTTTGTGGTATGTAGCTTAATTTCACAAGAATCAGGTAGTATCCCCACGTAATTTCACAAGAGTTCTACGTACCTCTGGCATGTATCATTATTGTATTGTGCCCGCTAGTGTCGTCATATCATATGCTGAATGATATATATGTACTGTAATAACCACATATGCAGTTTTCATCTTGACATAATATCAGGCAAAATTTAGTGTTGAACATCACCTGACCGACTGGTAAGCAGAGATTGACTATAGTCCGCCCCTTAGCTTTCTCTTCGTGTCACAAGCGCCTCGAGCTAGCGCCAAGCTCAGTATAGGTACGACTCTATGTCCTTGTGGATTGACGTTCAATTGTCTGGTTATTAACTCTTTCCCTTAATATAGATACCATCTGCATTGCTCCAGGAATTCTTTAGAATATTGCCTTTGAAAAAAAGGAGTTTAATGAATATAGCTATTGTCAGAAGAAAATCAGTACAGATGGTAATGGGTGTTCAAACCAGGTTGGGAATGAAACCATGGAAACCGACAAATACTATTAAAGTTCATTTCTCTTTGTTACCTAATCGCGCTGGCTAAATTTGATCCACGGGTTTCAGAAACCCGTAGTTGAACACCCCTACACATGGTGTATCGAGTATATATCAAATGGTAGTAGATTACATCATGATAATTAGAAAGAATACTTACCAAATATGCTATTGGTATATCATAAGTTATGTCTGTGATGACTTGCATAAACATGAGTGTTTATATGCACCATCAGTAGAATAAACTTACAAATACAGTTTGCTATTCAGATCAATCCCGATCTATCTGATCCTCCAACGGTGCAGATCAACACGGTAATCCCCGATCCATCGCTAATCCCGTTATTGCTTCATTCAATCACGTTAAATGGACCACTTTTGTTAACTTATGAAATAATGACAAGCAACAGAATTCGGAACACACTATTCACAAAGAACTAATTATATGCGGAATAAATTGGTATGAATGGAACATGTATGATGAAATATTAAATACTATTTGGAAGCTACATCAAGCAGTGGAGGAACCAGAAGTACAAAGTTGTGATGTCAGTCCAAACTCCAAACCAAACCTGTGATGTCAAATACATGCATTTGTATTAATTTTTAAACTTTTTGCATGATTTTTACCCTATATTAATTTTGCCCAAAATGTTGCGTAGTCAATTGACTATATAGCTATAGTGTGGCTCCGCCACTAACATTAATAATGCAAGGAAATGTGACTCACAGATCACTGTAAACAAAAAAAAAGAACTGTCCACTTTTTGGACAACATGAAGATGTCCAAAATTCATAACAAAAAGAGACAACGGGGACTAGTATTCACTAAATTTCTGCTTGACGTGTTAACAATATATAAATTCATAAAAAAATCTTTGTTACGAGCCTGTGAAGCATTCTGTCGAGCAACTGGTGTGCAGAATATATTGAAAATCCTGACAGCAGCAAGGAAAGGCATCGTGTATTGCAGAAGATTAGTTAGGGCTAGGAGAGAAGGACACCAGAATTTGGAGACACATCAGGGAAATTAATGGAGGGAGAAATAAACTGCACCTGTCACTTGATCTTGGGGCGGAGTGACGACTGGCGAACACGGCAGTTCAGTGGAGGAATCCCTCGCTGCTGAATCCGATCCCAGATTCCATCCGGGCGCCTTGGGACCCGCCACACAAGTGAGCCTAGCTGCCTTGCCTAGGATCCAACAAGAATCAGAGCCGACAAGCATTGCAGGAAAGGGAAGGCAGAGGTAGAGGGGTAAGAATTCAGAAAGAGTAGTCTGAACTTTTAGATGTTAGTTCGGCTCGATACTTGTTGTTTTGATCGAGAAGCAGTTGGGCTGAAGAGGCCACCATGGCCTCTTGCTCTTGGTCGCACCGATGCCACCATGGGACGGCCACAATGGGATCGCCCGGTGCACCCTCCTCCATCGCCGTGTACATCGCTGATCGTCGTGGTGCCCGGCTGGAACGTCAGGTTGTCACGGTAGGCAAAATAGGGGTACATGTTCCGTCGGAGGGCGGCGATGAGGACGCGAGCACGCTCATCTTGACCGCCGTGGACACCTTGATGTCACCGCGTCCAGCGCGCCGTAGAGGTTCTGCATGGCCGGGAGTATGCACCTCGTTGCCGGCCACGATGCACCTGATGCGGACGCCCGGAGACGTGTGCGGCCAGGTTTTCGTTGCCGACATCCATGATGAGGGAGATGCCCGTGATATCAAGCGTTTCCTGGTGCGGCGCATGGCGGCGATGCCGTTGGACTGGCAGAACTGGACGATGTCGGCTCGATCATCCCGTTGCACACGCCGATGCGAGAACAGAGCAAACAGTTAATCGTAGTCGTGTTCACTGTTTTTCACCGGTGATCGGAGACAGGTAGCTAGCTTAACGGTAGCTACCTGATATCAGGCTGATGACCAACGCTGCGGCAAGCGTGGAGGCGGTGCCCATCGCCCCATCGTCGCGCAGCTGGGAAATACCAAGTGGCCATGTTACAAGTATGAAGGGAGTAGTGCTCTGCTTTTGCATTATAGGGGGAAGAGAGGAAAATAGTTTTACATAATTACACACACTGGATGACTCGCCTACACCCATCCAGATTCAGTTACGTACCATTTGCCCATCATTCCTAATTGCACAACTCAGGGCCTCAGGAGTCATGCTCAGATTTTAAGAGATACTCCTTCCAAATATGCCGGACGATGTAGACAGACAAAGTCTTGTTGCCACTCTTGGATGGGCATCAGCAAACTGGAACCAAATTTCTTTTGAAAACGGACAGGACAAAACTAGATGCCCATCCGTTCCCAAAACCTGATCACACAAACAGCATGCATCCCCATGAGGCCATCCGCGAGCTTGGAACCTGTCAGCCACCCCCAAAATGTTGTAATGCACATATGCGTATTCTTTATAAATTTGTAAGCCTCAAATTCTGTCTTAAAAGATGCAGAGTAGGGATGCCAATAACATACACAAGAGTTCACAAATTGCAGTCTTGCAATAGGAGGCATATTTCCTGGGAAGTACATTTACATTCCTATGATTCAGCCAACCCCAAAATCTTCAGTCATGCACAAATGCATCTCTTTTACAAATTTGCAAGCCTCACATTCCATCTGCAATTTACGGTCTTGCAATAGGAAACATTTTTTAATGTCAAATCACATTTACAGAACAATCACCTGAAACAAAATGGTTCAGTAATGTATTATGTCTGAGGTCCTGGATCACACAGTTGGATATTCTCGATGTGCCACACGACATCGGACATTGTCGGACTAAACTTGGCATACAGAATGCAGGAATCCATGGCGAGCCACAGGAGTGACACCATGCCATTTTGAGGGAGTTTGTGCCCCGAGATCCGCCATAAAAGGCCCCGGCCTTCTGCTGCTGTTTAAGATCCGCATCAAATTCCATGCATCTACGGTCCGCCGTATTGACCCACCTCCAGGAGCCTTGTCAGTGAGCATCTCCATAAGGACGATGCCGAAGCTGTACAAGTAAGCTTCCTGGGACGCCGACATATAGTCAGCAATATCCGGCGCATGGTAGCCGGAGCCTTTCTGACACAGGCTGACAAGTTTTTTCAGGCCGTGCTCCGTAATCAAGATGTGCTCTCTCTATCTTGAATTGTGAGTGTTTTCCATGGATGATAATGTTATCTTGAAAATAACAGTCACAAACTCAACATACTCCTACCCGCTACACCTTGAAAGTACATTTTTGTAAAAAAATCAGTAAATAATTGTCATTAGATTACACTGCACTCTGTTTTCTAAAAGCCGCAGCTGTCATTTTGTTAGGAGGAGAAAACATATTCTTAAGGTTGTATTTTGAGAACTGTGAAAGACACTCTTCAATCCATACCAGGCCCATATCATCTCACAAAAAAGCCTCCCATGGGAAATCCACATCAGGAACATGAATGTGCAATGTTATTATAATGGATGGCAAAGCTCTATCTAGAGTATGCTTAAAGAAGTGACAAGGTTGTTGATGAATACAACAGCAAAAAACTGCACTGGGTGATGGTCCGATTTCCCAATAAGTGAGCAGTTAGTATGTAAACATTAACCCTTCCATAAATCAAACAATGCATAAGAGTATACTATGCTACTCTTCTTCTCCAACGTAGGTGGCAATATTGTTCTTTTTAGCACAACACAGTGCTCTGTAGTTTCCTTAATCTCTCACTCAGCTGGGTTACAGGAATCTAGGATTCAATAATAGCTGCTTTAAGCATGTGTTGCAGATTCTATGCGTGAGCTTGAACAAAAAAAAAAGGGTAAGAATGTCACTACTTGAACGATAAAGAAAGATCAGCAACATCTAATGGTGAAAAATTGAACTGAATAGAAGGAGCAGACAACTTGCATATACTTTAAATACCAAATCATAAATGAAAGAAACATGGGAAATAGTGAGATCCCTACCATGCGATGTATTTGTATATCAGAAGTAGAAAGCAGACAGTGAGATAATTCCACCTATACTGCAGGTTATTGAACCGTGATCACTTCAACATTACCGAACTTTAGCTTTCATGCACTACCATCATTTTGCCTTCCTGATGAAGGGGGAAATCTCAGACATCATTTGAGTACTTTTACCATCCAAAAAAAATATTTCAATACTTTCTCATATCCTTGTTTATCGATTTTACCACTTCCTTCTCAATGGAATCTGTCAGCGAAAAATATATTACAAAAACGTTCACATAGGAATGCTCCAGCACTAAGAAAAGTTGTAGCATAGCATTTAACTTTGAGTATTTTTTTTTGTTGGAAATGGCAGAAATAAAGTAGGCAAAGCCCAAAAATGAGCTAACGATACATATTGTATATTGTCACTATGGTGCCTCTGCCTAGAACTTCAGCCACCGCGCTAAGCAGGTCCTCCTGCTCTAACTGAAGAGCTGTCTCTGCTAAAACAGAGCTAAAAGTGTGCAAATTTTGACTCCTCCTTTCTTGTGAGGGTGCTGTTTCGGCTAAAGCTACATTTCTCCCATTTCGGCCAATGCTACTACTTTCTTGTGATGGTAGAGTATTGGCTGGACGCTTGGACCTAATATAGCAAAACCTTTATTCATGAGTTGCCATGACTGATGGTCAACTATCAGAATACCAATGGGATGCAGTTAGCTGTGCAAGCTGAGGCGCCTAAATGACAATTGGTTTCGGTTAGCATATAAGAAATTAAAATCGAGACTCATTCTTTGGTTTCATTAGAAGCTGAGTACCAAACAAATTGTAACAGAACTGTACACAATCAGAAGTACTATCTACCATCTAATTTCCAATAAAATGACCCCAAATTAAACAAAACATATGAAAGAATGAAATAATACAAGAGGCCAAGGCGCCTTAATGATAACTGTCGATTACTGGTACATAAAACTAAAATGGGAGTCACATTTGGGTTTTATTAGAAACTGAAAACCGAACAAGTTGTAATACAGCTGCCTGTATGTCATTGGAAGTACTCTCTAGCCTATACTGTTTGATTCCAACCAAAAGATCCCAAATGTAACATACCACAATTTCTAACCTACTCCTTCTGATATTTTACATAGGGGGTGTCTTTTTCACCCAAACTGCTATGCTCAGCCGCAACGTTTTGTTATATATAGCGTATACACTAGCCAAAGCAATCAGAGTGGAACTTTTTCTTATAATGTTTGTAATGTTGCTTTGCTGCTCTCGTATTTCCCTTACGCCTTACAAGATCCATTCCTCTGAACTTGTCAAGTTTAGCCCCAATCGTTTCGGGTCAATCTAGCTCATAATTAGGTCTATTTACTGTCCGTCGGCGACGGGAAGACTTGAGGTTAAGGATGCTTCTCTCTCTTTTTTGCAGGAAAAATGGGATAATGCTACACGTCGACAACAGGATTAGATTGTGCTTGGATCAGAGATGTCACATTATTACCTTGAGTAAATCTACCTGGCAGGGATGGTTGACTTCCTTGGCGGTCTTCCTATACAATCATCCCCCAAAAGCACACCGCGACGGCCGACTTGAAAACCAGATCCATTGTGCCACACCATTGCAGCTGCCCGTCGCCCGACTTCAGAGACTTACAGGCGTTCCAACCTTTCCTCCCTTGCTCGCTCCTTAACGCAGCCACAACGGTGTGGCAGCCATATGGCTGACTTAGAATGGAGAAGACCTCGTACCTATAGCTTGTCCGATGTTGTACCAAGACATAGAACATTCAAAGGGCCTTAGATTTTTTGCAAGAAAGCAATGAACTACTTCCGGTCCAACGAAAATTCATTGACAAACACCACGGTAGCTAGACACATGACAATATCCAAAGCAACTCAATCTTAGTACTCTAGACACATGTAAGCACACTTCTATAGATCCACTCAATAGGTGGAGAAAACAAGAAGGAATTTCTAAAAACCAAGTTGTTACAAATGATCAACTGGTCCAACTCGAAGAAAGTCAACTAAGAACTACTAGTAAGCTAACTCCACAATTACGAAATATTGATCATTTGTTTCAAAATAAAATAGAGGATCCAACGATATGAAGATCCTACCAAGAACGGAAATTCAACTCCATACAAGGCCTCATAAAGGTATTTTTCAAATTCTCAAATCATTGTGGGAAAGCGACACATGGAAGACACCATTCATACTCATCTTATCATGGTTGCTTGAAAATCCTAAGCTCTTCGCATTGCATCCACGTACCAACAACCATACATAAACCATTCTTAACTTTTCGTATAGGTTAACCCATCTCCAAAATTTATATGAAACAACAATCCATGTCTTAGTTTGTGAAACACAACACGAAAGCACACTTCCAAAGATCCACTCCTAAGTAGAAGGAAAAATAAGAAGGTTTAAAGCAAGTTGTTACGAAATGATCAATTATTCCAACTCCAAGCAAGTCAGCTAAGAACTGTGATGGTAAGCTAACTCCACAATTGCCAAATAGTTCTCATCGGCTTCAAAATAAAATAAAATATTAATACAACGATGCGAAGATATTCACCAATACGAGGTACAACATTTTTTTAAATTAAAACATGAAAAAATCATGCCAAAGACGGAAATTCAAATCAATTTAAGGCCCCGTGATGTTATTTTTTTAGTTCCCAAATCAAGGAAAAAAGCGACACATGATCAAGACAACATCCATACTCATCTAATCAGCGACACTTGAAAATGCCATCTCTTCGCATTGTCTCCACCTACCAACATCCACAAATAAATCATTCTTGACTTATATAGATTAACCATTGCCCCAAATATATACGAAACATCAATCAATATCTTACCCGGTGAAACACGACGTGAAAGCAAATTTCCAAACACCCACTCCATAGGAGGAGAAAGGAAGTAGAAGATTTAAAAAAACCAAGTTGTTACGAAAATGATCAATTAGCTTAACGCCAAAAAATTAAATGAGAACTTTGATAGTAATCGAACTCCATATTTACCAAATAGTGATTATTGGCATAAAAATCAAATAAAGGACCGATCCACAATGTGAAGATATTCACCAATCCGAGCATAAAAAAATTGATACTTAAGAACATAAAATCGTGCTAAAAACAAAAATTCAAACCCATGTAAGGCCCATGGCAGTATTTTTGAAATTCCCCAATCATGGCGAAAATGCGACACATGGTCAAGATACCATTCATACTCATCTAATAAGGGTTATTTGAAAAATCCAACTCTCCACGTTGCATCCATGTACCAACAATCACAAATAAACCATTCTTGATTTTTCGTATAAGTTACTCTATCGACAAAATTTATACAAAACATAAATCCATATCTTACTCTATGAAACACAAAACGAAAGCACACTTCCAAAGATCCATTACTCAATAGGCGGAGAAAAAAAAATGTTTCCAAAAACCAAATTGTTACAAAAGGACCAATTAGTCCAACTACCAGGAAGTCAACCAAGAACTACCATACTAACCAAACTCCACAATTACCAAATAATGATCATTGGTTTTAGAATCAAATAAATGATCAATCCAACGATATAAAAATATCACGAAAACAAGATACAACATTTTGATACTTAAAACCATGAAAATCGTGCCAGAAATTCAAATCCATGTAAGCACTTGTGACGCTATTTTTTACATTTTCAAATCATGGATAAAAAGACACATGACAAAGACACCACTCGTACTCATCTGATCCAGGCTACTTGAAAAAATCCAACTCTTCTCATTGCATTTATGAACCAATAACCACAAATAAACCATTCTTGACATTCACCTAGAGGTTAATCTATCTCCAAGATTCATACGAAACATCAAACCATGTATTCCACTAGTAAATCTGAACTTTTATGACAACCAATCATCATCAGACATATTAGATCAACACCTCACCGCTTAATAAAAATATGAAGCTAATCATGCCCTACCTTGAGTTAGATATCGATGCAATCATCTTACTAGACCCATCAAAACCAAACCTTACAAATAAAAGACTCCCTTAGATCTCCAACTATATATTTTTTTCCATGATGACCCATCCACCAAATTTATCCAAATAATAATTTCAATCATATGTCCCAGACAATTCTTCGTGCCACCATAAGTAAAAAATTCACCAAGATCACTGATATCGTCGTAAGACTATACCTCCACAAGAAACTTGTTTAAATCCCCCAAAAAATTGCATCTTTTCTTAATTCACCAAACATAATACACAAGACTTCCAATTTGCGCTAGCAAGTCCACCAAAAATTTATATGTAATATCATATGTTAATCAAATCCACTAGTTACTCAAATATCTTCCAAGACAGCTAAATTGTATCTAGATTTGCAATCCAAAATAAATAGAGTACATGAAAAATCAAGAAAGCGATCCATTGTCAATACACTATTCATACTCATGTAATCAACTTTCCTTGAAAATTCCAGCTCTTCTCATTGCATCCATGTACCAACAACCACACATAAACCGTTTTTTTTACTTTTCTTATAAGTTAACCTATCTCCAAAATTTATACGAAACATCAATCGATATCTCAATCTACGAAAAACAATTTGAAAGCACGCTTTCAAAGACCCAATACTCGATATAAGGAGAAAACAAGGAGAAGGTTTCCAAAAACCAAGTTTGTTACAAAATGATCAATTAATAACTCCAAGAAACTCAACAAAGAACTATAATTGTAAGCAAACTCCACAATTACCAAATATTGATTATTAGTTTCAAAATCAAAATCAAAATCAAATAACGGATCAATCCAACGATATGAAGATATCACCGGTGGAAGCTACAACACTTTTAGCACTAAGAAACATGAAAATCATGCCAAGAACGGAAATTCCAATCCATGCAAGGCCTCGTGACGGTTAATTCAAGACAAACGATCAAGACACCACTCATACTCATCTAATCAAGGTTACTTCAAAAACCCAAATCGTCGCATTGCCTACATGCACCAAAAACCATAATAAACCATTCTTGATTTTCTTATAGTATAACGTATCTAAAAAAATTATACGAAACATCAATTTATATCTTACTCTATGAAACACAACATGAAAGCACACTTCGAAAGATCCACTCCGCAATCGCAGGAGAAAACTAGGAGAAGGTTCCCAAAAACCACGTTCTTACGAAATGATCAATTATTCTAACTCCAACTAAGAATTACGATAATAACAAACTCCACAATTACTAAATATTAATCATAGGTTTCTAAATAAAAATAAAGGATCAATACATATGAAGATATCACTTGCAAGCTACACCACTTTTTACACTTAAACACATGAAAATCATGCCAAGAACATATTCCCAAATCATGGAGGAAAAACATCAATCAATATCTTATTCTACTATACACAACATGAAATCACACTTCCAAAGATCCACTCCTAAATAGGAGAACATAAGGAGAAGATTTCCAAAAACCAAGTTGTTACAAAATGATCAATTAGTCCAATTCCAAGAAAGTCAACTAAAATTACGATAGTAATTAAACTCCACAAGTATCAAACACTGATCATTGGTTACAAAATCAATTAAATTTATGAAACACAACATGAAAGCACACTTCCAAAGATCCACCCCCAACAGGAGAAGAAAACGAGAAGGTTACCAAAAACCAATGTACGAAATGATCAATAGATTTAACTCCAAGAAACTCAACTAACTACCATAATAAACCAACTATACAGTAACCAAATATAGATCATTGGTTTCAAAATCAAATCAAGGAGAAGGTTTTCTAAAAAAACAAAATTGTTACGAATGGTCAATGAATCTAACTCCAAGAAAGTCGACTAAGAATTACGATGGAAAGCAAAGTAAATTACCAAATACATCCAACGATGTGAAGATATTCACGAATATGAGCTACAGCATTTTTAATAAGTAAAAACATGATAATCATGCCAAGAATGAAAATTCAAATTTATGTAAGGCCTCGTGGTGGTATTTTAAAAATTCTCCATCGACTGTGGAAAATCGGCACATGGTCAAGATACGATCCACCCATACTCATCTAATCAAGATTACCTGAAAAATCCAACTCTTCTCCGTGCATCCATGTACCAACAACCACAAGTAAACCATTGTTAACTTTTTGGTATAGGTTAACCTATCTCAAAAATTTATACAAACTATCAATCCATATCTATCTATGAAACCACACTTCTGAAAATCCACTTAATAGAGAAGAAAACGAGAGAAGGTTCCTAGAAACCAAGTTACGAAATGTTCAATTAGTCCAACTCCAAGAATGTCAACTAAAAATTACGATAATAAGCAAACTCCCCAATTATCAAATATTGCTCATTGGTCTCAAAATCATCTTGCTCTATGAAACACAGCATCAAAGCACACTTTCAAAGATCCACTACTAAATAGGAGAAGAAAACAAGGAGAAATTTTCCAAAACCAAGTTGTTACGAAATGATAAATTAATATAACTCCAATAAACTCAACTAAGAACTACAATAATAACATAACTCTACAACTACCAAATCTTGATCGTTTGTTTCATAATCAAATAAAGATTAGATCCAAGGATGTGAAGATATTCACCAATACGAGCAAAACATTTTTTATGCTTAAAAACTTGAAAATGGTGCTAAGAACGAAAATTCAAATCCTTGTAAGGTCTCATGAGGGTAATTTTAAAATTCTCAAATCATTGAGATAAAAGCGGCACATGGTCAAGACACTATTCATAATCAAATCAAGATTACTTAAAAACCTAAATCTTCGCATTGCGTCCACGAACCAACAAACACAAATAAACTATTACTGACTTTTCGTATAGGTTCGCCTAACTCCAAATTTCACATGAAACGTCAATTAATATCTTACTCTATTAAACACAACATGAAAGCACACTTCAGATGAAAGGGATGTTTTAGATGTCTCTGTCTAGACAGAAGTGCGGCTAACATGGAGAAGTACACAGTGGCAATGAAGGCCGCAAAGCGGGCGGTGAGTGAAGTAAGAGGTAGGGCGTATGAGGACATCTACCAATGTATAAACACAAAGGAAGGCGATAGGTACATCTATAGATGACCAAGATCCGTGAGAGGAAGATGGGAGATATCAACCAAGTCAAATGCATCAAGGACAGAGAGGATCAACTTCTTCTGAAGGATGAAGATATCATGCGTAGATGCGGGAGTAATTTGACAACCTTTACATCGGAGAGGATGAGAGCTATACCTCTCCTTTGATGATATCAGTAGGCGCTTTGTGCGGCATATCCAGGAGTGTGAGGCTAGGGAGGCAATAAGGAGGATGAAAGGAGACAAGGTGATCGGTCTCGACAGTATCCCATTCAGGCGTGTAGAGGATTTGGAAACATAGCGATCATATGGCTAACTAAGAATGGAGACGGGGTATTTTAGTACCAATCTTCAAGAACAAGGGGGTGTTCAAAGTTGTACTAATTAATTGGAATCAAGCTGACGAGAGGCTATGGGAGAGAGTCATTGAGCACCGCTTAAGAAGATTTACAAGCGTGACCAAAAACCAATTTGGTTTCATGCCTGGGAGATCTACCATGGAAGCCATCTTCTTGGTACACAGCTGATGGAGAGATATAGGGAGCAAAAGAAGGACCTTCATATGATGTTCATTGATTTTGAGAAGGCCTATGATAAGATACCACAGAATGTCATGTGGTGGGCCTTGGAGAAACACAAAGTCCCAATAAAGTACATTACCCTCATTAAGAATGTGTATGACAATGTTGTGACAAGTGTTCGAACAAGTGATGTCGACAGCGATGACTTTCTAGTTAAAATAGGACTGCACCAAGGGTCAACTTTGAGCCCTTATATTTTTGATTTGGTGATGGATGAGGTCACGAGGGATATACAAGGAGATATCCCATGGTGTATACCCTATGAGGATGATGTGGTGCTAGTCGATGATAGTCTAGGGGTAAATAGAAAGTTAGAGATATGGAGGCGGACTCTAGAATCGAAAGGTTTTAGTCTTAGTAGAACTAAAACTGAGTATATGAGGTGAAGTTCAGTGCTACTAGGCACGAAGAGGGAGAGGTTAGCTTTGATGGGCAAGTGGTACCAGAGGGACATGTTTCGATATTTGGGGTCCATGATGTAGAAGGATGGTGATATCGATGAAGATGTGGGCCACCAAATCAAGCCTAGTTAGATGAAGTGGCGCCAAGCTTGTGGCGTCCTCTGTGACACGAGACGGCCACAAAAGCTAAAAGGCAGGCTTTATAGGGCAGCCATCCGACCTGCAACGCCGTATGGCACAGAATGTTGGGCAACCAAGAGACGACATATCCAACAGTTTGGTGTAGCAGAGATGCGCTTGTTGAGATGGATATGTGGCCACACAAGAAAGTACCAGGTCCGGAGTGACGATATACATGAGAGTTGGGGTAGCACCAATTAAAGAGAAGCTTGTCCAACATCGTCTAAAATGGTTTGGACATATTCAACGGAGGACATCGGAAGTGCTAGTGCATAGTTGCTAAGAATGTTAAGAGGGGACGTTGTAAACCAAACTTGACATGGAAGGAGTCCGTTAAGAGATATCTGAAGGATTGGAATGTCGCCAAAAAATTAGCCATGGACATGGGTGCGTGGAAGTTAGCTATAGACGTTTTAGAACCATGACTTGGTTTCGAGATTTTATGGGTTTCAACTCTAGCCTACCCCAACTTGTTTGGAACTGAAAGGCTTGGTCCTAAATAGGAGAACATAACGAGAAGGTTTCCAAAAAACCAAGTTGTTACGAAATGGTCAATTAGTCCAATTCCAAGAAAGTCAACTAAAAATACGATAGTAAGCAAACTCCACAATTATAAAATATTGATCATTGGTTTCAAAATCATCTTACTTTATGAAACACAACATGAAAGCATGCTTCCAAAAATCTACCCATTAATAGGAGAAGAAAACGAGAAGATTTCCAAAAACCAAGTTTAACTCCAAGAAACTCAACCAAGAACTACAATAAAAAACTAACTCTGCAATTACCAAATATTGATCATTGGTTTCATAATTAAATCAAGGATTGATCCAACATGTAAAAATAGTCCGCAATAGGAGGAGAAAACAAGGAGAACGTTTCTTAAAACAAAATTGTTACAAAATGATCAATGAATCTAACTCCAAGAAAGTCGACTAAGAATTACGATAGTAAGCAAACTCAATTACCAAATGCTCATAAATGATGTCTAAATCAAATTAAATATCGATCCAACGATGTGAAGATATTAACTAATACGAACTACGACATTTTAAATACTTAAAAGTGATAATCATGCCAAGAACGGAAATTCAAATCAATGTAAGGCCTCATGGCGGTATTTAAAAAAATTCCATTGATGGGGGAAAAGCGACACATGGTCAAGATACCATCCATGCTCATCTAATCAACGTTCGTTCAAAATCCGAATCTTCTCATTGCATCCATGTACGAACAACCATTACTCAATATGAGAAGAAAACAAGGAGAAGGTTTCCAAAAACCATGTTGTTATGAAATCATCAACTAATAACTCCAAGAAACTCAACAAAAAAACTCTAACTGTAAGCAAACTCCACAATTAGAAAATATTGATTATTGGTTTCAAAATCAAAATCAAATAACGAATCAATCCAACGATATGAAAATATAACACGGGAAGCTACAACACTTTTAGCACTAAGAAACATGAAAATCATGCCAAGAACGGAAATTCAAATCCATGCAAGGCCTCGTGACGGTTACTTGAAGACAAATGATCAAGACAGCACTGATACTCATCTAATCAAGGTTACTTCAAAAACCCAAATCGTCGCATTGCCTACACGTACCAAAACCATAGATAAACTATTGTTGATTTTCTTATAGTTTAACGTATCTCAAAAATTTATACGAAACATCAATCTATATCTTACTCTATGAATAACAACATGAAAGCACATTTCCAAACACCCACTCCTCAATCGCACGAGAAAACAAGGAGATGGTTTCCAAAAACCAAGTTCTTACGAAATGATGAATTAATCTAACTCCAACTAAGAATTGCAATAGTAACAAACTCCACAATTAGTAAATATTAATCATTGGTTTCTAAATAAAATAATGGGTCAATACAAACGATATGAAGATATCACTAGTGCAAGCTACACCATGTTTTATACCGAAACACATGAAAATCATGCCAAGAACATATATTCAAATCCATGTAAGGCCTCGTGACTATTTAGTTGAAATTCCTAATCATGGAGGAAAATCTATAAATGATCAAGACACCACTCATAGTCATCTAATCAAGATTACTTGAAAAATATAACTCTTTGCATTGCTTGCACCAAAAAAACATAAATAAATCATTCGTGCTTGTTCGTAGGTTAAGGTATCTCAAAATTTTGTATGAAACATCAATCCATATCTTACCTATGAAACACAACATGAAAGTACACTTCCAAAGATCCACCCCTCAATCCGCACGAGAAATCAAGGATAAGGTTTTAAAAAACCAAGTTGTTACAAAATGATCAATTAGTCCAACTCGAAGAAAGTTAAATAACAATTTTGATAGTAAGCTAACTCAACCACTAACAAATAGTGATCATTTGTTTCATAATCAAATAAAGGATTGATCCAACAATCGGAATATATTCACCAATAGAAGGTTCAATATTTTTTATACTTAAAAACATGAAAGTCATGCCAAGAAAGGAAATTAAAATTCATGTAATGCCTCGTAATGGTATTTTTTCAGTTGCCAAATAATAGGGAAATGAGAAAAAATGTTAAGAAACCATTTGTACTCATCTAAACAAGATTGCTTGAAAAATCCAAATCTTAGCATTTCTTCCACGTAAAACCAGCCATTAAAAACCATTCTTACTTATCTTAAAGGTTAACCTAAATCCAAAATTTATATGAAACATCAATGAATATCTTATTCTATGAAACACAACATGAAAGCATACCTACAAAGATCCACTCCTGAATATGAGAAAAACAAGAAGGTTTAAACCAAGTTGTTACGGAATGATCAATTAGTCCAACTCCAAGCAAGTCGGCTAAAAACTGCGATAATAAGCAAACTCCAAAATTACCAAATATTGAATCAAATCAAGGCAACGATGTGAAGATATTCCGTAATAGGAGGAGAAAACAAGGAGAACGTTTCACAAGAAACAAATTGATACGAAATAATCAATAAATCTAACTCCAAGAAAGACGGCTAAGAATTACAATACTAAGCAAATTCAATTGCCAAATATTCATCATTCATATCTAAAACAAATCAAAGATCGATCCAACAATGTGACAATATTCACCAATACGAGCTACAACATTTTTAATACTTAAGACCGTGATAATCGTGCCAAGAACGAAAAAATTCAAATCCATATAAGACCTCGTGTCAGAATTTTTTAAAATTCCCCATAGGGGAAAATCGACACATGGTCAAGATACCATCCATACTCATCTAATTAAGGTGAATCAAAAATCCAACTCTTCTCATTGCATCCATGTACCAACAACCACAAATAGATCATTCTTCAATTTTTCACATAGTTTAACCTATCTCTAAAATTTATACGAAACATCAATCCATATCTTACTCTATAAAAATTTAAATGAAACCACACTTCCAAAAATCCATTCACTAGGAGGAGAAACCAAGCAGAATGTTTCCAAAAACCAGGTGTTATGAAATGATCAGTTAGTCCAACTCCAAGAAAGTCAACTAAATTTTTTGATAATAAGCAAACTCTATTGATCATTGGTTTCAATATCATCTTGCTCTATGAAACACAACATGAAAGCACACTTGCAAAGATCACTCCTACATAGGAGCAGAAAATAAGGAGACGGTTTCCAAAACCAAGTTGTTACAAAATGATCAATAAATTTAACTCCAAGTTACCAAGCAGAAGGTTTCCAAAAACCAAGGTGTTATGAAATGATCAGTTAGTCCAACTCCAAGAAAGTAAACTAATTTTTTTGATAATAAGCAAACTCCACGGTTATCAAATATTGATCATTGGTTTAAAAATCATCTTGCTCTATGAAACACAACATGAAAGCGCACTTGCAAAGATCACTCCTACATAGGAGCAGAAAACAAGGAGACGGTTTCCAAAACCAAGTTGTTACAAAATGATCAATTTAATTTAACTCCAAGTTACCAAGCAGAAGGTTTCCAAAAACCAAGGTGTTATGAAAATATCAGTTAGTCCAACTCCAAGAAAGTCAACTAAATTTTTTGATAATAAGCAAACTCCACGGTTATCAAATATTGATCATTGGTTTCAAAATCATCATGCTCTATGAAACACAACATGAAAGCACATTGCAAAGATCACTCCTACATAGGAGCAGAAAACAAGGAGACGGTTTCCAAAACCAAGTTGTTACAAAATGATCAATTAATTTAACTCCAATAAACTAAGAACTACAATAATAAAATAACTCTACAATTACCAAATATTGATCATTGGTTTAAAAATCAAACAAAGAATCAACCCAATGATGTGAAGATATTGACCAATACAAGCAACAACATTTTTTGTTCTTAAAACTTGAAAATGATGCCAAGAACGAAAAATCAAATCCATGTAATTCCTCATGATGGTAATTCAGAAATTCTCAAATCATGGGAGATAAAAGCGACATATGGTCAAGACATAGTTCGTAATCAAATCAAGATTACTTAAAAAATCCTACTCTTCGCACTTCCTCCACGTACCAACAAAAACAAAAAATATTGACTTTTCGTATAGGTTAACCTATCTCCAAATTTTATACGAAACATCAATCATTATCTTATTCTACTATACACAACATGAAATCGCACTTCCAAAGATCCACTCCTCAATAGGAGAACATAAGGAGAAGATTTCCAAAAACCAAGTTGTTACAAAATGATCAATTAGTCCAATTCCAAGAAAGTCAACTAAAATTACGATAGTAAGGAAACTCCACAAGTATCAAATATTGATCATTGATTACAAAATCAACTTACTTTATGAAACATAACATGAAAGCACACTTCTAAAGATCCACCCCTCAACAAGAGAAGAAAACGAGAAGGTTTCCAAAAACCAAGGTACGAAATGATCAATAGATTTAACTCCAAGAAACTCAACTACCACAATAAACCAACTATACAGTAACCAAATATTGATCATTGGTTTCAAAATCATCTTGCTCTAACATGAAAGCACACTTCCAAAGATCACTCCTACATAGAAGAAGAAAACAAGGAGACGGTTTCCAAAACCAAGTTGTTACAAAATGATCAGTTAATTTAACTCCAATAAACTAAACTAAGAACTACAATAATAAAATAACTCTACAATTACCAAATATTGATCATTGGTTTAAAAATCAAATAAAGGATCAACCCAATGATGTGAAGATATTGACCAATACGAGCAACAACATTTTTTATTCTTAAAACTTGAAAATGATGCCAAGAACGAAAAATCAAATCCATGTAATTCCACGTGACGGTAATTCAGAAATTCTCAAATCATGGGAGATAAAAGTGACACATGGTCAAGACATAGTTCATAATCAAATCAAGATTACTCGAAAAATCCTATGCTTCGCTCTTCCTCCACATACCAACAAAAACAAAAACAACAAAAATATTGACTTTCGTATAGGTTAACCTATCTCCAAATTTTATATGAAACATTGATCAATATCTTATTTTACTATACATAACATGAAATCACACTTCCAAAGATCCACTCCTAAATAGGAGAACATAAGGAGAAGATTTCCAAAAACCAAGTTGTTACAAAATGATCAAGTAGTCCAATTCCAAGAAAGTCAACTAAAATTACGATAGTAAGGAAACTCCACAAGTATCAAATAGTGATCATTGGTTACAAAATCAACTTATTTTATGAAACACAACACAAAAGCAAACTTCCAAAGATCCACCCCACAACAGGAGAAGAAAACAAGAAGGTTACCAAAAACCAATGTACGAAATGATCAATAGATTTAACTCCAAGAAACTCAACTAACTACCATCATAAACAAACTATACAGTAACCAAATATAGATCTTTGGTTTTAAAATCATATCAAGGATTGATCCAGTGATGTGAAGATATTCCGCAACAGGAGGAGAAACAAGGAGAAGGTTTTCTAAAAAAACAAAATTGTTACGAATGGTCAATGAATCTAACTCGAAGAAAGTCGACTAAGAATTACGATGGAAAGCAAACTAAATTACCAAATACTTCCAACGATGTGAAGATATTCACGAATACGAGCTACAACATTTTTAATAAGGAAAAACATGATAATCATGCCAAGAACGGAAATTCAAATCCAGGCCTCGTGGTGGTGTTTTAAAAATTCCCCAGTGATGGGGGAAAATCGACACATGGTCAAGATACCATCCACCCATATTCATCTAATCAAGATTACTTGAAAAATCGAACTCTTCTCACTACATCCATGTACCAACAACCACAAGTAAACCATTCTTAACTTTTTGGAAAACCTATCTCAAAAATTTATACGAAATATCAATCCATATCAATCTATGAAACCACACTCCCAAAAATCCAATCAATAGGAGAAGAAAACAAGAGAAGGTTCCCAAAAACCAAATTAAGAAATGTTCAATTAGTCTAACTCCAAGAATGTCAACTAAAAATACGATAATCAGCAAACTCCCCAATTATCAAATATTGCTCATTGGTCTCAAAATCATCTTGCTCTATGAAACACAACATGAAAGCACACTTTCAAAGATCCACTCCTAAATAGGAGAAGAAAACAAGGAGAAATTTTCCAAAACCAAGTTGTTACGAAACGATCAATTAATATAACTCTAATAAACTCAACTAAGAACTACAATAATAACATAACTCTACAACTACCAAATCTTGATCATTTGTTTCAAAATCAAATAAAGGATAGATCCAAGGATGTGAAGATATTCACCAATACGAGCAACAACATTTTTTTTTATAATTAAAAACTTGAAAATGGTGCCAGGAACGAAATTCAAATCCATGTAAGATTTCATGAGGGTAATTTTAAAATTCTCAAATCATGGAGATAAAAGCAACACATGGTCAAGACAGTATTCATATTCAAATCAAGATTGCTTAAAAATCCAAATCTTTGCATTGCGACCACGTACCAACAAACACAAATAAACCATTACTGACTTTTCGTATAGGTTCGCCTAACTCCAAATTTCATATGAAATGTCAATTAATATCTTACTCTATTAAACAAAACATGAAAGCACACTTCAGATGAAAGGGATGTTTCAGATGTCTCTATCTAGACAGAAGTGCGACTAACATGGAGAAGTACACGGTAGCAAAGAAGGCCGCAAAGAGGGCGGTGAGTGAAGTAAGAGGCCGGGCGTATGAGGACATCTACCAATGTATAAACACAAAGGAAGGGGATAGGTACATCTATAGATGACCAAGATCCGTGAGAGGAAGATAGGAGATTTCAACCAAGTCAGATACATCAAGGACAGAGAGGGTCAACTTGTTGTGAAGGATGAAGAGATCATACATAGATGGCAAGAGTAATTTGACAACCTTTATATTGGAGAGGATGAGAGCTATACGTCTCCTTTGATGATACCAGTATGCGCTTTGCGCGGCGTATCCAGGAGTGTGAGGCTAGGGAGGCAATAAGGAGGATGAAAGGAGGCAAGGTGATCGGTCTCGACGGTATCCCATTGAGGCGTGAAGAGGATTTGGAAACATAGCTATTATATGGCTAACTAAGGTTTCCAGCCTCTTTTTTTGTTAAATAAGATGCCCGGAGAATGCAGATGGGATATTTTAGTACCAATCTTCAAAAACAAGGGGATGTACAAAGTTGTACTAATTAAGTGGAATCAAGCTGACGAGAAGCTATGAGAGAGAGTCATTGAGCACCGACAAGCGTGGCCAAAAACCAATTTGGTACATAGCTGATAGAGAGATATAGGGAGCAAAAGAAGGACCTTCATATGATGTTCATGTGGTGGACCTTGGAGAAACACAAAGTCCAAACAAAGTACATTACCCTCATTAAGAATGTGTATGGTAATGTTGTGACAAGTGTTCGAACAAGTGATGTCGACACCGATGACTTTCCAATTAAAATATGACTGCACCAAGGGCTAGCTTTGAGCCCTTATCTTTTTGATTTGGTGATGAATGGGGTCACAAGGGATATACAAAGAGATATCCCATGGTGTATACTCTATGCGGATGATATGGTGCTAGTTGATGATAGTCGGATAGGGGTAAATATAAGTTAGAGATGTGGAGGCGGACTCTAGAATCGAAAGGTTCTGAAACTAAGATGTAGAGTCTTCGTAGAATAGGATAGTCGGCCAGGGGTAAATAAAAGTTAGAGATGTAGAGTCTTAGTTGAACTAAAACTGAGTATATGAGGTGCAGTTTCAGTGCTACTAGCCACGAAGAGGGAGAGGTTAGTCTTGATGGGCTGGTGGTACCAGAGACACATGTTTCGATATTTAGGGGATGTTGGCCAACCAAGAGACAACATATCCAACAATTCGGTGTACCAGAGATGCTCTTGTTGATATCGATATATGGCCACACAAGAAAGGACCAGGTTTGGAATCATGATATACGTGAGAGAGTTAGGGTAGCACCGATTAAAAGAAGCATGTCCAACATCGTCTAAGATGGTTTGGACATATTCAATGGAGGCCCTCGGAAGCGCTAGTGCACAGTGAACGTATAAAGCCTGCTGAGAATGTTAAGAGGGCCGTGGTAAACCAAACTGAGATACCAGAAGGATTGGAATGTCGCCAAAGAATTAGCGATGGACATGGATGTGTGGAAGTTAGCTATCCACGTTTCAGAACAATGACTTGGCTTCGAAATTTTATGGGTTTCAACTCGAGCCTACCCCAACTTGTTTGGGACTGAAAGGCTTGGCTGTTGTTTAGTATGAAAGCACACTTCCAAAGATCCACTCCTGAATAGGAGAACATAACGAGAAGGTTTCCAAAAAACCAAGTTGTTACGAAATGGTCAATTAGTACAATTCCAAGAAACTCAACTAAAAAGTACGATAGTAAGCAAACTCGACAATTATCAAATATTGATCATTGGTTTCAAAATCATCTTACTTTATGAAACACAACATGAAAGCACGCTTCCAAAAATCTACCCATTAGTAGGAGAAGAAAACGAGAAGGTTTCCAAAAACCAAGTTTAACTCTAAGAAACTCAATTATGAACTACGATAATAAACTAACTTTGCAATTACCAAATATTGATCTAAAATCAAATCAAGGATTGATCCAACGATGTGAACATATTCTACACTAGGAGGAGAAAACAAGGAGATGGTTTCTAAAAGAACAAAATTGTTACGAAATGATCAATGAATCTAACTCCAAGAAAGTCGACTAAAAATTATCATAGTAAGCAAACTCAATTTACCAAATACTCCTAATTGGTTTCTAAATCAAATCAAAGATCGATCCAAGGATGTGAAGATATTCAGCACTACGAACTACAATATTTTTAATACTTAAAAACATGATAATCTTGCCAAGAATAGAAATTCAAATCAATGTAAGGTCTCATGGTGGTATTTGCATCCATGCACCAACCACCACAAATAAACCATTCTTAACTTTTTTGTATAGGGGTTAACTTATCTCCAAAATTTACATGAAATATCAATCCATATCTTACTCCACGAAACACAAAATGAAACCACACTTCCAAAAATCCACTTCTCAATAGGAGGAGAAAATAAAAATAAGGTTTCCAAAAACCAAATTGTTATGAAATAATCAATTAGTCCAACTCCAAGAAAGTAACTAAAAATTACGATAATAAGAAAACTTCACAATCATCAAATATTGATCATTGGTTTCAAAATCATCTTGCTCTATGAAACACAACATGAAATCACGCACTAAAGATCCACGCCTAAATAGAAGAAAGAAAAACAAGGAGAAGGTTTCCAAAATCAAATTGTTACGAAATGATAAATTAACTTAACTCCAATAAACTCAACTAAGAACTACAATATAAGAGAGTTCTACAGTTACCAATATTGATCATTGGTTTCAAAATCAAACAAATGGTCGATCTAAGTATGTGAAGATATTCACCAATACGGGCAACCACATTTTTTATACTTAAAAACTTGAAAATGATGCCAAGAACAGAAATTCAAATCCATGTACTACCTCGTGACGGCAATTTTAAAATTCTCAAATCATGGGAGATAAAAGCGAAACATGGTAAAGACACCCCTTCACAATCAAATCAAGACTAATTGAAAAATCCAACTCTTCGCATTCGCTTCATGTACAAATAAACCATTATTGACTTTTCACATAGGTTAACCTATCTCCAAATTTTATACGAAACATCAATCAATAACTTACTCTATTAAACATAACATGAAAGCACTCTAACAAAGATCCACTCCTCAATATGAGGAGAACAAAAGAAGGTTTCCAAAAAACCAATTTTTTACGAAATGGTCAATTAGGCCAATTCCAAGAAAGTCAATAAAAAATTACAATAGTAACCAAAATCCACAATTATCAAATGTTGATCATTAGTTTCAAAACCATCTTAATTTGTTAAACACAACATGAAAGCACACTTACAAATATCCACCCCTTAATAGGAGAAAAAACGAGAAGGTTTCCAAAAACCAAGTTATAAAATGATTAATTAATTTAACTCCAAGAAAACTCAACTCGAAACTACGATAATAAACTGACTTTACAATTACCAAATATTGATCATTAGTTTCGAAATCAAATCAAGGATTGATTTAACAATTTGAGATATTCAGCAATAGGAGAAGAAAACAAGGAGAAGGTTTCCTAAAAAACCAAATTATTACGAAATGATCAATGAAATCTAACACAAAGAAAATCGATCAAGAAGTACAATAGTAAGCAAACTGAATTACCAAATACTCATCATTGGTTTCTAAATCAAATCAAATAAAAGATCGATCCAACAATGTGAAGATATTCACCAATACGAGATACAACATTTTTAGTACCTAAAAACTTGATGATCGTGCCAAAAACAAAAATTAAAATCCATGTATGGCCTCGTGGTGTTTTTTTTTAACTCCCCATTGATGGGGGAAAAGCGAAACATGGTCAAGATGCCATCCATACACATCTAATCAAGGTTATTTGAAAAATAGAACTCTTCTCATTGCATCCATGTAGCAAAATCCATCTTTCTAAAAAAATTAAACGAAATATCAATCCATATCTTACTCTATGAAACACAAAAAGAAACCACACTTTCAAAAATCTACTCAATAGGAGGAGAAAACAAGAAGAAGGTTCCTAAAAACCAAGTTGTTATAAAATGATCCATAAGTCCAACTCCAAGAAATTCAACTAAAAATTACAATAATAAGCAAAATCCACAATTATTAAATATTGATCATTAAAACACTTCCAAAATACAACATGAAATCATTGGTCTCAAATCCATCTTGCTCTATAAAACACAGCATGAAATCACTCTTCCAAAATACAGTCCTAAATAGGAGAGGCAAACTCTACGATTACCAAATATTAATCGTTGGTTTTAAAATAAAATAAAGGATCGTTCCAAGGATATGAAGATATTCACCAACACGAGAATCAACATTTTTTATATTCAAAACTTGAAATGGTGCCAAGAACGGAAATTCAAATCCATGTAATGTCGCAAGACGATAATTTTAAAATTCTCAAATCACGGGAGATAAAAGCGACACATGGTTAAGTCACCTTTCATAATCAAATCAAGATTACTTGAAAAATCCAACTATCTGCATTGCTTCCACGTACCATCAAACACCGATAACCCATTATTGACTTTTCATATAGGTTAACCTACCTCCAAATTTTATACAAAAGATCTAAAAATATCTTACTCTATTAAATACAACATGAAAGTACACTTTCAAAGATCGAATCCTCAATAGGAAGAGAACATACGGAGAAGGTTTCGAAAAACGAAGTTGTTATGAAATGATCAATTAGTCCAATTCCAAAAAGGTCAACCAAAAATTACGAAAGTAAGCAAACTCCACAATTATCAAATACTGATCATTGATCTCAAAATCATCTTACATTATGAAACATAACATGGGAGCATACTTACAAATAGCCACCCCTAAAGATGATAAGAAACGAGAAGGTTTCCAAAAACCCAAGTTACAAAATGATCAATTTAACTCCAAGAAACACAACTAAGTACTACGATAATAAAATAACTCTACAATTACCAAGTTTATTAATTGGTTCCAAAATAAAATCAAGGATTGATCCAACCACGTAAAGATATTGCACAATAGGAGGAGAAAACAAGGAGAAAGTTTAATAAAACCCAAATTGTTACCAAATGATTAATGAATTTGACTCCACGGAAGTCGAATAAGAATTACGATGGTACGCAAACTCAATTACCAAATGATAATAAACTAACTCTACAATTACCAAGTTTGTTCATTGGTTTCAAAATAAAATCAAGGATTGATCCAACCACGTAAAGATATTGCACAATAGGAGGAGAAAGTTTAATAAAACCCAAATTGTTACCAAATGATTAATGAATTTGACTCCACGGAAGTCGAATAAGAATTACGATGGTACGCAAACTCAATTACCAAATGATAATAAAATAACTCTACAATTACCAAGTTTGTTCATTGGTTTCAAAATAAAATCAAGGATTGATCCAACGACGTAAAGATATTGCATAATAGGAGGAGAAAACAAGGAGAAAGTTTCCTAAAACCCAAATTGTTACCAAATGATTAATGAATTTAACTCCACGAAAGTCGAATAAGAATTACGATGGTACGCAAACTCAATTACCAAATACTCATCATATGTTCTAAATAAATCAAAGATAGATCCAACAATGTGAAGATATTCACCAATACGAGTTACAACATTTTTAATACTAAAAAACGTGTTAATCGTGCTAAGAAAGGAAACTCAAATCCATGTAAGGCCGCATGGCGGTATTTTAACGAAAAAAATCCTCAATCATAGGGGAAAAGTGAAGCACGGTCAAGATATCGTCCATGATCAACTAATCAAGGTTTCTTAAAAAAAATCCAACTCTTCTAATTGCATCCATGTACCATCAACCATAAATAAACCATTCTTAACTTTTTCGTATAGGTTAACTTATCTCTACAATTTATACGAAATATCAATCCATATCTTACTCTATGAAAAACAAAATGAAACCACACTTTCAAAAATCCACTCAATAGGAGGAGAAAACAAGAATACGGTTTTCAAAAACAAGTTGCTACGAAATGATCAATTAGTTCAACTCCAAGAAAGTCAACCAAAAATTCCGATAATAAACAAACTTCACAATTATGAAACATTTATCATTGGTTGCAAAATCATCTTGCTCTATGAAACACAACATAAAATCATACTTTCAAAGTTCCACTACTAAATAGGAGAAGAAAACAAGAAGAAGGTTTTCGAACCAAATTGTTACGAAATGATCAACTAATAACTAAAATAATGATAACAGCACAACTATCAAATATTGATCATTGGTTTTAAAATCAAATAAAGAATATATTCACCAATACGAGCAACAACATTTTCGATATTTAAAAACTTGAAAATGGTGTCAAGAATAAAAATTCAAATCCATGTAATGCCTCGTGACGGTAATTTTAAAATTCTCAAGTCATGGGAGATAAAAGCAACAAATGGTCAAGCTACCATTCATAAGAGATCAAGATTACTTGAAAAATCCAACTGTTCGCATCGCTCCATGTAGCAATAAACACAAATAAACCATTATTGAGTTTTTGTATAGGATACCTATCTTCGTATTTTATACGAAACATCAACCAATATTTTACTCAAATAAACACAGCATGAAAGCAGAGTTCCAAAGGTCCACTCAATAGAAAGAGAACACAAGGCAAATGTTTCCAAAAACTAAGTTGTTACGAATAATCAACTAGTCCAACTCCAACAAAGTCAACTAAGAACTTCGATAGTAGGCAAACTCCAGAATTGCAAAATATTGATTATTGGTTTCAAAATCAAATAAAGCATCGATCCAACAATTGGGAACAAAGACTTCTAAACAAACAGAACTAACGTGCAAGAAATGAGCACACTTTATATTACACCGGTAGTCTGATATTCATGTGCAACACTAATATGCTGAGTTATTGATGTGTAAGTTCTTAGTACTAATTGGTGAATCAATAAACTGACATACAATTTGGATCGGGACATGATCAACTACTCCAAATCAGATAAAGATTTTTATCAAAATGTCTATTAACTAGTATCTAAACTTGTTAAACCAAGAAATATCTCATAGATGATATATGTGCTTTGCGTAGAAAGAAATCACATCTCACCTATAGTTTATGAATTTTTTATTGGATAACTAACTATCAACACACAAAACAATACTATAAATAGACATGGAAATAAATACATGTGTGATTTCTTATTTACCTCCTTATGGATGAACCTATTATGCGACAGATAGGGCTATTAAACTGCCAGCTTGTTACCTTTAGACATCACTAACAGGGAACTCCCATTGTTTGCACCACCAATTGCACTTATATAGTATATCCCACTGGTCCATTATCCATTCCTTCAAATAACCAGAAATCATAACACGTCAATATGGAACGTCGAAACAGATTATTTATGTAATATCGCCTCATAAGTTAAGTGGCTGTTTTGTAAGGATGTAAGCCATTAAAAAAACCGGGGTGCAACTTACTCACTTTGTAAGTAAAATGTGGTGAATGTTCATAGACTTGAGATGAGAACCCAGTGCCAGCATCCATGATTAGTGCCCAAAGATTTGAACAAGATGACACATAGGCATAGCTGATAAACGGTCCATCTTCATTCCCCTTTATAATTTGTTGTACAAGACTTGAATCTGCAACGTTGTAGTGTTATATATTGTTTTGCCTCAACAAAAAAGGTGCGCCCTCCTTATTAACCATTAATGAAATTCTTGGGCCTTATAAGAGATTGTACCTTTGTTACATAAGCCGCCTTGCATTATAAACACTTATCCACTGTTGCACGCATGCCCATCCCGATCTTCTTCTTTGGATGTTTATATGTTTCTTCTTTAGAAGATATGCGCCCTCCTTTTTGGCCAACTTGGTATATAAGCTGTACATGTTGCAAGTGAGATTAAAAGAACTCAAGTGATGTTTCAAATAGGAAACAACAAAATAATAGTGTACCTTCTAAGCACAATCTATGTTAATTGGCTTGATATCTGGATTTGGGCCACTATACTATCAAAGAGGGAGATACACTTTGCACAGTTGGGTTCTTCATCAAACTTCAAGTTGACCAGATACCTACAAACTTCTTAAAGGGTTGGGGAAAGACTCTGGAGAGGTGGACATTTTCATTTTACAAACGAGGAAGCCCTTGTTTTCACCTTGCAAGAAAAAACAACTACCAGTTACATGAATACAATCAACATAATCGGAAAGGTGGGACCAACATTAACCTGGTACCCTTGCCAAGGTAGACATCCTCGTAGAAGAAATACTTGTGTATAAACTGGAGATTCTAAATCATCCCTCCTGCTACCTATTCTCCCAAGATGTGCATGAACACTAGCATAATGAACCGTTCCCCTGAAACAACAGTCATAACAGAACAATAAGACCAGTTTAGACATTGAATCGATCTACTTATGTGTGCAAGAAGCCTGAGATGAGAAGGTCTACAAATTAATATTGCATGAAACTGAAGTTGACCCCAACAATTGGATGAAAAAGGTTGTATTTCGTGGTCAGAATGGGCAGCTATCACCGTACCAGTTAGTGTGCCAACCGCATCTGGTATATTTGGCGGTAGTAAAAAGATTATGTAAGCTACTGGATTTGCAAGACAAGGGGAAAAAATATGAGGAAAACTACAGACAACAAGTAGCAAATGGCTCCGCAACATATCATCCTTATTGATAGGTGCATAGAAAACAACAAGGTCAGAATACTTCTCCACCTGTATTTCCATCTAATCGCAATATTGATACCCTCTATACATAAGATAATCTTCCAAGATATCCAAAGGCCTGATCATTGATATGTCAAACAAGACAAGTATTTTGCGGGAAATTAATGAACTCTAACAAGGTGCACATGTTCAGTAACCCATGTGTGCCCATAGGCCATAAATATTTCAAATACGTGATGGCTAGACAACCAATTAAATCTGGGTATGGTATAAGATAAATAACCACCTGTGCGAAAATAAGCACTTGGAGTCACGATCCTTTAATTTGGGCAGCAATTTATCTAACATATACATTTTTCCTGCAGTGAGTTGTTACTAAGCAACCAAAGAAATAGCCTTATAACATCACAACTACAAAATAGCCAGCATGAATAGCATACCAGCGTTCTCAACAAGATGGATACCAGTTATGTAACGTGGGCCATGTTCTGCCCCTTGGAACAAATATAATGGTTGCAGCACCCGCGTAACAGCATAGCTATGTTGAGCAACCTTTTGCGTTCACCACAAGCATTAATAACTTCCAAATCATTCTGAAGCAGAGCTCGATAATACTGTTGTTGCATCTGAGACATCCCAAATTTAAGGATACTTTCTTTATTTGGAGGTAAGCCCTTTTCGACATTCGATTTAATCCTCCGAAGAAGAAATGGTCGAAGAACCTTAAAAGTGCAAACACAAATTATATGCTAATTCAAACATACTGACCCTAATTTGCATGAGTGTTATATCCATACCTTATGAAGCTGCAGAACAACCTCGATCATTTCACCAGAAACTTGGAACCACTCATCAAAGGTCTCTGCAGAACTAAATATTTCAGGCAGCGAGAAATTGAGTAGAGACCAAAGCTCATGGAGATTGTTCTGCAATATAAAACTTTAGTAAGTGGTGAAACTGAATATAAGATTGAGGAATATAAATCAATATATTCAGCGCTTTTAGCAGATGATGTATGTATAATACAAAGAAACAACACTGCCAAACATAACCTACCTGGAGTGGAGTGCTTGTGATGACTAGACGGGAGTTAGTGCTAAAAAGCCTCATGGTCTTCGAAGAGAGTTCTTGTTTTTTTTTTATCCGATGAGCTTCATCAAGAATAATGACTAGACGGGAGTTAGTGCTAAAAAGCCTCATGGTCTTCGAAGAGAGTTCTCTTTTTTTTAATCCAATGAGCGTCATCAAGAATAATGTAGTGCCAGCTGAAACGCCTCAATGCAGTTTTTTGTTTGATTTCCATTTCAAAACTGTTTACACACACATCAAATTTTACTGGTTGTAGTAATGTCTCCCTTATTATTCTGAGGAAATAGTAAGTATAAGTAACATGCCAGCTGAAGTAACAATAATGTAGTGCCAGCTGAAACGCCTCAATGCAGTTTTTTCTTTGATTTCCATTTCAAAACTGGTTACACACACATCAAATTTTCCTGTCTGTAGTAATTTCTCCCTTATATGATTCTGAGCAAACAGTAAGTATAAGTAACATGCCAGCTGAAGTAACAACAATGATTCAAAAACAGAGATGTAAGACTAACCCTCTCTTCTGGATTCCCCAAGAATGACACAGCACGCAAAATGGGACAAAAACGAGCAATTTCTTTCATCTAGGTACCAAGAGTGGACTTTGGTGCAACAACCATGTGAGGACCAGTTATTCCTCTAAATTCATGCAGATAACCAATCAGTGAAATAGTTTGAAGAGTTTTTCCAGACCATGAGGAAAGAAATGTCAAGTCAAGGATAAATTCAGTAACTTGCATTATACATTAGTAACTTGCATTAGATAGTGAAAGGGCTTTAGTGAGTGCTTATTGTGTGGTTAGCACATCAAAGATACCATCTCATCCATCAATATCCCGTTAATACCATTCTCATACAGCCATGTAAGCCAATTAAGCCCAGCTAGTTGGCAACCTCGCATTTTCGCATTTATGCCTGCAAAGCAAACATAATAAGAACACAGCAATATGAAAGTTGACATATGCTAGACAATAATCAAAGATGTAATCCTACAAAAAAAGGACTATGGTTCCATTAGCTGATTTTCATAATAACAGGAAAATGCATATTCAATTTCATTCTCGGGTAAACGGAAAAGTGTCCAGTGTGTTTCAGTAAAAGAAAACAAAAGATCTATCCATTACATAAACAGTTCATGTTTAGTTAGAAATTAACATACAATAAAGATTAAGTGTCGCCAATCTAGGAATCTAGATCTGCGGATAATTTGATGAACTTATCAAAAAAAAAAATTAGGTATTCTTTTTTTTTCAAAATGATGGCATACATTCACTTGCACAATTCAAACAACATTATGGTCAAGTACAACAGGCTAAGTAGCTAACCAACCCAGCCTCCTGTAACACACGCTCATTGCTGCATGTTATGGTGAAGACACAGCTTGCCACAAGTCCAATAACATATTGCATCCTGAATGCATGGCCCCAAGGGGAACTACAAGGGGCTCGTCTATCCCCTAACTTCGCCATGTCAGCCACAAGTTTAAAGTTCTACTGTTTCCGTCCCTATTTAGCTGGCGCGTGCATTTTTCGAGGTCTACCTTTGACCATTAGTTTAACCAGCGAAATATGTATTATATATCACAAAAGTTATATCGTTGAATTCATATTTGAATAAATTTTTAGTGGTATCATTTTTATAAACACTCATATTTTACTAGCCAAATTAGTGGTCAAAGTTGAAACATGGAAAACAAGGGCACCACATGCATTGGGACTAAGGGGGTAGGGTAGCTTGGCATGCTACAGAAAGGTTTCTTAAAATTTTACCTTTGCTATGTTTTGTATAAATACAGGGGGTTACATTAAATTTACTCAACTAGGTATACTACCGGTTTACAATTTATGTAAGCCATTAGCCATCAAATATGTTTACTTGGTTAGGAGAACAATGTCGCTGATAAACAACTACATGATACCATGTAGCCAACAGAAATTTATGTAAGCCATCAAATATGTTTACTGTTCAGTTATGCATGTACATTTATGTCATATTTCATCATCCATGTAGCAAACAGAAAGTATATGTCACCCTAAGTAGGTTATTAAGGTGAAGGAAAGTGTCATATAAAACAACTACTAATTCGCAACAAGGAAAGGCTCAGATGGTGGCTGCGTAAGCAAACGTGTTCCGCCTGAACCAGCAAGTACATCTTCCTCTCTTTGAGGTACTCTTCATCTTCCTCCACTTCCGTCATCTTTGACTCATGACAACCCCTACAGTGTGACCCATCTTAGCAATAAATAGAAGAAAGAGACAGAGAAATCTAGAAGTACATGGAGTAAACTTGCGGCACAACATACAGAATGACATGAGTTCCCACAATATTAAGCTAAAAGTTATTGCTATTTTAAGATAACATAAAATAAACAGTTTCAATTAACTCATGTACTTACACCACAGAGCTAGAAATGGTATCAGATGACTGCAAACAAAAAGTAAATGAATTCCAAACAAAAATAGCACACCCCTGGAAATTCCAAAGTATTAACCAGACAAAGCCCAACCAGATGCATCAGCAAAATTATCCAGCCAAATCACTCTATCATAATTGTGTTGTATATTCATGATTCATTATAATGATGCATCAAGTTGCAACTACTTTAAAGCATGACCAACCAATACTTTTCAGTGTCAGATAATTATGCATGTCATGGTCATGAACGCACATGGGTATTATTTGGGATGATATTGCTACTCCCTTTGTACACGGAAAGCCCACAAGGCACGCAGTGGCACAAGGGGACAATCTAGAGCGTTCATACGCACGATCCAACCGTCCAGAGAGTCAAAACACTGTGGTGGCTCCTAGGTGGTTAAGTCTCTTACTACCACTCTCACTTGCCACCTTTGCCTAAATAGAACTCACTAGACTATCATGCCACGTTTGCCTAAATAGAACTCACTAGCCTATCATGCCACCTTAGAAATCCAGCAAGCCATCTCCACACCATAGTTTCCACCTGAAACCAGATCCATTCACATCCAATGTACCCCCATCACAGCCCTCATTTTACCACCATATGCATCCTACGTACAAAAATTAAACACACAAAGGAGGGTCCAAATGTAATTCAAGGCCACCTCCTTTAGCCTCACTGCATTCAGCCTTGTTGCCAGAAGCAGACAAACTTGAGGTCATGTTGTTCTGCACAATGAGAGATAAAATATACAGTTAGACACCGGCCTTTGACCGCATGTGTATCTGCATTGCATTCACTGTAAAGTGAGACGCCGCTGTTGCAACAACACCACTGCAGTAGGGCCACATGCTGCTGCAGTGGTTGAGCTCAAGGGAAAGAGGTATCAAGAGACTGCATGCTGTTGTTAGCAAACCCTATAACTTAATGAGAGTTATTAGGGTAAGATAGCAATCGAGGATGGACAAACACTATGTTCGGTAGTGCAAATAAAAGTAGCGCCATAAGAGTAATACAATTTTTACTGATGTTTCAAACTAGATCAGTGCACAGATAGCTGCAATTTCTAATCCTCATAGTAAAGTATTATAGAGTGGCACTAACATAGTAAAACTGAATTACCTTCCACGTGACTTCTTCTCTTTAGATTGGCTTCCTTTTGCAAAATGGGCAAATATTTCTGTCTGCTGCAGTAGGTACTTCAATCGACCTTTCCCTTTAGTGTTCTGTGATCAAAACCATGACGAGGATGCAGTACACGCCAAATAATGAATGTAAGAGAAACCACATAATGTATTAAATGCACACATAATGGTGTAATCAATCGCAGATGGGCATTTGCATTCAAGGGATTTCACAAAAGAAACATACCATGTCAGCATCAGTGGTGGCATTCCGGTATCTAATATCTCTTGGATTTTCTGCTTCTTTAATTCTGGGGTTCTTTGAGCCTGGCTCGCTCACGCTTCCCTACTACTGGATTTCCTACAGGGTCATCGGCCCACGGTCGAAACAGTTTAGGCGCAATACCAGCCAAGTAATCTGATACAGCTCAAACATCAATGTAGCCGACTTGGTATGCTTCTTACTTTGCATAAGAATAGAAAGACTGTGTGGTCATCCAGACAACTACTAATGTATTGTAGGACATGGCTTCTTTTCAGTCCTAGCTGGTGACCACAAAAAAAGGAAGGTTTCGTGCAAGAGTTGAGTTCATGGATTTCTGGAAGAAAAAACAGGAAACAAAGCACACAGAGGCAATACCACATAATATTGTATTCAAGATTATACATAAAGTGCTAGTGATAATGTAAATTATGTCATAAAAGATACATCTTGTCACCTGAAAACATCAGGTTACTAGTCATACTCGACATGACGGCCTGTTGATCTATCCTTCCACTTCGTAGCTGTCATTTGACGATCAAAAAACACCCAATTAATGCAGACTCCTAAATGTATCACCAACCTAAAGAAGAGCTGAATACACAGTATTGTCATGATTTTTGTTATTTGACGGGCGAGTAAAATTAATTACCAAAGGAGGGTCGACGAGATACGATTTTTTCTCTTCAGGAATTCCAGGAGGTCCTAGCAAGAAATTCTCAGGTTTGACATCGCCATGGACATATCTGCAATTGCAAGCCGTTTGTTAGACACATGAGGCAAAGGGGAAGGGTGGAAGAGCAACAGTTAGGGATGTGAACTGACCCTTTTAAGTGCACTTTCTCAAGAATGGATACAACTTCAATAGCAATGCAAGCGACCATCTCAACTGACATTCTGCAAAACAAGTAGTGACGTTAATGGTTAGGTAAAAGCCTAAAAGACTCTGGACAATTGTGGGTTAATCAGATAACTCACGCGTGGGAATTACTATTACATGCATTCCACAGGCTGAGACCGAGCATACCCATAACCTGCATTTTTAAACCAAGTTAAGAAATGCCTACAAATGAGCAGAAAGAAAGAAGCTTCTGTTATGCCAAAGCAAGTGCCATTACCATAACAAAGTAATCCCTAGGCATGGTATAAATGTCACCAAGGATGCTATAAATGAGATAGGCATGAAAATCAGTCAAGGGCACTCAGCACCCCAACTCACAAGATGACAAATTCAGTTACTCGTAAACCTGCCATACATAAGGAGGCCCATGATTGCATCCTTTGCTGGTCTTGTGCTCAAACTTGAACGCAGCCTATATTGCACAAAAGAAGAAGATTTATTCTCTGCTGCTAATATTTACTACCTCAACTGCTCCTGAGGGCACAAATCAACAAAAGCTATTTTGGTAGGTCGGTAGTGAAACCGTCTATTACCTACCTTAATCGCGCCTGCTGCGTTAGGTGCAATGTGGTGGCCAAGATAAACTTGGTCAAACCCTTTACCTTGGTGAATTGACCACCTGGACCTGTTCAAAACAAATAGGTACGGATTAAATGAGAACAAATATCTTCTGGAACAGTTGGAGGCAAAACACAGGCTAAAGTATTTGCAGGTAAAATAAATAGCACATAAATAAACTATGTAACCTCAAGGAGGTTTAAACACCCCAAACCCAAAACCAGCTTAGACTTACAAAGAATTTAATATAAAACTATCTCGTTAAAAAGGTTAACCTCAGGATAGTATGAGTGCAGGGAATCCACGCAAAGTAGGCACAGGTGAAACATAGTAGGAACATCTCACCGTCCCAGGGGATTGGAGACAATAATGAAGACATCCAGCTGCAGCAGCAGCCTCGGGTCGTCAGCTAGACTGGGACAGGGGTGCTCGCACTCTAGGTGTGAGCGGCGGGAAGGCCCGGGCAGGAGGGATCGGGCGTGGCGCTGGTCGCCATCCGGCATCAACGCGGGCAAGATCACCCCGGTGGTTGGCACACACCGGTGAGCTGCGCAGCGCCTCTCGTATCTCCCACACGAGCAGGTTGCTCAAGATTAAAAATTTCACCTTCAGATAAGGAGTGGGAGAGTGCTCTCACCTTTAGATGCAAGGGCGAAGCAGCTGCTCCAGCCGACGAAGCGTCCCGGCGACCCGGCGACCAGGCAGACGGCGTTCCTTCCTGACCTAATTAACCCCAGCAGCATGACCACCGGACGAACAGTATCGGCGGCGGCTTGTTGGAGCCACGCTGCAGGAGTCCTCCGCGGCGCCGACTAGAACTGGATCCAGCGTGGCTACTGGCTAGGGTTCTTCGGGGGAGGGGGGGGCTTTTCGCGGGTTTCGCGGCACAGGATCGGTGGAGGAGGAGGACGTGATCTCGGGGCGGTGGTCTGCGGCTCGAGGGGTCGCCGGAATCGACCGGCGGCGGCGAAAGGGATGAGGAGGCGTCGCGAAGGAGAAGGGGTAGGTGTCGGGGCAATGTAGCCGTTAGCGCTCGTGATTTTGGACTGGGCCAAAAGTTCCGGCTCGGCCCGAACGAAAATCTGATACTTTCTGTGCGATGGATTTAGTACTTGTACTACTCACGTACCAATCGACGGGTTTCTCAGAAAAAAAAAGTAGAGTACCTACTTTGTGTGGCATTCAGCTACCACCGTGTGTGCATACGTATCTATCACAAGATTACCATGCTTCCTCTCAAAAGAAAAATTACCACTCATGACATTGCGTCACATATGACTTGTCACGTTGGGATATACTCCCTTCCCTCCGTCCCAAATTAATTGTCTTAAATTGGATAATTGTATCTTATCCAATTTAAGACAATTAATTTGGGACGGAGGTAGTATAACGTTCAAAATATAGCTTTTTAGAAAGGTTTGACCAACAAATTCAGCCCCGTATAGCATAGTAGATTATATAGGATGGATGCAGACACGGAACCATGCCCTGATGATTGTGGAGGACCCACGGAGTTGAGACCACATCACGTGTATCAGTGTAATGTCCATGTTACCGGAATGCAACGCACAATCGAGCACAAACCATAAAGCCACAAACCGAGACGTGGATTTGATTTGTCGGCCAGAGTCTCAAGCGACCAACCACTACCATCGCGCACAAAGATCATGAACATTTAAATGGCGAGCGGTTTTCTATCTCGCGACGTTGCCAAGTAGAGGTGTTATTGTCGTACTTTGTGGGTGGGAGCTTCACCAAACCTATCTTCCCCATGCCAATTCGTAGTTTAGGATGATGCCATTGTGGAGGATAGCAGGGTCTTCGCGTGTTTTGAGCGACCTCGCCACTTCATATACTTGGTTGTACCACATGGTGAGACGGTATGTACTTTGAGCTTATGTCCGAAGTTATCAAGATGTATAATGTAAAGGAGTTGTCGATGCATTGGCGATGCGGTGCAAAGGATGCACTTGTGGTGGCAACTTTGATGCAGCCGGATCCATTCCACGAATCACTCAGTACTCCAAATGGTCCTATGACAAGATCCCAAGTTAATGCACTTCGAGTAAAGGTGAACCCGCTCGTATTCTTGCATGATGTTGAACATTCGGTGAATAGACCGCTACCTCATGGGACCATGCTATGTGTGCTTAGGTACCTACCCCGTGTTGGTCCTCAAGACGGTGTTGGTGATGCCCCGGAGGATGACCAAGAAGATCGCCAAGATAGAAGAAGAGGAAGAGAGAAAAGGATCCCCCTGGAGCCACCGGACGATCCGGGGAATGAAGTAGAGAATCGCAGTTGCCAGCCGTTAGTCCATCCGGCGCCACCTCGCCGGACCGTCCGACGATGCCCCGGTGGCCGGATGGCTGCCGGTAGCTACCGACACCAGAGCGGCGCCTCTCGGGTGTAAGACCCTCCCGCTCGCCGGTTTGTCCGGTGCCGACGCCGGTTCGTCCGACGCCCATGGCCCGACCGTCCGGCGCCTGTACTCCAACTCCATCTATAGTCGCCCCAGCGCCAGCGTTAGCCGTCGGACGATCCGGCGACTGAAACTCCGGATCGCCTAGCGAGCTGCATGCGAGCACAAAAAGGGCCACACGCCTTGTATCTTTGCCCTCCACCTACCCCTTCGACCTTGGCACTATAAAAGGGACCTGTATGGCATAGATCTAGGGTTAGAAAAGAATTTGAGATTTGTGAGATTTGCTCCCCTACTCCTCTTGTGAGGCTACTCCTATGATGTTCATCTAGGATTATATCAAGGCTACTCCTCTAGTTTACCTATTGGATCGTATCAAGGCACACCTTGAGATTGCTGCTCTTTCCCTTCTATATTTGTAGTAATGTCTTCCTAATCTTTCTCAACTAATCCTTGAGATTCTATTGACTTGGTGAACCTGTCGGGAAATTAAAGTGGTTTCAATAATAGTAAGTTTGACTTGATTCGTGAGATTGGAGTTGATGCAGCGCACCCCATTCCACCAAGCCCAACACGCAATGGACCCATGACAAGATCTCAAGCAAAGGAGATACATGATAAGGTGAACTTATTCCTCTCGCTTTATGCCTTCAATGACTTGGTGAATGGTGCGCTACCTCATGGAACCACCCTATGCGTGCTCAGGTTTGATCCCACATTGGAGCCCCAAGACGATGCCCTAGAAGCTCAAGAACATGCCAACGATGGTGCCCAAGAAGGTAGCAAGAAAGATCAAGAAGAGGGCACCGAGGAAGAAGAAGGGAAGAAGGAAGAAGAAGATGTGTAGGAAAACCCGGCCTAGGCCGACCTCCCAACCGAGCCAGTCGGCCTTCGGCCCGGCCTAGGCCGGCCAACCTGCGTACCAGGCCGGCGTCCTGCCAGAGCGCCCCGGCCTCCCAGGCAGGCCTCCAGCCCGGCCTAGGCCGTCTCCTCTGCGCGCCAGGCCGGCGGCCTACCCGAAGCACCCGGCCAGGCCGGCTCCCCTGCGTGAGAAAGGGGAAAGAAGCCCATGTAGTTGATACGTCATAAACGTATCCTTAATTTCTGATGTTCCATGTTGTTTTCATGTTGTTTCCCATATGTTTGCTATACACTTTATGTCATTTTTATCGATTTTCCGGACTAACCTATTGACAAGATGCCATAGAGCCAGTTCCATGTTTTCTGTTGTATTTGGTTTCAGAAAAGTTGTTCTGGAAATGTTCTCGGAATTGGAAAATTCAAAAGCCAGAAGTCTTAGAAGTCCAGGAGGGTCCAGGAAGTCCCGAAGAGACCCGGAGGGGGGGCACAGGGTGGCCACACCATAGGGGGCGCGGGTCCCCTTGTTCGCGCCACCTGGTGGTGTGGGCCCCCTGGCCACCCCCCGGCATTGCCCTTTCGCCCATACCATATATACTCCTCGATGCATCAACCCTAGATCAATCGGCATTTTCCACCAAAAACATCCGTAGCTCCGCCGCTACCACCGACAAGTTTCGGGGGACAAAAATCTCTGTTCCGGCACCCTGCCGGGATGGGGAAGTGCCCCCAGAGCCATCTCCATCGACTCCACCGCCATCTTCATTGCCGTTGTTGTCTCCTATGATGAGGAGGGAGTAGTTCTCCCCCGGGGCTGAGGGCTCTACCGGTAGCTATGTGGTTCATCTCTCTCTCTCCCATGGTGTGATCTTTATGTGAATATGAGCTTTGTAATCTAGTTGAATAAGTTGATGTACTCTTCATCTGTTATGCTAATCAATTGGTTTTGTTATGAGATCTTCGTAGAAACTTTGATCACGATGTAAAGGTGACAGTGTGTGCACCGTGTGGTTTAGAATGATATTTATATCTTGTGTTGGATGGCCCTATGAAATTGTGGTGTTTGTTTAGTACCTTCTATGGCGCTCATAGTGATAGCGTGGGGTTAATTAGACATGGGAATACAAACTTGAGGAGTGTTGTTACAGACTTACGCAATGAATTAATGTTTGTTATTCAACCGGAGAGTGGTTCAGAGTAGCATAGTGAATAGATTATATTTATGCATTCAATTATGTTATCATTGTTGAGAGTGTCCACTAGTGAAAGTAGAATCCCTAGGCCTGCTTTCTAAGCATTGAAACACCGTTTACAACATGTTTGCTTGCTTCCATTTTATTTCAGATCGCTATTATCACTTATAGACATCCATATTACTTGTATTTCACTCTCTCTTCGCCGAACTAGTGCACCTATACAACTGACAATTGCATTAGGCGTGTTGGGGGACATAAGAGACTTCTTGTATCGTGATTGCAGCGTTGCTTGAGAGGGATACCTTTGACCTCTTCCTCCCTGAGTTCAATAAACCTTGGGTAATCCACTTAAGGGAAACTTACTGCTGTTCTACAAAGCTCTGCACTTGGAGGCCCAACACTGTCTATAAGAATAGAAGCGTACGTAGACATCAAGCTCTTTTCTGGCGCCGTTGCCGGGGAGGTAAGGTAGAAGGTACTCACATCCTCGGGTGTGAGTGCTAGAAGTTATTTTCTTTAGATTCTGCAATTATATATTTTTGTTTCTTGTTTTGACTAGTTAGGCTTATTTTTACTTGTTGCTTGTTTTAATTTTTACTAGTTAGTCTTAATGGAAAACAACCAACATATGAGAGAGCTTTATTTGCATTCTAGTAGCAATGTTATTAGCATTAATTATTTGGATACCATTATTTCTAGTACTATGGAAAAGCCTAAGCTTGGGGAAGCTAAATTTTATAAACTTTTTATTTCCCCAGCTTTAGAGGAGAAAATTTGCTCTGATGATACTTTATCTCCCATATGTGATAAATCTAATGATGCTTGTGATATTTTAAATCCTCCTGCTGAAAGTGTTCCTTTTAAAATACCTACGAAAATTGTTGAACGTATCACGAATAACTCTATTTTGGAGATGGAACTGTCCATCCTCGTGGTCATTTACTCTTTATACATGAATTATGCGGGTTGTTCAAGTGTGCAGGTATTTCAATGGACAAAGTTAAGAGGAGGTTATTCTCTTTGTCACTTAAGGAAAAAGCAAGGGAGTGGTATGATCTACTAGATGATCCTCATCATTTGGAGTGGAAGGAGCTTGAATCTCTATTTTACTCTAAATTTTATTCTTCTCATGAACTGTATTTAGATAGGAATTACATTTATAATTTTTGGCCTCATGATGGAGAAAGCATTGCTCAAGCTTGGGGAAGACTGAAAACATTAATAGTTAAATGTCCTAACCATGAGCTTCCTAAGGAAATAATTGTTACTAATTTTTATGCAAGGCTTTCAAGACATTATAGGGATTATCTAGATGCATGTTCAGAGGGTTCTTTCTAAAGTAAGAAGGTTGAAGCTAAATGGGATCTTATTGAAACAATTGAAACCAATAATAAAGGTTGGAATAACGACAAAGGTAAAGAATCGGGTATAAACTATGAGTATGATTGCATTAAGTCTTTCGCTGAAACTGCTGATTTTCAAGAGCTTAGTGCTAAATATGGTCTTGATCCTCAAATTTTTGTTGGTTGGTATAGATCCTTTGCTTCTTATATTAACATTCCTAAATCAAATGGGGACATACATCATGAACCTTTTAAAGACACTTGCATGCAAAATGAAAATGTTATTAATGATTGCAATGAACATGCTCAAACTTCTGAAAGTACTATTTCTTATAAGCATGTTAATATTTGTGGAGCACTTAGACCTTATGAATAGAATCAAACCGAAGAAGAATATTGCATCCATCATAAGAATGAAAAAACTAGAAAGTGGGACAGGGATTTAGATGATCTTGGTAAAAAAAAGTCTATGCCCTCTATCCTTTTATTGGTGAACTTTGCTGTAAAGTGGGTCATTTCAATTTTCAATGCTCAGGATGTAATAGCTATTCGAATACTGGAAGTTTGTATTGTGATAACATGATCACTCCTAATCAGCATGATGAACTTACATTATTTTTGGGGTGTGAAGAGTTATCAAGAAAAACTTCTTTGGTAGATATGAGTGCTCTTGATATGAATAGTGTCCTGCATGGTTGTCATATTTATTGTGTTAATAACTTCCACACAAATACTTACATACAAAATATTATAAAAGAGGATACTCTACCAAAATATGACAGGGCTAATATTTGTTTCATCTTATTAATGAAGAGGAGGAATCCTCCAAAGTTCTTTCTGTTGTTTCTGAGAATAAACCAGGGTATGTGGAGAAGCTTCCTTTTAAGCCTCTCCCTCCTATAGAGAGGAAGAAGAAGAAGAAGAAGAGGAGGAGTAAAAGGACAGAGGTAACAGTATCTTCCCCTAAGCATGTAGCTCCTATTATAGTTTTTGATGAGTCTGAACTCGATAATTTTCCTATGCCTATTATTTATGATAGTGATCATGATTGGGAGAAACACACTACTTTTGATATTGAAAATATCTTTGGTACCAATTCTGAAAATGATGATAATTGTTGTACTATTAGTACCATCCATTTTCCTTCCAATGATAATATAGAAAGCTCTGAGCTTGTGGATGATGTGTTTGAAAATCCTTTTGCTACTAATGATTATATGCTTGATACATCTCTTTCTAGTAAAAATGATGATATTGCTTATGATGATACTATGCCTCGAGTCTTTGATAACTATTATAAAGGATGCTATAACATAGGCTATGATTACAGTTATCCTTATGAAACTTGTCATAGTTATGGAGAGATTACCCAAAACCATCTCCCTAATATACAACTTGTCTATCATGTTGGAGTTGTTTATGATGGTTACAATGACAAATATGATATTTTCAGTCCACCTACTAGTAAGGAGAAAATTAATTATGATTTCAAAATGCCTCCTATGTTTGATTATTATGGTGATGAGAATGATAATGATAGCTATTTTGTTGGATTTGCTCCCACTGCTATTAATAAGAATGACCATGCTTATGTGGAGAGTAATAATTCTTTTATGCATGTGGCTCATGATAAAAATTGTTTATTGTGATAGTTATATTGTTAATTTTATTCATGATGCTACTAAAAGTTATTATGAGAGATGGAAACAGTGTTATGCATCTCAAAAATATCAAGTTTCCCCTCTTTATGTTGAAATCTTTGAAATTGCACTTATTTTGTCTTCCCATGCTAGCCACTTTGTGCTTTATTGAATTGTTCTTATATAAGATTCTTTTTCATAGGAAGTGGGTTAGACTTAAATTTGTTTTACATTTTCTTCTTGATGCTCTCTTTTGCTTCAATTCATATTTCTCATGTGAGCATCTTCTCAAATTATCATGCCTAGCTAAAAGGCGTTAAAAAAAGCACTTCTTGGGAGATAACCCATGGTTCTATTTTTCCTTTGTTCTTCTCTATTTTCTTTTAGTAAAGGGGTTGTATACTTCTGTAGTAATTCCTTTGTATCTTTATTTTCATGTTTTAGTAGTGCCAAGTAAAGTTTATGACGAGAGTTGGAGTTAGTTTTCGGATTTCTGCTGTCCACTTTAAAAAACGTATAATTCACTAAAAAATCTAAATGACTTAAAATATCTTATGCTTATTCCTCGGCTAATACCGCAACTTTTTTGTTCTTTAAGTTTTTCGATTTGACGAACGTTAGTGCCTCGAAAAAATTCATCTTTACAGATTGTTCTGGTTTTGACAGATTCTGGCATTTTTTTTGTATTTGCTCTTTTACGATGTCAAGTGGATTTCTTTGCTTAACGAAACATCAGTGGATGTAGCTAATGTTCAAAAGTATCAATAGCACTTGTACCATACAGAACCAATGGATTTTGATTATTGCACTAACCCTCTAATGTGAATTATTGTTTGAGTATGGTGTGAAGGAAGTTTTCAAGGGTCAAGAGAAGAGGTGATATAGGTGATCAAGAAGAGTGCAAGGTCAAAGCTTGGGGATGCCCCCGTGGTTCATCCAAGAATATTTTTAGAAGACTCAATCATGTATGCTTGGGGATGCCCAAGGCATCCCCTTCTTCATCAACCATCTATCAGGTCACTTCTCGTGAAACTATATTTTTATTCGGTCACATCATGTGAAGTTTACTTGGAGCGTCTGTTTGTTTTTATTTTGTTTTCTTTTGTTTCTTTGTTTTCTTTGTTTTCCTTGCTGAAATAATTTCATTGGACCTAGCATCCTTGTTTGGGAGAGAGACACGCTCTGCTTTTTCATTTGAATACTTGCTATGCTAGTATTCTTAGTTTTTCTTCTAGTTACTGCAAAAATTCCTGTTTAGCTCTTGTTTTCATTGCATCTCTTATTCAGAGCCGTCAGTTTTAGTAGTGTTATGTGAGTACTCTCATGTTTGCTTGCTGTAGCATGTAGAGAATTTTTTTGAAGCATGTCTTGTATGCTGCTTGTTGGGAAAAGAAACTTCTGCTTGAAGTAGAATTTTTAACGGTGCAAGTAGAAGCTTGTATAGACTGTGGCTAGAATTTTTCAGATCATGCTAGATGTTATTTTAGTTCTAAATACTTGTGGTTATTGAGTAGCATGATTAGTCTCAAATAGCTAAGACTGTTTCAAATGCCATTGAAAGAATCATGAGTTGTTCTTGTCATATTGAAGCATAAATTTGTGGTATTCTCTTTGAATGTTTTATTGGTTGACTTGTCGCATGCTCACACCATGTTTATGACCTAACCAGTCACTAATATCCTCCATGATAATTTAGTTTTTGAACTTGTGGTACCTCTTATGCTTTGATTAATGATGTTTATGTCGTTATGCATGATCATGGCTCTTGTGCTCTCTTGATTTGTCGCTCCCAGTCTTTTGCTAGCCTCCACCTGTACTGAGTATGATCTCTACTCGTGCATCCAACTCCTAAAAACCAAAGTTTTCCCATTGTGTCCACCATACCTACCTACATGTGGTATTTAACTACCACTCCAAAGCAAATTGCTCATGCGCTACCTTTAAAACTTTCAAAATTACTCCTGTTTTGTGTTCTTGTTTTTGCTCATGAGGACGTAAATAGAGAATATTTATCTCACTTATTGATTGGACTTTCACACCCTAGACTAGTGGCTTCATCCTCTTATCCAAATGATAGAAGAGCTGGCAGTGGAGTGCCCATCCCCAAATTAATACAAATAAATCTCTTCACTATTTTTGCCCCTGATTTATCAGCCAAAGCATAATTGTGTAAACAAAAGGGAAAGAGGGATGACCTTCTACCCAGATGCGTCCTTCATATGGGATCCGCTCTTGTGAAGTCTAGTTGTCTTGTGACGTACTGCATTTTCTGTTTACCATTCGTTGATATTAGCATACACCTCTCTTAAAATATAGACACTCCTCCACGGTGTGTGATTGTTGGCAGGCACCCGAGGATTCGGTTAGCCTTGGTTTGTGTAAGATGGATGGGAGGAGTGTCAAGCTTTTTAATACCTCTGTTTAATAAAATAAAAGCTCTAGCACATGAGTGATCCATGCTTCCCTCTACGCAGGGTCTTTCTTTCACTTTTATGTTGAGTCTCCATCTTCTAACTTTATGCACAGTTGAGTGAGCATAGTTGCCATTCTGAGTTCTATGTGCATTTGTCCCAGAAACATTACTAATTGATTCATTATGTGTTATTGCTAGTTCTCTATTTATTTGTTCTAGTCTTCATCATGAACTTTAAAGGTGTCCTGGCATTTATGTTTTGTCCCACTCTTAAGGACTAGCGAAATACCACTTTGCCATGCTTTCTCTATACTTGAAGCAAACGTATATCTTTCGTTGCATTGTTACCCGTGATATTTATTTGTGTTACTTCTCATGATGCAAGATGATTGTTATGCTCTATTATTAAAGTTTTATTTATCATGCTTATGTTGAAATTCTGTGATCTCAGCTTATATATTCTTTTACATTATTGATGATCAAGTTTATGTTGGTAGCATGTCACCTCAAAAATTATTTATTTTTATCGTTTACCTACTCGAGGACGAGTAGGAACTAAGCTTGGGGGTGTTGATACGTCATAAACGTATCCTTAATTTATGATGTTCCATGTTGTTTTCATGTTGTTTCCCACATGTTTGCTATACACTTTATGTCATTTTTATCGATTTTTCGGACTAACCTATTGACAAGATGCCACAGAGCTAGTTCCTTGTTTTTTGATGTATTTAGTTTCAGAAAAGTTGTTCTGGAAATATTCTCGGAATTGGAAAATTCAAAAGGCAGAAGTCTTAAAAGTCGAGGAGGGTCGAAGTCCCGAAGAGACCTGAAGGGGGGCCACAGGGTGGCCACACCATAGGCGGGCGCGGGTCCCCCTGGCTGCGCCACCTGGTGGTGTGGCCCCCTGGCCACCCCCCCGGCATTGCCCTTTAGCCCATATATACTCCCCTGATGCATCAACCCTAGATCAATTGGCCTTTTCCACCAAAAACATCCGTAGCTCCTGAAGGGTACGTTGCATAGAAAACAAAAAATTTCCTACGCGCGATAAACCCGAATGGCCAAGATCTAATCTATGAGATGAAAGGCAACAGGGAGAAAGAGAGTCTTGAGATAACATACCCGCGAATACTCAAAGTGGTACAAGATAAAATCTCATTGTTGGCTTAGTCGTACTCACGCCGACCCCGAGCGAGAAGAAGTGCACCGCAATCCGGCGGTGCCTCCGTAATCGGTCACACTTCAGCTCGATGAAGAATTCCGTTCCCTCGATCCAGTGGGTAGCGGAAGTAGAGGATCCCCGCGGAACTCCAGCATCACGACGGCGTGGTGGTGGTGAAGAATCCCACGGTCAGAGCTTCGCCAAGCCGGAGACCATGGAATGGAGCAGCGGGTGGAGGGAAAAGGGAGTGTGCAAGTGTGTGGAGAAGAGGGAGCTCTCACCCTCCTTTTATAGGGGAAGGGGAGGCAGCCCAAGGGGGGGTGCGGACAGCCATGGGTTCCCCCACCCCTTCCTCTCTTCATGTGAGTGGAAGCCCCAATCACACCCACTCATACTCCCTTAATTTTCCACTTAGAAAATCCAAAGGTTTTTCTTTAATAAATACATAAAACATTTTTATTTCTTTATTTATATTTGTTAATTCCATTAACAAACATTTGCATGCAGCACCTTGAATCATTTGTTAATTCTATTAACAACCATTCGATGAAAAACCCCTTGAACTATTTCAATTTCCCCCCGAAACAATTTTTCGGAGCTGCCCAAAATATTATTCGGTATTCCGTATCCTCTCTAACGCTTCATCGAACCTTAAGTGTGTCACCCTACGGTTCGCGAATAATATAGACATGACCGAGACTTCTCTCCGATCAATAATCAACAGCGGGATCTAGAGATCCGTGATGACTCCTATATATTCAACGATGACTCTCGTGATCGTGTGAACCTTCCAACGTCGTAACGATTTCCCTCTGTCTCGCGATATTTTACTTGTCCGAGATCCGATCATCGGTATCCAGCACACCTTGTTCTATCTCGTTATCCGACAACTACTCTTTTATCGTTCCCGTGATATAACATCCTTGTGATCATATCACGTGCTTGCAAGCGGTGTCGATGTGATATCACCGAGAGGGCCCTGAGTATATCCCTTCGTCATATTGGATGGATAAATCCCATTCTTGATCCATGATCTTCAACTAACACTTTCCGGATACCTAATGCCACCTTTATAGTCACCCTGTTACGGTGTGACGTTTGATGTCATCGAAGTATTCTTTTGGTATTAGTGATTAACATGATCTCATGGCCTAAGGAACAATGTTACTCTGAATGTAAGACATAACAACAAAACTAAATGACTTGATCGTATTGTTATACTTAGTTAGGGTCTAAGTTCATCATGTCATTCTCCTAATGACATGATCCCGTTATTAACAACATCCAATGTCTATGATTAGGAAACCTTGATCATCTGTAATCAACGAGCTAGTTAAAAGAGAGGCTTCACTAGGAACGTTGGTTTGTTTATTAATCACACATGTATCAACGTTTCCGGTTAATGCAATTCTAGCATGAGAAATAAACATCTATCATAAACAAGGAATAACATAATAAACACTTTATTATTGCCTCTCGGGCATATTCCCTTCAGTCTCCCACTTGCACTAGGGGCAATAATCTATATTACATAGTGATGAATCTAACACCCATTGAGTTCTGGTGTTGATCATGTTTTTCCCTTGAGAGAGTTTTAGTCAACGGATCTGCCACATTCAGATCCGTATGTACTTTGCAAATCTTCACATCCCCATCTGCGACATGCTCACGGATGGAGTGAAAATGGCGCTTGATATGCTTGGAATTCTTGTGAGACCTTGGCTCCTTAGCATTGGCTATGGCACGCACTCGGAACCACGCCTAGTTCGGATATGAACTCCTTCATCGAAACTGCTTCCTGTGTTGCCTCCGAGGTAGCAACATATTCTGCTTCTGTTGATGATCTCGCCACCACGGATTGCTTGGAACTCCTCCAGCTTACAGCTCCTCCATTCATAACAAATACGTACCCGGACTGAGACTTAGAGTCATCTGGATCAGTGTCAAAGCTAGCATCGATGTAACATCTTGCGACGAGCTCTTCTTCACCGCCATATATGAGAAACATATCCTTAGTTCTTCTCAAGTACTTAAAGATATTCATGACCGCCGTCCAGTGTTCCAAACCTGGATCGGATTGGTACCTTGTAACACCCGGGGGTTTTACCAATTAGAAATTGATTGTTTTCTTTTCTTTTTTTTTCCGCATCATGTCATCATGCATAGCATTGCATTTTTTTCTAACCCTAAAAATTATTTGTTTCGAAACCCTATTTTTTTTATTGCTATAACAATCCTCTCCCTTTTGTTTTAGCAAAACCTTATTTGTCTTTTTTTCCACTCAAGAAATGTAATAACAAAAGGTTTTTTTTTTACATAAGAGAAAAAAAAATGTTGGGAGGCAGCCGAACTGGGCCTAGCTAAGGCCCAGCCGGCCACCCACCTAGCAAACCCTAACTCTAAACACACACGTACACACCCAAACTCACACAACACACGCACACACCCAACGCACACCTGCACGCTCACGCACGCACACAGCAGCCCACACAGACACAATGCACACCACGCACACACGCGAGACGCAGGAGGGGATCGATCGGATCCCCTCGTATCCAACCGAGCGCCGCCTGCCTCCTCTCCCCGACCTCGCTCGTCCCCTACCTCCGCCTCCCTCTCTCTGCTCCGCCCCTCCTCCGTCCCGCCATGGCCGCCGCCCGCCGCCGGTTCCCTCCTTCCTCCATCCCCTCACCGTTCCGGCCGATGGCGGCCGGCGCCGCCGCTGTTTCTCCTGCGCGGACGGCCGGCGAGCCTCAGGCTGCTGCCCACCTCCAAGTGCCGCCGGCCCGTGGTCCTCTCTCCCGTCGCCTCCCCTCGTCCTCCTGCCACCTCCCGCCGGCGAGCCCCCCCTTCCGTCTGCCCCCAACCTCCTCCACTGCCTCGTCTCCTCCTAGACCGAGTGGCGCCGCCACTGCTGCGCCCCGTCGCCGGCGCCTCCCTTTCGCCGCTGCCGGTGGCCGCGGGAGCCAGCCCTCCTCCTTGGCCACAACAGCTGCTGCGCCCGGCCCCTACTCGCTCCGTCCATGACGCTCGACAGGTGTTTGACGAAAAGACCGCAAGGGCCTCGGTGTCCCGCCGCCTATCTGTGTTGCTCCCGTGGCTGTGCGCAATGCCCGTTGTCGCTTCGGCTTTGTGGTGGCCGCTCTTGGGCGCGTCTAGGAGACCCCGACAAAAAAATTCCCGGCGAAAAGTTCGACACCGACCGGTACCGCATCGACAAGATCATCGCCAACAACTACCGCCACCCCGAGGTCCTCGGACCAAACCTCGACCACGACTACTCCCCCGACGAACCGTGAACGACTACATCGCCTTTGTCATGTCCGTTTTGCGTTGGCTGCCTTCGTGCGCACCCGAAGACCGGGACCGTCACGATCACCTCCGACCCCGAAGACGATGCGGTAGCGGCTCGCCCACGACTACTACGACTACACCGGCTCCGGACGTTGAACGACTACGTCGACGACGATGATCGTGTGGTTTGAGAACGAACGTCTACTTCCTCTTCGGACCCCGATGAAAAGTTCGACCACGACCACCGATGACGTGAACGACTACCTCGGCTACGGAACGAGAATGACTACTTCGACTACTTCCCCGACGTCGACTACGCCTACTTCGACTACCTCGACGACGACGCGAGAACGTGTACTTTCCATCCTTCCTCGCCGCCGTCTATCTCCCTCTTCGTCGTCTTCTTCTTCTTCATCCCGAAGACACCGGCGCCGAACCCGAAGATCTTCTTTCCACATGTGTGCACCCTAAACCCCAGCCCTACATATTTATGCCATATTTTCTATAACATGTCATCTATTTTTATAATTATCATGTCATCATGTTGCATCGCATTTGGTGGGTTCGGGTAATAGTAATGACACCTAATAATTAAATATGGAATGTGTTGGGGATGTTGTTATATAATTGTCCCTATTCCATTTAACATTGACTAGCTCATTTTTATCTTGTTTTTGCCATGTTAAATCAACATTTAATATTGTGGTTAGATAAACAACTTGAACCAATTCCTATTTCTCCGGACTCCGGTTCCGATTAAATTGTTTAATTTGTTTCCCGTGTTGCATCTTGCCATGCCATGCATATAAAATAGGATCATGCTGGATCTTTTGCCGTAGAAGTAATTGTTGCATCCGATGTTTGTTCTAGTTCGTTGCTTCTTCGCGGATAGGACGTTGAGATGATGTGAGCAACGACAAGTTCTGCGGATGTACCTCTACTTGCTGGATTCCAGGCAAGTATACTCACTTGCTGCCAAATGGTTGCCTTTCATCACTTGTTACCGATTCTTTCCGTTGTTCTTATTCTAGCCTGTTGATTCGATGCTTGTGTCTCGATCCTATCATATTGTTTACCCTGCAGCCATGATATAGCCTTCCTTCCACTTCCTATTAACTGTTGTTTGTTTACCTGGTTGGCCCCGTGTCGTAGTGGCATGCTTAGGTTTGTTTGCGCTCTAGTTTTGTTTTCATTTGTTCTATCACCTGTTTAGTTGATAGTTGGGTTTCAATTCAATCAACAACTTGTTATTGTTTTGGGTAATAATAATTTGATGTTAAGGCACCGGCAGGAGGCCCGGGTTAGGGTTTTGGAGCCTGCTGGTGTCGAATCTAGGAAAAGGGTCTTGTCTACTGATCCATGATGAGCGTGCTCACCGCATCCGGGTGGTAGTATGGGACCCCCCTCGACTTAGATCTGATCTGCAGCTTGTCCGAAGAGCCACACTTAGTTCGGGTGTTCCATTTGCTCCTTGCATAATGGGTTGATCACCCATGGTTACTGATGATGATGATGATGCATATAGGGCGAGGCCTGTAGTGCCGGGGTGTTGTGTCCTGCGGGAGTTTTGCACACCTGCGCTGAGTATTCGGCTGCGTGGCTGGGACCTTATAGCTCCGTGGCTCCTAGGATGGGTTGTAGAGACGGTTTGAGTCGTGTCAAGCCAACCTGAGTTTTAGTTGGTGGCTTGAGTGTGTACGGGTACTGGAGCACACCCTGCAGGGATGAATCTTCTCGAGAAGCCGTGTTGTCCGCGGTTACGTGACGACTTGGTGAAAGTGCTGGCTAACAAGTACTCAGACAACTTACACCTAATCAATAATAATTTGACTAGTAATAGGAATATTGTCACACTAATCTGAACTTCACCTAATCAACAGTGTGGGTTATCCTTGGGCTGCTTCCTTAGTAGGGGGTAACATTGGATGGGTTTGTTTGAAGTTAGTTGTAGTTGGTTACGATACGCTATCTTATCCCCTCTTTTAGCCGGATGTTGTAGTGAGTCTCTGTAGTTGATTAGTGCAGCCCGCTGCCGCTTATTTGCAATACTCCCTTCCTTTCCGATGAACCCAAAGTATTTGTATCTTGTGATGACTGGTTACGCCGGTATCTTGTGAGTATGGGTTATCCACTTGCCAGTACTTAACCGTACTGACCCACGAATCTTTTCGTGGCTGCATATTCAACATTGCAGTCAACAGGTTTGAAGTCTGACGACGTTAGCTTGGGAATCCTCCGGCTTGGCCTGGGCAGGGATTGGACGCTCTCGGTTATCTTCAGGACTCTTAGTCCAATTTGTATCTTGTCCGTAGCCGGACGCTATATTGTTTCTTCCGCTGTTATTTGGATCTTTGTATTGTATCAGTTGTATCCCTGACTCGTTTGAGTCCTCTTCTATATATCTATTCTGTTGTTGTTGTGGAGTATTCGTGAACTATTGTAATGTTATCACAAGTGGCAACCTGGAATCGGTTATTATGTGGATTTGGCGGGAATGCTGAAATCTGCATAGTGCCCGATCTCGGGGCGTCACAAATGGTATCAGAGCCTTGGTTCCGATTCCCGATATTGTTTCGATACGAATGGTTATCGAAGCAACGGGTCCGCAAAGCCTGTAGGTTAACCTCGCTAACGGTCGTTGTTTCTAGAGTGTCAAAAACTCTTTCCGCTAAACTATTTTGGAAACATCTTAATAGGATTCTTGTTTTCTCCTTATCTCTATTCTGTTTCCCCTCCCATCTTATTTGTTTTGGAGTCTCCCCTCTTGTCTATCTTTCAAAGTGTTAGGATCCTACGTGGGTGGACGTTTTCTGAGCCTTTAACCTAATAGGTTCGATCATCTGAAGATTCCTGGTGGGAGAACATCGTCGTCACTCCGAGCAAGAATCTCTTGTTAGTGGTGTCGAGAAAACCCTTGTTAGTGGTGTCGAGAAACCCTTGTTAGTGGTGTCGAGGAGATCAACTTGAAGCATGAAGACTCGATAGCTCCAACTTCTTCTCTCTCTTACCGGCTTGGAGTGGATTGCGAGGGCGCAATCCCTTGTTAGTGGTGTCGGCTGTAACACCCGGGGGTTTTACCAATTAGAAATTGATTGTTTTCTTTTCTTTTTCTTTTCCGCATCATGTCATCATGCATAGCATTGCATTTTTTCTAACCCTAAAAATTATTTGTTTCTAAACCCTATTTTTTTTATTGCTGTAACAATCCTCTCCCTTTTGTTTTAGCAAAACCTTATTTGTCTTTTTTTCCACTCAAGAAATGTAGTAACAAAAGGTTTTTTTTTTTTACATAAGAGAAATAAAAAAAAATGTTGGGAGGCAGCCGAACTGGGCCTAGCTAAGGCCCAGCCGGCCACCCACCTAGCAAACCCTAACTCTAAACACACACGTACACACCCAAACTCACACAACACACGCACACACCCAACGCCCACCTGCACGCTCACGCACGCACACAGCAGCCCACACAGACACAATGCACACCACGCACACACGCGGGACGCAGGAGGGGATCGATCGGATCCCCTCGTCTCCAACCGAGCGCCGCCTGCCTCCTCTCCCCGACCTCGCTCGTCCCCTACCTCCGCCTCCCTCTCTCTGCTCCGCCCCTCCTCCGTCCCGCCATGGCCGCCGCCCGCCGCCGGTTCCCTCCTTCCTCCATCCCCTCACCGTTCCGGCCGATGGCGGCCGGCGCCGCCGCTGTTTCTCCTGCGCGGACGGCCGGCGAGCCTCAGGCTGCTGCCCACCTCCAAGCGCCGCCGGTCCGTGGTCCTCTCTCCCGTCGCCTCCCCTCGTCCTCCTGCCACCTCCCGCCGGCGAGCCCCCCCTTCCGTCTGCCCCCAACCTCCTCCACTTCCTCGTCTCCTCCTAGACCGAGTGGCGCCGCCACTGCTGCGCCCCGTCGCCGGCGCCTCCCTTTCGCCGCTGCCGGTGGCCGCGGGAGCCAGCCCTCCTCCTTGGCCACAACAGCTGCTGCGCCCGGCCCCTACTCGCTCCGTCCATGACGCTCGACAGGTGTTTGACGAAAAGACCGCAAGGGCCTCGGTGTCCCGCCGCCTATCTGTGTTGCTCCCGTGGCTGTGTGCAATGCCCGTTGTCGCTTAGGCTTTGTGGTGGCCGCTCTTGGGCGCGTCTAGGAGACCCCGACAAAAAAATTCCCGGCGACAAGTTCGACACCGACCGGTACCGCATCGACAAGATCATCGCCAACAACTACCGCCACCCCGAGGACCTCGGACCAAACCTCGACCACGACTACTCCCCCGACGAACCGTGAACGACTACTTCGCCTTTGTCATGTCCGTTTTGTGTTGGCCGCCTTCGTGCGCGCCCGAAGACCGGGACCGTCGCGATCACCTCCGACCCCGAAGACGATGCGGTAGCGGCTCGCCCACGACTACTACGACTACACCGGCTCCGGACGTTGAACGACTACGTCGACGACGATGATCGTGTGGTTTGAGAACGAACGTCTACTTCCTCTTCGGACCCCGATGAAAAGTTCGACCACGACCACCGATGACGTGAACGACTACCTCGGCTACGGAACGAGAACGACTACTTCGACTACTTCCCCGACGTCGACTACGCCTACTTCGACTACCTCGACGACGACGCGAGAACGTGTACTTTCCATCCTTCCTCGCCGCCGTCTATCTCCCTCTTCGTCGTCTTCTTCTTCTTCATCCCGAAGCCACCGGCGCCGAACCCGAAGATCTTCTTTCCACACGTGTGCACCCTAAACCCCAGCCCTACATATTTATGCCATATTTTCTATAACATGTCATCTATTTTTATAATTATCATGTCATCATGTTGCATCGCATTTGGTGGGTTCGGGTAATAGTAATGACACCTAATAATTAAATATGGAATGTGTTGGGGATGTTGTTATATAATTGTCCCTATTCCATTTAACATTGACTAGCTCATTTTTATCTTGTTTTTGCCATGTTAAATCAACATTTAATATTGTGGTTAGATAAACAACTTGAACCAATTCCTATTTCTCCGGACTCCGGTTCCGATTAAATTGTTTAATTTGTTTCCCGTGTTGCATCTTGCCATGCCATGCATATAAAATAGGATCATGCTGGATCTTTTGCCGTAGAAGTAATTGTTGCATCCGATGTTTGTTCTAGTTCGTTGCTTCTTCGCGGATAGGACGTTGAGATGATGTGAGCAACGACAAGTTCTGCGGATGTACCTCTACTTGCTGGATTCCAGGCAAGTATACTCACTTGCTGCCAAATGGTTGCCTTTCATCACTTGTTACCGATTCTTTCCGTTGTTCTTATTCTAGCCTGTTGATTCGATGCTTGTGTCTCGATCCTATCATATTGTTTACCCTGCAGCCATGATATAGCCTTCCTTCCACTTCCTATTAACTGTTGTTTGTTTACCTGGTTGGCCCCGTGTCGTAGTGGCATGCTTAGGTTTGTTTGCGCTCTAGTTTTGTTTTCATTTGTTCTATCACCTGTTTAGTTGATAGTTGGGTTTCAATTCAATCAACAACTTGTTATTGTTTTGGGTAATAATAATTTGATGTTAAGGCACCGGCAGGAGGCCCGGGTTAGGGTTTTGGAGCCTGCTGGTGTCGAATCTAGGAAAAGGGTCTTGTCTACTGATCCATGATGAGCGTGCTCACCGCATCCGGGTGGTAGTATGGGACCCCCCTCGACTTAGATCTGATCTGCAGCTTGTCCGAAGAGCCACACTTAGTTCGGGTGTTCCATTTGCTCCTTGCATAATGGGTTGATCACCCATGGTTACTGATGATGATGATGATGCATATAGGGCGAGGCCTGTAGTGCCGGGGTGTTGTGTCCTGCGGGAGTTTTGCACACCTGCGCTGAGTATTCGGCTGCGTGGCTGGGACCTTATAGCTCCGTGGCTCCTAGGATGGGTTGTAGAGACGGTTTGAGTCGTGTCAAGCCAACCTGAGTTTTAGTTGGTGGCTTGAGTGTGTACGGGTACTGGAGCACACCCTGCAGGGATGAATCTTCTCGAGAAGCCGTGTTGTCCGCGGTTACGTGACGACTTGGTGAAAGTGCTGGCTAACAAGTACTCAGACAACTTACACCTAATCAATAATAATTTGACTAGTAATAGGAATATTGTCACACTAATCTGAACTTCACCTTAATCAACAGTGTGAGTTATCCTTGGGCTGCTTCCTTAGTAGGGGGTAACATTGGATGGGTTTGTTTGAAGTTAGTTGTAGTTGGTTACGATACGCTATCTTATCCCCTCTTTTAGCCGGATGTTGTAGTGAGTCTCTGTAGTTGATTAGTGCAGCCCGCTGCCGCTTATTTGCAATACTCCCTTCCTTTCCGATGAACCCAAAGTATTTGTATCTTGTGATGACTGGTTACGCCGGTATCTTGTGAGTATGGGTTATCCACTTGCCAGTACTTAACCGTACTGACCCACGAATCTTTTCGTGGCTGCATATTCAACATTGCAGTCAACAGGTTTGAAGTCTGACGACGTTAGCTTGGGAATCCCTCCGGCTTGGCCTGGGCAGGGATTGGACGCTCTCGGTTATCTTCAGGACTCTTAGTCCAATTTGTATCTTGTCCGTAGCCGGACGCTATATTGTTTCTTCCGCTGTTATTTGGATCTTTGTATTGTATCAGTTGTATCCCTGACTCGTTTGAGTCCTCTTGTATATATCTATTCTGTTGTTGTTGTGGAGTATTCGTGAACTATTGTAATGTTATCACAAGTGGCAACCTGGAATCGGTTATTATGTGGATTTGGCGGGAATGCTGAAATCTGCATAGTGCCCGATCTCGGGGCGTCACAAATGGTATCAGAGCCTTGGTTCCGATTCCCGATATTGTTTCGATACGAATGGTTATCGAAGCAACGGGTCCGCAAAGCCTGTAGGTTAACCTCGCTAACGGTCGTTGTTTCTAGAGTGTCAAAAACTCTTTCTGCTAAACTATTTTGGAAACATCTTAATAGGATTCTTGTTTTCTCCTTATCTCTATTATGTTTCCCCTCCCATCTTATTTGTTTTGGAGTCTCCCCTCTTGTCTATCTTTCAAAGTGTTAGGATCCTACGTGGGTGGACGTTTTCTGAGCCTTTAACCTAATAGGTTCGATCATCTGAAGATTCCTGGTGGGAGAACATCATCGTCACTCCGAGCAAGAATCTCTTGTTAGTGGTGTCGAGAAAACCCTTGTTAGTGGTGTCGAGAAACCCTTGTTAGTGGTGTCGAGGAGATCAACTTGAAGCATGAAGACTCGATAGCTCCAACTTCTTCTCTCTCTTACCGGCTTGGAGTGGATTGCGAGGGCGCAATCCCTTGTTAGTGGTGTCGGCTGTAACACCCGGGGGTTTTACCAATTAGAAATTGATTGTTTTCTTTTTTTTTTTCCGCATCATGTCATCATGCATAGCATTGCATTTTTTTCTAACCCTAAAAATTATTTGTTTCTAAACCCTATTTTTTTTATTGCTATAACAATCCTCTCCCTTTTGTTTTAGCAAAACCTTATTTGTCTTTTTTTCCACTCAAGAAATGTAGTAACAAAAGGTTTTTTTTTTTTACATAAGAGAAATAAATAAAAAATGTTGGGAGGCAGCCGAACTGGGCCTAGCTAAGGCCCAGCCGGCCACCCACCTAGCAAACCCTAACTCTAAACACACACGTACACACCCAAACTCACACAACACACGCACACACCCAACGCCCACCTGCACGCTCACGCACGCACACAGCAGCCCACACAGACACAATGCACACCACGCACACACGCGAGACGCAGGAGGGGATCGATCGGATCCCCTCGTCTCCAACCGAGCGCCGCCTGCCTCCTCTCCCCGACCTCGCTCGTCCCCTACCTCCGCCTCCCTCTCTCTGCTCCGCCCCTCCTCCGTCCCGCCATGGCCGCCGCCCGCCGCCGGTTCCCTCCTTCCTCCATCCCCTCACCGTTCCGGCCAATGGCGGCCGGCGCCGCCGCTGTTTCTCCTGCGCGGACGGCCGGCGAGCCTCAGGCTGCTGCCCACCTCCAAGCGCCGCCGGTCCGTGGTCCTCTCTCCCGTCGCCTCCCCTCGTCCTCCTGCCACCTCCCGCCGGCGAGCCCCCCTTCCGTCTGCCCCCAACCTCCTCCACTTCCTCGTCTCCTCCTAGACCGAGTGGCGCCGCCACTGCTGCGCCCCGTCGCCGGCGCCTCCCTTTCGCCACTGCCGGTGGCCGCGGGAGCCAGCCCTCCTCCTTGGCCACAACAGCTGCTGCGCCCGGCCCCTACTCGCTCCGTCCATGACGCTCGACAGGTGTTTGACGAAAAGACCGCAAGGGCCTCGGTGTCCCGCCGCCTATCTGTGTTGCTCCCGTGGCTGTGTGCAATGCCCGTTGTCGCTTAGGCTTTGTGGTGGCCGCTCTTGGGCGCGTCTAGGAGACCCCGACAAAAAAATTCCCGGCGACAAGTTTGACACCGACCGGTACCGCATCGACAAGATCATCGCCAACAACTACCGCCACCCCGAGGACCTCGGACCAAACCTCGACCACGACTACTCCCCCGACGAACCGTGAACGACTACTTCGCCTTTGTCATGTCCGTTTTGTGTTGGCCGCCTTCGTGCGCGCCCGAAGACCGGGACCGTCACGATCACCTCCGACCCCGAAGACGATGCGGTAGCGGCTCGCCCACGACTACTACGACTACACCGGCTCCGGACGTTGAACGACTACGTCGATGACGATGATCGTGTGGTTTGAGAACGAACGTCTACTTCCTCTTCGGACACCGATGAAAAGTTCGACCACGACCACCGATGACGTGAACGACTACCTCGGCTACGGAACGAGAACGACTACTTCGACTACTTCCCCGACGTCGACTACGCCTACTTCGACTACCTCGACGACGACGCGAGAACGTCTACTTTCCATCCTTCCTCGCCGCCGTCTATCTCCCTCTTCGTCGTCTTCTTCTTCTTCATCCCGAAGACACCGACGCCGAACCCGAAGATCTTCTTTCCACACGTGTGCACCCTAAACCCCAGCCCTACATATTTATGCCATATTTTCTATAACATGTCATCTATTTTTATAATTATCATGTCATCATGTTGCATCGCATTTGGTGGGTTCGGGTAATAGTAATGACACCTAATAATTAAATATGGAATGTGTTGGGGATGTTGTTATATAATTGTCCCTATTCCATTTAACATTGACTAGCTCATTTTTATCTTGTTTTTGCCATGTTAAATCAACATTTAATATTGTGGTTAGATAAACAACTTGAACCAATTCCTATTTCTCCGGACTCCGGTTCCGATTAAATTGTTTAATTTGTTTCCCGTGTTGCATCTTGCCATGCCATGCATATAAAATAGGATCATGCTGGATCTTTTGCCGTAGAAGTAATTGTTGCATCCGATGTTTGTTCTAGTTCGTTGCTTCTTCGCGGATAGGACGTTGAGATGATGTGAGCAACGACAAGTTCTGCGGATGTACCTCTACTTGCTGGATTCCAGGCAAGTATACTCACTTGCTGCCAAATGGCTGCCTTTCATCACTTGTTACCGATTCTTTCCGTTGTTCTTATTCTAGCCTGTTGATTCGATGCTTGTGTCTCGATCCTATCATATTGTTTACCCTGCAGCCATGATATAGCCTTCCTTCCACTTCCTATTAACTGTTGTTTGTTTACCTGGTTGGCCCCGTGTCGTAGTGGCATGCTTACGTTTGTTTGCGCTCTAGTTTTGTTTTCATTTGTTCTATCACCTGTTTAGTTGATAGTTGGGTTTCAATTCAATCAACAACTTGTTATTGTTTTGGGTAATAATAATTTGATGTTAAGGCACCGGCAGGAGGCCCGGGTTAGGGTTTTGGAGCCTGCTGGTGTCGAATCTAGGAAAAGGGTCTTGTCTACTGATCCATGATGAGCGTGCTCACCGCATCCGGGTGGTAGTATGGGACCCCCCTCGACTTAGATCTGATCTGCAGCTTGTCCGAAGAGCCACACTTAGTTCGGGTGTTCCATTTGCTCCTTGCATAATGGGTTGATCACCCATGGTTACTGATGATGATGATGATGCATATAGGGCGAGGCCTGTAGTGCCGGGGTGTTGTGTCCTGCGGGAGTTTTGCACACCTGCGCTGAGTATTCGGCTGCGTGGCTGGGACCTTATAGCTCCGTGGCTCCTAGGATGGGTTGTAGAGACGGTTTGAGTCGTGTCAAGCCAACCTGAGTTTTAGTTGGTGGCTTGAGTGTGTACGGGTACTGGAGCACACCCTGCAGGGATGAATCTTCTCGAGAAGCCGTGTTGTCCGCGGTTACGTGACGACTTGGTGAAAGTGCTGGCTAACAAGTACTCAGAAAACTTACACCTAATCAATAATAATTTGACTAGTAATAGGAATATTGTCACACTAATCTGAACTTCACCTTAATCAACAGTGTGAGTTATCCTTGGGCTGCTTCCTTAGTAGGGGGTAACATTGGATGGGTTTGTTTGAAGTTAGTTGTAGTTGGTTACGATACGCTATCTTATCCCCTCTTTTAGCCGGATGTTGTAGTGAGTCTCTGTAGTTGATTAGTGCAGCCCGCTGCCGCTTATTTGCAATACTCCCTTCCTTTCCGATGAACCCAAAGTATTTGTATCTTGTGATGACTGGTTACGCCGGTATCTTGTGAGTATGGGTTATCCACTTGCCAGTACTTAACCGTACTGACCCACGAATCTTTTCGTGGCTGCATATTCAACATTGATGTCAACAGGTTTGAAGTCTGACGACGTTAGCTTGGGAATCCCTCCGGCTTGGCCTGGGCAGGGATTGGACGCTCTCGGTTATCTTCAGGACTCTTAGTCCAATTTGTATCTTGTCCGTAGCCGGACGCTATATTGTTTCTTCCACTGTTATTTGGATCTTTGTATTGTATCAGTTGTATCCCTGACTCGTTTGAGTCCTCTTGTATATATCTATTCTGTTGTTGTTGTGGAGTATTCGTGAACTATTGTAATGTTATCACAAGTGGCAACCTGGAATCGGTTATTATGTGGATTTGGCGGGAATGCTGAAATCTGCATAGTGCCCGATCTCGGGGCGTCACAAATGGTATCAGAGCCTTGGTTCCGATTCCCGATATTGTTTCGATACGAATGGTTATCGAAGCAACGGGTCCGCAAAGCCTGTAGGTTAACCTCGCTAACGGTCGTTGTTTCTAGAGTGTCAAAAACTCTTTCTGCTAAACTATTTTGGAAACATCTTAATAGGATTCTTGTTTTCTCCTTATCTCTATTCTGTTTCCCCTCCCATCTTATTTGTTTTGGAGTCTCCCCTCTTGTCTATCTTTCAAAGTGTTAGGATCCTACGTGGGTGGACGTTTTCTGAGCCTTTAACCTAATAGGTTCGATCATCTGAAGATTCCTGGTGGGAGAACATCGTCGTCACTCCGAGCAAGAATCTCTTGTTAGTGGTGTCGAGAAAACCCTTGTTAGTGGTGTCGAGAAACCCTTGTTAGTGGTGTCGAGGAGATCAACTTGAAGCATGAAGACTCGATAGCTCCAACTTCTTCTCTCTCTTACCGGCTTGGAGTGGATTGCGAGGGCGCAATCCCTTGTTAGTGGTGTCGGCTGTAACACCCGGGGGTTTTACCAATTAGAAATTGATTGTTTTCTTTTCTTTTTTTTTCCGCATCATGTCATCATGCATAGCATTGCATTTTTTTCTAACCCTAAAAATTATTTGTTTCTAAACCCTATTTTTTTATTGCTATAACAATCCTCTCCCTTTTGTTTTAGCAAAACCTTATTTGTCTTTTTTTCCACTCAAGAAATGTAGTAACAAAAGGTTTTTTTTTTACATAAGAGAAATAAAAAAAAAATGTTGGGAGGCAGCCGAACTGGGCCTAGCTAAGGCCCAGCCGGCCACCCACCTAGCAAACCCTAACTCTAAACACACACGTACACACCCAAACTCACACAACACACGCACACACCCAACGCCCACCTGCACGCTCACGCACGCACACAGCAGCCCACACAGACACAATGCACACCACGCACACACGCGAGACGCAGGAGGGGATCGATCGGATCCCCTCGTCTCCAACCGAGCGCCGCCTGCCTCCTCTCCCCGACCTCGCTCGTCCCCTACCTCCGCCTCCCTCTCTCTGCTCCGCCCCTCCTCCGTCCCGCCATGGCCGCCGCCCGCCGCCGGTTCCCTCCTTCCTCCATCCCCTCACCATTCCGGCCGATGGCGGCCGGCGCCGCCGCTGTTTCTCCTGCGCGGACGGCCGGCGAGCCTCAGGCTGCTGCCCACCTCCAAGCGCCGCCGGCCCGTGGTCCTCTCTCCCGTCGCCTCCCCTCGTCCTCCTGCCACCTCCCGCCGGCGAGCCCTCCCCTCCCGTCTGCCCCCAACCTCCTCCACTGCCTCGTCTCCTCCTAGACCGAGTGGCGCCGCCACTGCTGCGCCCCGTCGCCGGCGCCTCCCTTTCGCCGCTGCCGCTGGCCGCGGGAGCCAGCCCTCCTCCTTGGCCACAACAGCTGCTGCGCCCGGCCCCTACTCGCTCCGTCCATGACACTCGACAGGTGTTTGACGAAAAGACCGCAAGGGCCTCGGTGTCCCGCCGCCTATCTGTGTTGCTCCCGTGGCTGTGTGCAATGCCCGTTGTCGCTTCGGCTTTGTGGTAGCCGCTCTTGGGCGCGTCTAGGAGACCCCGACAAAAAAATTCCCGGCGACAAGTTCGACACCGACCGGTACCGCATCGACAAGATCATCGCCAACAACTACCGCCACCCCGAGGACCTCGGACCAAACCTCGACCACGACTACTCCCCCGACGAACCGTGAACGACTACTTCGCCTTTGTCATGTCCGTTTTGCGTTGGCCACCTTCGTGCGCGCCCGAAGACCGGGACCGTCACGATCACCTCCGACCCCGAAGACGATGCGGTAGCGGCTCGCCCACGACTACTACGACTACACCGGCTCCGGACGTTGAACGACTACGTCGACGACGATGATCGTGTGGTTTGAGAACGAACGTCTACTTCCTCTTCGGACCCCGATGAAAAGTTCGACCACGACCACCGATGACGTGAACGACTACCTCGGCTACGGAACGAGAACGACTACTTCGACTACTTCCCCGACGTCGACTACGCCTACTTCGACTACCTCGACGACGACGCGAGAACGTCTACTTTCCATCCTTCCTCGCCGCCGTCTATCTCCCTCTTTGTCGTCTTCTTCTTCTTCATCCCGAAGACACCGGCGCCGAACCCGAAGATCTTCTTTCCACACGTGTGCACCCTAAACCCCAGCCCTACATATTTATGCCATATTTTCTATAACATGTCATCTATTTTTATAATTATCATGTCATCATGTTGCATCGCATTTGGTGGGTTCGGGTAATAGTAATGACACCTAATAATTAAATATGGAATGTGTTGGGGATGTTGTTATATAATTGTCCCTATTCCATTTAACATTGACTAGCTCATTTTTATCTTGTTTTTGCCATGTTAAATCAACATTTAATATTGTGGTTAGATAAACAACTTGAACCAATTCCTATTTCTCCGGACTCCGGTTCCGATTAAATTGTTTAATTTGTTTCCCGTGTTGCATCTTGCCATGCCATGCATATAAAATAGGATCATGCTGGATCTTTTGCCGTAGAAGTAATTGTTGCATCCGATGTTTGTTCTAGTTCGTTGCTTCTTCGCGGATAGGACGTTGAGATGATGTGAGCAACGACAAGTTCTGCGGATGTACCTCTACTTGCTGGATTCCAGGCAAGTATACTCACTTGCTGCCAAATGGCTGCCTTTCATCACTTGTTACCGATTCTTTCCGTTGTTCTTATTCTAGCCCGTTGATTCGATGCTTGTGTCTCGATCCTATCATATTGTTTACCCTGCAGCCATAATAATGCCTTCCTTCCACTTCCTATTAACTGTTGTTTGTTTACCTGGTTGGCCCCGTGTCGTAGTGGCATGCTTAGGTTTGTTTGCGCTCTAGTTTTGTTTTCATTTGTTCTATCACCTGTTTAGTTGATAGTTGGGTTTCAATTCAATAAACAACTTGTTATTGTTTTGGGTAATAATAATTTGATGTTAAGGCACCGGCAGGAGGCCCGGGTTAGGGTTTTGGAGCCTGCTGGTGTCGAATCTAGGAAAAGGGTCTTGTCTACTGATCCATGATGAGCGTGCTCACCGCATCCGGGTGGTAGTATGGGACCCCCCTCGACTTAGATCTGATCTGTAGCTTGTCCGAAGAGCCACACTTAGTTCGGGTGTTCCATTTGCTCCTTGCATAATGGGTTGATCACCCATGGTTACTGATGATGATGATGATGCATATAGGGCGAGGCCTGTAGTGCCGGGGTGTTGTGTCCTGCGGGAGTTTTGCACACCTGCGCTGAGTATTCGGCTGCGTGGCTAGGACCTTATAGCTCCGTGGCTCCTAGGATGGGTTGTAGAGACGGTTTGAGTCGTGTCAAGCCAACCTGAGTTTTAGTTGGTGGCTTGAGTGTGTACGGGTACTGGAGCACACCCTGCAGGGATGAATCTTCTCGAGAAGCCGTGTTGTCCGCGGTTACGTGACGACTTGGTGAAAGTGCTGGCTAACAAGTACTCAGACAACTTACACCTAATCAATAATAATTTGACTAGTAATAGGAATATTGTCACACTAATCTGAACTTCACCTTAATCAACAGTGTGAGTTATCCTTGGGCTGCTTCCTTAGTAGGGGGTAACATTGGATGGGTTTGTTTGAAGTTAGTTGTAGTTGGTTACGATACGCTATCTTATCCCCTCTTTTAGTCGGATGTTGTAGTGAGTCTCTGTAGTTGATTAGTGCAGCCCGCTGCCGCTTATTTGCAATACTCCCTTCCTTTCCGATGAACCCAAAGTATTTGTATCTTGTGATGACTGGTTACGCCGGTATCTTGTGAGTATGGGTTATCCACTTGCCAGTACTTAACCGTACTGACCCACGAATCTTTTCGTGGCTGCATATTCAACATTGCAGTCAACAGGTTTGAAGTCTGACGACGTTAGCTTGGGAATCCCTCCGGCTTGGCCTGGGCAGGGATTGGACGCTCTCGGTTATCTTCAGGACTCTTAGTCCAATTTGTATCTTGTCCGTAGCCGGACGCTATATTGTTTCTTCCGCTGTTATTTGGATCTTTGTATTGTATCAGTTGTATCCCTGACTCGTTTGAGTCCTCTTCTATATATCTATTCTGTTGTTGTTGTGGAGTATTCGTGAACTATTGTAATGTTATCACAAGTGGCAACCTGGAATCGGTTATTATGTGGATTTGGCGGGAATGCTGAAATCTGCATAGTGCCCGATCTCGGGGCGTCACATACCTACTAGTCAAACTAATAGCATGTGCCACATCCAGTCTTGCACATAGCATAGCATATATGATAGAACCTATGGCTGAAGCATAGGGAATCTTATTCATTCTCTCTCTATCTTCTGCTGTAGCTGGACATTGAGTCTTACTCAACGTTTTGCCTTGCAACATAGGTAAGAACCCCTTCCTACTCTCTTCCATTCTGAACTTCTTCAGAATCTTGATCGAAAAACTACTGTTCAAATAGCCTTTTACGCTTTTTAAAAGTTCTATATCATTTCCAATCAACAATATGTCATCCACATATAGTACTAGAAATGCTACAGAGCTCCCACTCACTTTCTTGTAAATACAAGCTTCTCCGTATGTTTGGACAAATCCAAACCCTTTGATCACCTTATCAAAACGGAGGTTCCAACTCCGGGATGCTTGCTTCAGTCCATAAATGGAACGTTGAAGCTTGCACACCTTGTCAGCATCCTTAGGATCAACAAAACCTTTGGGTTGCATCATATACAACTCTTCCTCAATGTCACCATTAAGGAACGCCGTTTTGACATCCATCTGCCAGATTTCATAATCGAAAAATGCAGCAACTGCTAACATAATCCTAACTGACTTAAGCATCGCTACTGGTGAGGAAGTCTCACCATAGTCAACTCCTTGAATTTGTCGGAAACCTTTTGCGACAAGTCGAGCTTTATAGACGGTCACATTACCATCAGCGTCAGTTTTCTTTTTAAAGATCCATTTGTTCTCAACGGCCTTGAGGTCATCGGGTAAGTCCACCAAAGTCCAAACTTGGTTTTCGTACATGGATCCTATTTCGGATTGCATGGCTTCAAGCCATTTGTTGGAATATGGGCTCATCATCGCTTCATCATATGTCGCAGGGTCATCACCTCCATCTACCATGAAGTTCAATACGGGATCTCCGTACAGTTCAGGAGTTGTACGTTCCTTAGTTGACTTGCGAGGTGCGGTAGTTTCCTCTATTGGAGTTTCATGATCTTGATCATTAGCTCTCTCTTCAACTGACGGGGTCGGCACCGGAATAACTTCCGGCGCTGCGCTACTCGCCATTCCAAGAAAAGAAGGTTCAATAACCTCGTCGAGTTATACCTTCCTACTATTCACACCTTTCGAGAGAAACTCCTTCTCCAAAAAGGATCCATTCTTGGCAACAAAAATCTTGCCTTCGGATCTGTGATAGAAGGTGTACCCTATTGTTTCTTTAGGGTATCCTATGAAGACGCATTTTTCCGCTTTGGGTTCGAGTTTATCAGGTTGAAGCTTCTTCACATAAACATCGCATCCGCAAACTTTTAGAAATGACAGCTTAGGTTCGTTTCCAAACCATAATTCATACGGTGTCGTTTCAACGGATTTAGATGGTGCCCTATTTAAAGTGAATGCAGCGGTCTCTGGTGCATAATCCCAAAACGATAGTGGCAAATCTGTAAGAGACATCATAGATCGAACCATATCCAATAAACTACGATTACGACGTTCGGAAACACCATTACGCTGTGGTGTTCCGGCAGGTGTGAGTTGTGAAACTATTCCACATTGTTTCATATGCATGCCAAACTCGTAACTTAGATATTCACCTCCACGACCAGATCGTAGAAATTTTATCTTTCTGTTATGATGATTTTCAACTTCACATTGAAATTCTTTGAACTTTTCAAATGTCTCAGATTTGTGTTTCATTCAGTAAATATACCCATATCTACTCAAATCATCTGTGAAAGTGACAAAATAACGATATCCACCGCGCGCCGATACACTGATTGGTCCACACACATCAGTATGTATGATTTCCAGTAAGTCTGTCGTCCGTTCCATGGTTCCAGAAAACGGGGTTGTAGTCATCTTTCCCATAAGGCATGGTTCACATGTTTCAAATGATTCATAATCAAGTGATTCTAAGAGTCCATCAGAATGGAGCTTCTTCATGCGTTTAACACCAATATGACCTAAGCGGCAATGCCACATGTAAGTAGCAATATCATCATTTAACTTAATTATTTTGGCATTCACATTATGAATATGTGTATCAATACTATCAAGATTCAAAAGAAATAAACCATTCTTCTCAGGTGCATGACCATAAAAGATATTATTCATATAAATCAAACAACCATTGTTCTCAGACTTAAAGGAATAACCATTCCGCATTAAGCAAGATCTAGAAACGATATTCATGCTTAATGCAGACACCAAATAACAATTATTGAGGTTTATAACTAATCCAGATGGTAGACGTAGAGGCAGAGTCCCGACGGCGATCACATCAACTCTTGATCCATTGCCGGCGCGCATCGTCACCTCATCCTTTGCTAGTGGTCGCTTATTCTGCAGCTCCTGTTTCGAGTTACATATGTGAGCAACCAAACCAGTATCAAATACCCAGGTGCTACTGCGAGTACTAGTAAGGTACACATCAATAACAAGTATATCATATATACCTTTGTTCACTTTGCCGGCCTTCTTATCTGCCAGATATTTGGGGAAATTGCGCTTCCAGTGGCCAGTACCCTTGCAATAAAAGCACTCAGTCTCAGGCTTAGGGCCATACTTGGGTTTCTTCTCAGGAGCAGCAACAGATTTTCCACCCTTCTTGAAGTTTACCCTTGGCTTTCCTTTCTTGCCTTTCTTGAAACTAGTGGTCTTATTGATCATCAACACTTGATGTTCTTTCTTGATCTCCACTTCAGCAGTTTTAAGCATCGAGAGAAGCTCAGGAAGAGACTTCTTCATGCCTTGCATATTATAGTTCATCACGAAGTTCTTGTAACTAGGTGGCAGAGATTGGAGAACACGATGTATCCCTAGCTCATTGGGAATCGTTATTCCCAAGGCTATGAGCTTATCAGCGTACGCACACATATTGAGTACGTGCTCACTAACGGAGCTGTTCTCTTCCATCATGCAGCTAAAGAACTTTTTAGAAGCGTCATAACTCTCAACTGCGACATGGGTATCGAAAATCATTTTCAATTCTCCCATTGTAGCAAAAGCAGTGTTGTTCTCGAAACGTTTTCGCAGCTCTGGCTCTAATCCATAGAGGATGCCGCAATGAACTATATTGTTGTCTTCTTGTTGAGTCGGATAAACATTTTTATCTTCATCAGAAGCATCATCAGCGGGCTGGTCACCTAGCGGTGCGTCAAGCACATAGAGTTTCTTGCAAGCGGTGAGGAGAATCCTCAGGTTAAGTGCCCAATTGGTAAAGTTGCTTCCATTGTTCGCTAATTTTTCTCTCTCCATTAACATATTGAAATTGCAGGTGGGTGGTTCCATGATCTACAACATATTTGCAAAGACTATTTAGACTATGTTTATGATAAATTAAGTTCAAGTTAATTCTAAAATTATCGCATGAACTCCCACTCAAAAACAACATCCCTCTTAGTCGTCTTTAGTGATTACTCGAACCAAATTCACTACACCGAAACCGATCATCACGTGAGACGGTGTAGTTGCAAAGGCGGACATCAACATGTTCATCATATCATCCATATGACTCATGCTTTACCTTTCAATTACGTGTTCCGAGGCCATGTCTGTACATGCTAGGCTCGCCAAGTAGAACGTAGTATTGGGTGTGTTTCAAGGCCATGTCTATACATGCTAGGCTTGAAAACACCCGTTGTATGCGAACGTTGAGTCTATGAAACCCGATCATCATGTGGTTTCTCGAAAGGACGAACTTTCTTAACGGTCCATACTTAAGGAAGAACACATTATTATCTTGATATTAAGTGAGAGGGATCATCTTATAATGCTACCGTCGCGATCTAAGCAAAATAAGATGCATAAAAGGATAAATATCACATGCATGGATAATGTGATATGATATGGTCCTTCTTGCACTTGATCTCCATCTTGTGCATAATGGTATGATCTCCATCATTCCACCGGCGTGGCACCAAGGTTCGTGGCACCTCCATCTTGATTGTCCATTACAACATATCACATGGGTATGATATATAGCACGCATGCCATAAAAATAAGACAACCATATGGCTCCAGCCGGTATGTCAATAATTTACAAAAGATATCATCTCATACATAACGTTTGTAACATTGACCATATCACATCACATGCCCTGTAAAAACAAGTTAGACGCCTCTAATTTATTTTTGCATATTTTACGTGGCTTAGCCTTACGAGGCTAGAACCGTTCATACCTACGTACAAGAGCAACAACGTTGATAAAATATATTTTTAACAACCCTTCATATATTAGACCTTAACTATAGTAGGAGAAACCGACACCCGCAAGCCACTTATGCAATACAAGTTGCATGTTAGTTGTGGAACAAGTCTCATGTACGTGGACATGTAAAGTTAGTACGGGCCGCTTCATCCCACTATGCCACTAAGATCATAAAATACTCAAGGAGGCAATAACATGATCATCAACGACCACATACACCTATGTTTTCTACCCATACAAATCATCTACGCATAGATCCGGCTCTGATACCACTGAAGGGTACGTTGCATAGAAAACAAAAAATTTCCTACGAGCGATAAACCCGAATGGCCAAGATCTAATCTATGAGATGAAAGGCAATAGGGAGAAAGAGAGTCTTGAGATAACATACCCTCGAAGACTCAAAGTGGTACGAGATAAAATCTCGTTGTTGGCGTAGTCGTACTCACGCTGATCCCGAGCGAGAAGAAGTGCACCGCAATCCGGCGGTGCCTCCGTAATCGGTCACACGTTCAGCTCGATGAAGACTTCCGTTCCCTCGATCCAGCGGGTAGCGGAAGTACGGGATCCCCGTGGAACTCCAGCAGCACGATGGCGTGGTGGTGGTGAAGAATCCCACGGTCAGAGCTTCGCCAAGCCGGAGACCATGGAATGGACCAGCGGGTGGAGGGAAAAGGGAGTGGACAAGTGTGTGGAGAAGAGGGAGCTCTCTCCCTCCTTTTATAGGGGAGGGGGAGGCAGCCCAAGGAGGGTGCGGCCAGCCATGGGTGCCCCCACCCCTTCCTCTCTTCATGTGACTGGAAGCCCCACTCACACCCACTCATACTCGCTTAATTTTCCACTTAGAAAATCCAAAGGTTTTTCTTTAATAAATAAATAAAACATATTTATTTATTTATATTTGTTAATTCCGTTAACAAACATTTGCATGCAGCACCTTGAATCATTTGTTAATTCTATTAACAACCATTCGATGAAAAACCCCTTGAACTATTTCAATTTTCCCCCGAAACAATTTTTTGGAGCTGCCCAAAATATTATTCGGTATTCCGTATCCTCACTAACGCTTCATCGAACCTTAAGTGTGTCACCCTACGGTTTGCGAATAATATAGACATGACCGAGACTCCTCTCTGATCAATAATCAACAGCGGGATCTAGAGATCCGTGATGACTCCTATATATTCAACGATGACTCTCGTGATCGTGTGAACCTTCCAACGTCGTAATAATTTCCCTTTGTCTCGCGATATTTTACTTGTCCGAGATCCGATCATCGGTATCCACCATACCTTGTTCGATCTCGTTATCCGACAAGTACTCTTTTCTCGTTCCCGTGATATAACATCCTTGTGATCATATCACGTGCTTGCAAGCGGTGTCGATGTGATATCACCGAGAGGGCCCTGAGTATATCTCTTCGTCATATTGGATGGACAAATCCCATTCTTGATCCATGAGTTTCAACTAACACTTTCCGAATACCTAATGCCACCTTTATAGTCACCCTGTTACGGTGTGACGTTTGATGTCATCAAAGTATTCTTTTGGTATTAATGATTAACATAATCTCATGGTCTAAGGAACAATGTTACTCTGAATGTAAGACATAACAACAAAACTAAATGACTTGATCGTATTGTTATACTTAGTTAGGGTCTAAGTTCACCATGTCATTCTCCTAATGACATGATCCCGTTATTACCAACATCCAATGTCTATGATCAGGAAACCTTGATCATCTTGTTAATCAACGAGCTAGTTAAAAGAGAGGCTTCACTAGGAACGTTGGTTTGTTTATTAATCACACATTATCAACGTTTCCGGTTAATACAATTCTAGCATGAGAAATAAACATATATCATAAACAAGGTATAACATAATAAACACTTTATTATTGCCTCTCGGGCATATTCCCTTCAGATCCACCGCCGCCGCCGACAATTTTTGGGGGACAGAAATCTCTGTTAGGGCACTCTGCCGGGACGGGGAAATGCCCCTAGAGCCATCTCCATCGACTCCACCGCCATCTTCATCGCCGTTGTTGTCTCCTATGATGAGGAGGGGTAGTTCTCCCCCGGGGCCGAGGGCTCTACCGGTAGCTATGTGCTTCATCTCTCTCTCCCATGGTGTGATCTTTATGTGATCATGAGCTTTGTAATCTAGTTGAATAAGTAGATGTACTCTTCATCTGTTATACTACTGAAGTGGTTTTGTTATGAGATCTCCATAGACACTTTGATCACGGTGTAAAGGTGACAGTGTGTGCACCGTGTGGTTTAGTATGATATTTATATCTTGTGTTGGATGACCCTACGTAATTGTGGTATTTGTTTAGTACCTACTAGGGCGCTCATAGTGATAGCGTGGGGTTAAATAGACATGGAAATACAAACTTGCGGAGTGCTGTCACAGCCCTACACAATGAATTGGTGTTTGTTAATCAACCGGAGAGTAGTTCAGAGTAGCATAGTGAAGAGATTATATTTATGCATTCAATTATGTTATCATTGTTGAGAGTGTCCACTAGTGAAAGTAGGTTCCCTAGGACTTGTTTCTAATCATTGAAACACCGTTTACAACCTGTTCTGCTACATGTTTGCTTGCTGACATTTTTATTTCAGATTTCTATTATCACTTACACACATCCATATTACTTGTATTTCACTCTCTCTTTGTCGAACTAGTGCACCTAAACAACTGACAATTGTATTAGGTTTGTTGGGGACACAAGAGACCCCTTGGTATTTTTATTCAACGAAAAATAAAACTTTCTTTGGCAACATTGTTAGTTGTTTCAATATGCATCTTTGTGTGGAGTATGGGCACATTTAAAGAAACTATGCAATGAATGTGGCCATAACATCCGTCATTTGGCCCGAAAGCCAAAAATCTTCGTAGATGATAGCTCATTTATGTGAACACCTTTTCGAGATAACTTATGTATTCCAAGTTTATTATTTTTGATGGATACTAGATCACTTATTATGACACCACGCGAAGGTCTTGCCTCATTTCGAGTTTTTCTGAATTTTCTGGAATTTTCTAAGTCGGTTTCTGAAAACGGTCAAAACGGGGGAGATGACCGTTCGTACCTAGGGGTTGAATCTTGATGAACTCTTGGTGTATCTATTTTTAAATAGGTACTTGGGTACCTAAAAATGATTTTTGCAAAAAATGAAGAGAAAACTACGAGGCACCTGTAGTTCAAATTTTGCCCGGTTTCAGCTGAATCGGCTGAAATTTGTCTTTTTCAAAAGAGGTGGATGGAAATCTTCTGAGAGGAAGTAATTTTAGTTTATGTAGATAAAATGTGGTCTAGTAAATCTATAATTTTAGTGGGTGCAATTTTGCAACATATTTTTGGTAGATGCTTCACAAAAAAACCCGTTTTTGACACTCCAAAAATGGAAAATGGTATTTTTATTCAACGAAAAATAAAACTTTCTTCGGCAACATTGTTAGTTGTTCCAATATGCATCTTTGTGTGGAATATGGGAACATTTAAAGAAACTATGCAATGAATGTGGCCATAACATCCGTCATTTGGCCCGAAAGCCAAAAATCTTCGTAGATGATAGCTCATTTATGTGAACACCTTATCGAGATAACTTCTGTACTCCAAGTTTATTAATTTTGATGGATACTAGATCACTTATTATGAAACCACGCGAAGGTCTTGCATCATTTCGAGTTTTTCAGAATTTTCTAAGCCGGTTTCTGAAAACGGTCAAAACGTGGAGATGACCGTTCGTACCTAAGGGTTGAATCTTGATGAACTCTTGGTGTATCTATGTTGAAATAGGTACTTGGGTACCTAAAAATGATTTTTGCAAAAAATGAAGAGAAAACTACGAGGCACCTTTAGTTCAAATTTGGCCCGGTTTCAGCTGAATCGGCTGAAATTTGTCTTTTTCAAAAGAGGTGGCTAGAAATCTTCTGAGAGGAAGTAATTTGAGTTTATGTAGATAAATTTTGGTCTAGTAACTCTATAATTTTATTTGGTTCAATTTTGCAACATATTTTTGGAGATGCTTCACAAAAAACCCGTTTTTGACACTCCGAAAATGGAAATTGGTATTTTTATTCAACGAAAAATAAAACTTTTTGCGGTAACATTGTTAGTTGTTTCAATATGCATCTTTGTGTCGAATATGGGAACATTTAAAGAAACTATGCAATGAATGTGGCCATAACATCCGTCATTTGGCCCGAAAGCCATAAATCTTCGTAGATGATAGCTCATTTATGTGAACACTTTTTCGAGATAACTTCCGTATTCCAAGTTTACTATTTTTTATGGATACTAGATCACTTATTATGAAACCACGTGAAGGTATTGCATCATTTTGAGTTTTTCTGAATTTTCTGGAATTTTCGAAGCCGGTTTCGGGAAACGGTCAAAACGGGGGAGATGACCGTTCATACCTAGGGGTTGAATCTTGATGAACTCCTGGTGTATCTATGTTGAAATAGGTACTTGGGTACCTAAAAATGATTTTTGCAAAAAATAAAGAGAAAACTACGAGGCACCTGTAGTTCAAATTTGGCCCGGTTTCAGCTGAATCGGCTGAAATTTGTCTTTTTAAAAGAGGTGGATGGAAATCTTCTGATAGGAAGTAATTTGAGTTTTTGTAGATAAAATATGGTCTAATAACTTTATAATTTTATTCTGTACAATTTTGCAACATATTTTTTGTAGATACATCACAAAATACCGATATTTTGTTTTTTATTTCAACATCCTCTTGACATGATCATGCATTCAAGTCAGATTGTACAAATTCAAATTTCGTTAGATCCTAAAATTTTATAGAAATCGATTTTTTTGTCTTCAAACTATCGAAAAATAGTTGCATCTATTTTCTGTAATTTAGTAAAAAAAAAAAAATAGCACACAGTGCAGACAGGCCTGTTATGGCCCAACTAGCCTAGTTTTACGCCCAACCCAAACCCCTGCCGAAACCCTAGCCTAGGTCCATTTGGCCCATTAAACCAGCGCGTTGCCGCCGCCCGCGCTAGGAAACCCTAGCTCACCCTCCCTCCTCTCCTTCCCTCGAGTCCCTCTCCCGATACCGCACCCACCCTCGTCGCTCGCCGCCGGTTCCCGTGTTCCCGATGCCGCGCAAAGAGAGAGGAGATGGCATCCTCGTCGAGATTTGATCCGGCGCCCATAGACCCAGCATCACCGCCGACACATCTTTCTCCCTCTCTACGCCGCTCACCAGATCCTCCGACGTTGCCGCCCGCTCCGCCCCCACGGACCAACAAGGACCCAACGCCATGGAAGCAGGACGCTGCCTTTGCGGTCCCTCGTCCACCATCGGGAACCCGTCTCCAACGCAATGCTCAAGGTATGCGTTGTTTTCCCATACCTGAATCATCTTCTCCCCATCTCAATCTGAAATCGAAATCGATTCTCTCCATGCCAGAGGAGGAGGGGAAATCAGACGGGAAGGAGCGGGACTTGCGGGAGCCCGGGGCTCCACAAGGAGCTACCTGGCCGCCACCATCGAGCTCCACAAGGAGCTAGCAGGACCTACCAGGACGCCACCATCGAATTCCACAAGGAGCAGGACTTGAAGGAGCCCGGGGCTGCTGCTCACCACCGGATCTCGAGGTCGACCTGCAGCTGAAGCTCTGGATCTCAAGGTCAACCTACTCTCCTACGATGGCAACGACCAGGGATGCTGCTGATTCAACAACTGGTGAGTACCCCCGCCCGCCGCATCCTCCTGTTTCGCCGCTGATGTCCCCCAAAACCCTAGCTTAAACATACCTGCTCCATCTTGTTTCATGCTTGGTAACGCAGGATGGGGGCCATGACTGGGTTTAGGAGGATCCGACGCCGGGGACAGCGACAATGGATCCATATCTGTGTTGGTTGCTACCGGGGACAACGACCATGACTAGGTTGGTTGCTCCCGGGGACAGCGACCATGACTGGGTTGGTTGCTGCTATTCATACCTTAGTGGCATGTAGCAAAGGTGCTCCATATCATGAGATCCATCCCTCTGTATATAGCCATGCTCGATTGCACTCCCTGCATATCATAGTAAATCTTCTGTGTGCTTGATTGGGCCTATTTACTAATGTAATATGTGTATACCTGCTCTATGTGTATGTTGTTCGTTGATTGGAGGTGCTCCTTGTGTACATGCATAGACAAGGAAACAATTAAGTAAATGCATCTGCAAAATTATATTCTTGAATCTAAATTCATCCGAATCCTGGCATGTTAAGCAACTCTAATTTCTGTCCCACACAGCTAATCTGCTCTGCCTGTGTGTGTGCGCTTTGTATGTCTCCATTGAGCTGCTGAATTACAGGCCTAACAGTTAAATATCGGTGATCCTGATGCATCTAGTATTCTAGCTAGCCTCCACCGTTGTAGAATATTGTTAGTTTTATGCACCTTATGGTTAAGGATTTGTTGGTGCCCTCCAATTTCTTCACTTGAATTTAAAAGTTTGATGCACTGGTTGCTTTATTTAACTGAAACTGAAACCCTTATGTGCACTTCAGTACTTTTAGGACAAGTGTGCACTGCAAAGTAGTCAAATATGATCATTTGTATCTGTTACTTCTACTTTTAACTGATTGCATATAATTGGGCTGTGCTTCCACTGCTTACATTCAGAATTTTTTGATGTTAATAAGGAGGATATACTAGCAAATTTCTTTTCCCTGCAATAATTGGTTCGGTTTAATAAAGTAACAACCGCAGAATATCTACATCTGCAGCTACTATTATGACTTAGATATCTATGGACAAGCTTTACAATGAATAGCGAATAAATATGATTGCTCTGTACTGTTCGGTGCTCCATTAGTGGTTTATACATGAACATGTCCTGTCATTTTTAGTAAATAGTAGGTCATCAAAGTTGTTTTATGCATGCTATTAGTAACTGTATACCCTCTCCTAACTTTGAAACTACTTGATGTATGCAGGCTGATTGGACCTTATTTCTTTTTCCTTTAAAATCCTATTTTTTGATATCAGATGCTCATTGAGGTGTCAAAGAACAAGCATATCACCCTTTTACCCCCTTAGGTCACCCCAGGGTATGTAAGTCTCTTTGGTCTCTTCTGGCCTCAGCATTATCTTCTTTGTTTTCGACTAGTTTAGAAATTGATGCATGTCGAGACATCGTAGTAGTTTTCATAGACGGGGGTGCCATGAGACTACGGTAGAGACGTGGGGCAACGGGATCGCGTGGTGAACAGTGAACACAGGATTTACCCAGGTTCGGTACGCCGCGACAGTACGACGTGCCTACTCCTGCACTTCTCACTAATCAGGACTAAAGCATGGATATAGAATTACAATGTGAGGTTTGGATCTAACTATTCGCAGAGGATCAACTTCCCGGCGAGTTAGCCTATAGCTTCTTCTCTGTTATTCGTTATCAAACTTATCTCCCGTCCGGCTTTATATAATAGCCGGATTAGGGCTTAAAGAATAGGAAACCTAGAAGACTACGGTAACCTATAACTTGGAAAGTAAGGAATCCGTCTTCTCCTCCAAGCCGGATCACGTGGGCCGTGATCCGGGTCCTTCTAGAATCCGGCTTCTGTGCGTCGGGTTACTGGGCCGCCCAATGGACCACAGCCCACTACCGCTTGGGCCACCCTGGTAATCCGGCACTTTGACTACCATCTGATATACCCCTATTTGGTATATATCCGACAGTAGCCCCCAAGAAGGATTAAAACTCTGATTCGCCGTCTTTCTCCAAATGTGCTTTGTCCGAGAAATTTCGATCAGCAGTCTTGATTCTTCTTATCCTTCTTTGAAAGAGATGGTAACGTGAAACTCAGAATCCTAAAAATCCGGCTTTTCTCTCATGATCCTTCGCGGAGAAGGAACTTCCTACGTCAGCGCTTTAATCATGCTGACGTAAGGGTCGTTTGGGTTTCACGCGGGAAACCCAGTAACGTATCTCTGACAGATTCTCGCGGGAAACGAGGAGATAGCCATCATTACCTTGCCGTTTCATTTCCCGGATTTTCCGGCGAGTGACACGCGTTGATCATCCAACGGTCAAAATAGCCGTTGGCACGCATCTTGACGGATTTCCGGCTATAAGTAGTCGTCTTCGTCCTCGCTGAATTCCTTCCGCTCTCTCACTCTCCACGCCATTGCTGCGCACAAGCACTCGAGCGAAGAACCGTTCCCGAGCGCACACCGCACCCAGGGCATCACCGGAGACGAACCGCGCCGCCACCCAATGGCATCCGCACTGCCTTCTCCCGCTCACTCCGCCGCGCACACCATCGAAGAAATCATCAACGACCTAGATCCAGTGCTAGGCTCCCCGATGCACGCCGGCGGCGAGCCGGAAAAGACCGCGGTTTCTGCGGTAGGCGGAGGTGATCCTTCCGTCGCCGCGAATCTTGCGGGCACGAGCTCCGCGCCTTCTCCGCCGTTCGCTCCCGAGACGGCGGAGGAGAAGATCACGCTTCTCGGCGACGAGCTCGCCGCTGCAGAAGCTGCTGCGTCCGCCGCCGCCGGAGCGGACGAAGAGGTGGAGACTGCAGGCAACTGGATTGCCTGCAGCATTCTGCCAGCCCTCCTTCCAAACCTGGAAAAGGAGGGATTGATCCTGAAAGGGAAATGGCGACTCCCCGAGGACGAGAACGAACCTATGCCGAACGATGGCGAACGAGTTCTTCTCTCCTCCCATCTCTTAAGAGGTATGGGATTGCCGCCTTCTGCCTTTTTTCTCCAGGTCCTCTCCCACTACAACATCCAGCCTCACAATCTGCCACCCAACTCCATACTTTACATGGCCGGGTTCCAGGCTCTTTTTGAGGGTTTCTTAGGTATAGAACCTAGGTTAGATTTCTGGATGTATTGTTTCGGGGTTAAGCGGAACTCTTCGGAGGGCGCACTCCCGACTTGCGGAACCATCTCCTTTACTCTTAGGAGATTTAGGGAAGATTGGTTCCCCAAGATCAAGACATCGGAATCCGTCAAATTTTGGACGGGTTCTTTCTTCTACCATCCCGATGTGCCTTTCCCGAAAAAGGCCATCGGGGTTCCACCTTTCTCAAACACCGCTGCTGTTCCCCAAGACAATTGGGGAACAGAAGCCGTCCAAGTCTTGCCGCCTGATCTTCTAAGGATTAAGCGGCGCATCGCCAAGCTCACTTCCTCCGATCCACCTCTAGCCGGCATGGACACGGTCCTTTGCTGGTTGGATAGGCGGATCCAGCCGTTGGCCAATCACGGTGGCCGCCTTCTTTGCGACTACACGGGTGCCGACGACCAAATGCGGACAACCAGCAAAGACTGGTCCGCGAGGGATCTTCGATGGCGCGTGAACCAGTTGGTCGCATCACGCGACCAATACGAAGCGAGTCGGCCGATGTATACGGCCGACAATCCGGCTCCCAAGGTATTTTTTCCGTCATTTGGGTAAAGTTTTGACATTCTTTCTCGGATTTTTTTTTTCGCTTCTAACTCTGATTTTTATTTTCAACAGATCGCTGAACTTCCAGACTCGGAGCTAGCCTCCGAAGCTGAGCTGGATGCATTGCATACCGCCTCTACAGGTGGGCGCAAGCGCAAGAAGATTTCTTCCTCTGAGGAAGTTATCGACCTTGAAGGAATTCCCGTCGCCACCTCCAGGTTAGATCATCCGGGTTATTTTTCTTTTGTCGAAGTTTTTCTTTCGTCTTCGGAATTTTAACTTTTTCCTTGTTTTTGGTTTTTAGCCTACCTCCCTCCAACCTAAAGCCGAGGAAGCTGAAGAAACACAAAGTTGTGTCCAGCCGAGGCGCTCAACCTTCTCCCGTCATCGCCCCGGACACACCGTCCACGATGGCGGAAGAGCATGCTACAGCCCCCACCACCAAGCCGCTAGAGCCCAGCCAGCCCGTTGTGTCGAACACGGACACGAGGGAAAGGGCGGCTCCAGAGGTGGGAAAATCTTCTCGGACATTCGACGAGGGAATTCCCACCTTCGACAAGGACTTCAAGATCATCAATGACGGCCTAAGCGCAGCCAGAACTCTTTTTGCAGAATACGCAAAAGAGTTCAATGAAAACTTGGCGGGTTTGCAACGAATGAGCCAGGTATGTAACTCTAGCCCCCAAGCATTAAACAAAATGTATGCTTTTTTGTCTTGATGCTTTATGTTCATTCTTTTCCTTGCCATGTTCCAGCAAACCGCTGAAGCCATTAACATGGAAGTTTTCAACAAACTCTCCATCAAGAATAAAGAAGTTAGAAATCTTCTTTCTATTCTTGAGGAGAGAGAGACAGAGCTGGCATCGTCTCTGCTGGCGTTGTCGGAAACAACAGGTAAGCCTTTTTCCTCTGAAGTTTTCGATTCAACTTTTTGTCTAAGTACTTATTCCGGAAGTTTTCTAAACTCGGAATTTTCCTTGCTTTCCAGCTGCTTTGGCTAAGGCCAAGCAAATATCTGAAGACGCCGGCAATGCCGAGTTTCTCCGAAAGGAGAATTTGGACCTTCACAAGGATCTTGTGAAGGCTCAAAAAGATCTGGAAGCCAGCAATCTGGCCCTTGGAGTTTCTCAATCCAAGGCTTCCGCACAGGCGGAGAAGGACAAGTCCACCATTCAGGACTTGGAAGCTGCTCTGAACCTGCGCCTGGAGGAAGGCTCCGAAATTGACAAACTTGTCGGTAAGTTTTTTCTGCATTTACCATTCTTCCCAGTCTTGCTGTGTTTCTCTGCTTTTTTATTTAACCTTCTTGGTTGTTTTTGCTGAAAAACAGGAGATAGCCCAGATCTTTCTCGGATTGATAGAATCCGAGCTTTTGGGAAGACCTGGACTTCGATCAGAGCTGCTGGCATGCAGCTGGTCAACAAGTTCATTCCCTCAAGGACTGGGGAGTTCTCGGAAGTTGAAAAACTTCCGGGTGCCATCATGGAGGTGGCGGAATCCAGGGAATCCATCCTACGCTCCGCTGCACGGGGCGGTGCACGCATGGCGCTTGGCCTTATGCGTATGCACTACCCTGGTGCAAAGACTTGGCGCGTGGCGTCCGGTATCCCTCAAGGATACACGGAAGCTCAGCGGAACACAATCTTTGATGAAGTCAAAGGCCATGCCACCAAGATTGCCTCCATGGTGAATATCGCCATCACTTATCCGGAAGAGGAGGTCCCTGCAGCCCCCGAGGATGATAGCAGCGAAGAAGAGTCGGATGCTTGAAGGGCTGCCTTGAACCTAGATGGTGAAAGTAGACAAATAGGAGCATTACTGTACTTTTACAATGTAATTCAAATTGTAATGCTTCTATTCCTTTTGCATTAATGAGAACTCCGCCTTTTGCAGTCTTAATTATGAAATTCTTTGCAAGGTTTTCGGATTTTATTATTCCTTTATCTTCTAAGTTCTCTGGCGTATATGTTTTAACTGTCCTTAGTGTTTGAAATGGCTCAATAGCATTATGAATCGTCATGCCGAGTAACTGGGTATAACCAATCAGTTTAAACTCGGAAACATGGATCATACTAAAGGCATTTTTACTAACTAGCTCCAGTGACCCAACACACACGCAATCAGATAATGCTTAGAGAAGTAAGGAATTTTTTAAATGAAACTTGGGCACGCAGGCAATTCAAGTTTCCTTTAGCCGTTAGTAGGCTGAAAAATCATTCAGTTTTTTAACGCCGAGTACGCAGGCACAATTCGGGTTAACATTGAGTGTTTTGTAAGATCATTGGGAAATAGATGAGGCAGAATCATGCTTTATACTATAATGAACTTGTAAAAACATGGATATCAGAATTCCGACACTTTATTTCATGATCTCAAAAGATGTTTACATAGAGATTGAACAAGTATAGAAGGGACATAACTGCTAGATACTCCCAGGCCTTCGTTGTCCACTTGATTTTGTCGGATTTTTTCAGCAACTTGTAGAGTGGTAAGGCTTTATCCCCCAGCCGACTAATAAATCTGCTGACGGCAGCGGCGGAACCCGTCAATCTTTGGACATCTTTTACGCACGTAGGTTTCGAGATGTTCAAGATGGCTTTGATCTTTTCCGGGTTAACCTCTATTCCTCTGTGAGAAACGATGAAACCCAGAAGTTTTCCTGAGGGAACCCCGAATACGCACTTAGATGGATTTAACTTCATCTTGTAGGTGCGCAAGTTTTCGAAAGTTTCTCGCAGATCCTCAAGGAGTGTATCTTTTTCCTTGGTTACGACAACAATATCGTCCACGTAAACATGGACGTTTTTGCCAATCTGACTATGCAAACAACGTTGCATGCAACGCTGGTAGGTTGCACCTGCGTTCTTCAGGCCAAATGGCATGGTTACGTAATAGTACGTCCCGTATGGGGTTATGAAAGAAGTCTTAATTTGATCTTCCTTTTTCATGCGTATTTGGTGGTACCCGGAGTATGCATCCAAAAAGCATAAAAGCGCAGAGCCTGCAGTGGCATCTATTATTTGATCGATTCGCGGTAATGCGAACCTATCTTTCGGACACAATTTGTTCAAGCCTGTGTAATCTATACACATTCTAAGAGAAGTAGTGTCTTTCTTCGGTACTAACACCGGATTTGCAGACCATTCAGTGTGGATTACTTCCTGGATGAAATCTGCTGCTAAAAGCCGGATAATTTCCTTGCCAATAGCCTTCCGTCTTCTTCCGTCAAATCGACGGAGACCTTGTTTGACGGGTTTTGATCCTGGAATCACCTTGAGTTGGTGCTCAGCAAGTTCCCTGGGTACGCCTGGCATGTCAGCTGGACACCATGCAAAAATATCCCAGTTCTCACGGAGGAACTTGATGAGCTTGCCTTCCTATTTGTCAGTCATCCCAGTCCCTACGACGACGAACTTTGTCGGATCTTTGGGATCTAGGATTACCTGTTTTGTATTCTCAGACGCCTTGAAGCTGTCTGTTGGCTTCCGAGTTTCTTTTCCTGTCGGCATTTCTGTCGGCGATACCTCCTTGGCTAATTCCTTCACTTCTTCCTTTGCTATGACCCTCTGAGCGCAAAGGGCGTTTTCTTTCTCCAACTCGTTTGCCAGCTTGAAGTCATCGGCTATGGTGATTACTCCTCCCTTGGGTCCTGGCATCTTCAGCTTGTTATAGATATAACATGATCTTGCCATGAATTTGGCGAAAGCTGGACGTCCGAGTATTGCGTGATACACGCTTTCGAACGGCACTACTTCGAAGGATACTTTTTCCTGCCGGAAGTGATCTTTATCTCCGAAGGTGACATCTAGGGAAATTTCTCCTAGGGATCGTGCTTGTCTGCCAGGAAAAATGCCATGGAAGCGTATGTTGCTGTAATTGAGCTGGGACTCGGAAATCTTCAGATGCTTCAGTGTATCCAGGTACATTATGTTAATGCTGGATCCTCCATCCATCAGCACTCTTCTTAGCCTAGTGTTCTGGACAAGAGGGCTTACGACAAGAGCTTGTGTGCCGGGTTCAGGGATATTCCCGGGATGATCAGACTGATCCCAGGTAATTGGTGTGTTGGAGTACTTCAAGAATTTCGGGGTTGACGGAACAACCACGTTTATTTCTCGAAGTGTTCTTTTGGCCACCTTTGCTGACGGAGTTGCTAGGAATGTTAGCATTGCTTCTCCATAAACTCTCGGAAATTTGGGTTCGCCCTTTCGCTGTTGTTCCTGGATTTTTTCATCATTGTCCGATTCACTGTCTTCTTTGTCAGCTTCTGGCTTTTGTTTGGCGGGTTTCCTTTTGGAACCCTTCCCCTTATTTCCGGATCCTGCACTGCCTTTCATGTGCTTATTCAGCCGGCATTGCGCGTTTGTATGGGTGGTTTTCCCAAATTGTGAATGGTGGACATAGGGTTCCGACTTAATCCTCTCCCACTCCTCTAGAGTGTAGTTGATTGGATCTGGACTGCGTCCTTTCCACTTATTCCCTTTTCACTTCCAAAGGCTATGTTGACCTCTTTGGGTTTTGTCGTTGTTTCTGGAGTTCCTTTTTTGTCAGAACAAGGAGTTTTCTTGGCAAGTATCAGTGATTCGATATTGCCCCCTCTTGCTCTGATGTCGTCTTTGGCTGCAGCGTGTTCGTTGGCGGTTGTAAGCATAGATCCGAGATCTTTGTGCTATTTGGAACCAACCATGAACGGTACAAGTCCGGGTTTTAGGCCATTGACGAAAGCATGCATTGCTTGTACGTCAGTTACTCAAGAACAACTATTCTTCATTGCCGTCCATCTGGAGATGAAATCCACGTATGGTTCATCTTCGAATTGGGTGCAACGGTTCAGCTGGTTGATGCTGTTCGGGCTTTTGTACGTTCCCCGGAAATGCTGAGTAAATACTCTAGCCATATCATCCCAGCTGTCGACAGTTCTTGGCAGTAATCCATTGATCCAATCTCTGGCTCCGTCCAGTAACATTAGGGGAAGAAACTTGACAGCTTCTAGGTCTGTCCCATTGTTGATCTGGATCGCTGTATAGTAGTCTGAGAGCCAGGTGTCCGGGTTTGTGCTGCCGGTGTATTTCTGGTACGTTGGACCGACTTTGGCAAAGCCATAATGCAGGGTTATCCTTCGGATCCTGTCAGTGAAACACTTAGGACCAAAGTATAGATCATCCTTTTCTGCTCTATCAATGTGTGCGGAATATCTTCCGGCTAAATGGACAGAAGGGGATCTACTCCTTTCTTTTCCATTGTTGCGCGGACGCGCTTTTCCGGGATTGTGCCTATCTCTTCCGTGATCACGCCCTTTTGGATTAGGCGGAGTCCTGCTCCTGTGCCTTTCTTTATCCTTAGGAGGTGTCCGGGATCTCTCACGTCTGTGAGGTATATCGTATCTTCCGGCTTTCTCAGCTGGGTTTCTCGGAGGTGCCATTGTTTTGCCGTCATTCCGGTATTTTTCTTCCCGATCGTGGGGTTTGAGTCCACCTTTCGGGGGATGGGATCCGGTTCGGGACGCTTCATCCCTATTGTCGGGGTTTTTTCTTGTCTTTTCTCGGATCCTCTTTTTTATCCTTTGAATTGTCTGAATCTCCAGGTTCCTCTGGTCCAGGTGCTCCAGCGGCGCAAGTAGCTGTTTTGCATAGGGCGGAGTTATCATGCAGCCTTCCTGATCGCTCTTGGCCCCGCTGCTGTTGTTGCAATGATTTTCCTAGGAAAGCATACACCCCTTGAAGTTTTTCACCATTGGAGTACATGTCATTGTTCAGGATGGCGAACGCTGCTTCCGCGTTTTCTGCTGCGGTTTTGTATATTGGTTCGCCTCTGGCATCTTTGCCGTTTACCTGCTTTTGCCAAGATGGGTTGTGAAACCTTTCTTTTGGCGGCAGTACTTCCGGTCTTACGATTCCGGGCAACCTTGTAGGTTTAATGCCAGATCTATTCTTTCTCTCGTACTCCTCGATTTCTTCCTTCATGAGCTTAATGTCATCCTGGGTTTTTTGGAGGTGTTCACGAGTTCTGAGTAGATGTTGCTGTTGCCATTGGAAAGCTCGTCTCCTGGCTTCCAGCATCTCAGGGGGTTCGTTTAATCCCACTGGCGTTTGCAACAGCTGCTGTTCTTCCTGTTCCGTCATTGGCGGAGCAAGGATTTCTTTGATTTTCTTCTCCGCAGGCTTTGTTCCGCTAGCATCTCCTACTTCCAGGTTTTCATCAGCTAGATCAGCTGATTTTTTCTTCCAGATTTTGTATTGGAGTTTCTTAGTAGCGCGGTGCTTTTTCTTGGAAGAGGGAGGCTTTTTGACAGGCTCATCTTCTGTCAGTTCCTTTACATTAGGAAATATCGGAGAAGTTTCTCCGTCTTCTCTCTCTTCCTCTGGCGGAGGAGTTTTAGGGCTTTCCTGGCTGCCAGCGTCCGTGGTATCAGCCGGTTTCGCCATTAGTACTTCATGGAATCCCTCTTGAAAATATTTAACTTTCCTTTCGAAGGCGTCCACGTCTTCGTCTTCGGAATCAAAATCATCTGATCCGGTTTCTGATTCTAATCTCGCCTCAATGGCGGCTAGTACAGAGTCAGCTTCCGAGTTCATCGTCATGTTGACAGATGTCGGATCTTCTGCCTGTATGACGGGTGTCGGATCTTCAGTCTCTGTGATGGGTGTGTTTTTATCTGCCTCTTGCACGGGATTTCCGTCATCCGTGTTTTCGGCGACTTCGGATTTCACCATGCCGATAAAGTGTGTATCACTTTTTTGTCGGTGATCTGAGCAGAATCCGGTATCATAGTCATCTTCGACTGGGTATAGGGCGGGTGGGAAATATTTGCTTCCACCGCAAAACCCCATTGCTTCTGCAGTTAGTCCGATAAAGATGTTAGCAGATCCGATCGGTAACACGCAGGCACTTACCAGGTGGTTTTGCGCCGGTATGTAGGATCCGTTGTCGAGGAAGCGTCCGACGTCGTCGTCGAACTCCAGGCTTCCGACAGTGATTGATCTTCCGATTCCGCCGAGTATCACAGATCGGAACTTCACGCCTGACGTCGTTTGCCCCACGGTGGGCGCCAACTGTCGAGACATCCTAGTAGTTTTCATAGACGGGGGTGCCATGAGACTACGGTAGAGACGTGGGGTAACGGGATCGCATGGTGAACAGTGAACACATGATTTACCCAGGTTCGGTACGTCGCGACAGTACGACGTGCCTACTCCTGCACTTCTCACTAATCAGGACTAAAGCCTGGATATAGAATTACAATGTGAGGTTTGGATCTAACTATTCGCAGAGGATCAACTTCCCGGCGAGTTAGCCTTTAGCTTCTTCTCTGTTATTCGTTATCAAACTTATCTCCCGTCCGGCTTTATATAATAGCCGGATTAGGGCTTACAGAATAGGAAACCTAGAAGACTACGGTAACTATAACTTGGAAAGTAAGGAATCCGTCTTCTCCTCCAAGCCGGATCACGTGGGCCGTGATCCGGGTCCTTCTAGAATCCGGCTTCTGTGCGTCGGGTTACTGGGCCGCCCAATGGACCACAGCCCACTACCGCTTGGGCCACCCTGGTAATCCGGCACTTTGACTACCATCTGATATACCCCTATTTGGTATATATCCGACAATGCATGTGCCACGTTCTAAAGTAGTTGGATGATTCTTATAATCGGTTAGCTATATGTACCATGATTCTTATAATTGGTTGGATGATCTCTGTTCATAACACACATTTATTTCAGCTATTGTGTGTACAATGATTCTTATAATTGGTTGGATGAACTATTTTTATAACACACGCCTATTTTAGCTCTTGTATGTATATGAACATAGGGTACTCATTTTTCTATGCCGTCTCGCAGATTTCATATATTCCCATGGTCATTTACTTGATTCAGCTGTTGCGAGCCTACGGCTTCAACTTGAATTGATTGGATGCTCTACTTTAGGGTAGCAAGTTTTAGGTGAGCACAATACTTTTTTTGTTAGTGATGTTATTATCTACTCTGAATGGCTGGAATATGTAACCTCTTACTATGTGGAATGACTGTCATTTTCTGCATTGTTTGAGCCTTCTTTGGCTGTTGTATATTTTCTCACTCATGATTCTTCTAATGGCAGGTGAATGTGGTTTCGAAACTTGGAGGAGGACAATAAGGCTTCTTATTTTCTGTTTATATTTTCTTTGCTGTAGAATTTTGTTGGGCACTTATTGTGCTTTGTTAATGTATGGTTGTATCTGCTGGAATGACTGGTTGTATCTGCAATATGTGATCTGTAATGAGTGCTTTGTTAATGTATCCTAACTGGGCTAGGCCCAAGATAACTAATTCTGATGTATTGAAATTCTGTTTCCCAAGAAATAAAATTGGAGTGGATAAATTATTTTGCTCTTTTTGACAGAAAGGCTGAAGCCCAAAGAGAAAAACGTGAAAATAGTAAGCCCTAGGTAGTAACGTACTCAAAACGGTGGAATTATTTTGCTCTTTTTGACAGAAAGGTTGAAGGCCCGTAAGGAAATAAACGGTGGAATTCTGTGGCCCAAAAAATGAACCGCAAATTTTTTTTACCGTGAAAGGGCATGAACAACATAAGAAAGGCCATCCCTAACTGTTTGGTTGGGCCCATGTAGCCATTCAAAATTGACATGAAAAATAAATGGAGTTATTTGTTGGGCTTGGCCCATATAAAACCCTGAACTGGATTGGACAGTTTTTGATCCACGACCATTTCAGTTGGTCATATTTTTGCCACGTCAGATTTACCACGTTGGATCTTACACTACTAGAGATTTGCTTATAGCAGCATAACCTACCACAGGTGAACACACAATTCGATGCGCCTGGGCTAACTAGCGCAGGCGAACCAGTGCATGGTGCGCCTGGGGTAAGTCTGTTACCCCAGGCGAACCACTTCCTGAAGCGCCTGGGGTAAAGTGTGGCAGGGCCACCACCACCACCCCCTGGCACTCATCCTTTACCCCAGGAGAATACCAAACTTGTTCGCCTGCGGTATAACACATACCCCAAGCGAATTTTGACAGAAGCGCCTGGGGTAAAAAGTGGACTAGGGTAGCTCCCCTTAGCGCCGGCGCACCACATCTCTGTTCGCCTGGGATAAAAAAAATGACTGGGCTACCACCCATTAGCGCAGGCGCATCTCATGCCTTATTCGCCTGGGGTAACATTTGGCCTCAATAAGTGCGGCCATCCACCCACCACCACCTCTATCCACCCCACTCACTCACTCACTAGTCCAAACTCGACCCATTAGTGCTCCTAGCTCAATCCCCCACACCCCTCCACCATTTTTAGCTAATTTAACCAATCATGTTTGTTATATTTTAGCTAGTATGCTACCCCACTTTCCCTCTTCCAAATCTCTCCACTAGATCTACTAACCGGACACTAGATCTCACCACAAATGCACCACTAGCTACTTCTAGATCTATTACTCTCTTATCGGTCGTCTCTCCGGTGATCTTCGACGTCGTCATCGTGTCTATATATTTTGCATTGTGTGTCATCTTAATAGGTGCGTGGGATTGGTCGGTGGATGAGAATTCGATCTCTTTTTCATTTTATTGTGTTGCCATGAGGATGAGTTGCCAATGTTTTGCCGAAATGTTGATTCATTTCCTTTTCGGCAAATTTCTGGCGCTCCGCGTTACACCTTTTGTAGGAAGGTCATGCCGAAATTTTCTGTGAAAACCGGATCTAGTTAATGAAACCTCTCTCTCTTGCATTTTGTAGCAATGGTCATTGCGACGAGGACAAGCGTGGTGCATAGGTACGTGCGACGCGCGACGGCCGAGATGTATCGAAACAACCGCACTGAGATAGAGTGTCCGTGTCAGAAATGCAAGCTGGGGTCTTTGTTCAAACCAGATTCTGGTAATGTGGAGAAGCACCTGCTCATGTATAGTTTCATGGAGGGCCACACTAAGTGGATGGATGATGATGAAGACGATGATCACGTCGAGACGAATTGGGCGGCGATATGTGAAGATGATCAGGAGGAGTCTGAACATGGCAATGGAGAGGACGAAGAGGATGTCGACGGAGACGACTATAATGAAGAAGAAGGGAGTCATGGTGATCAACAACAATACGAGGACATGAAAACTCCGCTAACTTCAGTCGTGCGGGACCCTCATGTTCAAGATCTTCTTCTCAAGAACACGTCGACCGACGCCAGACGTAAATCTAAGATCACGCAACTAGAGATAGACTCCGCAACTCCGTTGTATGACGCAAGTCGCGGGGCGGAGGAGTCACGCTTGAGAGTAGCTCTGGATCTTCTAGAGATGAAGGCAAAACACGGATGGACCGACACAAGCATGGACGATCTTCTGCGATACCTGAAGACGCACTTACCTGAAGGGAACACATGTGCTAGTAGTCTACAGGAGGCCAAGAAAATCGTGTGCCCCCTCGATTTACCGCACACAAAATACCACGCTTGCGTCCGTGACTGCATAATTTATCGTAACAAGCACGCGGACCAGATCAAATGTCCGGTGTGCGGTGCTGATCGTTACAAGAGGGGGACGAAGAAAGCTCCTAGGAAAGTTGTGTGGTACGTTTCACACATTCCCCGTCTGCAGCGGTACTTCGTGGACCCCAAGGAAGCAAAGCTCATGCGCTGGCACGAGGACAAAAAGAAGGCGGTGATGAGCGATCCAGAACGTGTTGAAAAACCAGTGCTAACACACCCTTTGGATGCACGTCAGCGGAAAGCATTAGACGCATTCGATGAAGAATTCGGGAACGACCCAAGGAACATCAGGCTTGGTGCGAGCACCGACGGTCTCAATCCGTTTGGCAACCAGAGCAGCAAACATAGCACCTGGCCCGTGTTTGTATGGATGTACAACCTCTCCCCGTGGCTGTGTCTGAAGAGGAAGTACATACACATGAGTATGCTGATTCAAGGGCCGACCCAGCCAGGGAGCGATATCAATCTGTATCTCGAGCTATTGAAGGAGGAGCTAGACACGTTGTGGGAGGAAGGGGTGGAAACATGGGACGCCTTCAAAGAAGAAACTTTTCGTATGAGAGCCGCACTGATCACGACGGTGCAGGACTATCTCGGATACGGATATATTGCGTGTCAGGTGTGCCATGGACACAAGGCTTGTGTCAGGTGCATGGAATTTACCCCGTTTCTACAGCTACACAAGGATCCCGGATCTTCTAAAACCGTATACATGAGGCATCGAATGTGGCTACCACAGAACGACCCGTGGAGAAAGCGCGGAGACCTGTTCAACGGTAAATATGAGCTCGATCTACCTCCACGCAAGAGAAGAGGAGAAGAGATTGATACTCTATTGAAGAACTGGAAAACGTGTCCTGCGTCGGGAAAGGTACAGAAGCGGAAGCGAGGAGAGAAAAAGTGTCCTCCGCCAGAAGTAACGCTCTTGGGGGTATGGAAAAGGAGGTACGTGTTTTGGGACTTGCGGTACTGGCCAATCCTCGGAGTGCCTCACTGCCTTGATGTCATGCATATCACAAAGAATGTGTGTGAGAGCTTGCTTGGCACCCTGTTCAACATGCCAGATAGGACCAAAGACGGGCCAAAATCAAGATACGACCTGATGGTCCTGAATATCAGGAGCGAGCTTCACTTACCTCCTTCTACGCGTGAACAGACGGAGGAGGACGAGGATGAGGTGGAGGAGATGGACGACCGCAAGCGGAAAAGGGCTAAGAAACACCAAACTCACCGCCTGAAACCCTCTTGCTTCACTGTAAGCCCCGACGAGCTCGCGCAAATATTCACATGCCTCCTCGGAGTGAAATTTCCCTTAGGTTACGCGGGGCTGATAAGCAGATACCTAGACGCGGAGAAAAAAATCTTCAGCGGGATGAAGTCTCATGACTGTCACGTGATGATGACGCAGATACTTCCGGTTGCAATCAGAGGGATAATGGAACCGCACGTCCGTCAAACTCTCACTGGCCTCTGTAACTTTTTCGACGTCATCACTCGGAAGTCGATAAGCGTGAAGAAACCCGGAAGGCTACAGGAATAGATCGTCACCATCCTATGCGAGCTTGAGATGTACTTCCCACCTGCCTTCTTTGATATTATGGTACATCTCTTGGTCCATATCATGGACGATATCACCAATCTTGGGCCGGCATTCTTGCACAACATGATGGCGTTAGAAAGAATGAACGGGATCATCAAATCATTCGTTCGTAATAGGGCACACCCGGATGGAAGCATCGTCCAGGGATTTCTCACCGAAGAATGCATCTCTTTCTGCAAGAATTTTCTAGGCGATGAGAAGCCAGCTGTTGGTTTGCCCGCAAACAAGCACCTTGACAGGTTCATGGGGGTAGGCCACAACACTGGCAAAAGGGTAATGGACGTGGACTCCTGTGGTCGGAGAGCCGACTTTGAAAGGGCCCACCTAGTAGTGTTACAACACATCGACGATGTCGACCCTTGGATAGAAGAGCACAAAACCGCGATAAAAAACAGTGCTCGCAGGCCGATGACGGAAGATGAGATATTTAGAGCACACAACTCCTCTTTTGCGACATGGTTCAAGAAGCAGATTGATGCCGATCCCCCGCCAATGACATGTCAGAAAGATAAAATTGTATTGGCCTTGTCATATGGCCCCGCGCCCAATCTGATGACTTATCAAGCATACGACATCAACGGGTACACATTCTACACGGAGGAAAGAGATAAAAGTAGCGACTATCAAAACTCGTCTATAACGATGGAATCTTACACGGGCGAAGAGATTAGAAGATACTACGGAAAGATGGAGGAAATCTGGGAGCTTGACTACGTTGGGGTAAAGCTGCCGATGTTCAATGTCAGATGGGCTACAAACGTCACGAAAGAAGACGAATATTTCACCACTATGTCGATGTCTGAATCCAACAAACCCAAGTCCAAGAACCCCACCGCGCCAAATGAGCCCTGGGTATTGGCTAAGCACGTGGAGCAATGCTTCTTCATAACCGACCCGGCAAAGCCTAGTCGTGTTGTCGTAAGGAGAGGAAAAAGGGCCCTCGTCGGAATGGATGGAGTCGCCGATGAGAAGGACTTCGACGGCTTAGTCGGAGACCCAATGATGGAAGAACCCGGTGAAGACGATGCACCATACACCACAAGAAGAAGCAGGACCACACTACCTAGGGCAGGTCTTCCATTCACAAGAAGAAGTCACGATATGGCCGTCACGTATTCAACATCGACCAAGAAAGGCAAGAGTAAGACTGTGACGAAAGGTTGAGAGAGGGAAATACTCGCGATATGTGCGATATAACATGCTAATAGCTACTATGTCCAATGTGTTTTCAGAGAGAAACACTTGCGGTATCTCGCTAAATCAATCTATTTACGCTCGATGCGACATTAAATATTTTTGCACATGTTAACTTTCATATGTATGTAATTTTTAAGTGAAAAACAATGTGGGAGCCCCATATAATAGCATTCGTATTGCTCGATGTGTCCCGGGCCGGGGTGGGCCGTCTAATTTAGAAAATCTTAGCACAGGCGCATCTGTGAGAATATGCGCCTGGGGTAAACTTTATCACAGGCGCATTTGACAGAACATGCGCATGGGCTAAGGCTATGTGGGCCCGCGCAAACCAAAACCCTACGAATTTTAGCGCAGGCGCATTTTCTAGGTTATGCGCCTGGGGTATGGCTCTGTGGGCCCGCGCATAACAGGGCATCGAGTCAAGCACATTGGAACCGGTTTGTATCACAAACCGGTTCTAAATGTTAGCGCAGGCGCATTTTATGGTTATGCGCCTGGGGTATGGCTCTGTGGGCCCGCGCATAACGAAGCGCTACGAACTTTAGCGCAGGCGCATTTTGGTTCTGTTCGCCTGGGGTAAATGATAGCGCAGGCGCATATCACTCGTTTTGCGCCTGGGGTAAGTCCTCGCTCTGCGCTAACCCCCAGCCCGCACACTTCCTTTCTCTCTCGCGCAGAACAGATCGGCAGTTTCCTCTCGATCCCCAAACCGCACGCCGCCGTCGTCTCTCTCATCGCACGCCGCCGTCGTCGTTGTCGAGCAGCAGGAGGAGGAGCGGGAGCAGCAGGAGGAGGAGGATCAGGAGCAGCAGGGGAGGAGGAGCGGGAGCAGCAGGGGAGGAGGAGCGGGAGCACGCCGTGCGCCGTCCCTCTCATCATCATCGTCCACGCCGGCCGTCATCACCCACGCCGCCGTCGCCCACGCCCACGCCCACGCCGCCGTCGCCCACGCCCACGCCAAACCCAGGTCAGCCCCCTCTTCCAAGCCCAACGCCCGGGTGTTCTTCCCCATCCCATCCCTTGTGCGTTCTGTGGCTCCATCCCTTGTGTTCTTCCCCATCCCAAAGAAAATCCAGCATTAATATACAAGTATGCATCCCTTCCTTAATTAATATTTAGGTAAATGAACCGCACAGCACGATAATTATACCTTGAATATGATCAATGACTTGAATACTAGGAAAAACAACTCAGGATCAATTAATATTTAGGTAAATGAACTGCAGGACCTTTTACTCTATCAGCCATGCTTGACATCAATGAAACTGCAGCAACTCTCTCTTCCTGCATCCAAATGCACTAACCAATTTTAGTATCATGTGCCATACACATGCATAAAAAGAACCAATCAATAGTAGACCATGTTGGCTTTTACATCTAATTGGAAATGTGAAATGGTTATTAGCGAGGGAATACATAAAAGATCACCTTTGGTCTTAAAACGCTAGCAAAGATAATACCTGTAAGCTATTCTGCCCAGACCAAGCAAAAAATAGATTATAATCTGTTCCATCTTCAATATGGAAGATAATACCTGGGAGCTAATTGCTGCAGCCAATATGGAAGTTTTTTTTGGCATGATATATGAATTTCCTGGGAGTTTTTGTGCCATGTGATGACAGCAATGCAAGAAACTGTTTTTGTGGCCATGTGTGCATTCAATTTATGTTGCAGGTACATTGAGTTCCAATGTTTTGCTGGAACGTTGATTTATTTCCGTTCCGGCGAATTTCTGGCACTCCGGCATGACCATTTATAGCCGAGGTCATGCCGAATTTTTCCGGTGACTAACCTAGTATACGTTTTGTCTACTGCTAGCTAGGCATGTCTTCTTCTACTACAGATCCGGCTTTATTGGACCACTACATCCTTATGGACCGAGAGTCGCAAGAGGAAGAGAGAGCCAATGATGGCGGTGACGATCGGATGCAAACTGACCAGCCCCCCGATGTCGAGCCCCACAATGATGATGGGCTCACCGGTGGCGAGGAGGAAACCACTGATAGTGGCACCGGGGGTCCCTCAGGGAGCAGCACGACGGGAAAGAAGCGTCGGCAGGGAGCTCCGAACAAGGTCGGCACCGTTCGAGAGAAATTCACGGAGGTGGATCCTTCCAGTGGCACGCCTGTGATGCCATTGGACCTTGTGAAGGGGTACTTCCTCCAACTTGGCGCGATCCTTCGATACGTCGTCAATGTGAACGAGCCGACTCTCAAGAAGACGCCAACTCTACGTGCCCAACTCATCTCGAGGCTGCACGCGCGGTACGAGTTCCCTCCCCCCTACAACAACGAGAATCTGAAGGGCAACCCGGTGAACAAACTCGCCCTCACTAGATTCACCAAAGCCCTGAGCAATTACAAGACTATGGTGAGGGCAATGATTAGGGAATCGACACCATTCGAAGAGATCCATCGCCACTTCCCGCGGATTACGCCCGATGACTTCGAGACTTTCCTAGATAACCAGTCGCTTGATTTCACTAAGAATCAAACGGACTGGGGGAAGGACCTAGCGTCGAAGAACATCGGTCACCACAATCTCGGCTGTCGTGGCTACGATGGGAAGGATCCAGTTTGGGAGAAAGAGGACCATGCCTACATTGAAAAAGGGATTGAGAACCCTTACGCCAAGTATGCCCATGACCCGCATTTCCAGAAATTCATGAGGTCGAGGTACAGAAAAGTAACTCCGACCGGGGAACTTTTCTCGGACCAGAAGATGGTGGAGGGTGTTATTTTGGTCACGGACAATAGCGTGAAGAATGTTGAGAAGCTAGTGGTAAGAAATTTACCATTTCATGCAACTCATCATCATCAAGTCCATGATTTCATTCTAGTATGAAACCATTTCTAAACCGTTCATATGTTGCTTCTGCAGCTAGAAGAACAACAACTTGAATCTTCCTCGTCGCAGACGTCGACGGCCAAAGTCGTGTGGGATAAGCCTTTCATAAGGGGGTACAACAAGGCAAAGAGCCAGGACCCTCTGAAAAGGCCGCACTTAGGCCGTATCACCGGCGGCGAACTTAATAAGAAGCACGCCAACTATGGCTTGGCTGAGCCCAGCACTAAGGAGTCACTGGCGGCGAAGAAGAGCGAGGAGACGGAGGCGCTGAAGAAGAGGGTCCATGACTTGGAAACAAACATGGAGAAGAAGATTGAGAAAACGGTGGGGGAAAAGATGAATGCGCTCATCCCCGCTGTATTTGAAAAAATATGTGGCTACATCGCCGGGGGCTCACAGGGGCCATTACCGACGTTCAACATACCGTCGATGTTGGTCGTGCCCGCCGCGGCCGCCGCCGGTGGTCCGACGACGTCGGCCGTGCCTGTCGCCACCGCCGTGCCCGACGCGCCTGCCCTCGATGGACCGTCGGCCGTGTCCGGCGCGGCCACCACCGCGTTGCTCGACGAGCCCACCATCACCTGTGGTCCGTCGACGTTAGCCGAGCTCAATGCCCTCACGGTAAATTATTGACCGTCTCAAGCTGTAGCCAGTTCAATATAACCCTACTCTCTGACCTATCCATGCATGTTATCGCAGGCTGACTCGACGGGTTGCACCTTCCTGCTAAAAGTGGGCAGCGAGTTGAACGATGTTGCAAAGGGGAGCATCTTGCAGCCACTATCCCGCAAGTACCACTGCAGAGATATACCGGCCAACGAGCTTCGGGTTCGCGTCGATCTGGTGCTACCGGGATTCGAGAACTTGTATCCTCCTAATCAACCCGCCGATGCCGACACCGATCTGAATCTCGGCCAACTGGACAATCAAATCTTGCTATGGCCGAAAGCCCTTATTCGGCTGAACACGACGTCAGGGTCGGCGCCAAGCCAAGCCATGACCGTCACCACTACACCGGTTGCGCCCGCGGCAAGCCAACAAGACAAGGTCCAACATGGCAATGTCCTCTCTCCACCTCCGGTGGATCCTCCTCCTCCCGAGCACGAGACGTCCAATGACGAGCAACATCACGAGCATGAGACCCATGACGACTACATGGATATTGAACTTGCTCCCATTGACGATTTCATAAATCAGTTGGATGGCGAGAAGCCGGTTCCTCTGGAGTTACCCGCCAGAACTCTTGATATCCAGAAGAAGGTAGATGGCGGAGAGGGCGGTTCTTCTGAGTTACCCACCAGAAAACCGGATATCCAGAAGAAGCTAACCTATTCCCAAGAAACTCCCGAGGAGCAGACGGCCTTTACGGCTCCATAGCCTACGCTGGTTACCCCGAATACACTCCGTGCTACGGCGAGGAGGCGGTAAAACAAAGCGGCACTCCCATCTGCTTGAGGCCGAAGAAGAATCGGAAGAGGCCGGTAGCCAAGAAGAAGAAAGGTGGTGCCTCCTCTAGTAGCCAGCCAACGGTCTCCCGAGTCCTGGACCGTTTGCCGCCCGCCATCCCATGGAGGAAGGTGCATGAGATAGGTCAGCCGATGCTGCCGCCAGAGGTTGTCGCTATCATGGGTGGTGACATGAGGACCATCCACGACGGGATTTTGTTCAAAGAGAATGAACTTCTACGTGAGAAACATCCCTCCTACCCGCTATACGTGGTCAAGGTGCCCCAATCCGTGGGCTTTGTGGATTCAAATCCCGCAGAGGTGTTCTTCATCAGATACGAAGACATATTCAGGGTCTTCCACTTGGGAAAGCTTGACTGAAGCATTGTCCGCCTGGTATCGCTCAGCATGGCGCACGATATGGTCATGGAGAATACCCCGCACATCGCAATTATGGACCCCTACTACATGAATGAGGACTACTTGCGGTCACATGCGGACCGGGTTCTTATCACGACTTACATAACGGGGTTTTTGATAGATAACAAGGATAAGAACGCCATTCTCATGCCATACTTTCCCAAGTAAGTAGTCCTCTCCGCTTCACGTCGTTACATTCTTTCTAGAATCTCCTTAGTATTCCGATTGATGATATTGATGGCTTGTTCGAAATGTTCTGCGCAGAAACGGAGGATGCGTACTCATCGTCATGGAACCGCATTGGTCGCAATGCACTTATCTCGATGCGGGTAGGGCGGTGCAGAAGGAATACACCGACATAAGAGATGTTCTTAATAGTGCCCTCAACGGCTTCGCTGCCGATTTAGGCAAGCCCCTAAAAAAGGAGAAAATAGTCCGAGGCGCCTACGTGTGCACCCACGTAACAAACTTCCCCTGCCTCAAGCAATCGGAGCAAGAATCTGAGTTGGAAGCTTGGTATGTCATCTTTCAGATGAGGGAGTACTTAAAGGATGCCCAACAGGCCCAGCTACCAAGTCATCTCCGAGAGCTGACCACAAAGATGGCCAACACCCCCGATGAATATGTGCGGGCTGAGTTCCGTCGCATCCAGCGGAGGATCTGCACGATACTCTCGTCGGATGTCATCACTCGGGGTGGCTTGTTCTTCCACGGCCACGCACCACCGAGCAACCGTGACATAGAAGCACACCTACGAGAGCAACGTGACACCCGGACATTCAACACGCTAGAAGGCGTTCGTCCGTTCCCGCCGAGACCATAGGATTGACAAAATGTTAGTATACACTTGCATCATATAACTTTTAGTCCTTTATTTGTCGTGTTTTATTCGTAAACCTTGATGCTTCTATTTTTTGATAGTTATTTGCGGTCTATTATCACTTTCGATGCTAAACTCGTATTTTTGTCCTATGGACAGATGACATGGTATGTTGTGTATGGTGGAGGCGGAAGCTCGATACGCCACTTACCTAGCGAGAGAGAAGACGGAGAAGACGAGGGCCCGGATGACCACCTTCGCCATCGCCGTGCTTATACTCCTTGTACTCCTAGTGTTGATGCTACTTGTTGTTTTGCTTGTCTAGATAACTAAACTATCAATTTGTTTGAACTATGTGTACTCCTAGTGTTTGAACTATGCTTGTAACTAAACTATCGCTTCGAGAATATTTGGTGATGATCGAGACTATTGTTCGAAACTATGTGTTGATGATCGAGAATATTTCTGTTATTTTGCTGTCATTTTCATATTTATTTCTGTCAATTTGCTGTAATTCTGTTATTTTTGTTTCTTCTATTTTTTACACAGCAAAACCATACCCCAGGCGAATAATAAATCATACCCCAGGCGAATATGTACCCCAGTCGCACAGTGCCTGTTCGCCTCAGGTAAAAGGCTTACCCCAGGCGCACAGGGCCAGTTCGCCTGGGGTATGTCAAGTTACCCCAGGCGCACTTTGATGTTCGCCTGCGGTAAGTCATTACCGCTGGCGGGGTGGTCCCAGGCGAACCGCAATTCGCCTGCGGTAGACTAATTTGGTGCGCCTGCGGTATTCTTTTCCCTAGTAGTGTTATGTGACTTGGCCAGGCTGGGAGTGACCAGAACAATTGGTCATAGAGTCCACGACCTTCTATTTTGGCTACAGAAGGTCACATTGGTTCATTGGTGACGCCCATAACCTGACCAAGTGATTTTGGTCACAGAAAGGTCACAAATGAACATACATGACCATTCGGTGACCAATATTGAGAGTCACAAGATAGCATATTTCTTGTAGTGGATCTTCGAGTCTGTCAAAGGGCATGCCTCCAAAATAGCTCGGATGGTGTCTACCTCAATGTTCTACCCGGAGGAGGAAATTCCAACAACTCTGGATAACCCGAGCGAGAGCGATGAGGACGACGACGAAGACTATGAAGATGTCGTCTAGTTCCTGCATAGCCAGTCAAGCAAATAGAAATCATTACTGTTCTTACAATGTAATATGTCTGTAATGCGTTCTATCTTTTGTATGAACAAGTATTTAATCTTTTGCAGTAAAGTTTAAGTCTTTTCAAAATTTTCAGAGTTTTAATTCCTTTTCTTGTAAGTTCTCTGGTTTGTATGCTTTAACTTTCCTTAGTGTTGAAGTGGCTCAAAAGTATGCAATCTTCATGCCAAGCGACTGGGTTAAGACCTATCAGTCAAAACTCGGAATCATGGATTATACCTTGGCACTTTTACTTACTAATTCCCATGACCCAACACATAAACAATCAGATAATACTTAGGAAAAATAAGGAATTCGAAAAGTATGAACATCAGGCACACATGCACAATCTGGGGTTCTTAAGCCTCCTTAGGCCTAAAAAAGCATTCAGTTTTATAACTCCGAGCACGCAGGAAAAATTCGGGTTAACATTGAAGCAATTGAAGGATCATTGGGAAATAGATAAGACTGAAGTATGCTTTGAACAACAAAGACAGAACAAATAAAAATGCATGAATTCCGACAATTTTAGTTCATGATCTCAATGATGTTTACATAGAATTGAACTAAGTGTAGAAAGGACGTAACTGCTGGATGCTCCAAGGCCTTTTTGTCTCTCCTAGTTGTACATCTATCTTTCATTTTCTCTTGCGATTCGGATTTTTTAGATCATCTTCCGTGTCTCGAATATCTACAAGGTAATATGACCCATTTTTCATAGAATTTCTAATGACAAATGGTCCTTCCCAGATTGGAGCTAACTTGTGCTTCCTATCTTGTACCAATCTTAGCACCAAATCACCTTCTTTAAAAGAACGATGTTTGATTTTCCGACTATGATATCATCGCGATCCTTGCTGATAAATGGCGAATCTTTGTAGCACAAGCTCCCTTTCTTCTTCTAAGAGATCGATGGCATCCTGACGTGCATTTTTGGCATCCGAGTCATCGTAAACCTGCACTCTTGGTCTATCATGGATCATGTCCGTAGGAAGCACTCCTTCTGCACCATAAACCAGGAAAAAAGGGCTTTTCCTCGTTGATCTATTTGGTGTCATTCGAATACTCCAAAGCACAAGAGGTAATTCTTCTACCCATGCTCCAGCTGCTCTGTGAAGAGGAGATTCGAGTCTTGGGCGTATTCCCTGCAGGATTGAACTATTCATTCGCTCAACCTGCCCATTGGATTGTGGGTGCGCCACAGATGCAAGATCTAGGCGGATTCCCATTTGCCGGCAATATTTTGCCAACTCTCCAATTGAGAAATTTGTCTCGTTATCCGTGATTATGCTATGTGGGACCCGTATCGCATCACCATGTCAATGAGAAATTTCTGGCGGTCACACCGTCAAGTTTTTTGATGGGTTTTGCTTCCACCCACTTGGTATACTTATCCACTGCCACAAGTAGATGTGTAAGTCCGCCTCTTGCAGTTTGAATGGAACCATCATATCTATCCCCCAGACCGCGAATGGCCATGTTATGGGGATAATCTTGAGTGCTTGAGCCGGCATATTTGTCTGCTTGCGTAGTATTGACATCTAGCACATGTATTCAATATGTGCTCTGCATCTGTCTTGGCTGTGAGTCAGAAAAACCCTTCACGGAATGCTTTTTTTAACTATGATTTTTTGATTGATCATGATGTTCGTAATCTCCTGCATGGATTTCCGGCAGAATCTCTCGTGGAAAAATGCATCGGTGAAAAATTCAGATAGTACTATGTTTATACAGGCAACTATCGATTACCATGTATCCTTTGCATCGGTGTTGTATCTACCATTGCAAAACTTCGTCTGCTCCATCTAGGAACTTCTGATTAACTAAGAAGTTTAAGTATGGAATTGTCCAATTCGGGTTAACTAGCAAAACTTCTATTGACTTGGAAATTAGAGGATAATCAACATCTCCACCTTTTATTGATGGTTTATGCAAATGTTGAACGAACACACCTGGTGGCAGAGTTTTCACTCTTTTGAGCCCATGCGGGCTAAAGCATCCGCGTTCCAATTTTCTTCCCTTTTGACGTGAAGCACTTGAAATCCTAGGAAGCAAATGGTGAATTCGTCAACTGTTCTCCGGTATTCGGCCATGATGGGGCTTTTCGCATCCCATGTTTGGTTCAGCTGATGTTGTACCAAGTCCGAGTCACCGTAACAAAGTATACGTTTTACACCAATTTGTTTTGCGATATGTAAGCCATGAAGCAATGCTTCGTATTCTGCCACATTGTTGCTGACGTTGAAATGTATTTGTAATACATACTCCATGATGTCACCTTTTGGAGATTTTAGCACCACACCAGCGCCAGCACCTTCTTTCATTTTGGACCCATCGAAATGCATGATCCAATATTCCGATTCCGGCATTGGCGTGTTTTCCATGGCTTCTGTCCAATCGGCTACAAAATCTGCCAACACCTAGGATTTGATTGTTGTCCGGGGTTGGTACTTAATGTCGAACGCAGCCAATTCAATGCCCCATTTAGCAACTCGTCATGTAACGTCCGCATTGTTGATTATATCTCCTAGTGGTGCTTTGCTTGCCAATGTTATGGAATGTCCTTGGAAATAATGGCGGAGTTTCCGGGATGCGAAAAATACGCCATATGACAGTTTTTGATAATATGGATACCTTTGTTTTGAATCGGAGAATAATTCACTGACATAGTACACCGGATGTTGATCTGGAATGCTTTGTTCGTCTTTCCGTCTTTCCACGATTATCACTACACTAATAACCCTGTTAGTTGCTGTAAGGTACAGTAATATGGGTTATTCGTCTTTTGGGGACGCCAAAAGCGGAGCTCTCATCAAAGTTTCTTTTAACCGGGTTAACGCTTTGTCTGCCTCTTCTGTCCATTCAAATTTATCTGATTTTTTTAACCATTTGTATAATGGAAGAGCCTTGTCACCAAGCTGGCTTATAAACCTACTTATGACGGCTGCGGAACTCGTCAATCTTTGGACATCTTCAAGACACGTAGGTCTTTTGATGTTTAAAATTGCTTTGATCTTTTCTGGGTTTACCTCTATTCCTCTGTGAGAAACGATAAAACCCAGAAGCTTTCCCGAGGGAACCCCGAATACACACTTTAATGGATTCAACTTCATTCTGTAAGTGCGTAAATTGTCGAAGGTTTCTCGTAGATATTCAAGGAGTGTATCCTTTTCCTTGGAAACGACGGCAATATCATCCACGTAAACATGTACGTTTTTGCCGATTTGACTATGCAAGCATCTTTGCATGCAACGCTGGTATGTTGCGCCTGCGTTCTTCAGGCCAAAAGGCATGGTTATGTAATAGTATGTTCCGTAAGGTGTTATGAAAGAGGTTTTTATTTGGTCTTCTTCTTTCATGCGTATTTGATGGTACCCGGAATAAGTATCCAAAAAGCATAAAAGCTCAGAGCCAGCAGAGGCGTCTATTATTTGATCGATTCGCGGTAATGCGAACCTATCTTTTGGACACAATTTGCACAAACCGGTGTAATCTATACACATCCTAAGAATAACACTATCCTTCTTTGGGACTAATACTGGGTTTGCAGACCAATCAGTATGTATAACTTCCCGGATAAAATCAGCTGCTAAAAGTCGACTAATTTCCTTGCGAATAGCCTTCCGTCTTCTTCCATCAAAATGACAGAGACCCTGTTTGACGGGTTTTGATCCTGGAATCACCTTCAATTGGTGCTCAGCAAGTTTCCTGGATACACCTGGCATGTCAGCAGGACACCAAGCGAAAATATCCCAGTTCTCACGGAGGAACTTGGTGATCGCGTTTTCCTATGCGCCAGTCATTCCCGTTCCCACAACGACAAATTTTGTCGGATCTTTGGGGTCCAAAATAACCTGCTTTGTGTTCTCCGAGGCCTTGAAGCTATCTGCCGTCTTCCGACTTTCTTTTCCTGCCGACATTTCTGTCGGCGATACTTCTTTAGCCAGTACCTTCAGCTCTTCCTTCCTTATTACCTATTTGGCGCAAATGGCGTTTCCTTTTTCTAGCTCATTTGCTAGTTTGAAATCTCCTGAGATGGTGATTACTCCGCCTTTCGGGCCCGACATCTTGAGCTTGTTGTAGATGTAGCATGATCTTGCCATGAATTTGGCGAAAGCCGGTCGTCAGAGTATTGCGTGATACACACTTTCGAACGGTACCACCTCAAACGAGATATTTTCCTGACGGAAGTGTTCTCTTTTACCAAAGGTAACATCTAGGAAAATTTCTCCTAGGGACTCTGCTTGTCTTCCTGGAACAATGCCGTGGAAACATACATTGATATGCTTGAGCCGGGCCTCGAAGAGATGTAACTGCTTCAATGTACTTAGGTACATGATGTTGATAGTGGATCCTCCATCCATCAGCACTCTTTTGAGCCTAGTGTTTTGCACAATAGGTCTTAGTACCAAAGCATGTGTGCCGGGTTCTGGGATATTTTCGGGATGATCTGACTGATCTCAGGTAATTGGCGTATTTGAATACTTCAAGTACTTTGGTGTTAGAGGTATCACCGCGTTGATTTCTCAAAGTGTCCGTTTTTCCTGTTTGGCTGAGGGAGTTGCCAGGAAAGTTAGGTTACATTATCCTTCAACTCTCCGGAATTTGGGTTCGCCTTTTCGCTGCTGCTCTTGGATTTTATCGTTAGTGTTAGACTCGCTGTCTTCGTTTTTAGCTTCCGGCTTTTGCTTATTGAACTTTCTTTTGGAATTCTTTCCCTTATTCCCGGATCCTGTTATTCCTTTCATGTGCTTATTAAGCCGGCATTGTGCATTGGTATGGGTAGGCTTCCCAAATTGCGAATGGTGGACACAGTTTTCCGACTTAATCTTTTCCCACTCTTCCTTAGAGTAGGAGATGGGTTCGGTGTTTTTGCCCTTCCATCTGCTGCCGTTATCCTATCCAAAGGTTAAGTTTACTTCCTTGGGTTTTGGTTGTGCTTATGGAGTAGCCTTCTTTTCAGAACGAGACGCCTTTTGGCCTGAACCAAGGCATCAATGTTTCCGCCTCTCACCCTGATATCGTCTTCCACTGCTGCATGCTCGTTGGCGGTGGTAAGTATAGATCCGAGATCTTTGTTCTCTTTCGAACCAACCATTAACAGTACTAGGCCGAGTTTTGGGCCTTTGATGAAAGCATGCATTACTTGTACATCACTTACCACGGAGCAACTATTCTTCATTGCTGTCCATCTTGAGATAAAGTCGACATACGACTCGTCTTCATACTGTACGCAGCGGTTTAGCTGGTTAATACTCTTGAGGCGCTTATACGTACCCCGGAAGTGCTGAGAAAATACTCTAGCCATATCCTCCCAGCTGTCAATTGTTCTTGACGGAAGTCCGTTGATCCAATCTCTGGCTCCGTCCAGCAACATTAGGGGAAGAAATTTAACAACCTCTAGGTCTGTCCCTTTGTTGATCTGAACGACAATATAGTAATCTGAGAGCCATGTATCCGGGTTTGTACTTCCGGTATACTTTTGATAAGTTGAATCGACTTTGGCAAAGCCAGAATGTAGACTGATTCTCTGGATCCTGTCAGTGAAGCACTTTGGTCCGAAATACAAATCGTCTCTTTTCGCCTTATCGACGTGTGCGGAATACCTTCCAACTGAATGGACAGTAGGGGATCTTCTCCGTTCTGGTCCATTGTTGCGTGAATGCGCTTTTCTGGGATTATCCCTATTTCTTCCAACATCGTGTCCTTTGAAATAAGGTGGAGTTCTACTCCCCGGCCTTTCTTTGTTCCTTGGAGGAGTTCGGGATCTCTCACGCTTGTGAGGAATATCATATCGTCCATCTTTATCAGCTGGGCCCCTCAGAGGTGGCATTAATTTGTCGTCCATCCGGTTTCGTTCCTCCCGTTCTTTGTTGTCACAGGGATTATTTCCGCCTTTCGGCACATGGGATCCCATTTTGGACGCTGCGTCCCTATTGTCGGGGATATTCTTGTTCTTTTTAGGGTCTCCCTTCTTTTCCTTAGAATCGCCTGAATCTCCGGGTTCTCCTGGGTCAGGTGCTCCAGCGGCGCACATGCCAGTTTTGCACAAGGCTGAATCATCATGTAGCTTGCCTGAGCGTGATTGTCCTCACTATTGTTGTTGTAATGCTTTTCCAAGGAAAGCATACACTCCCTACAGTTTTTCTTCCTTTGAATACAGATCATCATTAAGTATGGCGAACGGGCTTCTGCGTTTTCAGCTGCAGTTTTGTAGATGTGTTCGCCTTTAGCGTTTAAGCTGTTAACCTGCCTTTGCCAAGAAGGGTTTTCAAGCCGTGCTTTTGCAGGCGCTACATCCGGTTTTGAAATTCCGGGTAATCTTGTGGGTTTTATCCCAGACATATTCCGGCGCTCGAATTCCTCAATTTCTTCCTCTTTTGCCTTTACAGCAGATTGGACTTTGAGGAGGCTTTCCTGAGACCGAAATAAATGTTGATGTTGCAGCATAAGTGCTTGCCTTCTGCTTCCAGCACTTCCGGTGGTCCGTGACGTGCAATCGGGGTTTGGATCAGATTGATCTCGTCCTATTCCGACATTTGTGCAATAGGGATTTCCGCCTTTTTCTTCTCCGCAGGCTTGGTGCCACTGCTTTCTCCTACTTCCAGGTTTTGGTTGGCAATATCTGCCAATTTTTCCATATTTTTCTTCTTGATTTTGGATTGGAGTTTCTTGGAGTACTTATTTTTATTCTTGGAAGATGCAAGATTTTTGCTAGGTTCTTCTTCCGTCAATTCTTTGATATCAGGGTAAGTTGGACTAGCTTCGCCTTCCTCTTCATCTCCACTGGCGGAGGGGTTTTGGGATCTTCGTCTTCCTCGGCATCCGAATATCCAGTCGGTTTTTCCATGAGTACTTCGTGAAAACTCCCTTGCATAGATTTGACCTTTCTTTCGAAAGCGTCCTCATCTTCATCTTCGGAATCTGTGTCTTCAGATCCGGGTTTCGACTCTAGCCTTGCTTCTATAGCGGCTAAAACAGAGTCAACTTCCGAGTTTGTCGTCTAGTCGACGGATGTCGGATCTTCCACTTTATTTGTGGGATCGTGATTTTCTGCTTCTTCCGCGGGATTTTTGTCTTTCGTTGTTTCAGCGATCTCAGACTGCACCATGCCAATGAAGTGGGACCTGGTTGCGAGCGTGTCCGAAGAGGCAGCAAATCTAGATGTGTTTTGTTTCGTCTCTTTGTAAGAATAAGACAGATCTGAGCGCCGTCCGGTATTATAGCCTTCATCAATTGGGTATAGGGCGGGTGGGATAAATTGATTTCCACCACGGAATCACATTGCTTCTGCTGTTAATCCGATAAAAACGTTAGTAGACCCAATTGGCAAAACGCAGGCACTTACCAGATGATTCCATGCTGGCATATATGATCCATTGTCGAGGAAGCGTCCGACGTCTCCGTTGAATTCCAAGCTTCCGACAGTTAATATGCTGCCATTTCTGCCGAGTATTCCCGCTCGGAACGTAACTCCTGACGTTGCTAGCCCCATGATGCACTTTGTTGGGAACCCCAAGAGGAGGGTATGATGAGCACAACGGTAGGAGTTTTACCCTTAGTTAAGAACCAGGGTTATCAATCCAGTAGGAGAAACAGGACCATCCGAAGGTTGATGCAACTGACGGTGGTGCTGGCGCTTGATGCATGTAAAATGCATACATGAACTTTGCATGTTATTACTTGTTTTTCCTACATATTAGCAACTTATATTCGTGTTTTATAATGATTTAGGGGATTTTCTAAACAATCCCCCTTCTTTTGGTTCTAACCCTGTTTTTCCAGAAAACGTACTTTTTAGTGTTTCAGACTTTCCGGGAGCTTCGGGACTCCAAAAAGGGCAAGGCCAAAGAGCACGGTTCAGAATTTTCGAGATGAAGACCATGGGCCAAAGTAGAGGGCCAAAAGGCCAACCAGGTGGCAAAGAGGACCCTCCACGCGACCAGATTCCTTGGCCGCGTGAGAGGCCCCCTTTTTGGCCCCGTGGCTCCGATGCCGACGATCTTTCTTCTCCCGAGTGTCTCGTGACCTAAAAACGACTATATAAAGGGTCCCCTGGCCTTTTCGAGGAGGAGGCGGCACCGAGAGACGAAACCACGAAACAGAGAGGTAGAAGGCTGCCGCGGGAGAAGATCGGAGGGGGGAAACGCCGCCGGGATCACCCCCGGAGGGCTCCACCCCCTTCGGCGTGTTCATCATCAACATCTACAGCAAGATCAACTCCATCTCTCCACTGTAATCTCTTGGCAAAAACGATGTATGATGCAATACTATATTCCCTTGATGTATTGTGTCTCCCCGTCTATGTTTGAGTAGTGAATTGTTCTTGGCAATGGTGAAATAGCTCGTTGATTGGTTGCATACAAGTTTGTTATATTCTATGATTGTCTTTATGTACAATATATGAGTGCACGCATATGTTGGGGAATGCATGTAAGGTGATCACCGGTAGCATAATGGAGTGGTGGTGACTTGGGAGTGACAGTAACCTGAGACCGAGCCACAAAGTTAAGTTATTGGGGGATATATATAGGGGACCTTAGAACGTAAGGCTATGGTGGGACTTTATGTCTTAATCAATCTTGTGCAGTCATTTACTTGGCCACATGATCCATCATAAGGGGTTGTAGATCATTTACTTGACTATACCTATTCATGGCTCCTTCCTAGAAGAAACAACTAAGACTAAAACATGTGCTTCACTAATTGTGACAACCACACGAACGAAACACCTATTGCTAGAACACTTGCTCCCTTGAGATACTTGAGATATTTGCTGCTTGCTACTTGTGAAACTTGCTTAGAAACTTGCATTTTAAACTTGCTTCACTAGTTACTAGACAAACCACACTCCACGTCACTTACTTTTAATTAGTTAGTTCCTTTTATTCAAACTTATTGCTTTGCATAAAAATCCATATAAGAGGGTTATAGGGATTTAGAGAATAGATAGCTTACCTTCAGCTCCTCGTGGGTTCGACACTCAAATACTTATCGAAATGTACTACAGTTGATCTCCTGCACTTGGGAGTCATCAAGCACTTTTCTAGCGCCGTTGCCGGGGAGCGTTGTGCTAAGCTTTTATTCTTGTTTGCATTGCATACTAACATATAAACCTAAAACACAAAAATTTTTTATAAAATGGAAAACAACCAAACAATTTTAGAACTGTATAATATCTACCTTGAATTAGGACATGAAGTGTTTGAGGAGAAATTGAAAAATTATTTGCACAACAATCATATTTGTGGTAGTACTAATTCTTTGAACACCTTTATTGCTAAGGAAAACCTTGAGCTTGGGGAAGTTTGTCTTGATGAATATGATATTTTTAGTCCCCCTACTATTGAGGATAAAAATGATATACTTGCTGATTCTATGGAAAGTTTTAAGCTTGGGGAAGTTGGTTTTGATGAGCATGATATTTCTAGTTCCCCAAGCTTGGAGGAGAAAATTCACTTTGATGATACTATGCCTCCTATATATGATGATTGCAATGAAAATTATGATTGTTTAACTCCCACTATCACTAATGAGGATTTTACTTATGTGGAGAGTAGTGATTCTTTTATGCATGTGGCTCATGATAAGAATGTTTTATGTGATATTCATATTGTTGAATCTATTCATGATGCCACTGAAAATTATTATGAGAGAGGGAAACATGGTTACACATATTTCAACAATATTAAGTTTCCCCTCTTTATGCTGAAAGTATTGAAGTTGCACTTCATCTACCTTTCTATGCTTGCTATTATGTGCTTCTTTTATTTGTTTCATTACAAAATGCCAATGCATAGGAAATGGGTTAGACTTAAAAATAAATTGTTTAATATTTTTTTGGTGTGTTCCTTATGCTTTAATTTCCTTTTCGGTTTCAGCACACATTTATGTCTTTACAACATGTAAAATTCCTTTACCTACTGTTATGTATCATTTAGTTTAAGATTTTCATTTTATAAAAAAATTGGGAAAGTAAATGAGAAGGATGAGTAATGGAGAAGTTGGGGTCGACCTTGAACATGTGTTGTTCATGCCAATGAAACCATTGCAAAGTCTCTATCATTAAAACTTTTTCCAAAGCTAAAAACAATAAAAATAATAGTTCACTACTGTAACATCACATTTCTGTCTTATTTCTCATCTTAAATTTCAAGAATAATCTTATATGAGAGATAGGATTAAACAATAGTAATTAGCTGCCAAGAAAACAGATTCCTGAACTTCACTGCAAAAAATGTTTAAAATCACAGAAGTGGAATTTTGACCTGGTAATTTACGACAGCAATATTTAGTTATCACTACATATTTCATTAGTTTTAAGTTTTCTTATTTGAGCAACTTAAGTGCCTCTAAAAATTCACTCTTTACGGGCTGTTCAGTTTTTGGCAAATTATGTCTTTATTTTGCATTGCTCTCATTACTTGTGTTTTGTGTTGTTCTTTTGATCAAGGAGCAATGCACAACTGTAGTAACAGTAGTTAATATTTAGAATCAACTCATGATGTGTCTTTGCTGTACCTATGTGGATTTTATTTATGGAGGCACTAACCCCTCTAATCAAGTTTTATGTTGAGATTTGTGTAAGAAGAATTTTTCAAGAGGAAGAGTTGAGTGAGATGAACAAAGATCAAGAGGGACAACCAATCAAGCTTGGTGATGTACCCATGGGCTCACCCTACATGTATCAAATAAGTACAAGAATCCAAGCTTGGGGATGCCGAACCACCTCACTCCAACCATCATGATGTTAAGTAAGTAAAGCCTAGCTATATGGCTATAAAGAAAGCGCTTTACGGGAGGCAACCCGGTTGTTTTTGTTTGGATTTTCCTAGTGTACTCTTGCTGTCTCAAGATATTAGTTTTTTTTTTTAATTCTGGAGTTTTCAATAAAGAGTCAAGTCAAACCCATTTGGACTTATAAGTTGCTATACTAGTGCATGAAATTTCTGTTTCAGCAAGAGTCTGCTCACCGTATGATTTTACGTTTTCTATTGGTATGTCGGATTGAGATAATTTTTTAGTGTGTTCTGCAACTTTCCGTCCTCTGTAAGCACAAAAATTGGCTTAATTTTTTGACGAGCCTAGCTTAGGGAAAAACGTTCGTTTTGCTTCTGTTGCTTTTCTGGACAGATTCTGCCTTCTTTTGTTTTATGCACTCTTTGGGCTTGGGAATCGAATTTCCATGATTCTTTCATGAAAGAGAGTGAACATACAACATAATGAACCTTATTGTCTATCTACTGGAGCATTTGATTTGGAATTTTGCACAGCAAGCATGTGATTTGTTTGTCCTTGCTAATCTCACCCCCCAGAAAAAGAATGGGAGAAACATGTTTTGTGAAGTTTTTTCACAGGGAATAGAGGAGCTGCGCCTCAAGAAATCCAAGAATGGTGAAAGCCATAAGCTTGGGGATGTGATGAACACCCCACTGGAGCTACACTCTTTTGGTTAGCACACGTCTACTTTCTGTTTTTCGAAGCAAAGCATTTATCGTAGAGACTTGAAGCGTCTAGTTTTTGTTTTTATTTTTGTTTTGATAAGACCACACCCATCATTTTATATGAGATTGAGCTACTGGAGTTTGGGGTTGGAATATATTGGATTCTAGTATTATGACTTGGAATAGGGATTCCATGGTTGATTTGAAGAGCTACATATGTTTGCATGATTTATAGGCTTTTTATGTGTAGAAATTTGCAATAATGTTGTCTTGAGCTATCTCTTATTCATGTCCTTGATGTTAATTGCTGGTTTATTTAGTTTGTCATGAAATGAGTAGTTCTATGGACATATGCATGCATAGTAGCTGGTCAACTATCTCCCTCTTGCTAGCCAAAAATTTAAAAATTCCAACAAGTAAAAACTTGTTTCCAACACTCCTTAGCCAAGTATTTCCAGTGAGTCCACCATATCTTCCCATTAGCTTCATTGCTATTCCGAGTATGTTCACCATGTTATTGTGTCATTTATGTTCTAAATTAAGATATTCACTTTATTAATTGTCATGGGTTGAACTTGGGATAGGACTCTCACGAACTTTTGAAGGCACACTTTACTTTTTATGCATCTAATAAACATGACCCAATAATGGGAGCCACAAGTTTTGCGTTTGACAAGTGTGTGGTTGGGAGCTAGCTATAAACGTGTATCACCGGAAAGCTTTCAACATTGCACAAAAATTTACATTTGGTTGATATCATGTACTTTTGTTTTTGGACTCCTGCCATGCCGAAATGAAATAGAGGAATAGTAAGTTTTGATGAGTAAGTATCTATATGACTAGAGAAACACATTGGGCCGCTAACCCAAGCCATGCTTTATCATGGTGGAAATTTACTTACAGCTTGAGTGACTCTACAACACATCCTACAATAAAAATAAGAAGCTATGCATAATAGTGAATGAAAATAAAAAGGATGATGAGTCTACTCCGTTTCTTTGTCTTGTCATTGTGACATGGGCTTGTTTCCATGTCATGGGGAAAGAGGTACCTCTTTGCGGTTCTCTATGATTTCATTAATACTTATTATGATTGTACAAAGCTTATTAGGAATCTTAAGTTGAGTAATCATGGAGTAGGTTTTCACACTCACGGGGCATGAGGCTTTCAACCACCTTGTCATTCACATTACTTCAACATTCACTATTTAAGATGCTAGTGATAAAGGGGCAATGAGAGTCCTAGATCAATGGATACCACATTTCAATTAGTAATTTTAGTTGAATAATTTAGAGGCTAAATAAGACTTGATCATGTTTTACCTCTACTCAATTTTCTCCAAAGTGTCCATCATATTTTCTATTTTCCATTATGCTATTCTTTGACCAATATAGGATTTTATTTTTCATTTTGTGTATGCATTTGGTCGATAGTGCTTTTATTTCATTATACACTTTGTGAACTTTCATGAAGCATCTTTGCTTGCATATTTGATATTTCTTACAACATGAATTGTATATTGCTACTCATTTCTAGTATTAATCATTTGATTATATGTAGCATGAATAATCCTCCTTGATATCCCATGATTGTTTCAATATGCAAAGTCCATGTTAGTTTTATCACCTTCATACTCGAGGACGAGCATGGGTTAACCTTGGGGATGTTGATGCATGTAAAAAGCATACATGAACTTTGCATGTTATTACTTGTTTTTCCTACATATTAGCAACTTATATTCATATTTTATAATGATTTGAAGGATTTTCTAAACAATCCCCCTTCTTTTGGTTCTAACCCTGTTTTTCCAGAAAACGTACTTTTTAGTGTTTCAGACTTTTCGGGAGCCTCGGGACTCCAAAAAGGGCAAGGCCAAAGAGCACGGTTCAGAATTTTCGAGACGAAGACCATGGGCCAAAGTAGAGGGACAAAAGGACAACCAGGTGGCAAAGAGGACCCTCCACGCGGCCAGATTCCTTGGCCGCGTGAGAGGCCCCCTTTTTGCCCCCGTGGCTCCGATGTCGTCGATCTTTCTTCTCCCGAGTGTCTCGTGACCTAAAAACGACTATATAAAGGGTCCCTTGGCCTTTTCGAGGAGGAGGCGGCGCCGAGAGACGAAACCACGAAACAGAGAGACAGAAGGCTGCCGCCGGAGAAGATCGGAGGAGGGAAATGCCGCCGGGATCACCCCCGGAGGGCTCCACCCCCCTCCGGCGTGTTCATCATCAACATCTACAGAAAGATCAGCTCCATCTCTCCACTGTAATCTCTTGGCAAACACAATGTATGATGCAATACTATATTCCCTTGATGTATTGTGTCTCCCCGTCTATGTTTGAGTAGTGAATTGTTCTTGGCAATGGTGAAATAGTTCGTTGATTGGTTGCATACAAGTTTGTTATCTTCTATGATTGTCTTTATGTACAATATATGAGTGCACGCATATGTTGGGGAATGCATGTAAGATGATCACCGGTAGCATAATGGAGTGATGGTGACTTGGGAGTGACAGTAACCTGAGACCGAGCCACAAAGTTAAGTTATTGGGGGATATATATAGGGGACCTTAGAACGTAAGGCTATGGTGGGACTTTTTGTCTTAATCCATCTTGTGCAGTCATTTACTTGGCCACATGATCCATCATAAGGGCTTGTAGATCATTTACTTGACTATACCTATTCATGGCTCCTTCCTAGAAGAAACAACTAAGACTAAAACATGTGCTTCACTAATTGTGACAACCACACGAACGAAACACCTATTGCTAGAACACTTGCTCCCTTGAGATACTTGAGATATTTGATGCTTGCTACTTGTGAAACTTGCTTTAGAAACTTGCTTTAGGATTACTTGCGTTTTAAAATTGCTTCACTAGTTACTAGACAAACCACACTCCACATCACTTGCTTTTAATTAGTTAGTTCCTTTTAGTCAAACGTATTGCTTTGCATAAACAGCCATATAAGAGGGTTATAGGGCTTTAGAGAATAGATAGCTTACCTTCAGCTCCTCGTGGGTTCGACACTCAAATACTTATCGAAAGGTACTACAATTGATCTCCTGCACTTGGGAGTCATCAGCGCTTCACCGGTGTCAGCAACAACGTGGAACCTGCACACAACACACCCAAAATACTTTGCCCCAACGGGACAGTGAGGTTGTCAATCTCACCGGTCTTGCTGAAAACAAAGATTAGACGTATAGTGTGGAAAAAAGTGTATGCATGCAGTAAGTAAAGAATGCAGGAAATTGTTGTGGTTTGTTTAACAGTGTGGAAAATGGACCGGGGTTCATAGTTTCACTAGTGGTGTATCTCCATAAAAGATAGCATGCTGGGTGAATAAATTACACCTGGGCAATTGACAAATAGAGGTTGCACTGTAGTGTACAATATGACATGAAGATTACTATGATATTTAGTGCGGACATTACAACAAGATACATAGACCGACATCCATCTGCATCTATGACTAATAATCCACCCTCAGGTTATCATCCGACCCCCTTAAGTTGCAAGAAACAGATAATTGCATTAAACAAAGTGTGTAATGTAGGCAATGATTATGCACGCGGGCACTCTCACCGCTGTTTTCTCCCTAATGGCAACATCACATCCTCCCCCTTCACGTTTCTGTCACTCGAGCAAGGCGAAAAGGAGGCATGAACCCACTATCGAGCGTAAATACTACCTCTTGGAGTCACTAGCAACTACTTGGCCAGAGTAACCACTAGCAATGGAAAGCATGCAAGATCACAAATAGCATATGCAAATAAAGACTATAATCAACTTGGCATAAGTTCAGTATTCATCGGATCCCAACAAACACAGCATATAGAATTACATAAGATCAATCTCGATCATGATAGGCAGCTCACGAGATCTAAACATGGAGGCATATGAGGAGAAAACAACCATCTAGCTACAGCTACGAACCCGTAGTCCAAGGATGAACTACTCACGCATCACTCCAGAGGCAGGCATGGTGATGTAGAAGCCTCCGATGATGATCACCTCTCCGGTAGGGTGCCGAAAACAGCTTTAGAACCCCCTGATCTAGGGTTGACGGTGACGGCGACTGCGGAACTTTACGGGGAATTTTGATCAGGTATTTTGGGTTTTCCATCCAGGAGGCTCCAGGGGCCGCACACCTATAGGTGGAGCGGCCAGGGGGACCCGCGCCACCCTATGGTGTGCCCCCCCTGTTTCCCCTCTTGACTCCTCTTCGGTGTTCTGGATTCTTCGGGGGAAATAGGAACATTAGGCTTTGTGGGGTCCAATTCCGAGAATGTTTACAGAACAACTTTTCTGAAACAAAAAACAACAGGAAACAATGAACTGGCACTTGGCATCTTGTTAATTGGTTAGTCCCGGAAAACGTACAAAAATGCTATAAATAAGGGAGAAAACAAGTAGCAATTGGCAAAATATGATCATGGAGCATCAGAAATTATAGATACGTTGGAGACGTATCAAGCATCCCCAAGCTTAGTTCCTACTCGTCCTCGAGTAGGTAAATGATAAAACAATAATTTCTGAGGTGACATGCTACTAACATAAATTTGATCAATCTAATGTAAAAGCATATGCACACTGAGATCATAAAACTTTAAACACAAGCATGATAAATAAAAATTTAATAATAAAGCATATAAATTACCTTGCATGACGAAGAGTAACTCAAATAAAGGATCATGAATAATAATGCAAAGAAAGGTAAATGTTTGTTTCAGGTATAGAGAAAACATGGCAAAGTGATATTTCGATAGTCCTTAAGAGTGGGGCAAAACATAAATACCAGGACACCTTCAAAGTTCCTGAGGGAGACTAGAACAAATAATATCACATGATGAAGTAATTATTGATCCTTATGGGACAAATTCTCATAGAACTCGGAATGGCAAAAATGCTCTCTCAACTGTGCATAAAGTTAGAAGATGGAGACTCAACATAAAAGTAAAAGAAAGGCCCTTCGTAGAGGGAAGCAGGGATCACTCATGTGCTAGAGATTTTATTTTATTTAACAGGGGTATTAAAAGTTTGACACTGAGTGTCTATATTTTGGGAGATATATGCTAATGTCAACGAATGGTAAACAGAAAATACAGTATGTCACAAGCCAACTGGATTTACAAGAGCGGCTCCCATAGTGAAGGACGCAACTGGTGTAGAAGGTCATCCCTCTTTCTCTTTTGTTTACACAATTATGATTTGACTGATAAATCAGGGGCAAAAATAATGAAGAGAATTTGTTTGCATTAATTTGGGGCTGGGCACCCCGCTGCCAGCTCTTCTATCATTTGGATAAGCGGATGAAGCCACTAGTCCAGGGTGTGAAATCCAATCAACAAGTGAGATAAAGATTCTCTATTTACGTCCTCATGAGCAAAAATAGGAACATAAAGCAGGAGTAATTTTGAAGGCTTCAAAGGTAACACATGAGCAATTTACTTTCGAATGGCAGTTAAATACCACATGTAGGTAGGTATGGTGGACACAATGGAAAAAACTTTGGTTTAAGGGAGTTTGGATGCACGAGTAGAGCTCATACTCAGTACAGGTGGAGGCTAGCAAAAGACTAGGAGCGACAAATCAGGAGAGCATAAGAGCCATAATCATGCATAGTGACATAAGCATCATTAATTAAAACATAGAAGAAATATCACAAGTTCAAAAACTAAGTGGTCATGGAGGCTATTCGTGACTGGTTTGTAGTCATGAACTTGGTGTGAGCATGCGCCAAGTCAACCAAATAAAACATTCGAAAGAGAATACCATATATTAATGCTTTACTATGACAAGAACAACTCATGAATCTTTCAATACATATTAAACACTCTCGGCTATTTGAGGCTAATCATGCTACTCAATAACCACAAGGCTTTAAAACTAAAATAACATTTAGCATGGCATGAAAAAGTTCTAGCCACAGTCTATACAAGCTTCTACTAGTCCTGTTATAAATTCTACTTCAAGCAACAACTTTCTTTCTACCAACAAGCACCATAAAAAACATGCTTTAACAAAAATACTATTTATGATACATCAATCAAACATGAGAGTACTCACATAACACTACTAAAACTAACAACTCTAATAAGAGATGCATGCAAAACAGGAGCTAAATAAATGCAGCAGCTAAACACAGATTAAGAATACAACGTATTCTCATGAAAAAGCGGAGTGTGTCACTCTCCAATAAAAGAATGCTGGGGTCTAACCAAGCTTATTGAAAAAGTAAAAACAAACTGAAAGCAAAAACAAAACCAAACTGCAAACAAAAATAAAAGACGCTCCAAGTAAATCACATAAGATGCGACCAAATAAAAATATAGTTTCACTAGAAGTGACCTGATAATTTGTTGATAAAGAAGGGGATGCCTTGGGCATCCCCAAGATTAGACGCTTGAGTCTTCTTAGAATTTACTTGGATGTATCACCGGGGCATCCTCAATCTTAGGCTTTTCACTCTTCTTGATCACATCATATCATCCTCTTCTCTTGACCCTTGAAAACTTTCTTCACATCAAAATTCTCACAATCTTCATTAGCAGCGTTAGTGCAATTGAAATAATAAATTCACATGGTTCAGTTTCAACACAAGTATAACACTCAAAAACACATTAGCTACTGTCACAACTTCTTTCAAAACTCTTTTTCTCAAAATAACACCAAAAGAAAGAGATTAAGATGCAAATGCGATAAATGGCATAAATCTGTCAAAACAGAACAGCAGGTAAAGATCGATTTTAAAAAACATCTTCTGTTACTCAAATAAAAAAGTGATCTTCTAAGAAACGTTGCGTATATAACTCAGGATTAAGCACAAAAAATCTCAGGTCATTTCGATTTTTCTGTGATTTTTAAAAGAATTAACAGTGGATAGCAGAAATCTGTTTCATGCGCAGAAATCCAAAATATAGGCTCAACTTTCCACTAGAGGCTTTACTTGGCTCAACAAAAACTCAAAATAAAAGATACAGAGTGGTTTCTAAGGAAATAGAAAACACCCAGGTGCAAAGCACACCAAATAAAACGAAACAAAACGGGTTGAAAACAGCGAGGTAGCGCTTTTCTTTAACGCCTTTCAGCTAGGCATAAAAAGCAAAGATGCTCACATAAGAAATATGAATTAAGAAAAAGAGAGAATCAAGAAGCAAGTATAAAACAAATTTAAGTCTAACCCACTTGCTATGCTCAAACTAGAAATCAAGGGAAGGTAGAACAAGAGCAACTTCAAAACTTTCAACAAAAAGAGAGGTGTATTACTAACATGAAAAATCCTACAACCATATTTTCCTCTCTCATAATAATTTTCAGTAGCATGATGAAAAAAATAAACAAGATAATTATCACATAAAGCATGTTTTTGATGGTCTAAAAGCACAAAATTCATATCAAGCTCAAAAGCAGTGGGATCAAAATTTAAATCAGCTCCTCTTTTTTTCCACTTTTAGCAATAGCAAAACAAGATGATTGGTCACTCTTCAAAGGTATGGGACACATTATAGCAATAATATTTTTAGTATCATTATGATTTATAACATCAAGTAAAAATAGGACATCATCAAGAGCATTATCATAAGATTTATTCAAGTAGCACGGATTATCATAAATAACAGTAGCAATATCATTCTCACAAGTTACATTCATAGTAGTATCAAGGTCACAAGTATAGAAAGTATCAATTTCATCAAATAATGTATGAGTTAAAGAGTTACTATCATTGGGAGGTTAACATGGGTAGCTCCATTCTTCCTCCTCTTGATCATCACTCTCCTCCTCTTTTCCATCCAATGAGCTTCCAGATTCAGCAATTTCTTCTTCCATAGGCTCCTGCAAGGCATTAGTTACTTCCTTAGGTTGAGAGAATTTATTAAGATATTCCATTATGTAGTAATTACAATCCTTGTAATTATCAAAGAAATATTCAAGTATATCATAAATCTCATATTTATAAGGTGCATCATCAATACTTTCAAGCAAATAGGAAAATTCGAATGCACCCTTCCAAGCAATAAATTCTTCAATTTGTTCCACATCATATAATTCATAATTTCCCTTCACATAAGAAGATATGGTAACATTATAATTATACTCACATTGAAAAGGGAGGTGTTTATACCTCCTACAGCAACAATATTTATCAAAGCAATAAGTAACATTATAAGTAGAGCACAAGTTTTTTAGCATAGTCATGCAATTTATTAATTTTCTCCCATAAGTGTATCCCTTTTTTTGACAAGGGGTGTTCCTTATAATGTTTTATTTGTTCATACGTGAACCAACCTTGCCTAAAAGATCTAGTTTCAAAGACATCAAACATTGATAGCAAGCATGATAAAGCAAAAATAACAACTAGAATAAGAACTAATTTTTTTTTTGTTTTTGATATAGAAACACAAAACAAGAAAAAAAATAAAAACAAGACAATAAACAAAATAAAGAGGTTGAGAGTGAGAGACTCCCCTTGCCACAAGACTTCTTCCTCCCCGGCAACGGCGCCAGAAAAATCCTTGATGCACTTTGTTGGGAACCCAAGAGGAGGGTATGATGAGCACAGCGGTAGGAGTTTTCCCCTTAGTTAAGAACCAGGGTTATCAATCCAGTAGGAGAAATAATACCTTCAGAAGGTTGATGCCACTGACGGTGGTGATGGCGCTTCACCGTGTCAGCAACAACGTGGAACCTGTAGACAACACAACCAAAATACTTTGACCCAACAGTACAGTGAGGTTGTATATCTCACCGGTCTTGCTGAAAACAAAGATTAGACGTATAGTGTGAAAACAAGTGTATGCTTGCAGTAAGTAAAGAAAGCAGGAAATTGTTGTGGTTTGTTTAACAGTGTGGAAAATGGACCGGGGTTCATATTTTCACTAGTGGTGTCTCTCCATAAAAGATAGCATGCTGGATGAACAAATTATAGCTGAGGAATTGACAAATAGAGGTTGCACCGTAGTGCACAATATGACATGAAGATTACTATGATATTTAGTGTGGGCATTACAACAAGATACATAGACCGACATCCTTTTGCATCTATGACTAATAATCCACCCTCAGGTTATCATCCGAACCCCCTTAGGTATTAAGTTGCAAGCAACAGATAATTGCATTAAACAGAGTGTGTAATGTAAGCAATGATTATGCACGCGGGCACTCTCACCGCAGTTTTCTCCCTAATGGCAACATCACATCCTCCCCCTTCATGTTTCTGTCACTCGAGCAAGGAGAAAAGGAGGCATGAACCCACTATCGAGCATAAATACTCCCTCTTGGAGTCACTAGCAACTACTTGGCCAGAGTAACCACTAGCAACACAAAGCATGCAAGATCACAAATAGCATACTCAAATAAAGATTATAATCAACTTGGCATAAGTTCAATATTCATCAGATCCCAGCAAACACAGCACATAGAATTACATAAGATCAATCTCGACCATGATAGGCAGCTCACGAGATCTAAACATGGAGTCATATGAGGAGAAGACAACCATCTAGCTACAGATAAGAACCCGTAGTCCAAGGATGAACTACTCACGCATCACTCTGAAGGCAGGCATGGTGATGTAGAAGCCTCCGGTGATGATCTCCTCTTCGACAGGGTGCCGGAAACAGCTTTAGAACCCCCCTGATCTAGGGTTGACAGTGACAGCATCTACGGAACTTTTCGGGGATTTTTTATCAGGTCTTTTGGGTTTTCCATCCGGGGGGCTTAAATAGGCGAAAGGGCAAAGACAGTGGAGCTCCAGGGGCCTCACACTTATAGTTGGTGCGGCCGGGGGGACCCTCGCCACCCTATGGTGTGGTCCCCCCGTTGCCCCTCTTCGACTCTTCTTCGGTGTTCTGGATGCTTCCGGGGAAAATAGGAACTTCGGGCTTTGTGCGGTTCAATTCCAAGAATGTCTGCAGAACATCTTTTCTGAAACCAAAAACAGCAGAAAACAGGGAACTGGCACTTGGAATCTTGTTAATAGGTTAGTCCCGGAAAACGTATAAAAATGCTATAAACAAGGGAGAAAACAAGTAGCAATTGGCAAAACATGATCATGGAGCATCGGAAATTATAGATACGTTGGAGATGTATCACCCCACAGTGGGCGCCAACTGTCGAGACATCGTAGTAAGGTTCATGGACGGGGGTGCCATAAGCCTACTGGTAGAACCGCGGGGTGGACGTGAAAGTAATATAAAAGAGAAAACCGAGTTTTACTCAGGTTCGGTACGTTGCAACAAGGCAGCTTTCCTACTCCTGCAATCTCACTAAATTAGGGTTGAAGCCTAAAGTATACAAAGTACAATTGTGAGTATGGTTTCGCTAACTGGGCGAGGATCAACTTATCGGCGAGTTGGCTTTTAGCTAAGGTGAGATCTGTTGTTGTTCTTTGCTCCCGTCTGGCTTTATATAGATAGCCAAACTAGGTCTTACAAAAAGAAAACCTAGAAAGCTACAGTAAGTTTCTAACTTAGAAAGTAAGGAATCCGTCTTCTCCTCCAAGCCGCACCACTTTGGGCCGCGGTCCGAGTTCTTCTAGAATCCCGCTTCCTGCGCGTTAGCTTACTGGGCCGCCCAATGGACTCTGTTCCATTACCTGCGGGCCACCCTGATAATCTGGCCTTTGGCCAATGTCAGATATACCCTTAATTGGCATATATCCGACAATAACAATTTCATTTTTCATGCAATTGTCTTTAAAAGGTTCATGATATATGTCCCCGTTTTTGCTAGAAACATTAATATAAGAAGCAAAGGATCTATTCCAACCAACAATCATTTGAGGATCAAGACCATATTTAGCACTAAGCTCATGAAAATCAGCAGTTTCAACGAAATACTTAATGCAATCATACTCGTAGTTTATACCTGATTCTTTACCTTTGTCGTTATTCCAACCTTCATTATTGGTTTGAATTGTTTCAAGAAGATCCCATTTAGCTTCAACCTTCTTACTTGACAAAGAACCCTCTAAACATGCATCTAGATACTCCCTGTAATGTCATGAAAGCCTTGCATAAAAATTAGTAACAATTATTTCCTTAGGAAGCTCATGGTTAGGACATTTGAGTATTAATGTTTTCAGTATTCACCAAGCTTGAGCGATTCTTTCTCCATCACGAGGCCAAAAACCTCCAAATGATGAGGATCATCTGGAAGCTCATACCACTCCCTTGCTTTGTCCTTAAGTGACAAAGAGAATAGCCTCCTCTTAACTCGGTCCATTGAAATACATGCACACTTGAACAACCCGCATAATTCATGTATAAAGAGTAAATGATCACTAGGATGGAATTTCCATCTCCAAAATATAAATTGTTCATGACACGTTCAACAATTTTCATAGGTATTTCAAAAGGAATACATTCAGCAGGAGGATTTAAAATATCACAAGCATCATTAGATTTATCACATATGGGAGATAAAGTATCATCAGAGCAAATTTTCTCCTCTAAAGCTTGGGAACTAAAAAGATTATAAAAACTAGCTTCCCCAAGATTAGGCTTTTCCATAGCATTATAAATAATGGTATCCAAAGAATTAATGCTAATGACATTGCCATTAACATGCAAATAAAGCTCTCTCATATTTTTGTTGTTTTCCATTAAGACTAAGTAGTAAAAATAAAAACAAGGAACAAGTAAAAATAAGCCTAACTAGTGAAAACAAGAAACAAAAAGATATAATTGCAGAATCTTGTGAGTACCTTTTACCTTAACTCCCCGGCAACGGCGCCAAAAAAAATCTTGATGTCTATGCACGCTTCTATTCTTGTTGACAGTGTTGAGCCTCCAAGTGCAGAGGTTTGTAGAACAGCAGGAGAGAGTGAAATACAAGTGATATAGATGATTATAAGTGATAATAGCAATCTGAAATAAAAATGACAGCAAGCAAACATGTAGCAGAACTGATTGTAAATGGTGTTTCGATGCTTAGAAACAAGGCCCAGGGATCATACTTTCACCAGTGAACACTCTCAACAATAATAACATAATTGAATGCATAAATATCATCTCTTCACTATGCTACTCCGAACCACTCTCCGGTCGGATAACAAACACCAAACCATGCGTAGGGCTATAACATCACTCCTCAAGTATGTATTCCCTCTCTAGGGAACCCCACGCTGTCACTATGAGCGCCCCAAATTAGTACTAAAGAAATGCCACAATTTCATAGGGTCATCCAACACAAAATATAAATATCACGCTAAACCACACGGTGCACACACTGTCACCTTTACACCGGTGCACACACTGTCACCTTTACACCGTGATCAAAGTGTATACGGAGATCTTATAACAAAACCACTTGAGTAGCATAACAAATCAAGAGTAACATCTACTTATTCAACTATATTACAAATCTCATGATCACATAAAGATCACATCATGTGTGAGAGAGGTGAAACACATAGCTACCGGTAGAGCCCTCAGCCCGAGGGAGAACTACTCCCTCCTCATCATAGGAGACATCATCCGAGATGGAGATGGCGGTGGAGTCGATGAAGATGGCTCGGGGGGCACTTCCCCGTCTCGGCAGGGTGCCGGAACATAGCTTATTGTCCCCAGAACCTTGTTGGCAAAGGTGTCTGAGATACAGAACTTTTCGTGGAAGGGGGCCGATCTCTTTAGGGTTTATGCATCGGGGGGACATATATAGGCGAAAGGGCGATGGTGGTGGGCGCTCGAGGGGCCCACACCACCCAAGGCGTGGCCAGGGGGCCACCCGCGCCCAGGCATATTGTGAGGGTTCCAGGGGCCCCCTCCGGGTCTCCTTTGGACTTCCTTGACCCTCCGAGAATTCTAAGACTTCTGGCTTTTGAATCGTCTAATTCTGAGAATATTTCCGGAACAACTTTTCCAAAACTCAAAACAGCAGAAAATAGGAACTGGCTCTATGGCGTCTTGTCAATAGGTTAGTCCCAGAAAATCCATAAATATGACATAAAGTGTATAAGAAACATGTAGCATATAGTATGAAAACAACATGGAACATCAGAAATGATGGATACGTTTATGACGTATCACTTGTGCAGAACTTAGAAATCGATAGTGGTGGAAGCTCCTCATCCAAGCCGTCGCTGCTCGGTCCGTGGGACGATGATTTTAACACGGCGGTGAACGCGGCGAAGGGGAAGAATAAGCACAAATGGACGTAAGGTGGCCGAGGTAGTGGCATGGGCTTTACGAAGAAACTCGGATAGTACTACAACAAGCCCAAGGAGGCGAAAAGGGAGAGAGGGAAGTCCCTCAAAAATATCCAACGTGACAAAGCCCGCGATCGCGAGATTGCGGATCTCAAATCCAAAGTTGACGATATTCCGAATATTGTAAATCAAGCTTTCGCATAACACATGGGAAACATTTTGCCTCACCTATTCTTGGCGGTTACTCACTGGGATCATGGAGGTCGACATGGGCCATGCTCGGTGCCTAGCGTGCAGGGCAGCAACTCGAGAGACACGTCCAGAGTATCGCGGGCCAATGCTACGGTGGCGGACCCACTAGTGACTCCGCCTGCCTACAACACGGCGCTGATGGTGACTCCGCCCGCTGATAGCCGCCTGGTCATCCGTTGAGCTCCCACCGTCGGAGGTCCTCTGCCAAATGAAGATCGTGCAACAACGAACAAACTCATGGTCATCCGCCAGAAAGCGGCGTCCGCCCAGTCATCACTATCACGCCCGCCGTCGTTGGCCCCTCCCCACTAGAAGAGCTCAACGCCATCGCCAACAAGGTAAATAGTTAAGCGTTGGAGCCTCGATCGGCTTCATCTTCCTTTGCCTTAGACTGGCATCTCTGACTCCCTGCATATTTTTCGCAGAATGCCGATGTTCCATGCACTCTCCTACACACAGTGGAGAGCGTGTTGAAGGATGTGGCCGTGGGTACGATCGTTCAACCGGCAACCCGCATGTTCCATAATAGGCCGATGCCAGAGCACCTATATAGAGTTCGACTGCTTCGGGTGCTGGATGGCTATGACGACTTGTTACCTCCCATTCAACCCTACCAGGAAGAAGACGACCCCAAGATGTTGTCGCTGAGCTAGTGCCTCCCTTGGAACTTGCAATGGCTGAAGAGCCAGATTCGCCCGGGGAAGAGGGGCGCCACCCTGTAGACATCACCTCTAGAACTGCCGGCGTGACGCATGATGGAGCCTAAACGGAAGCTCGTTGGGAGACCCCAAGTGTAAGGCATGAAATAAACCGGTTTAATCGACCAGTAGGACAAAGAAATCACTTTTGAACGTTGTTGACCGCTGATGTTAGCAGGGCGCACTATCAGGCTCAGCAGCAACGTGGAATCTGCACACAACACAACCAAGATACTTTGCCCCAACTAAACAGTGAGGTTGTCAATCTCACCGGTTTGGCTGGAAACAAAGGATTACACGTATAGTGTGGAAAACAATGTTTGTTTGTAGTGAATGAAATGAGAACAATGATTGCAGTAAAAAGAATAGTGCTTGTATTATCAGTGAAAAAGAATGGACCGGGGTCCACAGTTCACTAGTGGTGTCCATCCATAAAAGATAGATAACATGCTGGGTAAACAAATTACAGCTGGACAACTGAAAGAAATAAAGGCTGCACCGTAGTGCATACGCAATACATGATGATTACTATGAGATTTATTTGCGCATTACAACATGATACATAGACCATAATCCAACTACGTCTATGACTAATAATCCACCCCCAGGATGTCATCTGAGCAAAATTTGGGTATTAAGTTGCAAGCAACAGATTATTGCATTAAGTAAAGTGCGTAATGTAACAATAGAATTATCCTTAGACAAAACATTGTTGTTTTCTCCCTAGTGGCAACAACACACCCACAATCTTAGAAGTTGCTGTCACTCTCCCAGATAACTGGAGTCATGAACCCGCTACCGATCATAAATACTCCCTCTTGGAGTTACAAGCATCAACTTTGCCAGAGCATCTACTAGTAACGGAGAGCATGCAATATCACAAATAACATATAAAAGATAGATCTATAATCAACTTGACATAACATTCAATATTCATCGAATCCCAACAAACACAACATGTAGCATTATAGATAGATGATCTTGATCATGTTAGGCAGCTCACAAGATCTAAACATGGTGGCATAAAGAGGAGAAGACAACCATCTAGCTATTTCTATGGACCCATAGTCCAAGGATGAACTAATCACACATCACTCGGGAGTCATGCATGGTGATGTAGAGCCCTCCGGTGATGATTTTCCCTCCCGACAGGGCGTTGGGGAGAGCTTTAGAACCCTCCCGAACTAGGGTTGATGACGACGGCGGCTACAGAAATTTTTGTGGATGGAGGCTCGGGTCTTTAGGGTTTTCCCGAGGAAGAGTATATATAGGAAAAATGGCGATGTTGGTGGGCGCCCGAGGGGCCCACGTCACATGGTGGCGCGGCTAGGGGGGCGCGCTGCCCTATGGTGTGGCCACCTGGTGGTCCCCCTCTGGTTCTCCTCCAGACTCCGTGTACATGTTAGAAAAATAGGACCCTGGGATTTTGTTTTGTCCAGTTCCGAGAATATTTCCACAACAACTTTTCTGAAACAAAAAACAACAGAAAACAGGAACTGGCGATGGGGCATCTTGTTAATAGGTTAGTCCGAGGAAATCCACAAAAATGATATAAAGTGTATAGAAATCATGTAGCAATTGGCATGAAAACAACATGGAACATCAGAAATTATAGATACGTTTGAGACGTATCAAGGCACCACCTCAAATACAACACCTCTAGAAGTGCCAGAGCGGAGCCAAGGCAAGACCGTCGTAGCGCCGTCGCCTACCCCCGACTTATTGGTGGGTGATCATGACATGCATATGTCACAACACCCGACGGAAGACGATCTTGATGACTTTGACTTCATCGCCGATGACTTTGATGGCGGACAATACATTCCTCCTCCCCTAGACAAATAACCCTACCATAGCACGGAGGCTCGTGGTGAAGCTCCTCCCACAGATAAATCCAGTTGCAAACGCCTATTCGGTTCTCTGGAGGACACGCCTCCAGATGTCAGCCCCTTCACCGAGACTCAGAAAACTGCGAAGGGAGGAGTTATTTTCAGCCCAAACACAATCCGTAAGGCGGCCATTGAGGATATTTAGAAGGAATGTCCGCCAAAGGGGCCGAAGCCACAAAAAAGAGGATCTATATCCAAGGCCACATAATCTGCGAGCCAGACGGCTAAGATGCCGCTCCGTGTTTAGAACGGGCCACCTAAGTCCAAGGATACGCCAAAGGTGCGTGTGATGGGTCAGCCGATGCTAGCCAAACACATGCTCAAGGCCGCAAGTGGGGATATGTGGAGTTTGCATGACACCATTATATATCTGGGATCACGCCTTATTGAATACAAGGATCCAACATACCCGGTTTTCATTGCCAAGGTGCCAAAGGACTTGGGCTTCATCGAGTCAACCGTCGCAGATATGATAGTCCTGTGGTTTTTGGATATCTTCGATATGTTCCATAGCAATCCGCTGCACTACTCCATGGTCCTCCTATACTCCCTCAGTACGACAATGCAGATCAGTAGAGATAAGCCACCGGGCATCGCGGTAGTGGACCCTACAACATGCACCATGACGTGATGTGCTCCATTGGGAACCAGGTAGTCGCGTCGACATATCTCCAGAAATTCATGCTGGCGAACCAGACCAAGAACTACATCCTCGTGCCTTATTTTGCCGGGTTAGTCAATATTATTCGCCGAATCAAAAGTGCCTTCTTAGGTTTTCATCGCTCCTTTCCAACATTTTGTTTGGATTGTTCTGGGAAGATATACGCAATGCACACTCATATGCATTTTTATGAGGCATTCGCATGCCACGTACTCGAATCAGGGAGTGTGGTGAAGAAAGACTATGGAATCATGAAGAAAGTTCTGAAAAATGCTCTCACCGGCTACCACGCATGGGGGGCAAAATGGAGAGGGAGAAGTTCGTTCAGAGCGCTCGGGTGTTCACCCACACGATGGATTTCGCCTTCCTCAAGCAGCCGTTAGGCAGTGACAGAGACACCTACTATGTCATCCATCGCATGCGGTCGTTCATACGGGATCAACAATACCTTACCTTGCCTAGTCAAATCAAAGACCGGGCCTGGCGCTTGTCGATGCTCAGTGATGACAAGATTAGAGAAGAGATATATGATATCCAACAGTGCTTTGCCACGAAAATCTTTCATGAAGTGGTGAAAAAGAGTGGGACCTTTCGCTGCTGGTATGCCATATCTAACCGCGACATAGATATTATCCTAGCAACTGCATGTGACGTTGATACGTCATGAACGTATCTATAATTTCTAATGTTCCATGTTGTATTCATGCCATATGCTACATGTTTTCCTTACACTTTATCTCCATTTTTATCGATTTCCCAGACTAACCTATTGACAAGATGCCACAGAGCTGATACGTCCAAAATGTATCTCCTTTTCCGAACATTTTTCTTATTGTTTTCCTCTAAACTTGTGAGTTTTGGATACCACTAACACGGACTAACACTGTTTTCAGAAGAATTACCTTGATGTCTCATTTTTGTGCAGAAAAATCAACTTTCGAGAAATTGCTCACAAAAGACCCCATTGGTCTTAAAACACGAGAAGACCCCGGGAGCCATAAGGAGGCCAGGAGAGGGGCCAGAAGGGGGCCATACCACCCCCTGGCGCGCCCCCCTTGGCCGCGCCGCCTGGTGGTGTGGGCCACCCAGCCACCACCTCGGGCTCCCCTTTGGACTACTTATTCCCCGAAAGCCTAAAATGCGAGGGGGTTTGTCATATTCCACAGAAACACAACAGAGCGCCGCCGCCACCCCGAAACTCTATTCGTGGATCAGAAGTTCCTGTTCTGGCACCCTGCCGGGACGGGGATTCGAAGGAGATCATCGTCATCGACACTGCCACTCCTTCTCCATCAACCATCCATGTTCCCCCGTCCATGAGTGAGTAAACCCCAATGTAGGCTGAGAGGGATGGAAGGGATTGGATGAGATTGATCATGTAATAATGCCAGATTGTTAGGGCACAGTGCCTAGTATCCATTGTTAGTGTTTTCTACCGTTGTTGCAACTTGTTATACTTAATGCTTTTCACTAGGGCCTGAGTGCCATGATTTCCGATCTGAACATGTTATTGTTTCATGAGTATAATTATGTTTCTTGATCATATCTGCAAGTTGTTTACACACGTCATTGTCCGGACCCCGAGGCCCCAAAGTGACAGAAATTGGGACAACCAGTGGGGGCTCCGGTACTTTATTAAAAGGAGCACCTTAATTACCAGTAGTTTCCCTAGAGGCCCTGCTGCCACGGGCTGGTAGGACAAAAGATGTTGTGCAAGTTTCTCATTGCGAGCACGTATGACTATATTGGAACACATGCCTATGTTGATGCTTTATTATTATTATCTGCAATGCCCGCGTTATTTTTATTATTACATGACCCTTGTTATCCATGCAACGCCCTTCCATCCATTCCCTCTATGCCTACGGTACTCCCATCCTGCTGTTTTCCGCGATTGCTACTGCTATTACTATTTTACTACTGTTGTTATTTCACTATTACTGCTGCTATAAAACTGTTACTACCGATAAATTGTTGCGAGCAAGTCTACTTTCATGTGCAGCTGAATTGACAACTCAGTTGTTAAGGCTAATAAATATTCTATGGATCCCCTTGTGTCGAATCAATAAATTTGGACTTCCCTCGAAGAGTGTTGCGATCCCCTGTACTTATGGGTGATCAAGACAGTTTTCTGGCGCCGTTGCCGGGGAGCATAGCTTTATTTATTTGCTCACTTGATCGTGATATTGTTTGCTGCAAGACATTCATCATGGGCACGACTCATGATGGAAAATTTCCTATATTACCATCCACTAAAAGAAGAGGTACAACTCTGAACACCTCTGTTGCTCTTGATTCATCGTTTGTTATGAGTAAGCTTCTTACTCCACCACATGCTACTGTTACTTCTTCTGATTCTGAGAATGCTTCTGATACTTTTGATGATGCTTCTACTATGCTTGATGATACTGGTTCTCTAGGTCCTTTCCTAGATGCTACTATTGCTAAATGCAAACAAATTCAAAATGCTGAAATTCCTGTTGAAAATATTGGTACACCTGTTAATTCAACTAAGTTTATTGACGATCTTGATGAAACCTATATTGAACTTAATGATGATTTTATTGAAGAAGCTCATGCTACTACTGGTGCAAGTGCTCTTAAGAGTCTCGTGCAAGACATCCTGTGAAATATAAATCTTCTCTTGATTCTAAGTTTGCCACATCTCCCATACACATTACAGACAACGACTATGATTTCTCTTTAGATTTATCTTATATATCTATCGTTGAGAATGAACCTTTTTGTGGAACTGAAAGTAAAAGTGCTATGGAACACATAAATGAGCTTTCATCTATGAGTAGTTTATTTTCTGATGATACTAAGCTGAGTACTTATTTTGTTACCTAGATTTTTTCCTTTTTCATTAAAAGATGAAGCTAAAACTTGGTTTAACAATCTGTCACCTGGATATATTACTAGTCCTATGGATTTGATTAATGCTTTCTTTCAAAAAAAAATCCTGCTAGTGCTCAACATGTTGCTGTGCAAAAGATCTTTAACTTTGAGTAAATTAAAGGAGAAAAATTACCTGAATCTTGGACAAGGTTTTGTTCTTTAATAAGAGCTTGCCCTGGTTATCCACTACTAAAAATGAGATCCTAGATATATTTTATAATGGACTAACTGTTGAATCTAGGACATACCTGGATAGTTGTGCTAGTTGTGTTTTCAGGAAAAGAACTCCAGAAGAAGCTGAGGAATTAATGGCTAAAATAGCCAAAAATAATGATGACTGAAATATACCTGAGCCAACACCTACACTAGAGCCAACATCAATACCAACATCCAAGAAGAGACGGGTGCTTGAATTAAATGATGAACTAATGAAGGAAGCCAAGAAATCTCTTAAAGAGAGGGGTATTAAATCTGAAGATGTGAATAAATTACCTCCTTTAGAGGAATTATGTAAGCCTATTCCTCATCCATCAACAGTTGAGGTAAACTCTCTCCAATACTTTGATAATAGAGATATTCCCTATTTTAAACTACCTGATCAATTCTTAGATGAATTTGATAATTATGTTGTTAAGCAAGATAATTTTAATATGAGAATGCAAAATCATCTTATGGAAAACTCTAGAGCTATTTATAATTTGCATGGTATTATTGAAAGAACTTCTAATGATGTTAAAATAATTGTTAAACATTTTCAAATGGTTCAAACTCAAATTGATTAACTTACTAAAGTGAAAAAAGACATGTTAGCTAATGCTTCTAGAGATAAACATGTTTGTGAAATAGTTACTAGAAGTGGTGTTTCTACTCAGGACCCATTGTATCCTGAAGGACATCCTAAAAGAATTGAACAAGATTCTCAGCAACCTAAAAACAATAGTTCTCCTTCTAAGAAAAAGAAGAAGAGACATAAAACTGTCGTAGAATCTCCTGAACCTGCTAAAGATCCTAATAGTATATCTATTTCTGATGCTAAAACTGAAAGTGGTAATGATAAAAGTGATGCTTCTAATAAAGAAGAAACTGTAGCTGAAACTTAAAAGCAAACTAAAACTGCAAAGTATACTAAGGAGGACTTCATTGCCAATAAACATGGTAAGAAAGAGAGCCTTGGGTACAAAAAGCAATGCCTTTTCCTAATAAGAAACACAAGTCTAAGGAGGAAGAACATTATAACAAGTTCTCTGAGTGGATGAAACCTCTGTTTTTGCAAATTCCTTTGACTGATGCTATTAAACTGGCTCCTTATTCTAAATATATGAAAGATATTATTTCTAACAAAAGGAAAATTCCTAATGCGGAAATTTCCACTATGCTTGCTAATTACTCTTTTAATGGCAAGGTTCGAAAGAAGCTTGGAGACCCTAGTATTCCTACTATTCCTTGTTCTATTAAAAATAATTATGTTAGAACTACTTTATGTGACTTGGTAGCTGGAGTTAGTGTTATGCCTTTCCCTCTTTATAAGAGACTCTCTCTTGAAAAAATTGATACACACTGATATATCTTTGCAAATGGCTGGTAAATCCACTCCTATTCCTGTTGGTATATGTGAGAATGTTCCTGTTCAAGTTGCTACTAATTGTTTGATATTAACTGACTTTGTTGTGTTGGAAATGCCTGAAGATGATAATATGTCTATTATTCTTGGGAGACCTTTGCTTAACACAGCAGGGGCTGTTATTGATTGCAATCAAGTAAATGTAACTTTTAATGTTAATGATAAAGAGCATACTATTTATTTTCCCAAGAAGATTGATAGAAGATATGGTTTAAATTCAATTGAAAATATTGAAACCATCAAGACTGGAGAATTTTATTGTCCCATTCCAGTACCACCAAACGAATATGAAATTATTATGATTGGGACTATGTCTATCAAGGTTGAGGTAACATGATTATTTAGTGATGAGCAAAGTTTTTCTTCATATAAAAATTATTCTGGTAACAAGACTTGATCACCCTTGTTAACAAAATGATTTTGAATGAAGAGGACAATGTTTTCACCTTTCCCGTTATGTTTTCACCATGTGTACTTCTATTATCACCTTGCTACTTTAGTACAATGACGTTTCCATCATCCATACTCTTGTTTTCACAGTGATTTCTCTTGTTTTCACCTTGTTATGTTTGTTTTCACCAAGCATAATTTTGTTTTCACCATCTCCACCTTTGTTTTACTTTTTTATTTTTCCATTGGAGTGTCATAGAACCTTTGTAGTTCTAGTTTTGGTTTTTTTCCACCTTTTCACTTTTGTTTTTCTAGTCTTTATTAATTATTAAAAATCTAGAAATACCTCAAAAATAAAGTTTCTCGAAAAATTCCAGAAAATTTATAATAGTTTTTTACGTAAAAAATGTGGCCGAAAGCCACATGGGAGACCCCAGGGGGACCCACCAGTCAGGCACACCATGGGGTGACGCGGCCTGCCCCTGGTGGCTCCATCACATGGTGTGGGGCCCCCTGGCCCTCCACTTACTCTCTCCACCACCGAAGTCTTCTCTCTCACCTCCCAAACTGAAAACATTTCCTGGAACCCGTGTTCTTGTTGTTCTTCCTCTGGATTTTTGATCTCCTTCTTCAGCCCATCATTTGTGATGTTATTTGGTGTGTTTGATCTCCGGTATATGACTCCTCCGATGATCCAAGTAGAATTTTATTTAGTGGAGTATTTCTTGAGTATTTTGTTACTGTAGGTGACATCTTATGTGAGTTTTCATGCTTGATTTGAGTAGAAGAAATTAAGTTTTGATGCATGTTTAGCTCTCCTATAAGTCTCTATAGTAGTTTCCACCTTATAGTTGCTTGAAATCAATTTTTGTGATGATTGTTGAAAACTTTCAGAGATGGATAGCCATAATTTTGGAGAGATATTTATGAGTGATGCTCCTAGGAGAACAAGGCCCTCACGTTCGTCCACATTAGTGAGGACGTCATATAATGAAGACCATATTGCACCCAATATCGATGATGCGGGAGGTGATGGTATCACTAATCCCTCTAGCTTTCCTTGTGCTACATTTTTAAGAAGTGCAGGTCTATTAAATGACTTTCTAATGCTTGTTGAAACAGTTGGTTTAGCCAACTACATGGAGGATGAAAGTTCTCAGTATTCCACTCTCACAAAAACTTTTGTTGAGAGTTTTAAATTTCAGAACACACTTTGGGTCCATTTGTTGCTTTCAAGTTATATAGTAGTCCTGTTTCTTTTCCCTTGGAAGATTTTTGTGCCATTGTAGGTATCAACGCTTCCGGGACAGCATGCAAAATTCAAGATAAACCCGCAGATATCTAGGCGCTCTACCAAGGAATCACCAATGATGATGGTCGCTCATCACAGCATGGGAAGATAAGGAACATCCAACTTCCTGCCCTTAGATATTTTACTTACTATCTTGCTACTAGTATCCTTGGTAGGGAGAACACTAGCAACATCTCTAGTTACCATCTTGCTTTCATTGATGCTGCGCTTAATTGTAGCACCAAGTATAATCTTGGTGCACTTTTTGCACGCCGCCTTGCTGCTAAGGGGCCGATTTTTGGGGGCATTATTGCTACGCGTATAGCAACTGCTTTAAATGTTTCTATTGCTCCTGATGATGAAATAATTACTCCATATAGACTTAATATTGCTGCCATGAAGTCCCATCCTTTTATTACTGCTAGCTCTACTGCTAATCATTTTGTACATAGAGTTCTATTTGTTGACGAAAATGAGCGGGGAGTTATTTTGCCACAGCTTGTTTTGTTCAAAGTTAATAGGTCACCATGGTTGCGCTCCAAGGAGGAGATAGACGATCATCTGAGCACGATGGAGTTTTACAGGCAGCAGGAGAGGCGAGATGCGCCCTCCAAGGACTACACCACGCAGTACGCCGGAGCATCCTCGAGCACACATCATGAGGAAGGTTCCTCCTCGGCATACTACGGGGGCGCCGCCCCATGGACCCCTTGGTGATTTATCTCCACTTAGGCCAAAATCCTAAGCTTGGGGGGAGGTATACCGACATCAGACTCATTTATATATCATGTTTGGTTGGTTCTTTGTATATCCATGTTTTCGTTTCTTTCATTTGTTTTCGCTTCTTTCGCTTCTGTTTTATCGTTTTGTTCTTGCTTTCCAAAACATAAAAAAGACCAAAAATAATTTTGTTGTTTCTCTCTATTTGTTTCTTTAGTTTATTTCGTTGGTTTGCTTTCTTTCCTCGTTCCGGTTTAGTATTCAAAAATCCAAAAACTATTTTGCTTTGTCTACTTGTTTCTTTCTGTTCTTGTTTTAATTCGAAAACCTAAAAATATTTGTTGTTCTTCTTTGGTTTCGTAAAGTTTGTTGCAGAGTTCACCGGACTTCCGTGTCTCCATTGGAGATTGATTATCATTCTATATTATTCAATCCACAAGTGAAGAGCAGTAATGACGATTTACGACAATCCGAGTTGTGGTGAGAGGCTGGTATGAACTCTATTTGTTTTATTTTTGTACATATACTCATCCATGTGAACATGCTTAGTTCGTTCATGTAAGGTGTATGTTATTTAATTGATGCTTAGTAGTTCATGCTCTCTCATGTTTAGTTCCAACTTATTAATATAAGATAGCATGTCGTATGAAGGTTTGCTTGCATTGTTTTATTCATAGAAGGGTATGGCATTGTGGTATCTCCCTCTAATTGTTTCACTTGAATCGACTTGGCACATGATCACACATGCATAAGACGGAAAACAAAAAGTCAATTAAGCCTCGATGATTTATTGTGCATCAGAGTATTTATATCACTTTTATGCCCCTCTTAATTTTGTTTTGTCGCAAGCATGATTATCATAGTTGTTGCTCTCCTGATTGTCGCTCCCCGTCTATTGCTAGCCTTCACCTGTACTGAGTATGAGCTATACTCGTGCATCTAACTCCCCAAAACCAAAGTTTGCCAAATGTGTCCACCATACCTACCTATATGTGGTAATTAATCGCCACTCCAAGTAAATTGCTCATGTGCTACCTTTAAAACCTTCTAAAAATTATTCCTGTTTTGTGCCCCTATTTTAGCTCATGAGGACGTAAATAGAGAATCTTTATCCCACTTGTTGATTGGATTTCACACCCTGGACTAGTGGTTTCATCCTCTTATCCAATTGATAGAAGAGCTGGCAGCGGGGTACCCAGCCCCAAATAATAATACAAATTCTCTTCACTATTTCCCCCCTGATTTATTAGTCAAAGCATAATTGTGTAAACAAAAGAGAAAGAGGGATGACCATCTACACCAGTTGTATCCTTCAAATGGTAGCCGCTCTTGTGAAATATAGTTGGCTTGTGACGTAATGTATTTTCTGTTTACCATTCGTTGACATAAGCATACACCTCTCTAAAAAATGTTTTCAATACCTCTGCTTAATAAAATAAAAGCTCTAGCACATGAGTGATCCATGCTTCCCTCTGCGAAGGGCCCTTCTTATACTTTTATGTTGAGTCTTCACCTTCTCACTTTATGCACCTTCTTGAGAGCAGTAGCTGTTATTCTTAGTGTAATGTGCTTGTCCCAAAACACAGTTAATTGTGGTATAACTATGATATCTATATTTCTAGTCTTCATTTGAACTTCAGAGGTGCCCTAGCATTTATGTTTTGCTCCACTCTTAAGGGAAAGCGAGTACACTTTATCATACCCTATTATGAGCATTGCAATCCTGCAGATTGATATACTTCATGTTGTCTATTATTAGTTCATGGCTTGCATAACTGCTAGGTAACTTTTATCTTGCATACATCTTATTATGAATTTCCTCAGCACTTGATCGTATAGTGAGTATATTTACATCATATGAAACGAATGTGTTCGTAGAAGTCTTTTATCACACTCGGTTGTCACTGAATTGCTTGAGGACAAGCAATAAGCTAAGCTTGGGGGGAGTTGATACGTCCAAAACGTATCTCCTTTTCCGAACACTTTTCTTATTGTTTTCCTCTAAACTTGTGAGTTTTGGATCCCACTAACACGGACTAATGCAGTTTTCAGCAGAATTACCTTGGTGTCTCGTTTTTGTGCAGAAAAAATCAACTTTCGGGAAATTGCCCAGAAAAGACCCCATTGGTCTTAAAACACCAGAAGACCCCGGGAGCCAGAAGGAGGCCACGAGAGGGGCCAGGAGGGGGCCACACCACCCCCTGGCGTGCCCCCCTTTGCCACGCCGCCTGGTGGTGTGGGCCACCCAGGCACCCCCTCGAGCTCCCCTTTCTACTAATTATTCCCCGAAAACTTAAAACGTGAGGGGGTTCGTCATATTCCACAGAAACACAACAAAGCACCGCCGTTACCCCGAAGCTCAATTCGGGGATTAGAAGTACCTGTTCTGGCACCCTGCCGGGACGGGGATTCGAAGGAGATCATCGCCATCGACAGCGCCACTCCTTTTCCAGCAACCATCCATGTTTCCCCCATCCATGAGTGAGTAAACCCCTCTGTAGGCTGAGAGGGATGGAAGGGATTGGGTGAGATTGATCATGTAACAATGCCAGATTGTTAGGGCATAGTGCCTAGTATCCATTGTTAGTGTTTTCTACCGTTGTTGCAACTTGTTATGCTTAATGCTTGTCACTACGGCCCGATTTCCATGATTTCAGATCTGAACATGTTATTGTTTCATGAGTATAATTATGTTTCTTGATCATATTTGCAAGTTGTTTACACACGTCATTGTCTGTAACTCGAGGCCCCAAAGTGACAGAAATTGGGACAACCGGAGGGGATGGTTGTGATGTGAGGATCTCATGTGTTCACAGGGTGTTAATGCTTTGCTCCGGTGCTTTATTAGAAGGAGCACCTTAATGACAAGTAGTTTCCCTAGAGGCCCCGCTGCCACGGGATGGTAGGACAAAAGATGTTGTGCAAGTTTCTCATTGCGAGCACATATGACTATATTGGAACAAATGCAAATGGTTTGCCTAAATGTTTGATGCTTTATTATTATTATCTGCAATGCCCGCGTTATTATTATTGCATGACCCTTGTTATCCATGCAAAGCCCGTCCATCCATTCCATGTATGCGTACGGTACTCCCATCCCGTTGTTTTCCGCGATTGCTACTTCTGTTACTATTTTACTACTGATGTTATTTCACTACTGCTCCTGCTATAAAACTGTTACCACTGATAAATTGTTGCGAGCAAGTCTACTTTCAGGTGCAGCTGAATTGACAACTCAGTTGTTAAGGCTCATAAATATTCTTTGGCTCCCCTTGTGTCGAATTAATAAATTTGGGTTTTACTTCCCTCGAGGACTATTGCGATCCCCTATACTTGTGGGTCATCAAGAGCCAGTTCCATGTTTTCTTCTGTTTTTATTCTCAGAAATTTTGTTCTAGAAATATTCTCGGAATTGGAAAATTCGAAGCCCGGAAGTTTTAGAATTCCCGAAGGTTGCACGGAGGCCCTTAGAGGCCCGGAGGGGGGCCAGAGGGGGGCCACACCATAGGGCGGCGCGCCCCTGGCCGCGCCTGGGGGTGGTGTGGGCCCCTCGAGCATCCACCGCCATCGCCCTTTCGCCTATTTATTCCCCCGATACATCAACCCTAAAATTATACCACTTCGTCCCGAGAAACACCCGAGACCGCTGTCATCATCAACCCGAGATCGGGAGGGTTCTAGAGCTCTCCTCGGCATCCTGCCGGAAGGGGAATTCATCACAGGAGGGGTCTACACCACCATGCCCGCCTTCGGAGTGATGCGTGAGTAGTTCATCCTTGGACTATGGGTCCATAACAGTAGCCAGATGGTTGTACTCTCCACCTTATGCCTTATGTTTATATCTCAGAGCTGCCTCACATGATCGAGATCATCTATTTGTAATGCTACATGTTGTGTTTGCTGGGATCCGATGATTATTGCATGCTATGTCTGTTGGTTATCAATCTATCATGTTATCTTCATGTGTATGTTTTTTATGATCTTGCATGCTCTCCGTTGTTAGTAGATGCTCTGGCCAAGTAGATGCTAGTGACTCCAAGAGGGAGTATTTATGCTCGATAGTGGGTTCATACCTCCTTTGCATCTGTGCTCGAGTGACAGAAACGTGACGGATGGAGGATGTGCTGTTTCCATTAGGGAGAAAACAACGTACTTCGCTTACATTGTTTACATTACACACTTTGCTTACTACGATTATCCTTTGCTTGCAACTTAATACCCAACATTTGTTCGGATGATATTCGAAGGGTGGATTATTAGTCATAGATGCAGTTGGATGATGATCTATGTATTTTGTTATAATGCCCGCATGAATCTCATAGTAATTTTATGTCATGCATGTTCTTTATCTGTTAATTGCCCACCTGTAATTTGTTCACCACGCATGTTAGGTATCTTTTATGGAGAGACATCTCCAGTGAACTGTGGACCCCGGTTCATTTTCTCTTACTGATAATACATACACTGTTTCCACTTCTTTCATACTGCTTCCTCTGTTTTCACACTGCTGTTACTGTTTTCATACTTTTCTCATATTGTTTTCCACACCATACGTTTAACCTCTTTGTGTTCAGCAAAACCGGTGAGATTGACAACCTCACTGCTTCGTTGGGGCAAAGTGATTTGATTGTGTTGTGTAGGTTCCGCGTTGCTGATGAACCGGTAGTGTGCCCTGCCATCTCAGCTGCATCAACCTTCAGAGATTGCTTGTCCTTCGAATGGTCGATTCAACCTTGGTTTCTTTTCTGAGGGTAAACTTGCCGCTGCACTCTTCACAACCTTTTTCTTGGAGTTTCCCAACGAGTGCACTCCAGCACCATCAAGATTTTCTGCCGCCGTTGCCGGGGATGAAGAGAATTTCTGCAAGGGGAGACTCAAGCATCTAAGATTGGGGATGCCCAAGGAATCCCCTTCTTCATCAACAATTTATCAGGTGACTTCTACTGAAACTATATTTTTATTCGGTCACATCATATGAAGTTCACTTGGAGCGTCTATTTATTTTTGTTTTGTTTTCCTTTGTTTTCTTTTGTTTTCCTTGCTGCAATAATATAGTTGGAAAATAGCATTGTTTGTGTGGGAGAGAGACACGCTCCGCTTTTTCGTTTGAATACTTGCTATGCTCGTATTCTTAGTTTTTCTTCTAGTTGCTGCAAATTTCCTGTTTAGCTCATTCTTGCATCTCTTATTCAGAGCTGTTAGTTTTAGTAGAGTTGTGTTAGTACTCTCTTGTTTAATTTATATATCTTTTGGAGAGTTTTTGTTTATTATGAAATTCTTGGTGTTGGAAAGCAGTAGTATAGTGTTTGTTCTTTTAAGAGTGCAAATAGAAGCTTGTATAGACTGTGGCTAGACTTTTTCATGTCATGCTAGATGTTATTTTAATTCTAAAGCCTAGTAGTTATTTTTTTTATTATGATTTGTCTCAAATAACTGAGAGTGTTTAATATGCCTTAGAAAGAATCATGAGTTTTTCTTGTCATTTTGAAGCATAAATTTGTGGTGTTCTCCTTTAAATGTTTTATTTGGTTGACTTGGCGCATGCTCACACCATGTTTATGTCTAGGAACCAGTCACTTATAGCCTCTATGATAATTTAGTTTTTGAACATGTAGTACCACTTATGATTTGATTAATGATGTTTTTGTCGCTATGCATGATTATGGCCATTATTGCTCTCTTGATTTGTCGCTCCAAGTCATTAGCTAGCCTCCACCTGTACTGAGTATGTGCTCTACTCGTGCATCCATCTCTCAAAAATAAAAGTATGCCAAATGTGTCCACCATACCTACTTACATGTGGTATTTAACTGCCACTCCAAAGTAAATTGCTCATGTGTTACCTTTAAAACTTTCAAAATTACTCATGTTTTGTGTTCCTGTTTTAGCTCATGAGGACGTAAATAGAGAATATTTATCTCACTTGTTGATTGGACTTTCACACCCTGGTCTATTGGATTCATCCTCTTATCCAATTGATAGAAAAGCTGGCAGCGGGGTGACCATCCCCAAAGTAATACAACAAATTGTCTTCACTATTTTCCCCCTGATTTATCAGTCAAAGCATAATTGTGTAAATAAAAGAGAAAAAGGGATGACCTTCTACCCAGATGCGTCCTTCTATGGAAGCCTCTCTTGTGAAGTCTAGTTGGCTTGTGACGTACTGTATTTTATGTTTACCATTCGTTGACATAAGCATGCACCTCTCTTAAAAATGTTTTCAATACCTTTGTTTAATAAAATAAAAAGGTCTAGCACATGAGTGATCCCTGCTTCCCTCCGCAAAGGGCCTTTCTTTTACTTCTATGTTGAGTCTCCATCTTCTAACTTTATGCACAGTTGAGAGAGCATGGTTGCCATTCTGAGTTTAATGTGCATTTTTCCTAGAAACATTATTAAATCATTCATGATGTGTTATTGTTTGTTCTCAAATTATTTGGTCTAGTCTTTGTCATAAAATTTGAAGTTGTCCTGGCATTTATGTTTTGCCCCACTCTTAAGGAGAAGCGAAATATCACTTTTCCATGTTATCTCTATGCTTGAAACACACGTATATCTTTCGAGTGCGTTATTATTCATGATCTTTATTTGTGTTACTTCTCATGATACAAGGTGATTGCTATGCTTTATTGTTAGAATTTTATTTATCATACTTGTCTTTAAGTTCTATGATCTGAGCTATTCTTATGCTTTTACAATTTAGATGATCAAGTTCATGTTGGTAGCATGTCACCTCAGAAATTATGTGTTTTTATTGTTTACCTACTGATACGTCAAAAACATATCCCTAATTTCTGATGTTCCATGTTGTTTTTATGTTATTTCCCACATGTTTTCTATATACTTTATGTCATTTTTATCGATTTTTCGGACTAAACTATTGACAAGACGCCACAGAGCTAGTTCCCTGTTTTCTGCTGTTTTTAGTTTTGGAAAAGTTGTTCTGGAAATATTCTCGGAATTGGAAAATTCGAAGCAAGGAAGTCTTAGAAATCCCGGAGGTTCCACGGAGTCCCGAAGAGGCCCGGACCCCCCTTGGCCACGCCGGGGGGTGGTGTGGGGCCTTTAGGCCTCCACCGCCTCTACCCTTTCGCCTATATATTCCCCCCGAGGCAAAACCCTAGAGATATATCACTTTTGCCCGAGAAACACCCGAGGTCGCCGTCACCGTAACCTCGAGATCGGGAGGGTTCTGGAGCTCTCCCCGACACCCTGCCGGAGAGGGAAATCATTACCGGAGGGGTCTACACCACCATGCCCTCCTCCGAAGTGATGCGTGAGTAGTTCATCCCTGGACTATGGGTCCATAGCAGTAGCTAGATGGTTTTTCTCTCCACTTTGTACCTCATGTTTAGATCTTGTGAGCTTCCTAACATGATCAAGACCATATTTATGTAATGCTACATGTTGTGTTTCTGGGATCTGATGAATGTTGAATGCTATGACTTTTGATTATCAATCTATCATGTTATCTTCATGCTTATGTTATTTATGATCTTGCATGCTCTCCATTATTAGTAGATTCTCTGGCCAAGTAGATGCTAGTAACTCCAAGAGGGAGTATTTATGCTCGATAGTGGGGTCATGCCTCCTTTGCATCTGTGCTCGAGTGACAGAAACGTGACGGATGGAGGATGTGTTGTTTCCATTAGGGAGAAAACAACAATGCTTTGTCTAAGGATGATGTTATTGTTTACATTACACACTTTGCTTATTGCAATTATCTGTTGCTTGCAACTTAATAACCAACGTTTGTTCGGATGATATTCGGAGGTTGGATTATTAGTCATAGATGTAGTTGGATAACGGTCTATGTATATTGTTGTAATGCCCGCATGAATCACGTAGTAATTTTTATGTCTTGCATATGCACTACGGTGCAGCCTTCATTTCTGTCAATTTCCCATATGTAATTTGTTCACCACACATGTTATCTATCTGTCACGGAGAGACACCACTAGTGAACTGTGGACCCCGGTCCTTTTTCCTCATACTGATAAACACCTACTGCTTTATGTTCCTACTATTTTCCACACCATACGTTTAACCTCTTTGTGTTCAGCAAAACCGGTGAGATTGACAACCTCACTGCTTTGTTGGGGAAAAGTGATTTGATTGTATTCTGCAGGTTCCATGTTGCTTCTGAACCGGTAGTGCGCCCTTCCATCTCAGCTGCTTCACCTTCGGAAGTTACTCCTTCCTCCTACTGGTCGATTAAACATTGGTTTCTTTTTGAGGGAAAACTTGCTGCTGCACTCTTCATACCTTCCTCTTGGGGTCTCCCAACAAACGTCTGTTCACACGCATCAAGCACTTTTCTGGCGCCGTTGCCGGAGAACAAGAGAATTTCTGCAAGGGGAGTCTCTCACTTCCAATCTCTTTACTTTGTTTTAGTTTTGCTTATTTTATTTTATTTTGTCTTGTTTGCTTCTCTTTATCAAAAACACAAAAAAATATTGTTTATTCTAGCTGTAGTTTATTCCTGTTTTTAATCTTGTTAAAATGATTACTCCTGTGAACACTAAGTTGTCTGACTTTACTAGCACCAACAACAATGATTTTGTTAGCACACCTATTGCTCCACCTGCTCCTACTGCTGATTTTTATGAGATCAAGCCTACCCTTTTAAACCTTGTTATGAGATAGCAATTTTCTGGTGTTAGTACTTATGATGCTGCTGCCCATCTTAATAATTTTGTTGAACTATGTGAGATGCAAAAATATAAAGATGTAGATGGAGATATTATTAAACTGAAATTGTTTCCTTTCTCTTTGAGAGGAAGAGGTAAAGAATGGTGGCTATCTTTGCCTAGAAATAGTATTTATTCTTGGACTAAATGTAAAGATGCTTTCATTGGAAAATATTATCCTCATGCTAAGATTATTTCCTTAAGAAGTAGCATTATGAATTTTAAGCAACTTGATAATGATCATGTTGCTAAAGCTTGGGAAATAATGAAATCTTTAGTGAAGAATTGTCCCACTCATGGACTGACTACTTGGATGATCATCCAAACCCTTTATGCAGGACATAATTTTTCTTCAAGAAACCTTCTTGATTCAGCTGCTGGAGGAACCTTTATGTCCATGACCTTGGGGGCAGCAACAAAGCTTCTTGATAATATGATGGTAAATTATTCCGAATGGCATGCTGAGAGAGCTACAACTGGTAAGAAGGTAAATTATGTTGAAGAAACCTCCTCTTTGAGTGATAGACTTCATGCTATTATGTCTATGCTTGTGAATGTCCATGCTCCTATTGATCCAAAAAATGTTCCCTTATCCTCTTTGGTTGCTCAAGAAGAGCATGTTGATGTGAACTTCATTAAAAATAATAATTTCAGCAACAATGCTTCTAGAAATAATTTTGGTAGAAACAGTTATAGGCCATATCCTCCTAATAATAGCAATGCTTATGGTAATTATTATGTTAACTCCTATAAGATCAACAAAAGTGTACCCTATTATCTTGATAACATGCTTAATAATTTTATTAATACACAAACTGCTTTCAATAAATCTGTTGAGGAAAAATTTGGCAAAATTGATGTTCTTGCTTCTAAAGTTGATAGCCTTGCTCTTGATGTTGATTTCCTGAAACTAAAGGTTATGCCTCATGATTTTAAAGAAAGTAAAACTTTAAATGCCATCCAAATTCGAATTGATGATAATGTTAGAATGTTAGCTGAATTGCATGCTAGATGGGAAAAAGAAGATGAAATAGCTAGAAAGAATAATATAGCTAATGTTTGCACCATTGCCACCACTAGTAAAACTGAATCTTCTCATGCTAGAAAACCTTCTACTCTCAATGGTAAAGTAATTGGTGTTGGAAACACTCCCACTTCTGCTAGTACAATTGCAAAATTGCCTGAAACTGCTAAAAATGCTCCTGATGAAAGTGCTGAAATTTTTAGACATGGGAGATATTAGTGCCATTACATTTGCTAAAAATGATCTTAACTTTGATGATTGCAACATAACTGAAGTGATTAAGTTCTTTCAAAATCTTTCTGGTTGTCCTAATGCTAGTGCTATGAATATGGCTTTCATAAAACATATTACAAATGCTCTCATGAAAATTAGAGAGGATGAATTAAGATGTGAAGTCTCTATCCCTAGGAAGCTAGATGATGGTTGGGAACCCATTAGTATGAAAGTAAATGATTTTGATTGTAATTCTCTATGTGATCTTGGTGCCAGTATCTCTGTTATGCCCAAGAAACTTGATGATATTCTTGATTTACCACCATTGGAACCTTGTTATTTGGTTATTCGTCTTATTGATAATGTTATTTGGGGAGAGTTGATGATGTTATTATCATGGTTAATAATAATCTTGTCCCCGTTGATTTCATGTCTTCAATATTGAATGCAATGCTTCTTGTCCAATTGTTTTGGGAAAACCTTTTCTTAGAACTGTTGGTTCTGTTATTGATATGAAAGAGGGGAATATTAAATTTCAGTTCCCACTCAAGAGGGGTATGGAACACTTTCCTAGAAGGAGAATGAAGTTGCCTTTTGATTCCGTTATTCGAACAAATTACAATTTGGATGCTTCTTCACTCGAAAATACTTGATTCCATTTTTCTGGGCCTAGCTAAATGGCGTTAAAGAAAAGCACTTCTTGGGAGAAAACCCATGTTTTTAGTTTTGCTTTGTTTTTCTCTGTTTTCTTTGAGTCAAGGGGTTATATACTTCTGTATTAACTCCTTTTTATATTTATTTTCATGTTTTAGTAGTGCCAAGTGAAGTTTCTGACGAGAGTTGGAGTTGGTTTTCGGATTTCTGCGCAGAAACCAGAATTCTACTGTCCACTCTAAAAAATCGTATAAATCACAGAAAAATCAGAATGACCTGAAATTTTTGTGTTTATTCCTGGGTTAATTCCGAACTTTTTCGCTCTCTGGGTTTTTCTATTTGAGAAACTTAAGTGCCTAAAAAAAATCGTCTTTACAGACTATTCTAGTTTTGACAGATTCTGCCATTTTTCTTGCATTGGCTCTTTTGCAATGTCAAGTGGATTTCTTTTCTTCACGAAACATCAGAGGCTGTAGATAATGTTTAAAAGTATCAATAGCACTTGTGCCATACAGAACCCATGGATTTTTATTTGTTGCACTAACCCCTCTAATGCGAGTTACTGTCTGAGTATAGTGTGAAGGAAGTTTTCAAGGTTCAAGAGAAGAGGTGATATATGTGATCAAGAAGAGTGCAAGGTCAAAGCTTGGGGATGCCCCCGTGGTTCATCCAAGCATAATTTTAGAAGACTCAAGCATCTAAGCTTGGGAATGCCCAAGGCATCCCCTTCTTCATCAACTATCTATCAGGTCACTCCTCGTGAGGTTATATTTTTATTCGGTCACATCATATGAAGTTTTCTTGGAGTGTCTGTTTTATTTTTATTTTGTTTTCCTTGCTGCAATAATATCATTGGACCTAGCATCCTTGTTTGGGAGAGATACCACGCTCCACTTTTTCGTTTGAATACTTGATATGCTAGTATTCTTAGTTTTTCTTCTAGTTACTGCGTAAATTCCTGTTCAGCTCTTGTTTTCATTGCATCTCTTATTCAGAGTTGTTGGTTTTAGTAGTGTTATGTGAGTACTATCATGTTTGTTTTCTGTAGCATGTAGAGCATTTTTGTTAAAACATATTTTGTATGGTGTTTGTTGGGAAAAGAAACTGCTGCTTGAAGTAGAATTTTTAACGGTGCAAATAGAAGCTTGTATCGACTGTGGCTAGAACTTTTTCATAACATGCTAGATGTTATTTTAGTTTTAAAGCCTTGTGGTTATTGAGTAGCATGATTAGCCTCAAATATCTGAGAATGTTTAATGTGCAATTGAAGGAATCATGACTTGTTCTTGTCATATTGAAGCATAAATTTGTGGTATTATCCTTTGAATGTTTTATTTGGTTACTTGGCGCATGCTCACACCATGTTTATGACTATGAACCAGTCACTTATAGCGTCCATGATCATTTAGTTTTAGAACTTGTGGTACCACTTATGCTTTGATTAATGATGTTTATGTCAATATGCATGATTATGGCTCTTGCGCTCTCTTGATTTGTCGCTCCCAGTCTTTTGCTAGCCTCCACCTGTACTGAGTATGGGATTTACTCGTGCATCCAACTCCCAAAATCCAAAGTTTTTCCATTGTGTCCACCATACCTACCTAAATGTGGTATTTAACTGCCACTCCAAGTAAATTGCTCATGTGTTACCTTTAAAACTTTCACAAGTACTCCTGTTTTGTGTTCTTGTCTTTGCTCATGAGGACGTAAATAGAGAATCTTTATCTCACTTGTTGATTGGACTTTCACATCCTGGACTAGTGGCTTCATCCGCTTATCCAGTTGATAGAAGAGCTGGCAATGGGGTGCCCAACCCCAAATTAATATAAACAAATTATCTTCACTATTTTTGCCCCTAATTTATCAGTCAAAGCATAATTGTGTAAACAAAAGAGAAAGAGGGATGACCTTCTACCCAGATACGTCCTTCATATGGTATCCGATCTTGTGAAGTCTAGTTGGCTCGTGACGTACTATATTTTATGTTTACCATTCGTTGACACTAGCATACACCTCTCTTAAAATATATACACTCCTCCATGGTATGTGATTGTTGGTAGGCACCCGAGGATTTGGTTAGACATGGTTTGTGTAAGATGGATGAGAGGAGTGTCAAACTTTTAACACCTCTGTTTAATAAAATAAAAGATCTAGCACATGAGTGATCCCTGCTTCCGTCTGCGAAAGGCCTTTCTTTTACTTTTATGTTGAGTCTCTATCTTCTAACTTTATGCACAGTTGAGAGAGAATTTTTGCCATTCTGAGTTTTATGTGCATTTGTCCCAGAAAAATTATTAATTGATTCATGATGTGTTATTGCTTGTTCTCTAATTATTTGTTCTAGGCTTCCTCGTGAACTTTGAAGGTGTACTGCCATTTATGTTTTGCTCCACTCTTAAGGACTAGCGAAATATCACTTTACCATGCTTTCTCTATACTTGAAGCAAACGTATATCTTTCCTTGCATTGTTATCCATGATCTTTTATTTGAGTTACTTCCCATGATGCAAGATGATTGCTATGCTTTATTATTAAAGTTCTATTTATCATGTTTTTTTTTAGTTCTATGATCTCACTTTACATATGCTTTTACATTACATTTTAATGATCAAGTTTATGTTGGTAGCATGTCACCTCAGAAATTATTTTGTTTTTATCGTTTACCTACTCGAGGACGAGTAGGAACTAAGCTTGGGGATGTTGATACGTCATAAATGTATCTCTAATTTCTGATGTTCCATGTTGCTTTCATGTTATTTCCCACATGTTTCCTATACACATTATGTCATTTTTATCGATTTTCCGGACTAACCTATTGACAATATGTCATAGAGCCAGTTCCTTGTTTTCTGCTGTTTTTAGTTTCAGAAAAGTTGTTCTGGAAATATTCTCGGAATTGGAAAATTCAAAGCCTGAAAGTCTTAGAAATCCTAGAGGTTCCACGGGGTCCCAAAGAGGCCTGGAGGGGGGCCCCGGGGGCACACCATAGGGTGGCGCGGTCCCCCCTTGGCCGCGCCAGGGGGTGGTGTGGGGCCTCTAGGCCTCCACCGCCTTTGCCCTTTCGCCTATTTATCCCCCCCAAGGCAAAAACCCTGGAGATATATCACTTTTACCCGAGAAACACCCGAGGCCGCCGTCACCATCATCCCGAGATCGGGAGGGTTCTGGAGATCTCCCCGGCACCCTGCCGGAGGTTGAAATCATCACCGGAGGGGTCTAGTGATGTGTGAGTAGTTCATCCCTGGACTACGGGTCCATAGCAGTAGCTAGATAGTTGTTCTCTCCACTTTGTACCTCATGTTTAGATCTTGTGAGCTGCCTAACATGATCAAGATCATCTTTATGTAATGCTACATGTTGTGTTTGCTGGGATCTGATGAATGTTGAATGCTATGTCTTTTGATTATCAATCTATCATGTTATCTTCATGCTTATGTTATTTATGATCTAGTATGGTCTCCGTTATTAGTAGATGCTCTTGCCAAGTAGATGCTAGTAACTCGAAGAGGGAGTATTTATGCTCGATAGTGGGTTCATGCCTCCTTTGCATCTGTGCTCGAGTGTCAGAAACATGACGGATGGAATATGTGTTGTTGCCATTAGGGAGAAAACAACAATGCTTTTTCTAAGGATGATGTTATTGTTTACATTACACACTTTGCTTATTGAAATTATCTATTGCTTGCAGCTTAATACCCAACGTTTGTTCGGATGATATTCGGAGGGTGGATTATAAGTCATAGATGCAGTTGGATAACGGTTTATGTATCTTGTTGTAATGCCCGCATGAATCACATAGTAATATTTATGTCTTGCATATGCACTACGGTGCAACCTTCATTTCTTTCAATTGCCCGGCTGTAATTTTTTCACCACACATGTTATCTATCTGTCACGGAGAGACACCACTAGTGAACTATGGACCCCGGTCCTTTTTCCTCATATTGATAAGCACCTACTCCTTTCATACTGCTCTCATACCGTTCCTACTGTTTTCCACACCACACATTTAACCTCTTTGTGTTCCGCAAAACCGGTGAGATTGACAACCTCACTGCTTTGGTGGGGCAAAGTGATTTGATTGTGTTGTGTAGGTTCCACGTTGTTTCTGAATCGGTAGTGCGCCCTGCCATCTCAGCCGCTTCACCTTCTGAAGTTTCTCCTTCCTCATACTGGTCGATTAAACCTTGGTTTCTTTCTGAGGGAAAACTTGCTGCTGCACTCTTCATACCTTCCTCTTGGGGTCTCCCAACGAACGTGTGTTCACACGCATCACCTACTCGAGGACGAGTAGGAACTAAGCTTGGGGATGTTGATACGTCATAAACGTATCTATAATTTTTGATGTTCAATGTTGTTTTCATGCCATATGCTACATGTTTTCCTTACACTTTATGTCCATTTTTATCGATTTCCTGGACTAACCTATTGACAAGATGGCATAGAGCCAGTTCCTTGTTTTCTGTTGTTTTTAGTTTCAGAAAAGTTGTTCTGGATATATTCTCGGAATTGGAAAATTCGAAGCCCGAAAGTCTTACAATTCCTTAAGGTTCCACGGAGTCCCGAAGAGGCCTGGAGGGGGGCCACACCATAGGGCGGCGCGCCCCCTGGCCGCGCCTGGGGGTGGTGTGGGCCCCTCGAGCGTCCACTGCCATCTCCCTTTCGCCTATTTATTCCCCTGGATACATCAACCCTACAAATATACCACTTCGTCCTGAGAAACACCCGAGGCCGCTATCATCGTCAACCCGAGACCGGGAGGGTTCTTGAGCTCTCCCCGGCACCTTGCCGGGAGGGGAATTTATCAGCGGTGGGGTCTACACCACCATGCCCGCCTCCGGACTGATGCGTGAGTAGTTCATCCATGGACTACGGGTCCATAGCAGTAGCTAGATAGTTTTGTTTGCTGGGATCCGATGATTATTGAATGATATGTCCGTTTATTACCAATCTATCATGTTATCTTCATGTGTATGTTATTTACGATCTTGCATGCTCTCCGTTGTTAGTAGATGCTCCGGCCAAGTAGATGGTAGTGACTCCAAGAGGGAGTATTAGTGCTTGATAGTGGATTCATGCCTCCTTTGCATCTGTGCTCGAGTGACAGAAACGTGACGGATGGAGGATGTGTTGTTGCCATTAGGGAGAAAACAACGATGTTTACTTCGTTTACATTGTTTACATTACACAGTTTGCTTACTGCGATTATCAGTTGCTTCCAACTTAATACCCAACGTTTGTTCGGATGATATTCGAAGGGTTGATTATTAGTCATAGATGCAGTTGGATGACGATCTATGTATTTTGTTGTAATGCCCGCATGAATCTCATAATAATATTTATGTCAGGCATGTTCTTTATCTGTCAATTGCCCAGCTTTAAGTTGTTCACCACACATGTTAGGTATCTTTTATGGAGAGACACCTCTAGTTAACTGTGGATCCCGTTCCATTTTCTCATACTCATAATCCACACACACTGTTTCCACTGCTTTCATACTGCTTCCTCTGTTTTCACACTGCTGCTACTGTTTTCATATTGTTCGCATATTGTTTTCCACACCATACATTTAACCTCTTTGTGTTCATCAAAACCGGTGAGATTGACAACCTCGCTGCTTCGTTGGGGGCAAAGTGATTTGATTTTGTTGTGTAGGTTCCACGTTGCTGCCGAACCGGTAGTGCGCCCTACCATCTCAGCTACATCAACCTTCAGAGATTGCTTGTCCTCCTACTGGTCGATTCAACCTTGGTTTCTTTTCTGAGGGAAAACTTGCCGCTGCACTCTTCACAACCTTTCTCTTGGGGTTTCCCAACGAGTGCACTCCAGCACCATCATACGACAAGCCCTTCCTCACTCCGAAGGGCTGGCTCGTGGTATTACCTAGGCGACTAAGTCAAAAGGATTGAGAATTATTGCAAGGCAAGCTGCCATTTTTGAAAACTCGTTGAATTTAAACGTTAGGGTTATGAATCGTCATTCGTGTAACCAATGCTTAATTATGTTCAATGCTTAATTATCTTGCTATTAATTATTGCGGCCCTACTTGTGATGTTCAATCTTTTTAAGAAATGCCGATGGTTAAAAGAGTTGGTTCATACTAAGTTGGGCTTGATGGTTTGGCGCGCCTTGTGATATTCACAAAAATTCAGATCTTGTGCATCCTACTTGGCGCACAAGTTCTATCAAGGCCACTTGTATGTGCCCACCCTAGATATGAGGCACACAAACCGATGACCATCTTGTGCATGTTAAGAGGTACTACAGGCGTTGATGATCCGGGGAAAGGAATGAAGACGGGGGTTTTGGGAGTTCTTTGGAACTAAATAATGTTACATATTTAATATTATGGTTAGTGAGATCAGAACGAAGTTGCACCCTTAGGTGCACATCCGTAATGGTGACATTCTTCATAAATCCCATCCAGGGTTATAAAGAATGTCGCCATTGTGTATGTGGACAAAGGGTCCAACTTTGTTCGGATCTCACAAACACTTACATATATGATTTTGTTTAGTTTCAATGAAGTCCAGAAACCCTTCCTTCCCCGCATCACCATCACGTATACAACCTTGCAACAAGCAAAAAATGTGAAGGTCCAACTTCACATCAAGGCCACTTGTATGTGTCCACCCTAAATATGAGGCACAAGGACTGATGACCATCTTGTGCATGTTAAGAGGTACTAAAGGCGATGGTGATCCGGAGAAAGGAATGTCAATGAGTGTTTCAGGACTTCTTTGGAACTAAATGACGCCACATATGTAATATTATGGTTAGTGAGACCAGAACGAAGTTGCACCCTTTGGTGCACGTCCGTAATGGTGACATTCCTCATAAATCATGTCTGGAGATATGAAGAATGTCGCCATTGTGTATGTGCACAAATGGGTCCAATTTTGTTCGGATCTCACAAACACTTACATATATGATTTTGTTTAGTTTTAGCAAAGTTCTAAAACCCTTGTATTCATCCTTCCCCGCATCACTATCACATATACTACCTCGTAACAAGCACAAAATGTGAAGGTCCAACTTGTCTTTGGAGAATGCCGGAATTAATGTGTTCCTTTGTGTTTAACTTTCATCATATTTCTATCATATTTCTCCATTTAATGATTATTGCAGACATTTTTAAAACTATTGTTTGCCGTTTTCTTTCTTGTCTTTACAGATGCCGAGGTGGTACATGGTGTTCAGAGGCAGGGTTCCAGGAGTCTACGACCACTAGGAAGACTGCTTGAAGCAAGTGAAGAAGTTCAGGGGCAATGCCTACAAAGCCTACAACACTAGAGTGGACGCGGAAGCTAGGTGGTTCATCTATCTCGAGGAAAAGAAGAAGAACAAGAACAAGTGAATGAAGACCCTCGCCGCCGCGGCTGTCGCCGCGGCCTCGCTCACCATGCTTGCAGTGTTATGGTTTCTAGCTGATTAGGTGATCGCCGACTAGATAGGTCATTTATAGTTACTGTTTTATGTAGCTATTCGGCATTCTAAGTAATGTGATCAACGACTATGATATATTATACATGTTCGTCGCATTACTGTTTTAATCAACTTTGTCTACATGTACTCTCCTATGGATATACTATATTTGAACTTTATATGCCTATATAAATATGATACTTCGTATTAAAAAAATACAGCAAATACTAGACGTGGCGCAACTAACACCATACCCATTGCGCACCTATTTAAACTAGCCATCGCACACCGATATATAGGCGTGGCGCACCGGCGACGTGCGCCACGGCTATAATGTTATGCGCGGCGTGGTAGTGGTGGCGCAGCACGGTGCGTCGGTGCGCCACGCATAATGATATTTGGTGCACCACGCATTAGGGTTTCCGTAGTAGTGTAGGTATCTTCCCCTGGGCATGCATCAAAAATAATATTTCATATATCCCACGGAGGACGTCAAGTGGTGATCATCATCAAGATAATGGTCAAGTGAAGATGTGACTAAGAGAGTCTTTCCCATATTTGGCTTATGGGGGAGTAATTTACAAGTTTTCACCAAGCAAAGCGCAATCAAGAAAGATGGTTCTACTTGAGGTGATCAAGATCGTAATCATATAGCTCTTGTGAAATGCACAAGGCAAAGGTATGTTAGTTGGGAGACCGGGTTATAGGATAGACAATCGTTCTATCAAGAGGGGCTCGTGAATGAGGTTCTTGACCGTATTGTTTGTAGAGAGCTCAAACCTTTGCATTCTTGGCATCATCTTTCTTGTTTATTATTTGTCCTTTATCTATGTGAAGTTCTGTTGCTTGTCAGTTTCTTCATGACAAGCCCAATTTCATCAAAAATACATTTTGTATGAGAAATTTTTGGGTTTTTTATGTTGAAGGTTTTGCCGGTTTCTCCCTTAAAGAGAGGTCCAACCTGTCCAAATTTGGTTCTATTTCACTTGTTGTACAATGATGTTTTTCAGCATGATCTTGTAGTGCTTGTCGTTATGAATCCAACGAGTTAAAGATCATCGAAAACAGAGTCCGGATGCAAAAGATATGGGTGTTTTCATAAGGATGTTTCTATAGTTTTACAGACGTCGGTAGTATCGACCCTTCTACCGACCCTACCTCTGTTTTAGCTGCCAAGACACAGAGACTTTGTGTCTCGGACCCAGTAGTACCGGTCCGGCGTGAATCTAGGCATAATAACTTCATTTCTGGGGAACATATTTAAGAGGGCTTCTTCCCCAATGATTCCCCAACCATTAGAGAAAGTTTGCACCTCCATTGTTGACCTACAAAAGCTTTCTATCTCTCAATCCCTCTTATAATTATTTATTTCGCTAAAGGGAAAAGAGAGACGAGATCTAGATGTACAACTCCACCAATCTATCCCTCCTATTAGATCTGGATCTTCTGATTCATTTGTTGATTTCCTTGTTCTTCCTCCCATCTTCCTGCATAGTATTAGTTGCTTTCGTGGGATTTGTGAGTGAAAAACTTTGACCACTTTGTGCATTCTTTCCCATTGCATTAGATGCATCGGTTTGAGTTCTCCATGATCATACATGGAAGTTAAGTTTGAGAAGTTTCTTACTCCTTGGTGCTTGGCACCGTGGGGCTTGTTACTATAGGGGACACTGTGTACTCTAGACGGTTAGTGCTTGGAGCGTCAACCTTGTTGCAAGAAGCTTATTGAGAGCCTCCTATTAAGTTGTGGAGATAGTCTCAACCTTTTGTATGGTTTGGTCACCGCCTTTAGGAGGACCTCATCGTGGAAATGAGCATCTTCCTCACCGGAGAAGCTCAAGGAGAATATGATGAGCACAACCGTGTGTTGGAGTGCCTTGGAAGCTCCACACCCATCCAATGAAGATGTACCTCCCCCTGTAAGGAACTTCGGGAATCAGATAGGTGTCTCCTTGTGCTTTGGTTATTTCTATACCCTAGCTCGTTACTAATGCAATTACCTTTGTGATAGCCATCGTGCTTGAAATTATCTATCTTGGAGTTACTAGCATCTACTTGGCCAGAGCATCTACTAATAACGGAGAGCATGCAAGATCATAAATAACATATGCATGAAGATAACATGGTAGATTGATAATCAGAAGACATAGCATTCAACATTCTTCAGATCCCAGCAAACACAACATGTAGCATTACATAAAGATGATCTTGATCATGTTAGGCAGCTCACAAGATCTAAACATGAGGTACAAAGTGGAGAGAACAACCATCTAGCTACTGCTATGGACCCGTAGTCAAGGGATGAACTGCTCACACATCACTTCGGAGGAGGGCATGGTGGTGTAGACCCCTCCGGTGATGAATTCCCCTCTCGGCAGGGTGCCGACGAGAACTCCAGAACCCGCCCGTTCTCGGGATGACGATGACGGCGGCCTCGAGTGTTTTTCGGGACGAAGTGGAATATCTTAAGGGTTTACGTCGCGGGAGGTATATATAGGCGAAAGAGTAAATGCGGTGGAGGCCGGGGGGCCCACACCACCCCATGGCGCGGCCAGGGGGCGCGCCACCCTATGGTGTGGGACCCTGAGCCTCCCCCCTTCGAGTCTCTTCGGGACTCCGTGGAACCTTCGGGAATTCTGAGACTTCCGGGCTTCGAATTTTCCAATTCCGAGAATATTTCCAGAATAAATTTTCTGAAACTAAAAACAGCAGAAAACAGGGAGCTGGCTCTGTGGCATCTTGTCAATAGGTTAGTCCGGAAAATCGATAAAAATGACATAAAGTGTATAGAAAACATGTGGGAAACAATAAAAAAAACAACATGGAACATCAAAAATTAAGGATACGTTTATGACGTATCAACATCCCCAAGCTTAGTTCCTACTCGTCCTCGAGTAGGTAAACAATAAAAACACATAATTTCTGAGGTGACATGCTACCAACATAAACTTGATCATCAATAATGTAAAAGCATATGTAAGCCGAGATCATAGAACTTCAACACAAGCATGATAAATAGAACTTTAATAATAAAGCATAGCAATCACCTTGCACCATGATAAGTAACACAAATAAAAGATCATGAATAACAATGCAACGAAAGATAAACGTTTGTTTCAAGTATAGAGAAACCACGGCAAATTGATATTTCGCTAGTCCTTAAGAGTGGGGCAAAACATAAATGCCAGGACACCTTTAAAGTTCATGAGGAAGACTAGAACAAATAATTAGAGAACAAGCGATAACAAATCAAGAATCAATTAATAATGTTTCTGGGACAAATGTACATAAAATTCAGAATGACAACTATGCTCTCTCAAATGTGCATAAAGTTAGAAGATGGAGACTCGACATAAAAGTAAAAGAAAGGCCCTTCGCAGAGGGAAGCCTGGATCACTCATGTGCTAGATTTTTTATTTTATTAAACAGAGGTATTAAATGTTTGACACTCCTCCCATCCATGTTACACAAACCATGGCTAACTGAATCCCCGGGTTCCTGCAAACAATCACATACCGTGGAGGAGTGTCTATTTTTTTAGAGAGGTGTATGATTATGTCAACGAATAGTAAACAGAAAATACAGTACGTCACAAGCCAATTAGACTTCACAAGAACTGCTCCCATTTGAAGGACGCAACTGGTATAGAAGGTCATCCCTCTTTCTCTTTTGTTTACACAACTATGCTTTGACTGATAAATCAGGGGCAAAAATAGTGAAGAGAATTTGTTTGTATTAATTTGGGGCTGGGCACCCCGCTACCAGCTCTTCTATCAATTGGATAAGAGGATGAAGCCACTAGTCCAAGGTGTGAAATCCAATCAACAAGTGAGATAAGGTCATGAGCTAAAATAGCAACACAAATCGGGAGTAATTTTGAAAGTTTTAAAGGTAACACATGAGCAATTTACTTCGGAGTGGCAGTTAAATACCACATGTAGGTAGGTATGGTGGACACATTGGGCATACTTTGGTTTTTGGTGGCTGCTAGGAAAAGACTGGGAGCGACAAATCAAGAGAGCAATAATGGCCATAATCATGCATAGCGACATAAACATCATCAATCAAAGCATAAGTGGTACCACAAGTTCAAAAACTAAATGATCATAGAGGCTATTAGTGACTGGTTCGTAGTCATAAACATGGTGTGAGCATGCCAAGTTAGCCAAATAAAACATTTAAAGGAGAATACCACAAATCTATGCTTCAATATGACAAGAACAACTCATGATTCTTTCGACGACACATTATACACTCTCAGATATTTAAGGCTAATCATGCTACTCAATGACCACTAGGCTTTAGAACTAAAATAACATCTAGCATGATATGAAAAAGTCTAGCCACAATCTATACAAGCTTCTACTTGCACAGTTAAAAATTCTACCTCAAGCAGCAGTTTATTTTCCCAACAAGCACCATACAAGACATTCTTTAATAAAAACTCTGTACATGCTACAGTAAACAAACATGAGAGTACTGAAAACAAGAGATAAACAATAATTTTTGCAGTAACTAGAAGAAAAACTAAGAATACTAGCATAGCAAGTATTCAAACAAAAAAGCGGAGCGTGTCCCTCTCCCAAACAAGGATGCTAGGTCCAATGATATTATTGCAGCAAGGAAAACAAAAGAAAACAACGAAAAGCAAAAGAAAACAAAATAAAAACAAACATACGCTCCAAGTAAACTTCATATGACGTGGCCGAATAAAAATATAGTTTCACGAGAAGTGACCTGATAGATAGTTGATGAAGAAGGGGATGCCTTGGGCATCCCCAAGCTTAGATTCTTGAGTCTTCTAAAAATATGCTTGGATGAACCAACACAATCAAATCACTTTGCCCCCAACGAAGCAGTGAGGTTGTCAATCTCATCGGTTTTGCTGGACACAAAGAGCTTAAACGTATCGTGTGGAAAACAGTAGGAAAACAGTAGGAACAGAATGAAAGAAGTAGGTGTTTATCCGTATGAGGAAAAAGGACCGGGATCCACAGTTCACTAGTGGTGTCTCTCCGTGGAAGATAAATAACATGTGTGGTGAACAAATTACAGCTGGGCAATTGACACAAATGAAGGCTGCACCGTAGTGCATATGCAAGACATAAATATTACAATGTGATTCATGCGAGCATTACAACAAAATACATAGACTGTCATCCAACTGCATCTATGACTAATAATCCACCCTCCGAATATCATTTGAACAAATGTTGGGTATTAAGTTGCAAGCAACAGATAATCGCAGTAAGCAAAGTGTGTAATGTAAAAAATAACATCATCCTTAGACAAAGCATTGTTGTTTTCTCCCTAATGGAAATAGAACATCCTCCATCCGTCACGTTTCTATCACTCGAGCACAGATGCAAAGGAGGCATGAACCCACTATCGAGCATAATACTCCCTCCTGGAGTTACTAGCATCTACTTGGCCAGGGCATCTACTAATAATGTAGAGCATGCAAGATCATAAATAACATATGCATGAAGATAACATGGTACATTGATAATCAGAAGACATAGCATTCAACATTCATCAGATCCCAGCAAACACAACATGTAGCATTACATAAATATGATCTTGATCATGTTAGGCAGCTCACAAGATCTAAACATGGGGTAAAAAGTGGAGAGAACAACCATCTTGCTACTGCTATGGACCCGCGGTCCAAGGATGAACTACTGACGCATCACTTCGGAGGAGGGCATGGTAGTGAAGACCCCTCCGGTGATGAATTCCCCTCCCGGCAGGGTGCCGAGGAGAACTCCAGAACCCTCCTAATCTCGGGATGACGATGACGGCGGCCTCGGGTGTTTTTGGGACGAAGTGGTATATCTTTAGGGTTTACGTCCCGGGAGGTATAAATAGGCGAAAGAGCAAAGGCGGTGTAGGCTGGGGGCCCACACCACCCCATGGCATGGCCAGGGGGCTCGCCGCCCTATGGTGTGGGCCCCTGAGGCCCCCTCCGGGTCTCTTCGGGACACCGTGGAACCTTCGGAAATTCTAAGACTTCCGGGCTTCGAATTTTCCAATTCCGACAATATTTCCAGAATAACTTTTTTGAAACTAAAAACAGCAGAAAACGGGGAACTGGCTCTATGGCATCTTGTCAATAGGTTAGTCCGGAAAATCGATAAAAATGACATAAAGTGTATAGGAAACATGTGGAAAACAATAAGAAAACAACATGGAACATCAGAAATTATGGATACGTTTATGACGTATCGGGGGGGTGGTGTTTCTTCTCCTTATATGGGGCTTCAGCGAATGGACTTGGGTTTCGGGCGACTTCCTTAGTGAATTGGCTCTGGGTCCTGTTGAGACTTTTAGTCTATTTGACATGACGATCCCTTCTTACATCGGTACAGTGGGTAGTACGGTCGCCACTGACCATACTCTGGTCGTTAAGTGTCCTCCAAGGGCAGAATTAATTTATTTTCTCATCTTTATATTTTCCTTCCTTTTAGCTCTGATTTCCTTTGATAACCTGTCCAATATTTGCAATTTAAATAATGACATGTAGATTTTCAAATAAATTGCATATTAGTGATTAGTGGCGGGTCTAGAGTGATGTCTCTACCATTTGATAAAGATACAGTTTAAACATAGATAAAGATGTGTAATTTTAGGACGCATCATTGAGTAACGAACAGTATTCGGCAAGCTCAGGTAATAAAAGGTTATGGGTTTTCATGCAGTAGCTAATGTTATGAACAACGGTCGTAGAGACAATGTAGTTTTTGAAAAGGTTTCTTCAAAAGATTGTTTTTAGCTTTCAAAAACTATGTTTCTCATCCCTCACGGGTTTGAGAATCAGGTAAGATTCCTTTCCCGTCGTGAACGTATTTCCTTCCAGGAACAACTTTTATACACTCTGCAGAGGTGCGTCACTTTTCCGGAAAGTAGCCTTAGCCTTGATACAAGTTTCACACTCAGGTGTGTGGTTTGTCCGTAAGGTTCTTGGATTTATTCCAAGTATTCTTTGATAACCCATAAGTGTAGGGGGTCATAACAGTCTTTGAGGGTAAGTGTAACCTAACTAATTGATTCGACAAAAGGGGAGCAAAAGAATACCTATAAGCCTTAGCAGCTGAGTTGTCAATTCAGCCACACCTGAGAAGCACTTAGCAAATGATATTAGTAACACAAGGTGCAAGGAAATAGTGGAATGAGTGATGATGTGATGATTCTATTGCGTCCTTGACACACCTAATAAAATGGTAATTTTATAGATGCACTGGTTCGATGAAGAGACAATGGAAGTGGTTTAATATGGAGTGGAATATGTGATTTGTGTGATCTGAAATAAAACTGATAGCAAGGTAACAAGTGACAAAAGCATGTCAAAACAGTAGAAATAATAATTAAAGATGGACCGGGGGCCATAGTTTCAGTAGTGGTGTCTCTCCTAAGAACAAGAAAAATGCTAGGTAAAAAAAAATTAACTGGGCAATTGACTAATCATGAACGTATAACAATACTATTACGACGAGATAAAGTTCATGGGTGCTAACATTGTAGGCATTATGTCAAGATAAATAGACCGCCATCTGACAACATTTATTACTAAAAGTCCAGGTTGAGAAAACAATCCATCAAATCTCACAGGTATTAAGTCGCAACAACGAAATGATTTCTTTGTGTGCAACAGACAAATGCATAAAGAACAATACGTAATGTAAGCAATAATTTCCATCTATAGACAAGAACACTAAAGGGAATATGCCCGAGAGGCAATGATAAGGTGGTTATTATCTTATCCCTTGTTTATGATAAATGTTTATTTCTCATGCTAGAATTGTATTTACCGGAAACGTTGATACATGTGTGTCTAATAAACAAACAAGAGTTCCTAGTAACGCCTCTCCTTTAACTAGATCGTTGATTAACTGATGATCAAGGTTTCCTGATTGTGAACATCGGATGTTGTTAATAATAGGGTCATGTCATTGGAAGAATGATGTGATGAACATATACCCAAAGTGTATATAGCAATGTGATCAAGTCATTAAGTTACATTGTTATATTACACATACGAAGTAACTCTAATCCTTAGACCATGAGATCATGTCAATCACTAACACCGGAAGAGTGCTTTGATGTCATCAAACGTCACATCGTAATAGGGTGACTATAAAGGTGTTGTTGGGTATTAGGAAAGTATTAGTTGAGGCTCATGTATCAAGAGTGGGATTTTTCCATCCAAATGACGGAGAGATATACTCTAGGCCCTCTCGGTGATATCACATCGACACCGCTTGCAAGCACGTGACTAGGTCACAAGGATGTCATATCACGGAACAAGTAAAAGAGTACTTGTCGGTAACGAGATCGAACAAGGTACGGTTGATACCGATGATCGGATATCGTACAAGTAAAATATCGCGTGACAAAAGGAATTCGTTACGACGTTGATGGTTCACACGATCACGAGATTCATCGTTGAATATATAGGAGTCATCACGGATCTCTAGATCTCGCTGTTGATTATTGATCGGAGAGGTGTCTCGATCATGTCTATGTTACTCGCGAACCCTAGGGTGACACACTTAAAGTTCGATGACGCATTTGAGAGGATACGGAATATCGGAGAAAAGTTTGGACACCACCAAAATCGTTTTGGGTAAATTTGAAATAGTTCAAGGGGTTTTTCATTGAATGGTTGTTAATAGAATTAACAAATGATTCGAGTTACTATATGCAAATGTTTGTTAATAGAATTAACAAATGCTGAAATAAAGAAATGAACATGTTTTATTTATTTATTAAAGAAAAACCTTTGGGATTTTTGAGTGGAGTTTAAGTGGAGGATGAGTGGGTGTGAGTGGAGAGTCCACTCACATGAAGAGGGAAGAGGAGGGAGCACCACCATGGGCTGGCTACACTCCAATTGGGCTGCCTCCCCCTCCCTTATAAAAGGAGGGTGAGGGCTCTCCCTCCACACACTTGGTGTCATCTCCACCTCCCTCCTCCCGCTGCTCCACCTCATGTTCATGCGCTTGGCGAAGCCCTGAACGAATTTTTCTCCACCACACCACGCCGTCGTGCAGCTGGAGTTACGAGGGATCCTCTACTTCCGCTGCCCCGTTGGATCGAGGGAACGGAGGTCGTCATCAAGCCGTACATGTGACCGATCACGGAGGCACCACCAGATTGCGGTGTACATCTTCTTTGTCTTGAGATCGGTGTGTGTATGACTACGCCAACAACGAGATTCGATCTCGTAACGTTTAGAGTCTTCGAGGGTATGTTTTCTTAGGACTCTCTCTATGCTCGTTGCTTTCATCTCCTAGATTAGATCTTGGCCTTTTGGGCGTCTCTCGCGTCGGAAATGTTTTGTTTTCTATGCCACGAACCCTTCAAACACCGCTATTTTCTCCCTAGTGGCAACAACACATCCCGCTCCCACACGTTTCTGTCACTCGAGCACATGTCAAAGGAGGCATGAACCCACTATCTAGCATATAAACCCTCTCTTGGAGGTGCATACAATAACTTGGCCAAGGAAATCATACACACCGAGATCATTGCAAGACAAGATTAAAACTCTCTAAAGATATAAGTGAAGCATCTCAATATGATGAAAAAAATAATCATAATCTCATGGTTCATTGGATCCCAGCAAACACGACATTTAGCAATTACATAATGGTGATATTGATCATGTTTGGCAGCTCACAAGATCTAAACATGGTGGCACAAAGTGGAGAGAACACCATCTAGATACTGCTATGGATCCGTAGTTCCGGGATGAACTACTCACATATCTGTCCAGAGGCTATCATGGCGATGTAGAGTCCTTCGGTGACGATGTACATGCATCTGTTTCATGGAAAATTTCTCTGTCCCCAACATTTTTAGTGTTAACGAAAATTTATAGGTGAACAGGAGCGGGAGGTAGTTCCCAGAGCCACGGGATGACCCCATGGGGCAGCCTAGGTCCCACCCGCTCCTGGGGGTCACATGGTGGCTATGGGGCCCCCCTCTGGCTCTCCTTTGGACCCCGGCTTCGTTCCGGGCAAAAGGTAATCTCCGTAAATTTTCAAGACATTTGGCGAATATTTTCTTTAGAGCTTTTATTAAATACAAAAACAACAGAAAACAGGAACTGGCTATGGGCATCTTTTTAATAGGTTTAGTCCATGAAATCATCCGGAAAATGAAGGAAAACATATAGAAAACATGGGCGAAGATGTAGAAAATAAGCATGGATCATCAAAAATTACTGATATGTTTGGGTCGTGTCATTCTTCAACCCCACATATTCACCCTTGTCGTAACAAACTAGATCCTTGGCACAACTAGGGTCCCAATCCATCTCTGTGACCCCACCCGAGACACCACTACCTTCACCAGACCCGCCGGGGTAAGTTCACAAACAGCTCCCACGCACGTTGATCGCATCCATGACTAAACTAGGTAGTATATCCGAGAATATGTGATAAGGAATAAGGTACTTATGACCCGTCCGACCTATACCAGAACCTTTGGTTGACGCTAAGATACGGCGTTGGACAAGCTACGAAACATTTGTCATAATCCTTGCTTTCTTGTACGATGGAGCCTCCACAACAATATTCAGTCTGTGGTTCCACCGACAGCCAATCATTCATAAAAGAAATATATTTGAATGCAGTTGATACGAATACGATTTGTAATTTCTTTGGAAATTAATCCATTGGACATGCAAGAATGAACTTGCCTTGAGATTGAGATATAGTGTAGTTTGAGAACTCCGGGTTCTGAAAATCAACATCATTGTATGGTAAGACAATGTCTGAAAACCAATGGCATGATATTATGCATAAATGATATACCCTGACAAACCCTATTGTTTTGAAATCATTTTGAACACGATTCCCAATTTAATGGGTATTAATTCCATTTCACAAAGATTTATAACGAGGAATAATTATGAGTGATTTGAATTTGAAATATTTCATATAATTGAACTTTTATGACTATTTTACCAATTTAGGTTATTAGTTCAAATCATGTACACTTAAGGATCTTTGAGATTTGATTTTAAAAACTATTCAAATTATTTTCACTTAAGGATCTTTGAATATTTCACTAAAGTATTTTTTTAGAAATCATATAAAATTTAGAATCGAATTCCTCATATTTTTAGGAGTGTGCGGAATATTTTATTTTAATTTTTGGGTGAATAGAACTCCCTGGAATGATTTTTAAAGTTGTAGGGACTAATATGTAAAAACTGGTAATTGAAAATTACCAAAACACCCTTCTGACATGTGGGTCCAGTCACTTAAGTGAAAGGTATGGGTTAAAGACCCTAGCCCCAGCTGTAATCCTCGCTCCTCTCTCCCTTGCTCTCTCGCTGGCCTCGATCCCCTCCTTTCTCGCGACTAATATCGCTGCAGCCGTCGCCGTCGTCCTCCGGTGTGCTCCGACCTCCTTCGCCGCCGCAGTAGGGCTCAAACTATCCGCCTCTCTCCGCTCTACAATCATATCCAGGTCAATCTAGGTTTCTTCCCCGGATTTGACCTCGCGCATCATCTATACTGCACCTAGGGTTTCGGTGAACTAACGCGATTCATGGCGTCACCGTTCTGGCTTCTTCAGGGATCTTCTTCGATGTTGACATGGCCCTCCATGGCGCTGCCGTGGTGCTGTGGTACCAGCTATGTCTGGTATCCCTTGCTGCCATGATGGGTGCCGCCATGGCTCTGATAACCACTGTGCTCCACTACATTGTCTCGGCACTGTGTCTTCTTCGCCGTCATCGAGCTCACGGGTACGCCTCCCCTCCGTTCCCTCTCTTCCTCTAGCTCTGCTCTCTGGCCCTCTCTCACATAGGGTTTCCCCTGGTACTCACTGGCGTAGGACTCGATCTATCTTAGAAAAATGGTTCTAGATTTCTAGGTTTAGGCTTAGAAGAACATGTCTTCCTCAACTGCTGCTTTGGAATTTTCCTCTAAGTCCACACTTCTGAATTTTCTAAAGAACTACATATTGTGACTGTTCTTTGTTGTTCTTGGGCTATGACTAGTGTTATTAGTGCTCTGTGATAGCTTTGGGATATAATTCTATGCTTGCAACTAGATGTAGTTGGTCTTGCCCTCAACTGAATTTCTATCAGTTAGTACTTGTAGTTTCTACTGATTTTTCTATACTATATCTAGCATAAGTCCTAGTATTAACATCTATGTTGCTTCAATAGACTGGTAGAGAAAAGGATGGCCCTTTTCTTTTAACCCTACTGCTATTGAGGTGTTTTGTGCACCTCTTTAGTCAACTGTGCAGGTGAATAGTGTAGATCTTATGATCTGTATCATTTTGTGTAGGCTTGGTTGCTCTACATTCCTAAAGAGTGTTTGCAAGTGTCCTAGTGTGTTAGCTTAGAAAATATTGAATGATTTTATTTTCTTTCTAGTGAAGGTTCTTTGATCAGTAATCATACAGATTTCTAGTGCTTGCCCTTCTCTACTCCTGGGTCACTATATCCGTATGTACTACTTCCTTGTGAAGATTTTTTCAATAAAATTTTCACTTTCTTGTGTCAAATTCCTTGAGTAAATTACTAGTGAATATATGAATTGCTCAGTTAGGAGACATGCATGATGATACCTCATGTGGAGTGTACACATGCATATTTTTCCCTCTTGAATGCTTTCATGTACCCGTGTTGGATTTCTCTAAGCTTAGCTATGAACAAAGCGTCTCCTATAGATAAAAACAGATACTACTGGCCCCTAATGTCATATGATGATTCCCCAGGCCTGGCTGGATAACATGGCCCCAAATTTCGGATGCCAAACACTCTCCGGAAATACTTTCTTCTCTCTATGCCAATGCCAAGGATGGCTTTCAACCAGTGATGACAGTAACCTGGCATATGCATGCTCTTCCACACCAAACTGTCAGAATTCACCTGATGTATACAGTGTAGCTTGGTCTTCTGGATTTTGATAAACCTTCTTCTTGTGGCTAGCCTGCTGCTCCTAGCTACTTGACCTAGTTCCTAGTGCTACAGATTGAACTTGCTGGTATGACTATGTGATCTACTGCTGCTATGATGTTGTGAAGAAATCGTCGTCGGCTGATAGGCCCTATTTATAGGGTTTTATAGTTATCTAGGGCATGACACCTACATAAATGCATGCTATGGTAGTGCCGATGTCATGTGGGTCCTATGGACCTAGTTTCAATCTTCATAGATGGTTGGTGCTATTGTTGACCTTCTCCATGTGAGAAATGGATGCATATGTAGGTGCTATGCACCTAGAGATAGAAATAGCTCATTGCTATGATTGGTTGTTTCTCTACTGGACCTGAGCCTCAATCTATGCCCTCTTGTCTTTGTGATCCATGATGACATGGATTTTCTTGCAGGTTTTGGCCCTGATGACCCTATATCTTTATTTTTGTGATTTTTCCTTAATCATTTATCTTATTGTTGCCCCTAAGGACAGCTGGCTGGGGATGTTTCCCTTATTCATCTTCCAATTGTGCATGTTTCTATGTGTTGTTGTTATTGGACATTGGTATTGTCCTTACTTACTAGTTCCTAATGTCTTGCTTCTCCATTAGTGCCGATATTTGTCCAATTACTGTTGTGCCTTGTTCTGTCCTGGTACTTGTCTTCTTGAGCTCAACGTGGCACTGTAGCATATCTGGCACACTACAATGTTGATGATTTTGTCTCGATACTTGTTGTGTTGTGGATGGCATGTTCTTGCCATCCAATCTTGCTAGAATTTGGGGTCTTCACTTCCTAGCACTAATATTGATCATTGTATTGTTATTGTGGCATCCAATTGGTTTTTATTTGTCTACTGATTTCACTGTGCTTCTTACTAGGATCTTCCGTTGCTTCTAACTTGCTTTTTGGCTTTGAGCTTTGATGTCTTCATTTGTCACTCACCCAATACTTGATCAAATTGATATTGATCAAGCTTCTAAACTATCCAACATCAAAATGCCTCACCCTAAGGGTGCTGGAAATATTTTAACGTCTACCCGTTCTTCTGTCTTTGCTTCTGTGCAGGTTTGAAGATCTTCCAAGTCTTGAAGAATTGTAGATAGGTTTAGGTAGCTTCCTATGTAAATTTCATTCAATTTTGTAATTTGAATTCAATTGTCATACTATTGTACATAATACTTAAACGAAATTAATTTTTTTGTTTGATTTCCTCTCAAACTTGTCCTTGTGTATTTTAAATTCTGTTTGAATTATTTAAATTTGTAAATACTAATTTTTATGATATTCAAAAATTCAAATTTGAATTCAAATCTCAACTTCGTATACACTCAAGTGTAGGTTTATAAAACATAAGAAGTGGAAGTGAACCTCTAAGATAGAAGATCAAAATCCATCTTAGGTTTTAGAAACCAAAGCTTAAAGAAAAGAGAACCATATCCCCCCTCGATCAAAATCTGCGAGTAGTCTCCCACTCCTTGAATAGATCCAGAAGTTAACTTCTTCATCACACTTTGAACAAAAGCGTGAAAGAAATCTCAAAATCTAAAATGCATCCAATGCAAGGGTGAAAAGACTTAAAACTAGCCCCACTCGACTCTCTGAACTGCGGGATCTCATAGTTTTTGATGTTGAAGGTTTTGTAGGTTTCTCTCGTATAGAGAGGTATAAAATTTACCCATTTTGTTTTATATTACCTTTTTTTTAAATGATGTTTCTCTGCATTATTTTGTAGTGCTCGTCGTTGTGAATCCAACAAGCCAAACATCATCGAAAACATAGTCTGTATGCAAAAGATATGGGCGTTTTCGTAATAGCGTTTCTGCAGTTTTACAGGCTTCGGTAGTACCGATACTAGCTTTGTTTTAGCTGCTAAGACGCAGAGGCTTTGTGTCTCGAACCTGGTTGGACCGGCCACGTGAATCTGGGCATAACAGATTCATTTCCAGGGAACCTATTTAAGGGGCATTCTTCCCCAATAATTCCCTAACCATTCGAGCAAGTTTTCACCTAAATTGTTGAGCTCCACAAGCTTTCTATCTCTGAATCCCTACAATGATTATTGCTTCCAATTTAGGAAAAAGAGAGAGGAGATCTAGATATGTAGCTCGACCAATAAATTCCTCCTCTTTGTGAGGGGAACCTATTAGATCTAGCTCTTGGGTTCATTTGTTTACTTGTTCTTCCTCCCATCTTACTCCATAGCATTAGTTACTTCGGTGATATGTGAGAGTGAAGAACTTTGACCAATTTGTGTGGTCTTGCCATTGCATTAGGTTCATCGGTTTGAGTTCTCCACAGTGATACATAGAAGGGAAGTTTGAGAAGTTCGTTACTTTTGGTGCTTGGACCGAGTGCTTGGTACTATAGGGACATTGTGTACCCTAGACAGTTAGTTTTTGGAGCTTGAGGAAATAAAGTCTAATTAATTTCCATAGTTTAAGAAAATATTCGTGTGGTTTACAAAACTATTCGTGTTGTCTTTAAAATTCTTCGCGGCGTAAAAAATGTTCATAAAACTATTTGCGCGGTACACAATAATTGTTCAGGGTTTAAAATAATTATCCATGTTATCTACTCTATTCTATTCTATTCTATTCTATTATATTCTATACTAAAAGCAATATACTGAAGTCTAATAGAGCCACCACGTTAAGCCATATCATCATAATTATTTTAACCGTTGGATCTAAAATTAACCATAAAGATTTTATCAAGTGGTTAAGTTAAGAGGTGTTACGTACATTTAAATGTGTACAAGAAAAACGTTATGTCACGTAAAGTACAGAACATGTTAATCCACATCATCCAACATAATTTGGAGACTTAGATCTAAATCTTATGGCTCAAATATGGAAAGTACGTAGTGTTGTGTATTAAAAAAAGAGGGGAAACTGATCACGTTGCTTTTTCAAACGGCCAGCGCTAGGCGTAGGTCCCCCTAAAATTGCTAAATCTGGGTCCCTCGTGAGCCCTCAGATCTTCATCCAATGGCTAGAATCAGCACATCACGGTTTTACATTTTAGCCCCCTGTTTTCCGGATATAGAACCCGCACTCCCTAGCAGCCTCACTTAAAACGAAAGGGTATATTGTGTTGCCCCCGGTCATCTCGATAATTACAGCAAAACTGCCATTGCAATAAATTCACTTGTATCGCAACAAAAATTATCACCCCGTATACAAAAAAAAAGTATTGCAACATTTTTTTCCAAAACAAATCAAAAAATAAGTAATGTTATAAAGAATAGTTAAACAATGTGTTTATTGCGTTGCAACAAAAAAGTTTAAGTAATTCAACAAAAATCACAACTTATTGCAACAAATAAAATTATTTGCATCAATTAAAAAATTGGTAGGCAACAAAATAATTTTTCACTGTTCTAGTTGCAACAAAAATTATCCCATATTTCAACAAAAAAGTAAATCGATAGCAACAATAAAATCATATGTTTGCAACATGTGAATAAGTGCATAAACATATCATTCGAAATGAATTCTAATAGATATATAAGCATTTCCTACAAAATCATCCAGAAAAACATTGCAACATCTCGCTTGTGGTTTCTCAGCAAAATACGTGTGAAGTTGTTACAATTTTTAAAGACGTACGCAACATATGAAGGAAATACTTAGCGTTTACATGTTTGCACGTAGTGGGATGTTGGAAAAAATTTGATACGAAAATTGGGCTAAACAGCCAAATTGCTGCTAATTGGGCCTAATAATCAGGCAGGCCGGCCCAAAAAGGCTCTCACGCACGAAAAGGAGCTAGCCAACGCAAGGGACCTACGCTAGGATGCGTTAGGTCCCCCTAATATAAGTGTTTTATTTTTCAAGCCGGGGAAAACTTGGACTTCTTTTTGATTTGTGTCGTACTAGGAGACTAAGCTTAACCCTTTCAACGACCTGATGCAACCAAAAAAAAAGAATAGACTTGGGCGTCTTGGAAGCGGGCGTGTTATATCGGGAGATTTGCCCTGCCTTTTACCGAGAACACTCACAAAAAAAGTCCTACAAATAGATCTTAGTTCTACAGTTCTGAAGTACCAAACATTTTCTATGGACACACCTTCCGAGCCTTACTTGCATCACGAAAAACACACCTACATGTCGGAAAAAACACACCACATACTAAACATGCATGTTATGAGATCGATCGATCTTATTTGTTGCGGAGCGTAATTATTTCTTGGCTACGGGTTGTTTCATTCTGGTGCATGTCAGGCGGGAGCATGTCCTTTTTTCTAAGCTGCTACATAGACGTTTGATCAGTCATATATCATGTACTCAGGAAATGTTGCACAATACAAAGTTTGACGACTTTACTAATTCACATAGCTCATCGGTTTGCAATCCCTGCGCTGATATCTAGATGTAATATATTCTTCATGGATGTTAATTTGAATATTATATCAAAACAGCCACACACACAAAATTTCAATAATCGAATGACAATTAAATACAAACATGAAAAGAAAATAATGTTTTACTTTAAAATACATTCAAGTTCATGTACCGCGTCATTACATATATGTGGCATGATCAAGGTAGTGAAGCTAGATTAGCAAACATATGGTTCCTATTCCCGCAATCGATAAAATTAACTTATCAATATGTGAAAAAATGAGGTGATTAAACGTGCTCTTCTTTGTTTTAAGCAATGGTTTACAACCTTTAGATTTGTAAAACAATACTGAAACCATATTTATTTAATTATGAAGGGTAAAACTACGCCCATAATAGATGAGTGTTCATATACAATAATGGAAGAGCTTGATCGTTGGATAGAGGAATAAAAAAAATCATCCTTCAAAGAAATACAATGAAGTGCACTAGTGGAGAACGGGGCTTTTGCTCACTGGCGAGCACCCCTTTCGCCCCGGCTCGGCCACCACCTAGTGCAAAAGGCTGCAGAGGTGGGGCCGGGGCGAGCAGGGCGCGTGGTGGAGGGGTCTTTTGCCCCGGTTTGAGCCACAAACCAGGGCTAAAGGCCCGCCACCAGCAGCTTGCGTCGTGGGGGGATCTTTTGCCCCCCACCACTATATAAACCCTGTCAGCTCTCTCCTGTCCTCACGCCACTCACTTTGGAGGACATATTCTAGTTGTGTGGTGTGTGCTCACTTGTTTTTCCCTCCTATGCACATGAGGTGTTCGATGAAATGCCCGGGAGAATAACGCCATCTCAGCTCGCAGAAAACAATCATGATTTAATTTGTCCGAGCCACACTTAATTAAATAAGCTTTCTCGTCCTTCTTTCCTCCTCGGTCGAGGTACCAACTTTAACCTTTCATATGTCTATGTAACATTGGTCATTTCTCTATTCACAGTGTTCTGTAGCAGTTCTTAATTAATAATCATATAATGCAGATGAACCGGCAATGGATGTATGCTGACCGACGCTCTGCCGCGTTCATGAAAGGCGTGGGTTATTTTCTCGAGGTGGCCCAGGCAAACAAGCCGAAAATTTTTATGTGTTGTCCATGTGCTGTATGTAGGAATGAGAAGGAACACTCTTCTCACAGAGTGATCCACTTCCACCTGTTTCAATCTGGTTTCATGCCCGGCTATAATTGTTGGACCAAGCAGAGAGAAAAGGGGGGTTATAATGGAAGACAACAAAGAAGAAGAGAATGATGACAACTATCATGACATGTTCCCTGAATACGGTGCCGGTACTGGAATGGAAGATAACAATGAAGTGGAAGCAGAATACCGGGCACCAGATGAGCCCATCGATGATCTTGGCTAGGCTACGGATGCAAATACAGAAAGCGAGATTGAAAATGTGAGGGTGAAGTTCGACCAGATGTTAAAGGATCACAAAATATTGTTGTATCCAAATTGCGAAGACGGGCAAAAAAAGCTGGGCAGCACACTGGAATTGCTCCAATGGAAGGCCGAGAATGGTGTGACTGACAGCGGATTTACAAAGTTGCTGCGAATAGTGAAGAAGAAGCTTCCTAGAAACAATGAATTGTCCGACAATACATACCACGCAAAGAAGCTTGTATGCCCCCTAGGATTATACGTGGAGAAGATAGATGCCTGCATTAATGACTGCATCCTCTACCGCGGTGAGAAGTACAAGAATTTGGAACAATGCCCGGTATGCACTCATTGCGGTATAAAATCAGACCAGACGACCCTGGCGATGTTGAGGGTGAGCGCCCTAGGAAGAGGATTCCTGCAAAGGTGATGTGGTATGCTCCTTTAATACCAGGGTTGAAATGTTTGTTCAGAAACAAAGAGCATGCCAAAATTTTGCGATGGCACATGGAAGATCGTAAGAAAGACGAGATGTTGAGACACCCCGCTGATGGGTCGCAGTGGAGAAAAATCGAGAGATAGTTCCCGCACTTTACATGTGACGCAAGGAACTTATGGTTTGTTCTAAGTACAGATGGCATGAATCCATTTAGTGAGAAGAGCTGCAACCATAGAACCTGGCCTGTAACTCTATGTATCTATAACCTTCCTCCTTGGTTGTGCATGAAGAGGAAGTTCATTATGATGCCAGTGTTGATCCAAGGCCCAAGACAACCGGGCAACGACATTTATGTGTACCTAAGGCCATTAGTCGATGAACTTTTACATTTATGGCATGAAGAAGGTGAACCTGTGTGGGACGAGCACGGACAAAAAGAATTTAACCTACGAGTGTTGTTGTTCGTAACCATCAACGATTGGCCTCCTCTTAGTAACATTTCTGGACATACAAACAAGGGATACAATGCATGCACACATTTTTTAGATGACACCGAAAGTGTATATCTGGATAAATGTAAGAAGGTTGTGTACCTCGGGTATCGTCGTTTTCTTCCGCGCAAGCACCCCTTTAAAAAAGCTGGCAAGCATTTCAATGGTGAGGCAGATACCCGGGAGACGCCTATCCTCCGACCTGGTGATGATGTATTTGATATGGTGAAGGATTTGAAAGTAATCTTTGAAAAGGGTCCGGGCAGACAAGCTGTTCCGAATGACGCTGACGGACACGCACCCATGTGGAAGAAGAAATCTATATTTTGGGATCTACCCTACTGGAAAATCCTAGATGTCCTCTCTGCGATCGACGTGATACACCTGGCGAAGAATCTGTGCGTGAATCTGCTAGGCTTCTTTGGCTTGTATGAGAAGTCAAAAGATACATCTGAAGCACGGCAGGACCATCAACACACGAAAGGACGAGACGGCAAGAATCCTGAGCAGTTTCAAGGTGGTCCTGCCAGCTACACTCTTACCAAGGAAGAGAAGGAAATCTTTTTTGAAGCACTAAATAGTATCAAGGTCCCGTCTGGCTTCTCGTCGAATATAAAGGGAATAATAAATGTGGCGGAGAAATTTTTCCAAAACATGAAGTCTCATGACTGCGTTGATGACACAATTGCTTCCGATTGCGTTGAGGGGGATTCTACCAGAAAATGTTGGACTACCCATTGTGAAGTTATGTGCATTCCTCAATGCAATTTATCAGAAGGTAATCAATCCAGAAAGTCTATCAGCGTTACAGACAGATGTGGTCCAATGTCTTGTCAGTTTCGAGTTGGTGTACCCACCATCCTTCTTCAATATTATGACACACCTCCTAGTTCACCTAGTCAAATAGATTACCATTCGCGGTCCTGTGTTTCTATACAATATGTTCCCCTTTGAGAGGTTCATGGGAGTCTTAAAGAAATATGTTCACAGCCGTGCTAGGCCAGAAGGAAGCATCTCCAAGGATTATGGAACATAGGAGGTAACTGAGTTTTGTGTTGACTTTCTTCCAGACCTTAAGTCGATTTGTGTTCCCGAATCGCGGCATGAGAAAAGAATGAGTGGAAAAGGCACGCTAGGAAGGAAAGAAAAGATATTTATGGACGAACATTCTTTCACTAAAGAACACTACACAGTTCTACAAATGTCCACCTTGGTTGCTCCTTATATCGAGGAACACAAGAATATTATACGGTCCAAAAACCCGGGGCTGTCTGAATCCTTGATTAATGATGAACACATGGATAGTTTCAGCGCCTGGTTGCAGACAAAACTCATGAATAACAACATAGTTGGAGATCAGATCTACTTGTTGGCCAGGTCACCATCTTCGACTATACTGACTTTCCAAGGGTACGAGATAAATGAGAATACATTTTACACGATTGCACAAGATAAAAAGAGCACCAACCAGATTAGTGGTGTCCGTTTCAATGCAACCTAATACAATGGGAAAAAGGACACATATTATGGTTACATAGAGGAGATATGGGAATTTGATTATGGACCTAATTTTAAGGTCCCTCTGTTTCGGTGCAAATGGGTTAAGATAACAGGAGTAAAGGTAGAGCAGGAGTACGGAATGACAATAGTGAATCTCAACAATCTTGGGTATAGAAACGAATCATTCGTCCTAGCCAAAGATGTGACTCAAGTTTTCTATGTGAAGGACATGTCTACCCAACCGAGGAAAAAAAATAAGAATGCTACTACATCATGCGGTGAGCCGAAGCGGCACATAGTTCTTTCAGGGAAAAGAAACATTGTGGGAGTGGGGGACAGGACAGACATGTCAGAAGATTATAATAACTTTGAAGAAATTCCGCCCTTCAGAGTGAAAACTGACCCAAGCATCGCGTTAAATAATGAAGATGCTCCATGGCTACGGCAGAAAAGTGAACAATAGCGGCACTAGTTGGTGATAACGTATTAAACCTTCATGTTGTATGTAATATTGCTAGACTATTTTGTAATAATGTATACAACATTACAAATTATCATATCATGTGTGAAAACATTACAGGTCTCTTCCTCTTCTTCTTCCTGCTCTAGATGGCGTTTTAAAAATTGTTACCTGTTTAAATAGTTAGAATAATTATTTTTTTAAACAGGAAATGTATTTTCAATGTTTATGCAATTTTAAACACTTTTCTTATTGAAAGTTTCTCCAAATTCAAAACCATTCATAAACTAGGTTTTTTAAAATGTTTGAAATTCAAAAATTGTTACTAGTTTAAATAGTTAGAATAATTATTATTTAAAACAGAAAATGTATATGAAATGTTTAAGAAATTTTTAACACTTTTCATATTGAAAGTTTCTCCAAATTCAAAACCATTCATAAACTAGGTTTTTTAAAATGTTTGAAAATTCAAAAATTGTTACTAGTTTAAATAGTTAGAATAATTATTTCCTAAAACAGAAATTGTATTCAAAATGTTTATGCAATTTTAAACACATTTCATATTGAAAGTTTCTCCTAATTCAAAATCATTTGTAATGTAATTTAAAAAATATTTGAAAAAGTATTTGAAACAAGGCAGGAAAAAAAATGGCGGCAGGACAGAAAAAACGAAAATTTTGGCATTTTTGCCCCGGTTCGTGTTACCAACCGGGGCAAAAGGGGGAGGTGGGCGGGAAAGCGAGGGCCCACTGTCTTTTGTCCCGGTTCGTGTTACCAGCCGGGGGAAAAGGCCCCGCCTATATAACCCTAGGCGGAGCAACCGCCCTGGGCGAAGGCGCAGAATATCCTAAGTCCCCGACGACGAGAACCAGAACGACGTCGTTAGGCTGCCCGATTTTCGCCACCGGGGATCCTCGCCGCCGCTCCTCGCCTCCTCTACGCCCGCGCCCGCGCCCGTGCTCCTCCACGTCTGCGCCTCCCGTCCTCCTCCGCGGGCCTCCTCGCCTCCTCCCGCGCCCAAGCCCTCCTCCTCGCCGCCGTGCCCTCCTCCTCGAGGTGGAGATCGCCTCCTCGCCGCCGTCCCCTCCTCCTCCACAATTGTAATTTTTGTTTTAGTTAATTAATTTAATTACATTGTTAGTATTAGTGTTAGATTAATATTAGCACTGTTAGTAATATCTGATGTTAGTATTAGGTACTGTTAGTACCATTAGCTCACTTAGAGAGAAAAATTAGTTTAGGTATTAGATTAATTAGAGAGAAAAAATTAGTTTGAGGTTTAGAGGAAAATTTGGGTCTTGGACTTAGAAAAAAATTAAGTTTTGGACATAGCTATTTTTTAGTATAATTTTTTCTTTTTCTTAGTACAATTATAGCTATTAGCTATTTTTTTCTCAGTATCATTAGCTATTAGCTATAAGTACCATTAGCTATTAGCTTTTAGCTATAAGTACCATTTTTTTTCGTAGTACCATTAGCTATTAGCTTTTTTTTTCTTAGTACCATTAGCTATTTTATTAGTACATTAGCTATTTAAGTATGAGGCACACAGACCGATGACCATCTTATTCCTGTTAAGAGGAGGTACTACAGGCGGTGGTGATCCGGGGAAAGGAATGCGAGGGTTTATGGACTTCTTTGAAACTAAATAACGTCACATATGTAATATTATATGGTTGGTGAGATCCGAATGAAGTTGAACCCTTTGTGCAGATTCGTAATGGTGATATTCCTCAGAAATCCCGTCCGGGGTTATGAAGAATGTCGCCGTTATGGATGTGCACAAAAAGGTCTAATTTTTTCGGATCTCACTACATTACATATATGATTTTGTTTAGTTTTAAAGATGTCCAGAAACCCTTCCTCCCCCCGCATCGCCATCACGTGTACTACCTCGTAACAATCACAAAATGTGAAGGTCCAACTTCACAAAAAATTAGTTAGAGGTTTGGAGAAAATTGATGAAATTTTAAGCAATTTTGATGAAATGGATGCTATTAGCTATATTTTGATTAGATTATATGCAATTGTTGCGAACTGATGAAATGGATGCTATTATTTAGTGCGACTATGACAATTACTTATGATGTTATATATTTTTGTAGCCATGGCGAGAGCTCCACGACGCAGTGCACGAGTTGCCGGTGGGCGCGGCCCCGTCCGCGTCGAAGAAAACATAGTCGTACCACGTGGTGGACGTCGACGTGGACGTCCACGTGGATCGCGTACAGCGCGTGGACGTGGTGGCAGCTTAGCCATCAAGGAGGAGAAAGCGCGCCTCCAGCTCGTGGACGTGGACGCGGAGCACGGGGGGCAGCACGCGCTATACGAGTGGCAGCACACGCTGCACGGGGGGCATCACGCGGTGCACGGCGCGGCGCTGTTGCTGTAGCGGAGGAGGCTGTGGCGGAGGAGGAGGAGGATGACGGTCTCCGACTACCGGAGTTCTACGTCCACCTGTTCCACCCACTGCGGAACAGACTTCGTCTGCCGCAGAAGATATCGGAGATCCTCCTCGAGCGCGGCGGGCCCTTTAGGTTCAGACTCCAGTTGGAGGGCTGCCACAACGGGCCCTTTCACGTGGTCCTGCAGCGATGTGACGATGACATCTACCTGCGCCATGGGTGGAGGCAGTTCCAGCGCATGTACAACCTGTATGTGGGCAACATGCATGCTCACATTCAGGTACATCAACGACGACACGGAGGACGACGTGCTGGAGGTGAAGATCTTTGACGGCACCCTACTCCAGCCCCGCAGCTGCCAGGATAGCTCGTCTGATAGCAGCTCCGCTTCCGAGCCTGACGAGTCTAACTCCGGCGAGTCTAGCTCGGGCAAGGCTGCCTCCGATGCAGAGGCGTAGTATGTTTGTGTCGCTCTATGCTTATGTCGCGCTATGTATATGTCGTACTATGTTTAATTATGTCATCGTGTCGAATAATATTTGTATTCGTGGCAGACTATATGTTTATGTTATTGTTGGTTTTCATCTGTGTTTTTGTTCGATAATTTTTCATCTTTCTTACTATAAATGTTTATTATTTGAAAGATCATTGAATTTTTAGTGCACTTGAAGTAATGCACTTGAAGTATTAGTGCCGTTGAAGAAAAATATAATTTTTAATCTTCTAGAGAACAGGAAAACAGAAAAAAAAACCCGAGAACCTTTTGCCCCGGTTGGTGTTACCAACTGGGGCAAAAGGGCACCGGCCTGATCGCTGAGCAGAGCCCACGTGTGCACCCCTTTTACCCCGTTTGGTAAGCCCACCGGGGCATTAGGGCGACCTTTAGCCCGAGTTTGGCAAACCCGGTTGGGAAGCCGGGGCATAAGCCCCATCCCAACCGGGGGTAATGCATTGTTCTCCACTAGTGAGTGGTGGCCGGTTTGAAGATGCCACGTACTCATGTTACACGACATAATAATGGATGTGATCCAAAATGTAGAATACTTTATTAAACATTGGATGATATTAAGGCAATTATTAAAAAATGGAGAAAACATCGCTACATTTTTTAATTGTAATGCAAGATATGGATAAGTAGGGGCGATTCACAAAAGAATGATATTAAAATTGATCAAAAACATATTATTAATTTAATATTAATTTTTAAAAAATATCAACAAAAACGGTCAGTGATACATCTTAACAGAAATGTATGTGTCTCAAATGTCATATATTATATCCACACTTAAAATGTAAAGTATCACCGAACCAAAGTAGTAAACATGGATGAAAAGTGATTTCATAAGATGACGCTAAATGCTTATTGTGCAATTCCCTCTTCTCAGCAAGAATGTTTCTTCAGTTTCCTAAGAATATTTTGCACACCTATATTAATCGGTTGAACCATATCAGTAAAGTGCAAGAACTAAGATATCTCCATAATCATATATAGGGTGTTTCTTAACCACTGTAGACCATGATTAATAGATCTTGAATACTATACCTAGCCGGCATCCGGTGACATTGTAATTATTATCTGGAAATCAACTAATATACAGGGATGTATAATTGGGGGTATTAGTGATGCACTGGTGTAATATCACATAATAATGCATGCCAGCTTAGTATGTGAAATTAGTTCTATGGTTCGATCTAATATCGCCACGTACAAAGAGTACATATTCATCGATATGATTTTTTAATCTTGAAGTAATCATTTCCCACGAATTAAAGAACATAAAGGAGGTTTGCACACACATTATTTTCTGTTCACAATTAAAAGTTTGCTGACTATGGAACTATATTAACCTTAATTGACAATATAAGTATATATATGAAATACTACATATATTTTCTTGACATTTCAGGTTGCTGCCCACGCATTTGCGAGGGCCACCATGCTAGTTGTCTTAAAGAACGAAAAGAGAAAAAAGAAAGCATGAAGATAACAGAAAAAAGGAATGAAATAAAAACAAAACAAAAAATAAAATAATTGACTCTAGGTATCTTTCATATGTGGCAAGACGGATCGTTATGAATTTAAGTGTGATGTATGTACCTTCACTCGGTATAATGTGAGAGAGTAATAAATTTTGGCAAACTAAGAATTAGCAAAATAGTTTACTTAGTTTATAGTGTCACGACTCAACATCATAATTGGCAGCCACGTCCCACGTCCCACGTCGCCCCCCGCGCGGGCGACAGGGACGAACCCTAGCCGCCGCCGGCCAGGCCCAACCCCCTCCCTCCCCCTCCCCGCTGCTGCCGAATGGCGTCGCCAGGCAAAGCCTGGGCGCTGGCGGCGGCGGGGGATCTCCTTCTCCCGTTCATGGAGGCGATGGCACGGGCCAAGTGGCCATGGCGGGCGGCGAGCTCGGTGAGGGGCACCCCGGCGCGGCTTTCGCTGCGTGGAGACCTTGTGCTGGAGTGCAGACGGGCGATTGCCCCCAACGGAGGTGGTGGCGGCTTGAGCTCTATTAGGGTTTCGGGAGACGTCGTCGATATGGCGGAGGCGGCGTCACGTCAGAATAAGGGTGCTGGAGCTTGATCCCCATCTCGACAAGGCCACTTGTGGTGGCGCCGGCGAGCTGCTGGCCTGGTATCCTCTCAGATCCGCGGATCTGGGGAGGATGGTCTCTCCGGGCGCGATCATTTCTCGACTCTGCCGTGGAGCTTCGGGAGTCGGAGGGCTGATGTTGCTGTTGTCTTGCACTCGGCTGACCGTGGTGGCGAGGGACTGGAAGGGGATGGTACAACCGCCTTCCTCGTTAGGGTTCGTTATGGTCTGTTTTTGAGTTACGACTGTCGCGTCTTGAAGCTTCTTTAGGCCGGCCATGGTGGCGAGGGGAGGAGGCAGCTCCACGTGGCATCGATGGTTGGGACCTACCGCTCGGGGATCTTGGACTGGAGGTTTTGCTTGGTCTTCCCCATCTCCTGCATGCCCGATGATCTGGAAAAGTCTCTTAGCTCTTACTCCTCGGGGTGGGCACTCTTGCGGTGTTCAAACCCCAATGTGGCAAATGTGGCGGCGGTGACTAGATGGTGTCTGAAGATGTGCTGCTTCTGGATCCGGTCCCTGTACTTGGGTGGTGGTGATGAGAACGATGGGCTTGATCGTGATTTGGAAGTACGGTGTGTGGTTTTGGGTCCATGTTGTATTTTCCTTTTTTTGTGGAGTCGTTTGTAATCGGTTTCGCCATGGTTGAAATTCCATTAGTTGTTATCTCAAATAAAAAAGTTTATAGTGTCACGTGTAATGTCTAAAAAATCTTAGAGTCAGTGTGGGTTTATAACATCCAAGCAATATATTTGACTTCATTTTTCATCTGTAGAAGCGCTGGTTCGCCCTTCACATGCGTTGAGACCGCTGGCTTGGTCCATCTCTCGGCCCATATAGGCCATAGTTGTTCGCTGAGCACATTATACCGAGTGAAGTTGCGCACATCACACTCAAATTTAACCCTCAAAAACTTAAATTTGGAACGATCCATCTTGCCACCAACACAAATATTCAATGGTCTTAAAACTCCCTAGCAGCCTAACTTAAAACGAAAGGGTATATTGTGTTGCCCCCGGTCATCTCGATAATTACAGAAAAACTGCCATTGCAATAAATTCACTTGTATCGCAACAAAAATTATCACCCCGTATAAAAAAAAAAGTATTGCAACATTTTTTTCCAAAACAAATCAAAAAATAAGTAATGTTATAAAGAATAGTTAAACAATGTGTTTATTGCGTTGCAACAAAAAAGTTTAAGTAATTCAACAAAAATCACAACTTATTGCAACAAATAAAATTATTTGCATCAATTAAAAAATTGGTAGGCAACAAAATAATTTTTCACTGTTCTAGTTGCAACAAAAATTATCCCATATTTCAACAAAAAAGTAAATCGATAGCAACAATAAAATCATATGTTTGCAACATGTGAATAAGTGCATAAACATATCATTCGAAATGAATTCTAATAGATATATAAGCATTTCCTACAAAATCATCCAGAAAAACATTGCAACATCTCGCTTGTGGTTTCTCAGCAAAATACGTGTGAAGTTGTTACAATTTTTAAAGACGTACACAACATATGAAGGAAATACTTAGCGTTTACATGTTTGCACGTAGTGGGATGTTGGAAAAAATTTGATACGAAAATTGGGCTAAACAGCCAAATTGCTGCTAATTGGGCCTAATAATCAGGCAGGCCGGCCCAAAAAGGCTCTCACACACGAAAAGGAGCTAGCCAACGCAAGGGACCTACGCTAGGATGCGTTAGGTCCCCCTAATATAAGTGTTTTATTTTTCAAGCCGGGGAAAACTTGGACTTCTTTTTGATTCGTGTCGTACTAGGAGACTAAGCTTAACCCTTTCAACGACCTGATGCAACCAAACAAAAAAAGAATAGACTTGGGCGTCTTGGAAGCGGGCGTGTTATATCGGGAGATTTGCCCTGCCTTTTACCGAGAACACTCACAAAAAAAGTCCTACAAATAGATCTTAGTTCTACAGTTCTGAAGTACCAAACATTTTCTATGGACACACCTTCCGAGCCTTACTTGCATCACGAAAAACACACCTACATGTCGGAAAAAACACACCACATACTAAACATGCATGTTATGAGATCGATCGATCTTATTTGTTGCGGAGCGTAATTATTTCTTGGCTACGGGTTGTTTCATTCTGGTGCATGTCAGGCGGGAGCATGTCCTTTTTTCTAAGCTGCTACATAGACGTTTGATCAGTCATATATCATGTACTCAGGAAATGTTGCACAATACAAAGTTTGACGACTTTACTAATTCACATAGCTCATCGGTTTGCAATCCCTGCGCTGATATCTAGATGTAATATATTCTTCATGGATGTTAATTTGAATATTATATCAAAACAGCCACACACACAAAATTTCAATAATCGAATGACAATTAAATACAAACATGAAAAGAAAATAATGTTTTACTTTAAAATACATTCAAGTTCATGTACCGCGTCATTACATATATGTGGCATGATCAAGGTAGTGAAGCTAGATTAGCAAACATATGGTTCCTATTCCCGCAATCGATAAAATTAACTTATCAATATGTGAAAAAATGAGGTGATTAAACGTGCTCTTCTTTGTTTTAAGCAATGGTTTACAACCTTTAGATTTGTAAAACAATACTGAAACCATATTTATTTAATTATGAAGGGTAAAACTACGCCCATAATAGATGAGTGTTCATATACAATAATGGAAGAGCTTGATCGTTGGATAGAGGAATAAAAAAAATCATCCTTCAAAGAAATACAATGAAGTGCACTAGTGGAGAACGGGGCTTTTGCTCACTGGCGAGCACCCCTTTCGCCCCGGCTCGGCCACCACCTAGTGCAAAAGGCTGCAGAGGTGGGGCCGGGGCGAGCAGGGCGCGTGGTGGAGGGGTCTTTTGCCCCGGTTTGAGCCACAAACCAGGGCTAAAGGCCCGCCACCAGCAGCTTGCGTCGTGGGGGGATCTTTTGCCCCCCCCACCACTATATAAACCCTGTCAGCTCTCTCCTGTCCTCACGCCACTCACTTTGGAGGACATATTCTAGTTGTGTGGTGTGTGCTCACTTGTTTTTCCCTCCTATGCACATGAGGTGTTCGATGAAATGCCCGGGAGAATAACGCCATCTCAGCTCGCAGAAAACAATCATGATTTAATTTGTCCGAGCCACACTTAATTAAATAAGCTTTCTCGTCCTTCTTTCCTCCTCGGTCGAGGTACCAACTTTAACCTTTCATCTGTCAATGTAACATTGGTCATTTCTCTATTCACAGTGTTCTGTAGCAGTTCTTAATTAATAATCATATAATGCAGATGAACCGGCAATGGATGTATGCTGACCGACGCTCTGCCGCGTTCATGAAAGGCGTGGGTTATTTTCTCGAGGTGGCCCAGGCAAACAAGCCGAAATTTTTTATGTGTTGTCCATGTGCTGTATGTAGGAATGAGAAGGAACACTCTTCTCACAGAGTCATCCACTTCCACCTGTTTCAATCTGGTTTCATGCCCCGCTATAATTGTTGGACCAAGCAGAGAGAAAAGGGGGGTTATAATGGAAGACAACAAAGAAGAAGAGACTGATGACAACTATCATGACATGTTCCCTGAATACGGTGCCGGTACTGGAATGGAAGATAACAATGAAGTGGAAGCAGAATACCGGGCACCAGATGAGCCCATCGATGATCTTGGCTAGGCTACGGATGCAAATACAGAAAGCGAGATTGAAAATGTGAGGGTGAAGTTCGACCAGATGTTAAAGGATCACAAAACATTGTTGTATCCAAATTGCGAAGACGGGCAAAAAAAGCTGGACAGCACACTGGAATTGCTCCAATGGAAGGCCGAGAATGGTGTGACTGACAGCGGATTTACAAAGTTGCTGCGAATAGTGAAGAAGAAGCTTCCTAGAAACAATGAATTGTCCGACAATACATACCACGCAAAGAAGCTTGTATGCCCCCTAGGATTATACGTGGAGAAGATAGATGCCTGCATTAATGACTGCATCCTCTACCGCGGTGAGAAGTACAAGAATTTGGAACAATGCCCGGTATGCACTCATTGCGGTATAAAATCAGACCAGACGACCCTGGCGATGTTGAGGGTGAGCGCCCTAGGAAGAGGATTCCTGCAAAGGTGATGTGGTATGCTCCTTTAATACCAGGGTTGAAATGTTTGTTCAGAAACAAAGAGCATGCCAAAATTTTGCGATGGCACATGGAAGATCGTAAGAAAGACGAGATGTTGAGACACCCCGCTGATGGGTCGCAGTGGAGAAAAATCGAGAGAAAGTTCCCGCACTTTGCAGGTGACGCAAGGAACTTATGGTTTGTTCTAAGTACAGATGATATGAATCCATTTAGTGAGAAGAGCTGCAACCATAGAACCTGGCCTGTAACTCTATGTATCTATAACCTTCCTCCTTGGTTGTGCATGAAGAGGAAGTTCATTATGATGCCAGTGTTGATCCAAGGCCCAAGACAACCGGGGCAACGACATTTATGTGTACCTAAGGCCATTAGTCGATGAACTTTTACATTTGTGGCATGAAGAAGGTGTACCTGTGTGGGACGAGCACGGACAAAAAGAATTTAACCTATGAGCGTTGTTGTTCGTAACCATCAACGATTGGCCTCCTCTTAGTAACATTTATGGACATACAAACAAGGGATACAATGCATGCACACATTGTTTAGATGACACCGAAAGTGTATATCTGGATAAATGTAAGAAGGTTGTGTACCTCGGGTATCGTCGTTTTCTTCCGCGTAAACACCCCTTAAGAAAAGCTGGCAAGCATTTCAATGGTGAGGCAGATACCCGGGAGACGCCTATCCTCCGACCTGGTGATGATGTATTTGATATGGTGAAGGATTTGAATGTAATCTTTGGAAAGGGTCCGGGCAGACAAGCTGTTCCGGACACGCACCCATGTGGAAGAAGAAATCTATATTTTGGGATCTACCCTATTGGAAAATCCTAGATGTCCTCTCTGCGATCGACGTGAGGCACCTGGCGAGGAATCTCTGCGTGAATCTGCTAGGCTTCTTTGGCTTGTATGAGAAGTCAAAAGATACATCTGAAGCACGGTAGGACCAGCAACACACGAAAGGATGAGACGGCAAGAATCCTGAGCAGTTTCAAGGTGGTCCTGCCAGCTACGCTCTTACCAAGGAAGAGAAGGAAATCTTTTTTGAAGCACTAAATTGTATCAAGGTCCCGTCTGGCTTCTCGTCGAATATAAAGGGAATAATAAATGTGGCGGAGAAAAAATTCCAAAACATGAAGTCTCATGACTTCCACGTGCTGATGACACAATTGCTTCCGATTGCGTTGAGGGGGATTCTACCAGAAAATGTTCGACTACCCATTGTGAAGTTATGTGCATTCCTCAATGCAATTTCTCAGAAGGTAATCAATCCAGAAAGTCTATCAGTGTTACAGACAGATGTGGTCCAATGTCTTGTCAGTTTCGAGTTGGTGTACCCACCATCCTTCTTCAATATTATGACACACCTCCTAGTTCACCTAGTCAAATAGATTACCATTCTTGGTCCTGTGTTTCTACACAATATGTTCCCCTTTGAGAGGTTCATGGGAGTCTTAAAGAAATATGTTCACAGCCGTGCTACGCCAGAAGTAAGAATCTCCAAGGGTTATGGAACAGAGGAGGTAACTGAGTTTTGTGTTGACTTTCTTCCAGACCTTAAGTCGATTTGTGTTCCCGAATCGCGGCATGAGAAAAGAATGAGTGGAAAAGTCATGCTAGGAAGGAAAGCAAAGATATTTATGGACGGACATTTTTTCACTAAAGAACACTACACAGTTCCACAAATGTCCACCTTGGTTGCTCCTTATATCGAGGAACACAAGAATATTATACGGTCCAAAAACCCGGGGCTATCTGTATCCTTGATTAATGATGAACACATGGATAGTTTCAGCGCCTGGTTGCAGACAAAACACATGAATAACAACATAGTTGGAGATCAGCTCTACTTGTTGGCCAGGTCACCATCTTTGACTATACTGACTTTCCAAGGGTACGAGATAAATGAGAATACATTTTACATGATTGCACAAGATAAAAAGAGCACCAACCAGATTAGTGGTGTCCGTTTCAATGCAACCGAATACAATGGGAAAAAGGACACATATTATGGTTACATAAAGGAGATATGGGAACTTGATTATGGACCTAATTTTAAGGTCCCTCTGTTTCGGTGCAAATGGGTTAAGATAACAGGAGTAAAGGTAGAGCAGGAGTACGGAATGACAACAGTGAATCTCAACAATCTTGGGTATAGAAACGAATCATTCTTCCTAGCCAAACATGTGGCTCAAGTTTTCTATGTGAAGGACATGTCTACCCAACCGAGGAAAAAAATAAGAATTCTACTACATCATGCGGTGAGACGAAGCGGCACATAGTTCTTTCAGGGAAAAGAAACATTGTGGGAGTGGGGGACAGGACAGACATGTCAGAAGATTATAATAACTTTGAAGAAATTCCGCCCTTCAGAGTGAAAACTGACCCAAGCATCACGTTAAATAATGAAGATGCTCCATGGCTACGGCAGAAAAGTAAACAATGGCGACACTAGTTGGTGATAACGTATTAAACCTTCATGTTTTATGTAATATTGCTAGACTATTTTGTAATAATGTATACAACATTACATATTATCATATCATGTGTGAAAACATTACAGATCTCTTCCTCTTCTTCTTCCTGCTCTAGATGGCGTTTTAAAAATTGTTACTTGTTTAAATAGTTAGAATAATTATTTTTTTAAACAGGAAATGTATTTTAAATGTTTATGCAATTTTAAACACTTTTCTTATTGAAATTTTCTCCAAATTCAAAACCATTCATAAACTAGGTTTTTTAAAATATTTGAAATTCAAAAATTGTTACTAGTTTAAATAGTTAGAATAATTATTATTTAAAACAGAAAATGTATATGAAATGTTTAAGCAATTTTAACACTTTTCATATTGAAAGTTTCTCCAAATTCAAAACCATTCAAAAACTAGGTTTTTTAAAATGTTAGAAAATTCAAAAATTGTTACTAGTTTAAATAGTTAGAATAATTATTTTCTAAAACAGAAATTGTATTCAAAATGTTTATGCAATTTTAAACACATTTAAATTGAAAGTTTATCCTAATTCAAAATCATTTGTAATGTATTTTAAAAAATATTTGAAAAAGTATTTGAAACGAGGCAGGAAAAAAATGGCGGCAGGACAGAAAAAACGAAAATTTGGGTATTTTGCCCCGGTTCGTGTTACCAACCGGGGCAAAAGGGGGAGGTGGGCGGGAAAATAAGGGCCCACTGTCTTTTGCCCCGGTTCGTGTTACCAGCCGGGGGAGAAGCCCCCCGCCTATATAACCCTAGGCGGAGCAACCGCCCTGGGCGAAGGCGCAGAATATCCTAAGTCCCCGACGACGAGAACCAGAACGACGTCGTTAGGCTGCCCGATTTTCGCCAGTGGGGATCCTCGCTGCCGCTCCTCGCCTCCTCTACGCCCGCGCCCGTGCTCCTCCACGTCTGCGCCGCCCGTCCTCCTCCGTCGGCCTCCTCGCCTCCTCCCGCGCCCAAGCCCTCCTCCTCGCCGCCGTGCCCTCCTCCTCGAGATGGAGATCGCCTCCTCGCCGCCGTCCCCTCCTCCTCCACAATTGTAATTTTTGTTTTAGTTAATTAATTTAATTACATTGTTAGTATTAGTGTTAGATTAATATTATCACTGTTAGTAATATGTGATGTTAGTACTAGGTACTGTTAGTACCATTAGCTCACTTAGAGAGAAAAAATTAGTTTAGGTATTAGATTACTTAGAGAGAAAAAAATTAGTTAGAGGTTTACAGGAAAAAATTTAGGTCTTGGACTTAGAAAAAAGTTAGGTTTTGGACTTAGCTATTTTTTTAGTACAATTTTTTCTTTTTCTTAGTACCATTAGCTATTTTTTTTCTTAGTACCATTAGCTATTAGCTATAAGTACCATTAGCTATTAGCTATAAGTATACCATTAGCTATTAGCTTTTAGCTATAAGTACCATTTTTTTTCGTAGTATCATTAGCTATTAGATTTTTTTTCTTAGTACCATTAGCTATTAGCTAGAGGCATATTTTAGTACCATTAGCTATTTTATTAGTACATTAACTATTTAAGTATGAGGCACACAGACCGATGACCATCTTATTTCTGTTAAGAGGAGGTACTACAGGCGGTGGTGATCCGGGGAAAGGAATGCGAGGGTTTATGGATTTCTTTGAAACTAAATAACGTCACATATGTAATATTATATGGTTGGTGAGATCCGAACGAAGTTGAACCCTTTATGCAAATTCGTAATGGTGATATTCCTCAGAAATCCCGTCCGGTGTTATGAAGAATGTCGCCGTTATGGATGTGCACAAAAGGGTCCAAATTTTTCGGATCTCACTATATTACATATATGATTTTGTTTAGTTTTAAAGATGTCCAGAAACCCTTCCTTCTCCCGCATCGCCATCACGTGTACTACCTCGTAACAATCACAAAATGTGAAGGTCCAACTTCACAAAAAATTAGTTAGAGGTTTGGAGGAAATTGATGAAATTTGCAGCAATTTTGATGAAATGGATGCTATTAGCTATATTTTGATTAGATTATATGCAATTGTTTCGAACTGATGAAATGGATGCTATTAGTTAGTGCGACTATGATAATTACTTATGATGTTATACATTTTTGTAGTCATGGCGAGAGCTCCACGACGCAGTGCACGAGTTGCCGGTGGGCGCGGCGTCGTCCGCGTCGAAGAAAACATAGTCGTACCACGTGGTGGACGTCGACGTGGACGTCCACGTGGATCGCGTACAGCGCGTGGACGTGGTGGCAGCTTAGCCATCAAGGAGGAGAAAGCGCGCCTACAGCTCGTGGACGTGGACGCGGAGCACGGGGGGCAGCACGCGCTGTACGAGTGGCAGCACGTGCTGCACGGGGGGCATCACGCGGTGCACGGCACAGCGCTGTTGCTGTAGCGGATGAGGCTGTGGCGGAGGAGGAGGAGGAGGATGACGGTCTCCGACTACCGGAGTTCTACATCCACCTGTTCCACCCACTGCGGAACAGACTTCGTCTGCCGCAGAAGATATCGGAGATCCTCCTCGAGCGCGGCGGGCCCTTTAGGTTCACACTCCAGTTGGAGGGCTGCCACAATGGGCCCTTTCACGTGGTCCTACAGCGATGTGACGATGAAATCTACCTGCGCCATGGGTGGGGGCAGTTCCAGCGCATGTACAACCTGGATGTGGGCAACATGCTCACATTCAGGTACATCAACGACGACACGGAGGACGACGTGCTGGAGGATAAGATCTTTGACGGCACCCTAGTCCGCCCCCGCTGCTGCCAGGATAGCTCGTCTGATAGCAGCTCCACTTCCGAGCCTGACGAGTCTAACTCCGGCGAGTCTAGCTTGGGCAAGGCTGCCTCCGACGCAGAGGCGTAGTATGTTTGTGTCGCTCTATGCTTATGTCGCTCTATGTATATGTCGTACAATGTTTGTGTCGTACTATGTTTAATTATGTCATCGTGTCGAACAATATTTGTATTCGTGGCAGACTATATGTTTATGTTATTGTTGGTTTTCATCTATGTTTTTGTTCGATAATTTTTCATCTTTCTTACTATAAATGTTTATTATTTGAAAGATCATTGAATTTTTAGTGCACTTGAAGTAATGCACTTGAAGTATTAGTGCACTTGAAGTATTAGTGCCATTGAAGAAAAATATAATTTCTAATCTTCTAGAGAACAGGAAAACAGAAGAAAAAAAACCGAGAACCTTTTTCCCCGGTTGGTGTTACCAACCGGGGCAAAAGGGCGCCGGCCTGATCGCTGAGCAGAGCCCACGTGTGCACCCCTTTTACCCCGTTTGGTAAGCCCACCGGGGCATTAGGGGGACCTTTAGCCCGAGTTTGGCAAACCCGGTTGGGAAGCCGGGGCATAAGCCCCATCCCAACCGGGGCTAATGCACTGTTCTCCACTAGTGAGTGGTGGCCGGTTTGAAGATGCCACGTACTCATGTTACACGACATAATAATGGATGTGATCCAAAATGTAGAATACTTTATTGAACAATGGATGATATTAAGGCAATTGTTAAAAAATGGAGAAAACATCGCTACATTTATTAATTGTAATGCAAGATATGGATAAGTAGGGACGATTCACAAAAGAATGATATTAAAATTGATCAAAAACATATTATTAATTGAATATTAATTTTTTAAACATATCAACAAAAACGGTCAGTGATACATCTTAACAGAAATGTATGTGTCTCAAATGTCATATATTATATCCACACTTAAAATGTAAAGTATCACAGAACCAAAGTAGTAAACAGGGATGAAAAGTGATTTCATAAGATGACCCTAAATGCTTATTGTGCAATTCCCTCTTCTCAACAAGAATGTTTCTTCAGTTTCCTAAGAATATTTTGCACACATATATTAATCGGTTGAACCATATCAGTAAAGTGCAAGAACTAAGATATCTCCATAATCATATATAGGGTGGTTCTTAACCACTGTAGACCATGATTAATAGATCTTGAATACTATACCTAGCCGGCATCCGGTGACATTGTAATTATTATCCGGAAATCAACTAATATACAAGGATGTATAATTGGGGGTATTAGTGATGCACTGGTGTAATATCACATAATAATGCATGCCAGCTTAGTATGTGAAATTAGTTCTATGGTTCGATCTAATATCGCCACGTACAAAGAGTACATATTCGTCGATATGATTTTTTAATCTTGAAGTAATCATTTCCCACAAATTAAAGAACATAAAGGAGGTTTGCACACACATTATTTTTTGTTCACAATTAATTGTTTGCTGACTATGGAACTATATTAACCTTAATTGACAATATAAGTATATATATGAAATACTACATATATTTTCTTGACATTTCAGGTTGCTGCCCACGCATTTGCGAGGGCCACCATGCTAGTTGTCTTAAAGAACGAAAAGAGAAAAAAGAAAGCATGAAGATAACAGAAAAAAGGAATGAAATAAAAACAAAACAAAAAATAAAATAATTGACTCTAGGCATCTTTCATATGTGGCAAGACGGATCGTTATGAATTTAAGTGTGATGTATGCACCTTCACTCGGTATAATGTGAGAGAGTAATAAATTTTGGCAAACTAAGAATTAGCAAAGTAGTTTACTTAGTTTATAGTGTCACGACTCAACATCATAATTGGCAGCCACGTCCCACGTCCCACGTCGCCCCCCGCGCGGGCGACAGGGACGAACCCTAGCCGCCGCCGGCTAGGCCCAACCCCCTCCCTCCCCCTCCCCGCTGCTGCCGAATGGCGTCGCCAGGCAAAGCCTTGGCGCTGGCGGCGGCGGGGGATCTCCTTCTCCCGTTCATGGACGCGATGGCACGGGCCGGGTGACCATGGCGGGCGGCGAGCTCGGTGAGGGGCACCCCGGCGCGGCTTTCGCTGCGCGGAGACCTTGTGCTGGAGTGCAGACGGGCGATTGCCCCCAACGGAGGTGGTGGCGGCTTGAGCTCTACTAGGGTTTCGGGAGACGTCGTCGGGATGGCGGAGGCGGCGTCACGTCAGAATAAGGGTGCTGGAGCTTGATCCCCATCTCGACAAGGCCACTTGTGGTGGCGCCGGCGAGCTGCTGGCCTGGTATCCTTTCAGATCCGCGGATCTGGGGAGGATGGTTTCTCCGGGCGCGATCGTTTCTCGACTCTGCCGTGGAGCTTCGGGAGTCGGAGGGCTGATGTTGCTGTTGTCTTGCACACGGCCAACCGTGGTGGCGAGGGAGTGGAAGGGGATGGTACAACCGCCTTCCTCGTTGGGGTTCGTTATGGTCTTTTTTTGAGTTACGACTGTCGCGTCTTGAAGCTTCTTTAGGCCGGCCATGGTGGCGAGGGGAGGAGGCAGCTCCACGTGGCGTCGATGGTTGGGACCTACTGCTCGGGGATCTTGGATTGGAGGTTTTGCTTGGTCTTCCCCATCTCCTGCATGCCCGATGGTCTGGAAAAGTCTCTTAGCTCTCACTCCTCGGGGTGGGCAGTCTTGCGGTGTTCAAACCCCAATGTGGCAAATGTGGCGGCGGTGACTAGATGGTGTCTGAAGATGTGCTGCTTCTGGATCCGGTCCCTGTGCTTGGGTGGTGACGATGAGAACGATGGGCTTGATCGTGATTTGGAAGTACGGTGTGTGGTTTTTTGGGTCCATGTTGTATTTTCCTTTTTTTGTGGAGTCGTTTGTAATCGGTTTCGTCATGGTTGAAATTCCATTAGTTGTTATCTCAAATAAAAAAGTTTATAGTGTCACGTGTAATGTCTGAAAAGCTTAGAGTCAGTGTGGGTTTATAACATCCAAGCAATATATTTGACTTCTTTTTTCATCTGTAGAAGCGCTGGTTCGCCCTTCACGTGCGTTGAGACCGCTGGCTTGGTCCATCTCTCGGCTCATATAGGCCATAGTTGTTCTCTGAGCACATTATACCGAGTGAAGTTGCGCACATCACACTCAAATTTAACCCTCAAAAACTTAAATTTGGAACGATCCATCTTGCCACCAACACAAATATTCAATGGTCTTGTTCCTCTCAAAAAAAAAAAAAAATTAATGGGAGTATTATTTAGTAATTGGGTGCTTGCGTGAATTTTACAGCTTACTGAAAATTTGATGGTAGCTTCGGACGTATTTGTACATAGATAGGAAGATGCGTTTCTAGTCCACTCGGCCCTAACTGCTGAAATTTATAGGGTACGCCGGCGACTTGTCGGGACCGTTGAACAGCCCAAAGTGCCTCTCCGTCTCGTGGCCCTCCTTCAGGTTCTCGTTGAACATTGCGAAAATATAGGTCTCCAGCGGCCCCGGCCTTTTGGGCGTGCCATTGCCGACGTGGTTGATCAGGTTTTGGTTGTACGTCTGCGCGTTGGCGACCGTCGCTCCGGCGCCACCATCGGACGGCCACCCGCTCTCCGAGACCACGATGGGCACGCTGGGCGCACCCGCCTTCTCCATGGCCGTGTACAAGGCGTCGACCATGGCGTCGAAGAGGTTCGTGTAGGTGAGGCCGTTGTAGTCGCTCACCGTCATGGTGCCCGGCTGGAACGTGGCGTAGCTGAGAGGGATGTCCGTCGGGCTATCGATGTAGGCGAAGTAGGGGTACACGTTGGCCAGCAGCGGCGCGCCTGTGCTCGCCAGGAACCTCACGACCTCCGTCATGTAGTCGTCCTTGAATGCACCGTCGGATGGCGGCGAGGAGGACGCGAGCACACTCATCTTGACCGCGGTGGACACCTTGATGTCGCCGCGGCCGGCCGCCAAGAGAGCCATGTTGAGGTTCTGCATGGCCGGCACGATGCTCCCTGTGTTGGCGTCGGGAACCTCGTTGCCGGCGGTGATGTACCTGATGCTGACGCCTGGGTAGGGGATCACGTTGTCATGCACCCAGGCGGATGCGGCGTCGGGGCCAGAGGCGAGTGCGGCGAGGTTCTCGTTGCCCACGTCCATGAGGAGGCCGATGCCGGTTCCCTCGAGGGCCCGGAGCGTTTCTTGGTCCGGGGCGTAGATGCGCATGGATCTGATCCCGTTGGACTGGTAGAACTGTACGACGTCGGTCCTGGACGGCAGGTTGTCGCCGAGCATCCCGTTGCAGACGCCGATGGACTGCGCTTCTGCATATCCATGGAAGATCAGGGGAAACAGTTAGTCTTGCGAACGTGTTCTGTTTGACGCCGGTGATCAGAGATATGTAGGTAGCTTACCTGTAGGGATGGATACCAGGAGTCCGACGACCAACGCAGCAGCAAGCGCGGAGGCGGAGCACGCGTGTTGCCGCGCCATGGTCATGGTCGCGCAGCTTAGTTGCTTCAGGTGGCTAGGAAGCAGTTGACGAACGTAGTCAAACTCCTGACCGGTGGCGTCCCTGGGCGTACCGTGCAGGCAAACCGCATATATACTGACGAGCTTGGAGATGTTTTGGGGAGTTGCAGGTTCGTAGTTAGTCAACTGTGACTTCCAAACAGGGGAGTTCCTAGTTAGGATTCAGGTGCGAGGTGCAATTCGGACGTGATCATGGAGCATTTTGTTCCAGACCACACTGACAACAAATGTAAAAGAAAAGGCAGAAAGAATCAAAGCATTACCATTACCTACAACCTACACCCTCTGATGTTGCGTGTTTTACTTTTTTGGCAGACACACTAGCCGATGCAATCCCAGCGTACTTTTCTTATAATGTTAGCATTTAATTACTTTTATTTTCAATTCCGTAATCCCAGTCACATCGTGGCACAGACCTGGCTCTCTTGTTTTCCATGGCAGCCTTCTCTTGCAAGATGCATTCCTCTGAATCTGTCAAGTTTAGCCCCACTTGTTTATGGTCAATCTAACTCCTACGGATCCATTTTTAATGTATGTGAGCGACGGGAAGACTTAGCTGCTACTCCGGTGTTTTTTTTTCCGCCCTAGTCTCTCGCGACTCCCTGGCGATCGCGAAACCCTAGGTGCTGGATCCATTGAGACGGCGATTGCGATCGTGGTTCTCGAAATCTCTGTGCCTATTCTCTCAACATCATCCCCCCATCGCCCTCGGTGCGGATTTTTCGTTTTTCTAGGGTTCGGGGTGATCTAGGGGTGTTCCTGGCAACACCGCCCACCCTTGGACCTAGGGATGTCGGAGTACGTGCTGTAGGAAACCAGGAGGGGGATGATCGGAGGATGGAGACAGTAGGGGGTGCGGCGCTTCTCGCCGATCCGCAAAAGAGCGGTGTCCCGACGGAGCCGCACATCTTGGATCGGGGGAAGGAGAAGACAGGCTCGTCAAGCGACGGCGAGCACGTGGAGAAGATGCTGGCGCAGCTGCGTCTGACGGCCACCGAATTTCAGGCGGTGGTGATGGATGATGTGAACGATCTCGGGCTGATCGACTCCGACAAGGCCTTCTTTGGGAAGGTTCTATCCCCGAACGTTCTTCACATCCAGACGATCTCGGCGGCGATGCGACCAGCGTGGGGAAACCCTAAGGGGTTGTTCTTCCACCCTAGTGGCGAGAACCTATTCATCGCGGAGTTTGCTGCGAAATCGGATCGGGACCGGGTGATGGAAGGATCGCCGTGGACAGTAGGGCGGCATGCGGTGTTACTGCAGGACTACGATGCGGATCTCTCGCCGCAGCAAGTCAAATTTGATAAGTTGGCATTATGGGCCAGGATATTGGCGCTTCCGAGTCGCCTGATGAACTCGACAAGAGGGATGGAGATTGCTAAGCCAATCGGCCGTGTTCGTAAGATTGATGCGGATCCAATGGGTCGCTGTTGGGGAGGTTTCATGCGACTGAGAGTTGAGATCGATACGTCGAAACCACTGCTTCGGGTGGTCACGATTTTCTCAACAAAACTGCAGAAAACGGAGTGTTTCTCGATCATGTATGAGAGGCTCCCGCTGTATTGCTTTTCGTGTGGTCTCATTGGCCATACGTCGTTGGCGTGCCCGAGCCCAGCTGAAAGGGAGGGCGATGGTCTGCTACCTTATGCAGCTTCCAGACTATCGGTGGATGAGGTGTTCAAACGGATGGGTACTAAATCCGGATCATCAGGGGGCTCTTCTTCGTTCCCAGAAACCAAGGTACCATCGGGGGTTTCTGCAAACGATGGTCGAGCAAATGAGAAAGGAGTACATGCACCTCAGGCCAACTACGGGGAACAGGAGGCTTCATCACCTCTAAAAGGAGGGGAGAGGGATGGAGGACGTGGCCGTGGCCGTACTGGGAGGACACAGGGACGTGGCAGAGATGGAGTTGGCAAGGACTTGTTTAAAGCCAAGACAACTAAGCAGATGGCTACAGGTCAGAAACGGAAAGCAACTAAAGGTCTTCTCAATGACCAACTGGCTCTTCAGGCCCCTCCCGTTGCTACAGATGCTCTCGCAATTGTGCTAGCAAAGCCAGCCCAGCTTGGTTCTGAGGGAAACGTCGAGGCAGAGAGCTCGGACTCACATAAGAAACAACGGACTTCTACAGATGGATCGGCGGATCAGGCGGAGACTGCAGTGCAGTCCCGCCAGACGCAATGAGTATCCTCGCTTGGAACTGTCGTGGTTTGGGCTCGGACGCGACAGTTGGCGAGCTTCGCTGGTTAGTGAAGACATTCCGACCCGAGATCCTCTTCTTGTCTGAAACCAAGATGTGGGATTCTAGAGCAAAGAATTTTATGTGGTCTTTGGGCTACAGTGGTTCGTTTGCAGTCAGTTGCGAGGGCCGTGGTGGCGGTCTTGCGCTATTTTGGAAGCAACCCTGGGCAATGACTCTCCGCGGTTTTAATAGTCATTTCATTGACATGATTGTTTCAGCAGAGGGAATGGAGCCGTGGCGAGCTACCTTTATTTACGGTGAACCTCGACGTGTGCTACGACATGTCTTCTATGCCATGCTATGTCGACTACACCGTGAATGGGATGGACCTTGGATTTGCTGCGGCGATTTCAATGAGGTTCTAGTCAGTGATGAGCATTATGGCTCGAGGGGGAGGTCTGAAACTCAGATGGAGCTATTTCGCGAGTGTCTTGATACTTGCAACCTAGTGGATCTGGGCTTTACGGGGCCGAAATTTACCTGGTCGAACAGACAGGATGCTCAGTGTAATGTACGGGTTCGACTTGATCGAGCAGTGGCCAATGGTGTTTTCTCTGACCGTTTTGAGTTATGCTCGGTGGAGAATCTAATCACCACTACATCGGACCATTATGCTATATTGATCCGTCTTCATGGCAATATGCCGAATGTGCTCAATGTTCCTGTCACCCAGACCTTCAGGTACGAGGCAACATGGCGCCGGGCTGCAGACTACGGTGCAGTGGTGTCCGCGGCGTGGCAGAGCCGAGAGGAGGGACAATGTGCGCTCCAGGCCACATGTTCGAACTTGTCACGTATGGCAGCATCGCTCAAAGGATGGAGCAAAGTGGCTTTCGGATCAGTGAGTCGACAGATTCGGAAGTTGGAAAGGAAGCTACAGGGCCTTCGCCTAAACATGATGACTCACAGTTCCCTCGAGGAGGAGAAGAGAGTCGAGCAGCAGCTCTGTGAGCTTTTTGAACGGGAGGAGCTGATGGCGCGGCAAAGGTCTCGTGTCGAGTGGCTGCGTGAAGGAGATCGGAACACAACCTTTTTCTTTGCTAAAGCATCGGCTCGAAAGAGGAACAACAAGATTACTGTTCTTACCCGTGATGATGGTTCTGTTTGTTCTGAACAGACCGAGATCTTGGGGCTCGTTCATCGCTTCTATGAGAGGCTGTTCTCAACCGAATCTTTTCGGTCTATGGAAGAGGTCACCGATGCTATACCACCCAAGGTAGATGAAGCCATGAATAATGATCTGTGCACACCTTATACTGATGTGGAAATTAAGGAGGCACTCTTTCAGATGGGCCCCACAAAGGCCCCAGGGCCTGATGGGTTTCCCGCGTTATTCTACCAGACTCATTGGGATTTGATACATAATGATGTATGTGATGCTGTCATGGGTTTTTTGAGAGGTGATGAGATACCGGAGGGTTTTTGCGATTCCATCATTGTCCTCATTCCGAAGGTATCTAATGCTAAACATCTATCAAAATTTCGCCCTATTAGTCTCTGTAATGTCTTGTACAAAATTGCTTCCAAAGTTGTGGCTAACAGACTGAAGAAGATTTTGCCTGACATTTGCTTCCAAAGTTGTGGCTAACAGACTGAAGAAGATTTTGCCTGACATTGTTTCGGAGTATCAGAGTGCATTTGTTCCAGGGCGCCTTATCACTGATAGTGCTCTTATTGCTTTCGAGAGTCTGCACACCATTAGACGCCAGAAGAACAAATGCCCGTATTTTGTGATGAAAATAGACATGATGAAGGCCTATGACCGTATTGAGTGGGAATTCCTTCATGGTTGTCTGGTTAAGCTAGGCTTTGCAGCTGATTGGATACAGTCAGTTATGCGGTGTGTTACTTTGGCAAGATATGCAGTGAAGGTTAATGGTGATCTTACTACACCAGTGGTTCCATCACGGGGCATACGCCAAGGGGACCCTATCAGTCCATATTTGTTCTTACTGTGTACGGAAGGATTATCTTGTCTTTTGCAGAAGAAGGAGGGTCTCGGTGAACTACAAGGATTACATAATGGTAGACGAGGCTCCTCTATATCACATCTGCTTTTCGCAGATGACATTATTTTCTTTGCTCGCAGTGATGAACGGAGTGTGGATACGATAAAATCAGTTCTTGATACTTATTGTGAGGCATATGGTCAAAAGGTTAACCTTCAGAAGTCCTCGGTTTTCTTTGGAAGCAAGTGTCTCGAAACGATCAAAACACGAGTGAAAACTCGGTTAGGCGTGGACAGTGAAGTGTTGCAAGACAATTACCTTGGTATGCCCACGGAGATTGCACGGGCTGCAACATCTTCCTTTAATTTCCTCCCGGAACGGGTGTGGAAGAGTGTCACGGCCGTTTCTAACAGACCGTTGTCGAGGGCAGGTAAAGAAACATGGCTGAAAGCCGTGGCTCAGTCCATCCCAATCTACATAATGAGTTGTTTTCAAGTGCCTATTCAAACATGCGACAAATTGAGAAGCACTATTGCAAATCATTGGTGGGGCTACGAGGATGGACGAAAGAAAATGCACTGGCGTTCGTGGGAGTGGTTATCTTCTCCTAAGTTTCTTGGTGGAATGGGATTTCGTGATTTTCCTCTCTTCAATCAGGCTCTTTTGGGGAAGCAGGCATGGCGTCTAATCACGGATCCAACGTCACTTTGTGCACGAGTTCTAAAGGGCAGGTACTTCCCTAATAGAGATTTCATCTCAGCTTCTAAACCGCAGGGTTCTTCTTTCACGTGGCGGTCTATTCTACACGGTAGGGACCTGGTTCTGAGAGGAGCTAGATGGGGTGTTGGGAACGGTGCAAGTATATCCGTTCTAGCTGATAACTGGATACCTGGTTTCCCGCCTGGGACCTTTGAGCCTCTGGTGGCTCTCGAGGAGAACACAATGGTAGCTTCATTACTTAATGACAGTGGCGATGGTTGGGACCCTGTCAGACTGGCCACTGTTTTCCATGATGACCTCGCGAAGACGATCTCATCGATCCCCGTAAACAGACACGGTGGCGAGGACTTCTTATCATGGCCTCTGGATAGGTTTGGTAACTACTCTGTGAAATCCGCCTACCAGTTGGCCAGAACTGATGCTTTTTTCACCAAAAGAGCAAGGACGGGTCAGGGGTCCTCGTCTGATCAAGACTCGAACAAGAAGGCATGGAAATCTTTGTGGGCGATCCAATGTCCAAACAAAATGAAGGTGGTTCTGTGGCGTCTAGCTCACGACTGCCTGCCAACGGGGTATCAACTGCGGCATCGTCAGATCCCGGCTGATAGCCGCTGTTGCTTCTGTGGGACGGAGGAACGAGTGGTGCATACCTTCCTTCGGTGCCCCTTCTCGACGGCTGTCTGGGAGTCAGTCTGTGTTACTTTCCCGATGAAGCTACAACGACGGCACGTGGAGGACGCAGGGAAGTGGTTGTTTGAGTTCCTTGATAGAGAATCATCCATCTCGGCAATGGCTATGGCTGTCACCTGTTGGCATATTTGGGAAGCCCGTAATGACACAAGGAATAATGGAGCTTCTCCTCATCCAGGCCGAGTTGCGGCAAAGATCATAGCCTATGTCAACTTGATCTTGCAATTTAGTTTCAAGGGGAAGACGGATGGCAGGAGCAAGATCAACAAGCCGACGCCACGCTGGAGTCCACCGCCGGCAGGCGCGGTTTGCATGCGTGTTTACGCGGCTTTGTTCCCACGGGAGGAGAGGATGGGCTGGGGTGCTATAGTCCGAGATCACAAAGGAGCCTTTATCCTTTCGTGCAGTGAGAGCCTCGAGAACTACCCGGCTCCGGAGATTGCAGAAGGCCAAGCGAGTCACCGAGCTTTGCTCATGCTTAAGGAACGAGGTTTCCAACAAGTAATTGTGGGTTCTGACTGTCTTAGTCTAGTCCAGCGCCTTGCTTCCTCGGCTACTGACCGGACCCTGGCAGGCACAGTGGTGAAGGAGATCAGAGAGGTGGCGAGTAGCTTTCAACGCTGCTCTTTCAAACATGTTTGTTGCAATGCAAATGTCGTAGCTCATGTCCTAGCTTGTTCTTCGGAACGCAATTCGTGTAAAATTTCTATTGGTGTGGTCCCTGATCTTATTAGGGCTGAACTTTGTAATGACATTATTCCGTCAATAAAGTACGATAATTAGCTTAAAAAAAAATTAGATTGTGCTTGGATCAGAGCTGCTGCAATATTACCTGGAGTAGAATCACCTGGATGGTACATTGCCTTGGCCGTCTTCCCACACCCTCCGCCCCCAAAAGAAAACCGCGAAGCCGGCCGTGAAACCCAGGTCCATCGTGCCACAGCCGCCGCAGCCACGCGTCACCCAGACTCTGGAGGCTCACCGGGAGCTCCGGCCCTTCCTCCCTCGCTCGCTGCTTCGTGCAGCCAGATGCCAGAAGAACAAGGCAGCCATATGGCTGACAAGGAATGGAACAGGCGGCCTGATCCGATCTAGTGTCGGGCGAGTGTGACGCCTCGACCGACGTCGTCCTGCGGATTCCCGGAGTACTGTAAATACGTATTCATCTTTTAGAAGCGTGCTTCCTTTTACACGCGTGTGTAGGAAGGTTTAATCAATACCATGAAAAATGATGGTGTCTTGTTTGGTGTAGTATCTAATTTACCGGTTAATTTAACATCCATTAAAATTCTCCGAGGGTCATCAATTTATAACTATCCCATACACTTGACTGTTTGGGTCATTGATGCAGGAACAATAGGAGGTTGGGCTGTGTCGAGGGACGACCTAGACATATTCAAGGGCAAATATGACTAGCAATCGAGCACCATAATCTAGCGGCAACAACAAATATTATGTTGTGTCCAACTCACTAGTAGAAAAAAGGCCTTCGGTACGCCAGCATCAGTCCCCAAACGTCGCGCACCGTGACTAATGAGTCTTTAGTCCCGGGTCGGGAGGAGACCCGCGACAGAAGGTCATACGTCGCGGGTTGGGAAGCGCGTTGCGGCGCGTGGAGGGAATAATTCCGGTTGACCTGGCCGCCCGGGACTATTGGTCCTTTATTCCCCGTTCCCGTGGCCAACCGGGACTATTGGTCCTTTATTCCCCGTTCCCGTGGCCAACCGGGACTAAAGATCAAACTTCTCGCCTCCCCAGCGGCGGTTTTTATTTCGCGAGCGAGGCAGAAGGGCGCCATTCCACTCGCTCTCTGTTTCTTCCTCTCGCTCACTGTACTGTACTCTCTTCTTCCTCCTCATCTCTCTCGATCCACCAAGCACACAAACGCAATGGCTGAAGCAGTTTGGCAGCAATACGAAGGTCCCACACCATGCGGCAAGGTTCTGGACGTGCTCTACACCAACAGTTCCGAGAGGCTGCCCTTGGCTCTTGGTTATTTGACCGAGCTCTATCATGCATCTCCCGATGAACACCGGTTCTTTGGGCTCGATCTGGAGTACACGGCGAATCAGAGGGATGTTGCCGTCATCCAGATCGCGTTCAAGCAGTCTGTGTTGATCTTCCAATGGTCAAGGTAAAGCACCCGTACACTTGCATAATTCGATTTTTTTTGTTGCATGTGAAGAATACATGTGTTGCAACATATCTAACACATATCCTATTTTTGTTGTTGCAGTAGTTCAAAGAATTGTCCGGCCCTTGTTGATTTTCTTGTCAACATGGGGTTTGACTTTTGCAGCGTTGACATCACGCAAGACCGTGTGAAGTTGATGCGCATTGGTATTATGATTCCTGAAGATCACTACATTGATCTTCAGAATCTTATCCAGTTGAACGGGCCAAAGACCGGGATGGCTGTCATGGCAACTACCTTCATCCACCAGGGCTACGACAGGATGAAGACTGATTTCCCCTCGAAGAATCACCGTTATTGGGAGAAGACCCCACTGGACTTGACGAACGTCCAGTATGCCGCCATAGATGCATATGTCTCGTACGAGTTGTTCCGCATCTACTCGGCGGAGCCATAGATATGTATATATGCGTTCGATATATATGCGCGCATGTAATGGGTATCTTAGCTAGTATATATATGTAATGGGTATCTTTTGTGAAAGTTATGTTTGTGTTATATGATCGACTCTATGTTATGAATGTGATCGACTCTATGTTTGTGTTATGTGTGATCGACTCTATGTTTGTGTTATGTGTGATCGACTCTATGCATGTAATGAATATTATTTGTATTATTGTTCTTCATTTTTGATATATTTTTTCATTTTAAGATTTTAAAATGAATTAGTATTATTTTTCTTCATTTTTCCTATATTATTTGTATTTTTAAGATTTTAAAATGAATTAGTATTATTTTTCTTCATTTTTGATATATTCTTTTCATTTTAAGATTTTAAAATGAATTAGTATTATTGTTCTTCATTTTTCGATATATTATTTTCATTTTTAAGATTTTAAAATGAATTAGTATTATTGTTATTATTTTTCTTCATTTTTTGATATATTATTTGTATTTTTAAGATTTTAAAATGAATTAGTATTATTTTTCTTCATTTTTTATATATTCTTTTCATTTTAAGATTTTAAAATGAATTAGTATTATTGTTCTTCATTTTTTGATATATTATTTTCATTTTTAAGATTTTAAAATGAATTAGTATTATTGTTCTTCATTTTTGATATATTATTTGTATTTTTAAGATTTTAAAATGAATTAGTATTATTGTTCTGCATTTTTGATATATTATTTGTATTTTTAGATTTTAAAATGAATTAGTATTATTGTTCTTCATTTTTTATATATTATTTTCATTTTTAAGATTTTAAAATGAATTAGTATTATTGTTCTTCATTTTTGATATATTATTTGTATTTTTAAGATTTTAAAATGAATTAGTATTATTGTTCTGCATTTTTGATATATTATTTGTATTTTTAGATTTTAAAATGAATTAGTATTATTGTTCTTCATTTTTTATATATTATTTTCATTTTTAAGATTTTAAAATGAATTAGTATTATTGTTCTTCATTTTTGATATATTATTTGTATTTTTAAGATTTTAAAATGAATTAGTATTATTGTTCTTCATTTTTGATATATTATTTGTATTTTTAGATTTTAAAATGAACTAGTATTATTGTTCTTCATTTTTTATATATTATTTGTATTTTTAAGATTTTAAAATGAATTAGTTCTATTTTTCTTAATTTTTTGATATATTATTTGTATTTATTCAAAATTATTAATTACATCATTACTTTTGTTTATTAAAAGATTTATTTGAAATTCAAACAATAAAGAAATATGGCATCGACCAATATGTTAATAAGATTGATATGATACTACTATCACATACATGCGTGAGAAACACTTGGATTCGGGACGGGATGGAACTCGGAAGTTAAGCGTGCTAGTGCTAGAGTAGTGGGAGGATGGGTGACCGAGCGGGAAGTTTGACCATGAGTAAGTAATTTGACTAGAGATAATCTTAGTTAGACCAAATGAATTAAAGGGAGTGAAAAAAAGGGAGTGAAAAAAGGTGAGAAAAATAATTAGAAACCAAATGAATTAAAAAAATTACGAAATAAATCTAGTCCCGGTTCATATGGCCAACCGGGACTAAATGTCCTCCGCCTCCCGGCTCCGCCACCCGCCCACGTGGACGGGCCTTTAGTCCCGGTCCGTAAGTGGCGGGACTATAGGCGGGGGCCTTTAGTCGCGCGTAGCTAGTCCCGGTTGCCCGGACGGGATTAATGGGCCTGGCGAACCGGGACTGAAGGCCTTTTTTCTACCAGTGACTGCTATTGGCAACTCATACATTATGCATTCTCTATTTTAGTTTATGTTTGTAGGCATGTACTCCAGAAACATCCAACGGGGTGATTTTTATACATAATAAACATAGGAAAAAGATAGATATTTAAAACTATTATAAATAAGGCACTTAATATTGCATTAGATTAACGATCATAAACTAAGTTATGAAGTGGCATGCTACTTTTGTTCGCTTAGATATAGTGAGAAGTTCTTGAAACATAAAAACTTAGCTATCCCACAAAAAGTAATAAAATTAAAATATTGCGAGATGAAATAGAATTTTTAGTTTAGCACAAGTGTTTAAAAAATGTATATCTGTATGTATAAGAATGTTACTACCTCCGTTCTGAAAAATAAGGCGTATTTCGCTTCATTTGACCAGGGCTTTGACGAAGGATTACACATATAATATGCGACATATGTGATAAAACTAATAATCATAGCGCCCTCCTCTGGCGACACGGGGAAACCTTAGTCGCCGCCGGCAGGAGGTCCCCCGCCGTCCCCTCTTGCGCGCCCCCGGGTGGTGGCGGCCAGGCGTTCTTTCTTTCTCCCGAGCTTGGGAGCCATGATGGCGGCTCGTCCCGACGGGTGCAGAGGAAGGTTGCGTCGGAGCCTGCGGCACCGGAGAGGCGAGCGGCGGCTGACGCGACATCGCGGGCGCTTGGAGGTGTCATACGTGCTTCTCTCCGTCGCGCCCATCTGATGCTCTCGTGGAGAGTCATACATGGAGGCCAGGAGCAAGATATCCTCCTTCCAGCGGCAGCGGACCTCGAGGTGAGCGGTCTCGTCTGCGGGGATCTGGGCCAGGCGGGCCCCGATTTGGTCATGGTGGGCAGGTGGCATCGCGCGTCCGGCGGTGCTCGTGCTCCTCTGGTGGTGTTCGGGACGTAGCGGAGGAGCTGGTGGCGGTCGTGCCGTATGATGGCCGGCGGCGGGAGGTTTCCCGTGGCTGGGCCGTCCGTGTGTACGGAGGGCTGGATCTAGGCCAGGCGGGCCTAGATCTGGCGGCGGTTGCGCGGCTTTGGCCTCCACGTGACGCGGTCGTGACCCCAACGAGTCTAGGCGGCTCGGCGGTGCCCGTCGCGGCCAGAGTAGGGAATCTGCACGATGGGGCTTGCTCTTCGTGTTGTGTGCCAGATCTGAGCTAGGCGGCCCGGATCGGACGACGGCGGCGAATGACCCGAGGTGCTGGTGACTTTGGGTGGTTGCTGGATCTCGTATGTGGCTAGAATGGTGGTCGGTGGGTGCGAGCTTGGTGGTGGAGTGAGTCGTCGCCCGTGCATGGGTTCGGGTGGGCGTGATGGTGGTCGGCGCGGACGCGTTGGCGGGCAGTGACCGCACTTGTCCGGACCTTGGCCTGGCGGGCTGAGGACTGGCGGTGGCGGTTGTTGCGAGCGTGTGAACTAGACCAGGCCAGGCGGGCCAAGGTTTGGTGGTTGCTTTGTGGGCCTGGTTGGGCCCGAGCTTTGCATGCCCAGTATCCTGTCCGCCCGTCGTTCTGCTCCCAAAGCGTTCTCTCCGATCATGCGTGCACGTGTTTGACGGCGATCTCGTGGGGGCCTCATGTCCTGAGCCTCATAGGATACTGCGATGGATGGCCGGGAGAAATCCTGCTGAAATGTTCAGCACCAGCGCGGTGGCGCTCGAGGGCGTCGCCATTCCTCCGTGGAGGGCGTCGGGTGTATCCCCTCTCCACTCCTCTCGAGTGACGGGGAAACCCTAAGGCTATCTCGTTAGCCCGGGCAGCAGCAGCGTAGATACGTCGCATTCCTTCCTGGAGGTGTTGCCTTGGGACTCCGGGGTTGTGAGTCATGAAGCGTGGTCGTGGGTCGTGCTATGAGGATGGAATGGTGGTTGGCTACCCTCTTTCTTCGTCACCGGCATTTTTCGAGTTGTATTGACGGGTTCTGCAGCCGATGTAAGAAGGTTCATAAGCCGGTTTGGCGATAAAGCTCTGCCATTATACTAATTGTTGAAGAAATCCGACAAATTTGAATGGACAGAAGAGGTTGATAAAGCATTAACCCAACTAAAGGAAACTTTAATGAAACCTCCGATTTTGGCATCCCCAAAAGACAAAGAACCTATGTTACTATATCTTACAGCAACAAATAGGGTTATAAGCGCAGTGATAATCGTAGAAAGACGAAAAAATGAGCAAATTATTTCAGATCAGTATCTAGTGTACTACGTTAGCGAAGTATTCTCGGATTCAAAAAAAAGGTACCCACATTATAAAAAGCTGGCATATAGTGTATTTTTCGCATCTAAAAATATACATCATTATTTCCAAGGACATTCCATAACAGTGGTAAGCAAAGCACCACTAGGAGATATTATCAACAATGCGGACGCAACTGGCAGAGTAGCCAAGTGGGACATTAAGCTCGCTGCATTCGACATTAAGTACCAATCCCGGACGTCTATTAAATCCCACGTGTTGGCAGATTTTGTAGCTGATTGGAAAGAAGCCATGGAAAACACACCAATGCTAGAGTCGGAATATTGAATCATGCATTTTGATGGATCCAAAATGAAAGAATGCGCGGGCGCTGGCATGGTGCTTAAATGTCCAAAAGACGACACAATGGAGTGTGTATGACAAATTCACTTCAACGCCAACAACAATGTGGCAGAATACGAAGCATTGCTTCATGACTTGCATATTGCAAAATAAATAGGTGTGAAACGCATACTTTTCTATGGAGACTCGGATATAGTACATCATCAAGTTAACCAGACATGGGATGCCAAAAGCCCCATAATGGCCGAATATCGGAGAACAGTCGATGAGTTCGCCAGTTGCTTCCTAGGATTTGAGGTACATACCGTCAAAAGGGATGAAAACTGGAACGTGGATGCTCTAGATCGAATAGGCTCGGAAAGGGTCAAAACATTGCCACCTGGTGTATTCGTCCAACATCTGTGTGAACCATCAATAAAAGGCGGAGATGTTGATTATCCCTTAGTTTCTGAGTCAATAGAAGTTCTGCTTGTTAACCTGGATTGGACAATTTCATACTTAAACTTCTTAGTTGATCATAAGTTCCCGGATGGAGCAGATGAAGTCTTGCAAAGGCAGATAAAACGCCGATGCAAAGGATACACAGTACTCAATGGTTGCCTGTATAAGAGCGATGCTGTCAGAATTTTTCAGCGATGTATTTCGCCAGAATAAGGACGTCAAATTCTGCAAGAAATTCATGCCGGAGATTGCGGACATCATGCTTAGTCAAAAAGCATACTTAAGAAAGCATTCCGGACAGGGGTTTTCTGTCTTACAGCCAAGACAGACGCAAAGCACATAGTTAATACATGTGCCAGATGTCAGTATTATGCCAAGCAGACAAACATCCTAGCTCAAGCACTCAAGACTATCCCCATAACATGGCTGTTTGCGGTCTGGGGGCTAGATAAGATGGGGCCATTCAAAACTGTAAGAGGCGAACTCACGCATCTACTCATTGCAGTAGATAAGTATACCAAGTGGGTGGAGGCAAAACCCATCGAAAAACTTGACGGTGTGACTGCTAAAAATTTCTTCATTGACATTGTCATGCGATATGGTGTCCCACATAATATAATCACAGATAACGGGTCAAACTTTGCAATTGGAGAGCTGGCAAAATATTGCCAGCAAACAGGGATTCGCCTAGATCTTGCATCTGTTGTGCACCCACAATCCAATGGCCAGGTTGAACGAATGAATAGTTCAATCTTGCAAAGAATACGCCCAAGACTCGAAACTCCTCTTCACAGAGCAGCTGGAGCATGTGTAGAAGAATTTCCTTCCATGCTTTGGAGTATTCAAACGACACCAAATAGATCAACAAAACATACGGCTTTTTTCTTGGTCTATGGTGCAGAAGCAGTGCTTCCAACGGACATGATTCATGACAGCCCAAGAGTGCGGGCATAGGATGACTCAGATGCCGAAAGTGCGCGTCAGGATGTCGTCGATCTTTTCGAAGAAGAGCGAGAACTTGTGTTGCAAAGATTCTCCATTCATCGGCAAGGTTTACTGCGATATCATAGCCGGAAAATTAAACTCCATTCTTTTAAAGAAGATGATTTAGTGCTAAGATTGGTACAGGACAGAAAGCGCAAGCTAGCCTCAATCTGGGAAGGACCATTTCTCATTATCAAAGCTATGAAAAATAGGTCATGTTACCTTGTAGGTATTCGGGACATAGAGGATGACCCGAAAAACTCGAATCGCAAGAGGAAAAGTAGCATAGATGTAGAACTAGGGAGACAAACAGGCCCTAGAGCATCCAGCAGTTACGTCCCTTCTATAATAAGTTCAATCCTATGTAAACATTATTGAGATCATGAAATAAAGTTGTTGGAAATGCATGCCTTTTGTTTTGTCTGTTTTTTTTGTCAAAAGCATGTTCCGTCTTTTCTATTTCCCGATTATCTTTCAATTTGCTTCAATTTTAACCCGAATTGTGCCAGCGAGCTCGGAGTTATAAAACTGAATGCTTTTGGCCTAAGTAGGATACAGAACACCAGATTGTGCCTATGTGCCTAGAGTTCATATCTTTCAAACTCCTTTTTATTGCTAAGTATTATCTGATTGTTTGTATTGCTGGGTCACTTGATCTAGTAAGTAAAGCGGCAAAGTATAATCCATGATTCCGAGTTTCGACTGATTGGTTACTTAACCCGGTCACTTGGCGTAAAGATTGCATACTTTTTGGAAACGCTTAAACAGTAAAGAAAGTTAAAACATGCAAACGAGAGAACTTAGAAGAAAAGGAGTTAAAACTATTAAACTTGCAAAGCTGAATTTTACTGCAAAGGGATAATATTGTTTATACAAAATAAATAATGCATTACATATGAGATTTACATCATAAGGATAAGTAATTCATTCTACTGGCTATTGGCTACGCAGGTTCAGGCGTCATCCATGAAGTCGTCATCCTCGTCCTCGTCGCTATCACTCGGAATCTCCGGAGTTGACGGAATTTCTTCCTCCGGGTAGAATGTCGAGGTAGAGACCATCCGGGCTATCTTAGAAGTGTGTCCCGTGATAGACTCAAAGATTTCTGCCCTTTGAGTGTCGGTATATCCCGTGGGAATACCGGTGGCGATGCGCCAAAATTTGGAGGTGGTGTAGTGCATTTTCATGAGCCCTAAGGCCATGCGCACTCCACCACGGGCGGCAGACTTAAGCTAATTCTCGCGTTGGTTTGTAACCTCCGCGAAAGCTTCTGGAAGCCGACTAGTTTCTGAGAACTCGTCGACTTTGTACGGAATGCACTTACTGATAAGTAGCATTCTGGCTTTCTTCAGCTTGGCGACGAAAGTCCCGAAAGCCCGGATGTGATTGATCTGAGAGATGAGAGGATTTCCCTCTTTTGTAAGAAACAAAGGAGAACACATGAGAAATCCATAAGAGAAAAATAATGCATTCGGTAAAACAAAAGTAAAACTTGGTAAATGACCGCAAAAGCTTACCAAGAATCTTTTCCATCTCAGTGACTTCTTCAAGTCGCTGGTGGAGGGCCGATTCGAGATCCTGGATTGCCCTCTTATCTTTCTCGGCCTGCGACAAAGCACGAGACTCGGATAAACCCAAAGCCATTTGGCTTTCCTCCAAGTCTTTTTGAAGCTTCACATTGATCTTGTGAAGCTCCAAGTTTTCTTTGCGGAGGTTCTGGGCATTCCCAGCATCTTGAGCAATCTGCTTGGCCTTGTCCAAAGAGGATGAAAAAAAAAAGAAGCCATAAAATTTCACGCGAAAAGAACTTAAGGGAAAATTCACAAGCGCATAATTAAAATACAAGGAAAGGGTAAGATACTTACCGGCACTCTAGTCCTTCAGCTGGTTCTGAATCTCGGCAATTTCCGAGTCTTTTTCATTCAGAATTCCAAGAAGGGATTTCACCTCTTGGTTCTTGATGGTAAGTTTGTCAAAAACTTCCACGTTAATGGTTTCGGCAGTTTGCTGAAAATCATTCAAAGGAAACGACTTGTTAAAAAACAACGAGTAGGCAAAGTTGAAAAGTATAAACACAAAAAGTATATTTTTGTCTTAATACTTGGGGGCTAGAGATATTACATGGCTAAGCCTTTGCAAACCACTCAGCATTTCCATGAAGTCATTGGCGTATTCCGAGAAAGAAACCCCCATATGGTGGATTCCGTCTTGGATAACCTGCCGAGGCGAGAATGTGTAATTATTCCAAACAATTAACCCCCCTTTTGGCTAGGGACGAATCAAGGGGTCTCAGGCGAACTACTTTTTTTGCCCACGGATGCATGTACCCATATTCAACAAAGCAATCTTCTTGCTTTACCTTAAACTTATCGTCAAAATGCGGGATTGGCTCGACTTGCTGGGTAAGGGAAGGTCCACCTTTTTCATAATTCTCCGCCCTTTCCCGTGCGTCTGTAGCAGGCGCATCGGGCTGGTTGGATTGAATTGGAAGGGGAAACTCGGACTCCTCTTGAGGAGCCGAGTGTTCTTCACCCCTGCCACCGGTGTAACTGGGGCAGTAGTAGGGGAAGGCCGAGGCCCCATAAGAGCAGCGGCCTTGTGTTTCTTCCTGCCTTTTTCCTTCAAAGCAACGGGAGCAAGGCTAAAAGGAAAGAAAAGGCAAGATAAAAAATCCGAGAAAAAGATTCAAGAGAAGTATGCAAAAGAAAAGCATACAAAAGAAAACTTCGAGTATTTTACCTGGAGGTAGCAACGGCGACTCCGTCAATATCAATTACTTCTTGACTCGAAGCAATCTTCTTGCGGCTGCATCCGCCGGGCGCAAAAAAGCGGGCTTTTATGCTCTGCTTCCTCAGCCGCAAAGACGAGTTGGTCTTCTGTGAGAGTGGCAAGCTGCCAAAAAATAACCCGAATAAGTAAAATCATCCTTGAAAGACAAAGTGCAAAAATACTTCCCAAAAGATAGAAATTAAAAGCATACCGTGGGAGGGGGGTGATGACCCACAAGTATAGGGGATCGCAATAGTCTTCGAGTGAAGTAAAACCCAAATTTATTAATTTGACACAACGGGAGCCAAAGAATATTTGTGAGCCTTAACAAGTAAGTTGTCAATTCACCTGCACCTGAAAGTACTATTGTTCGTAGTGGTTTATTAGTAGTAACAGTTTTATAGTAGCAGCAGTAGTGGAATAATAGCAACATTAGAATGAAAACAGCAGCAACAGGGTTTGAAGTAAACAGCGGAATTAAATACTATAGGCATAGGGATGGATGAACGGGCGTTGCACGGATAAGATAGTTCATATAATGACCAAGTCATGGGCATTCAGATAAATAAGATAAAGCATCCAAGCACTAAGTAACCATAGGCATGTGTTCCGTAAATAGTCGTACGTGCTCGCAATGAGAACTTGCACATCATCTTTTGTCCTACCAGCCCATTTTCAGCGGGCCTCAAAGAAACTACTGGTAATCAAGGTGTTCCTTTTAATAGAACACCAGAGCAAAGCATTAACACTCCGTGAACACATGTGGTCCTCACATCACAGCCATCCCCTCCGGTTGTTCCAATTTCTGTCACTTCGGGGCCTCGGGTTCCGGACAACAATGTGTGTAAACAACTTGCCGGTATGATCAAGAAATAATAATTATCATCATGATTCAATAACATGTTCAGATCCGAGAGCATGGCACTCGGGTCCCAAAGTGGCAAGCATTAAGCATAACAAGTTGCAACAATGTCAATAGCACTAATAGAAGATACTAGGCACTATGCCCTAACAATCCCGTCATTATTACATGAACGATCGCATCCAATCCCTACCATCCCCTTCAGCCTACAGTGGGGAATTACTCACACATGGATGGGGGAAACATGGATGGTCGATAGAGAGGCGTTGGCGATGACGATGGCGATGATCTCCTCCACTTCCCGTCCCGGCTGGGTGCCAGAATAGGAACTTCTGATCCCCGAATCGAGGTTCGTGATGGTGGCGGCGCTCTGTTGTGTTCTGTGGAATATGATGAACCCCCTCTGGTTTTAGGGTTGGAGGCTACTTCTAGTCGAAAGGGGAGTCCGAGGGGGGCTCTGGGTGGCCCACACCCTATGCTGGCGCGACCAAGGGGAGGGGGCGCGCCAGGGGTGTGTGGCCACCCTGTGGCTCTCCTCCTGGCCCCCTTCTGGCTCCCGGGTTCTTCCGGAGTGAAAACACCAATGTGGTCTTTTCTTGGCAATTTCCCGAAAGTTGATTTTTCTGTACAAAAACGAGACACCAAGGTAATTGTGCTGAAAACAGCGTTAGTCCGTGTTAGTTGTATTTAAAATAGACAAGTTTAGAGGAAAACAATGAGAACAATGTTTGGAAAAAGAAGATACGTTTTTGACGTATCAACTTCCCCCAAGCTTAGCTTATTGCTTGTCCTCAAGCAATTCAGTGACAACTGAGTGCGATAAAAGACTTTTACGAACACATTTCTTTCATATGATGTAAATATACTCACTATATGATCAAATACTTAATTATTGTCATGATAAGATACATGCAAGATACTGTCACTTAATAGCTATGCAAAGCATGAAGAGATATCAACATATTAATAATAAACACCATGAAGCATAACTATTTACAAGATTGAAGTATTCATAATAGGATCTGATAAAGTGGTATCTCGCTTGCCCTTAAGTGTGGGGCAAAACATAAATGCCAGGGCACCTCTGAAGTTCAAGGGAAGACTAGAAGTAAAGATATCAAAGATACAAGTATCAAAATTATACCACAATCAACCGTACTTTGGGACAAACACATCACACTAAGAATGACCATTGTGCTATCAAGAAAGTGCTCAAAGAATATGGCGGAGACTCAACATAAAAGTAAAAGAAAGGCCCTTCGCAGAGGGAAGCATGGATCACTCATGTGCTAGAGGCTTTTATTTTATTAAACAGATGTATTGAAAACATTTTGAGAGAGGTGTATGCTTATGTCAACGAATGGTAAACAAACAATACAGTACGTCACAAGCCAACTGGTACCACAAGAGCAGCTCCCGTGTGAAGGACGCATCTGGGTAGAAGGTCATCCCTCTTTCTCTTTTGTTTACACAATTATGCTTTGACTGATAAATCAGGGGCAAAAAGAGTGAAGAGAATTTGTGTGTATTAGTTTTTGGCCCGGCGCCTCGCTGCCAGCTCTTCTATCATTTGGATAAGCGGATGAAGCCACTAGTCCAGGGTGTGAAATCCAATCAACAAGTGAGATAAATATTCTCTATTTACGTCCTCATGAGCTAAAATAGGGGCACAAAACAGGAATAATTTTTAGCAGGTTTTAAAGGTAGCACATGAGCAATTTACTTAGAGTGGCGGTTAAATACCACATATAGGTAGGTATGGTGGACACATTTGGCAAACTTTGGTTTCCGGAAGTTGGATGCACGAGTAGAGCTCATACTCACTACAGGTGAAGGCCAGCAAATAGACAGGGAGCGACAATGAAGAGAGCAACAACTATTATAATCATGTTTGCGATAAAGTAATATTAACTGAGGCATAAAATTGATACTAGAACTGTGAGGCAAAGTAAATCATCGAGGCTTATTGACTTTTTGTTTCCAGTCTTAGCATGCGCGAGCATGTTCCCAGTCGATTCAAATGAAATAGTCAGAGGAGGCTACCACAATATCATGTCCTTCTACGAATAGAACAATGCGAACAAATATTTATATGACAGGTCATTTACTATTAATAAACTGGAACAAAACATGAGAGCACAAACTATTAAGCAGCCATTAAGTCACATATATCTTATACGAACAAACTAAGCATTCTCACATAGATGATTATATGTACAAAAATGAAAGAAAATAGAGTTCATACCAGCCTCTCACCACAACTTGAATTGTCGTAGATCGTCATTATTGCTTTTCACTTGTGGCTCGAATAAAATATAATCAAAACCAAGCTCCAATGGAGTCACATACGATTGTTTAACTCTGCAACAAACTTTACAAAACCAAAGAAGAACAACAATTATTTTTGGGGTTTTCAATTAAAACAAGAACAGAAAGAGAACAAGGAACCAAAGCAAAATATTTTTGGATTTTTGAATATTAAACTGCAACTTAAAGGATAAAGAAAACTAACTAAAGAAACAAAATAAGCAAACAAAAAGAAACAACAGAAATATTTTTGGTCTTTTTGTGTTTTGGAAAACAAGAACAAAACAATAGAAACAAAAGAAATGAAAGAAACGAAAACAACGAATGAAAAGAAAATATGGATATACAAAGAACCGACCGAACATGATATATAAATGAGTCAGATGTCGGTATACCTCCCCCAAGCTTAGGCTTTTGGCCTAAGTGGAGATCAATCAAAGCGCGGGAAATATCCCCACTGCGGTGGGTCATCCCTCGCGTGGTCGTACTCGGGCGCATAGTCATAGCCGGGGTTCTGGTATGGATTCCCCGTGGTGTCATAGTGCTAGATGAAATCACCATCGCCCCCCTCATCGGCATCCTCCCCTTGCTGGGGGTGATGCTCAAGGTATGTGTCCAGCTCACTCTCAGAAAGCTTCCATCATTGCCGGTTATTAAGATTAAACAAAAGAGGTGTAGGCAAAGGTACTTCCCTAACAGTTTTAACAACTCACCACCCGGATCGTTTGGAGAAAGTTAATTCAAAAGAGAAATTATTTAAGTGAGCATGGGTAGGAAGAAACTTATGTTGAACCATGGAAACAAGATTAAGCCTCTCTATAGGAAACTGCAAGTCTAGAGGGTGTGACTCCAAACCATGCAAAGCTAGCAATCGCGAGGCAATAAGACCTCCACAAACTCCGCCCTTCTCACAGTTATGTGAGAGACGGTAAGCAATCAAAGCGCCAAAATTGTAAGACCTATCACATCTTAAAACAACAGCAATAAACGCCAAATCATAGACAGATAGTTTGCTGGCAGTTTTCTAGCTAACACACATTTAGAAATAAAGTAGGCAAAGTATCGAATGATAGGGAGTTGGATTTCACGAATTTTACCACTCTCCCCTGTGAAGCTTCTGCCTTGGCAAATCTCTCCATATAAATCTAGTAGTGGTTTGGGCTGCCCACTTATTTTCTCACAAGACCCCCACTCGGGTACCTTAATAGCTACACAGAAAACACTAAAAGGCAGGCTCAGAGCTTTATTATAAATTTTATAGTGGACCATTGGGTTAGTTGGAGACCATTTAAAACGAAAATCCTGCACCACAGACATAGTTAGTTTCACATATTGGATAGTCTCATCCTCAATGAAACGGTCAAAACCTGCATTATGCACTAGAGTGTTAAAATCCTGCAGAATTCCTGTAACTTGCATAAATTCCCGACACGGATAAATCGATGGAAACACCCTCTCTTCACGCTGCATGAGCATGACCTCATGCAACTCCAACTCATGTTGGTTTAGTTGATAAGCATTGTGCTCCATCTCTTAAATTTTTCAAAAATCATCATAAAAATTAATTTCAAGCAACTATAAGGTGGAGACTACCATAGGGACTTATATGAGAGCTAAACATACATCAAAACTATGTTATTTCTACTCAAATCAAGCATGCAAACTCACATAAGCTGTCACCTACTGTGGAAAAATACTCAAGAAATACTTCACTAAACAAAAATCTACTTGGATCATCGGAGGAGTCACATACCGGAGATCAAACGCACCAAAAATCAGCACAAATGATGGGCTGAAGAAGGAGATCGAAAATCCAGAGGTAGAACACCAAGAACACGGGATCCAGGAAATGTTTTCAGTTTGGGAGGTAAGAGAGAAGACTTGGGAAGTGGAGAGAATAAGTGGAGGGCCGGGGGCCCACACCATGTGCTGGCACCACCAGGGGATGGCCGCGCCACCCTAGGGTGTCCCTGACTTGTGGGTCCCCCTGGGGTCTCCCAGGTGGCTTTCTGCCTCATTTTTGACGTAAAAATTTATTCTAATTTTTCTGGAATTTTTCGAGAAACTTTATTTTTGAGGTATTTCTAGACTTTTAATAATTAATAAAAACCCGGAAAACGAAAGTGAAAACGCGGAAAGCAAAAGCAAAACCAGTACTACAGAGGTTCTATGACACTTTAATGAAAGAATATCCAAAGAAAACAAAGGTGGTAGTGGTGAAAACACAAGTATGGGTGGTGAAAACATGCATAACCTCAGCAATCAGAGTGAAAACATGTATAAGAATGGTGGAAAACATGATTGTACTAAAGTAGCAATGTAATAACAGAAGTAACCATGGTGAAAACAATAATGGAGAAGGTGAAAACATTTCCCATTTCATTTAAAATCATTTTGTTAACAAGGGTGATCAAGTCTTGCTACCAAAATAATTTTATATGAAACAAAACTTTGTTTGTCACTAAATACTCATGTTACCTCAACCTTGATAGACATAGTCCCAACCATAATAATTTCATATTCTTTCGGTGGCTTTGGAATAGGACAATAAAATTCTCCAATCTTGATGGTCTCAACATTTTGAATGGAATTTAGACCATATTTTCTAGTACCTCCGATCCTGAAAATGTGTCGTAAGATTACAAAGCAGCACGTAAAACTGTTAGTATATGTTCCGATGTTTTTTCCGGATCGGAGGGAGTATCAATCTTCTTGGGAAAATAAACAGTGTGCTCTTTATCATTGACATTAAAATTAACTTTTCCTTGATTGCAATCAATAACAGCCCCTGCAGTATTAAGAAAAGGTCTTCCAAAAATAATAGACATATTATCATCTTCAGGCATTTCCCTAAATAGCCATTATTACTTTTCACTTGTGGCTCGAATAATATATAATGAAAACCAAGCTCCAATGGAGTCACGGACGACTGTTTAACTCCGCAACAAACTTTACAAAACCAAAGAAGAACAACAAATATTTTTGGGGTTTTCAATTAAAACAAGAACAGAAAGAGAACAAGGAAACAAAAGCAAAATATTTTTGGATTTTTGAATATTAAACTACAACTTAAAGGATAAAGCAAACTAACTAAAGAAACAAAAGAAGCAAACAAAAAGAAACAACAGAAATATTTTTGGTCTTTTTGTGTTTTGGAAAATAAGAACAAAACAATAGAAACAAAAGAAATGAAAGAAACAAAAACAACGAATGAAAAGAAAACATGGATATACAAAGAACCGACCAAACATGATATATAAATGAGTGTGATGTCGGTATACCTCCCCCAAGCTTAGGCTTTTGGCCTAAGTGGAGATCAATCAAAGCGCGGGAAATATCCCCACTGCGGTGGGTCATCCCTCGCGTGGTCGTACTCGGGCGCATAAGAGGAGGATGTTGCACCGGGCGCATAGTCATAGCCGGGGTTCTGGTATGGGATCCCTGTGGTGTCATAGGGCTAGACGAAATCACCATCGTCCCCCTCGTCGGCATCATCCCCTTGCTGGGGGTGATGCTCAAGGTATGTGTCCATCTCACTCTCAGAAATCTCCCATCATTGCCTGTTATTAAGATTAAACAAAAGAGGTGTAGGCAAAGGTACTTCCCTAACAGTTTTAACAACTCTCCACCCGGATCGTTTGGTGAAAGTTAATTCAAAAGAGAAATTATTTAAGTGACCATGGGTAGGAAGAAACTTATGTTGAACCATGGAAACAAGATTAAGCCTCTCTATAGGAAACTGCAAGTCTAGAGGGTGTGGCTCCAAACCATGCAAAGCTAGCAAGCGCGAGGCAATAAGACCTCCACAAACTCCGCCCTTCTCACAGTTATGTGAGAGACGGTAAGCAATCAAAGCGCCAAAATTGTAAGACCTATCACATCTTAAAATAGCAGCAATAAACGCCAAATCATAGACGTATAGTTTGCTGGCAGTTTTCTAGCTAACACACATTTAGAAATAAAGTAGGCAAAGTATCGAATGCTAGGAAGTTGGATTTCACGAATTTTACCACTCTCCCCTGTGAAGCTTCTGCCTTGGCAAATCTCTCCATATAAATCCAGTAGTGTTTTGGGCTGCCCACTTATTTTCTCACAAGACCCCCACTCGGGTACCTTAATAGTTGCAGAGAAAACACTAAAAGGCAGGCTCACAACTTTATTAAATTTTTTATAGTGGACCATTGGGTTAGTTGGAGACCATTTAAAACGAAAATCCTGCACCACAGACATAGTTAGTTTCACATATTGGATAGGCTCATCCTCAATGAAACAGTCAAAACCTGCATTATGCACTAGAGTGTTAAAATCCTGCAAAATTCCTGTAACTTGCAAAACACCCTCTCTTCACGCTGCATGAGCATGACCTCATGCAACTCCAACTCATGTTGGTTTAGTTGATAAGCATTGTGCTCCATCTCTTAAATTTTTCAACAATCATCATAAAAATTAATTTCAAGCAACTATAAGGTGGAGACTACCATAGGGACTTATATGAGAGCTAAACATACATCAAAACTATGTTATTTCTACTCAAATCAAGCATGCAAACTCACATAAGCTGTCACCTACTGTGGCAAAATACTCAAGAAATACTTCACTAAACAAAAATCTACTTGGATGATCGGAGGAGTGTAACACCTGGGGTGTTACCTGTTTGTTTTGATTGCATCATATGCATCACATTGCATTGCACCATGTTTGCATCACAACTGAAAATTTCAAAACAATTTAAACTTTCACCCTTGCTCAAAATTTTCCAATTTCAAACTTGCAAACTAAACCACTCATTTGTTCTTCAATAGTTTGCAAATTGTTTTAATCAAATTGACTGTTAATAACTTTTCCCCTCTTGTTAAAACCCTAATGGCTAACTCAAAAATTTAAATCAAATCACTCATTAACTTGTTGGGTTTAATCAAACAACTATTTTCAATCAATTAATTAGATCACCTTCATTTTCAAATCAAATGCCTCAGCTATAACCACTTTTGAATTTATAAACTTTAACAAGCCAATCAACTAATTTTTTTTAATCAAATTAACCTTAGGGGTTACCCTATTTAAAAGGTTTGTTTTGTTAATGATCTTTTAATAATAAAATTCACCTAAAACTGGTTTAAATTTCAAACAGCAATTTAAATCTCAACTTTTTGGAAACAAACCTTGGCATCTGTTTGCTTTTGAGCCAACAAGCATAACCTAATTTTTCTAGAATTTTTATTAAGCTAAAAGCTATGTTTTTCTTCAAAAACCAAACCTTACAAAAAAACAGAAAAGGAAAATTTTAAAAAGAAAAAGCAAGGAACAGCCAGGGAGAGTGGGCTGCGCCCAGCCCACTGCTCCATCCCTTCTCTAACGCGCAACGCAAGCCCAGCCCAATCACTTAAGTACCGTACCTGTTCGTTTTTTTTCTGATCTGTTCGGTCATCGTCTCCTCGTACGGCAGGGCGATCCGAGCCTCCACGTCGCCGTACGGCAATTCCGACGGCCGTCCTCGGCGCCAGCGCCCTATATAGGCCCTACAAAACCCTAGACCCCCCGCCCTAATCCCTAGGTCCCTCTCTCCCTTCGAGGCGCCGCCAATTTCTCTCTCCCGGCGCCCTCTATCCTCTCTGAACCCCTCGCTGGAGATGCCGCCGAGCTCTTCTTCTGAATCTCTGTTGAGCCCCGCCGCCTCGCAGCGTCTCCTAACCAGCTAGCCACCGAAACCAGTTCACCTCGCCTCCCTCTATCCGTTAGACACCCTAGCTACCGCGGAGGTACCCTGAATCGACGCCGCCGTCTCGATCCGTCGTCACCGGAGTGGTTCTCTGAACCTCGACGCCAAACGCCGCCGTCACCGCGCGCCTTCCCTACTGGCTAGTCGGGAACGAAATCGCCTCTGTGCACTCTTCCTCCTCGTCCACGACACGGTGCCAGGAGGTGGCTACATCACCGGCGCCGTCCCCAACCTCAACGCCGCCGTCCAGCTCCGCCCCAGCACTCTGCCTCGCCTGCAACCGTAAGGTGATCACCGTGCTCCACCCTCCTCTCTCTGTCCGTCCTTGCACGCTGCACCACCCTGGAGTCACCCCTTGCGAGCGCGCAGCGATCCGCAGCACCGCGTGCTAGCTCACCGCCGGCCGCTGACGAACTCCGTCAGGTCACGGATGTGTTCGTTCGTCAGTAAATTCAGAAAACGCGCCAGCGAAACATCACCTTGTCCGCGCTTCTGTATCTGACAAGCAACGCAGTGCAGCGCATCTGGTTCAGACCTTGTGTGCGCAAGGGGAGGTCGCGGGTTCGAGTCCCGGCTCCCTGGGAGAAATTCCCACCTTTTTCTGCTCCCCTCGCTGACAGGGAGGGCCCCCTGTCAGCCTCTCCCGTGCCACGGAGGCACGCGCAGGCCCAGGGCCCACCTGGCAGCGCCCTGGGGTGTGTTTCTGTGCGTATAAAACGGTTTTAAACATTTCTGTAAATCAAAACTAGTCCTTATTTTTAACAGATTAGTCCCTGAAAGTATTTTGGGCAATAAAATTAGTTTTATAACTCCAATAAATGAAAATAAAATATGCACACTGGTCTAAATTAATTTCTCTATCTTTTGGTAACATTTGTTCACTGTTTTGAAATTTCAAATGCATTTTAAATTTGAATTCAAACAAATCAATTGCAATTTGCTAAAATCAATAACTAATTCATTGTTAATCCAATAAATGCAAATAAAATATGTTTTCCATACCATTTCAACTCATCTTTCCAAATATAATTTTTGTTTCCTGTTTTGAATAATTTAAATTGCCTAAATAATTTAATCCTTGTTAATTCAATTAAATTTGATAAAATAATAACTTGATCAATATAAAATAATTTTAAACATGCAAAATATGTTTTCAAACCATCAAAGTGTGAACTTTTCAAATGTGAGTTTGAAATTATGTTTTGAACAAATAAAAATTCAATTAAATTCAAACTTGTTTTAAATTCATTTAAAACTTGTTTAATATTGTTTAATTCATAATTAAATAATCCAAATTCCAATTTCAATATTTGAAACATGTAATCCAACTAAAATTTGATGTTCTTTTCAAATATAAACTTTGTTATTTGTTTTGAACAATTTAAATGGTTGAAAACAACAAATACTTGTGTGTCACCTTTAAGGCACCCAAAAATTCCCTAAATTAATAATAAAATTCTAAATTGCTACACCCTATCTTAAATTGTTTCTAATGTTGTTATTTTGCTGTTTCCCTTTTGCATGCATCATACTAAACCACTAGCACCTGTTGATTAGTTGGAAAACAAATAATTTAACCATAATTCATGGGCTTTTCATATGCAACTCAAATTGCATATGGGTCCATTTAAATTTGTTTATCTTGTCAACTAGTTCACTTTGATGCATCTTTAAACCTGTCATGCATCCATATCTTGATCATGCTGGATTTTTTGCCGTAGTAGTAATTGTTGCATCCGGTGTTTGTTCGAGGTTCATTGCTTCTTCCCGGATAGGACGTTGAGATGATGTGAGCAACGACAAGTTCTGCTACCTTGCGGGATCTCAGGCAAGTATACTCACTTGCTGCCATATGGCTGCCTTTCATCACTTGTTACCGATTCTTTCCGTTGATTATTTTCTGCTATCCTTAGTAGTAGTTGTTTCTGTTACGAACCCATCACATGAATCCCTTAACCTTGATATTGCCTCATCTCCATACCTATAACCATTGCTTGTTGCCCGTGTCTTACTACCATGCTTAGGTTGTTTTGCTCGAGTCTGTTACCCGTTACTTTCTGTTACTACTCTATTGTGTTCTGGGGGCTCGATATTCAATCAATCAATCAATCATGCTACTGTTATTGTTTAATAATAAACTTGATGATAAGGCACCGGCAGGAGGCCCTTTGTGGTTTTGAGGCCTGCTAGTGTCGACCCCCTAATTAGAAAAAGGGTCTTGTCTATTGATCCATGATGAGCGCACTACTCGCATGTGGGAAGCGAGTATGGGCGCCCCCCTCAACTTGACTCGATTCGCATCTCGTCCAAATCGCCACATTTAGTTCGGGCTTTCCATTTGCTGCACGCATATGCAGGTACGAACCCTTGGCGCCAGGGTGGAACTTTTGTAGTCGGCATTTAGGGCGGCGTGGTCTTCCAGTGCTATGAGGGTCCCCTTTTCTTCGGGGGCTCGATTAGCCGCGCACGCACATCACGTGGTGCTTTGGGCTTGATGCGAAGAAGAGTTGAGTTGTGTAGAGTACCTCGCTTGGTGGGTTAGCTCCCCATCTGGCGGGTTATTCTTACGTGTACGGCCAAATTGGTGCAACCCTGCAGGGATAATCTTCTCGAGAAGCCGTGTTTTCCGAGGTTATGGATTACTTGGTGAAAGTACTGGCTAACAAGTACTCAGGACAACTTAAACCTAATGATTAACAACCTTTCACCCAATGATTAACAACTTGACTAGTAATAGGCTTATTGACACAATAATCTGAACCATCATTAATCCAACTGTGTGAGTTATCCTCGGATTGCTTCTTCGGATAAGGGGCGAGATCCAGGATGGGTTTGTTTGAAGTTATCTTTCAGTTGGTTACAATACTCGATCTTATCTCCTTTCTGTTAGCCGGACGTTGTAGTATCTCTCTGTAGTTGGTTAGTGCAGCCTGCTGTCGCTTATTTGTAATAACCCCTTCCTTTCCGTTGATCCTAAAGTATTTGTATCTTGTGATGACTGGCTACGCCGGTAACTTGTGAGTATGGGTTTTATCCCCCTTGCCAGTACTTAACCGTACTGACCCACGAATCTCTTTCGTGGCTGCATATTCAATATTGCAGTCAACAGGTTTGAAGTCTGACGACGTTAGCTTGGGAATCCCTCCGGCTTGGCCTGGGCAGGGATTGGACGCTCACGGTTATCTTCAGGACTCTTAGTCCAATTTGGATCTTGTCCGTAGACGGACGATATGTGGTTTCTTCCGCTGTTATTTGGATCTTTGTATTGTATCAGTTGTATCCCTGGCTCGTCTGAGTCATCTTGTATCTATCTGATTCTGTTGTAATTGTGGATTATTCGTGAACTATTGTAATGATTATCACAAGTGGCAACCTGGAATTGGTTATTATGTGGATTTTGGCGGGAATGCTGGAATCTGCATAGTGACCGATCTCGGGGCGTCACAAATGGTATCAGAGCCTTGGTTCCGATTCCCGATATTGTTTCGATACGAACGGTTATCGAAGCAACGGGTCCGCAAAGCCTGTAGGATAACCTCGCTAACGGTCGTTGTTTCTAGAGTGTCAAAAACTATTTATGCTAAACTATTTTGGAAAAACATCTCGATAGGATTCTTGTTTTCTCCTTATCCCTATTCTATTTCCCCTCCCATCCTATTTGTTTTGGAGTCTCCCCCCTTGTCTATCTTTCAAAGTGTTGGGATCCTACGTGGGTGGACTTTTTCTGAGCCCTTAACCTAATAGGTTCGATCATCGGAAGATTCCTGGTGGAAGAACATCGTCATCACTCCCAGCAAGAATCCCTTGTTAGTGGTGTCGAGAAGCCCTTGTTAGTGGTGTCGAGGAGATCAACTGGAAGCACGAAGAATCGATAGTCGAACTTCCTTCCCCTCCCGGGTTAGCAGGTGGATTGCGAGGGCGCAATCCCTTGTTAGTGGTGTCGTCTGTAACACCTGGGGTGTTACCTGTTTCTTTTGATTGCATCATATGCATCACATTGTATTGCACCATGTTTGCATCACAACTGAAAATTTCGAAACAATTTAAACTTTCACCCTTGCTCAAAATTTTCCAATTTCAAACTTGCAAACTAAACCACTCATTTGTTCTTCAATAGTTTGCAAATTGTTTTAATCAAATTGACTGTTAATAACTTTTCCCCTCTTGTTAAAACCCTAATGGCTAACTCAAAATTTTAAATCAAATCACTCATTAACTTGTTGGGTTTAATCAAACAACTATTTTCAATCAATTAATTAGATCACCTTCATTTTCAAATCAAATGCCTCAGCTATAACCACTTTTGAATTTATAAACTTTAACAAGCCAATCAACTATTTTTTTTAATCAAATTAACCTTAGGGGTTACCCTATTTAAAAGGTTTGTTTTGTTAATGATCTTTTAATAATAAAATTCACCTAAAACTGGTTTAAATTTCAAACAGCAATTTAAATCTCAACTTTTTGGAAACAAACCTTGGCATCTGTTTGCTTTTGAGCCAACAAGCATAACCTAATTTTTCTAGAATTTTTATTAAGCTAAAAGCTATGTTTTTCTTCAAAAACCAAACCTTACAAAAAAAACAGAAAAGGAAAATTTTAAAAAGAAAAAGCAAGGAACAGCCAGGGAGAGTGGGCTGCGCCCAGCCCACTGCTCCATCCCTTCTCTAACGCGCAGCGCAAGCCCAGCCCAATCACTTAAGTACCGTACCGGTTCGTTTTTTTTCTGATCTGTTCGGTCATCGTCTCCTCGTACGGCAGGGCGATCCGAGCCTCCACGTCGCCGTACGGCAATTCCGACGGCCGTCCTCGGCGCCAGCGCCCTATATAGGCCCTACGAAACCCTAGACCCCCCGCCCTAATCCCTAGGTCCCTCTCTCCCTTCGAGGCGCCGCCAATTTCTCTCTCCCGACGCCCTCTGTCCTCTCTGAACCCCTCGCCGGAGACGCCGCCGAGCTCTTCTTCTGAATCTCCGTTGAGCCCCGCCGCCTCGCAGCGTCTCCTAACCAGCTAGCCACCAAAACCAGTTCACCTCGCCTCCCTCCATCCGTTAGACACCCTAGCTACCGCGGAGGTACCCTGAATCGACGCCGCCGTCTCGATCCGTCGTCACCGGAGTGGTTCTCTGAACCTCGACGCCAAACGCCGCCGTCACCGCGCGCCTTCCCTACTGGCTAGTCGGGAACGAAATCGCCTCGTGCACTCTTCCTCCTCGTCCACGACACGGTGCCAGGAGGTGGCTACATCACCGGCGCCGTCCCCAACCTCAACGCCGCCGTCCAGCTCCGCCCCAGCACTCTGCCTCGCCTGCAACCGTAAGGTGATCACCGTGCTCCACCCTCCTCTCTCTCTGTCCGTCCTTGCACGCTGCACCACCCTGGAGTCACCCCTTGCGAGCGCGCAGCGATCCGCAGCACCGCGTGCTAGCTCACCGCCGGCCGCTGACGAACTCCGTCAGGTCACGGATGTGTTCGTTCGTCAGTAAATTCAGAAAACGCGCCAGCGAAACATCACCTTGTCCGCGCTTCTGTATCTGACAAGCAACGCAGTGCAGCGCATCTGGTTCAGACCTTGTGTGCGCAAGGGGAGGTCGCGGGTTCGAGTCCCGGCTCCCTGGGAGAAATTCCCACCTTTTTCTGCTCCCCTCGCTGACAGGGAGGGCCCCCTGTCAGCCTCTCCCGTGCCACGCAGGCACGCGCAGGCCCAGGGCCCACCTGGCAACGCCCTGGGGTGTGTTTCTGTGCGTATAAAACGGTTTTAAACATTTCTGTAAATCAAAACTAGTCCTTATTTTTAACAGATTAGTCCCTGAAAGTATTTTGGGCAATAAAATTAGTTTTATAACTCCAATAAATGAAAATAAAATATGCACACTGGTCTAAATTAATTTCTCTATCTTTTGGTAACATTTGTTCACTGTTTTGAAATTTCAAAATGCAATTTAAATTTGAATTCAGACAAATCAATTGCAATTTGCTAAAATCAATAACTAATTCATTGTTAATCCAATAAATGCAAATAAAATATGTTTTCCATACCATTTCAACTCATCTTTCCAAATATAATTTTTGTTTCCTGTTTTGAATAATTTAAATTTCCTAAATAATTTAATCCTTGTTAATTCAATTAAATTTGATAAAATAATAACTTGATCAATATAAAATAATTTTAAACATGCAAAATATGTTTTCAAACCATCAAAGTGTGAACTTTTCAAATGTGAGTTTGAAATTATGTTTTGAACAAATAAAAATTCAATTAAATTCAAACTTGTTTTAAATTCATTTAAAACTTGTTTAATATTGTTTAATTCATAATTAAATAATCCAAATTCCAATTTCAATATTTGAAACATGTAATCCAACTAAAATTTGATGTTCTTTTCAAATATAAACTTTGTTATTTGTTTTGAACAATTTAAATGGTTGAAAACAACAAATACTTGTGTGTCACCTTTAAGGCACCCAAAAATTCCCTAAATTAATAATAAAATTCTAAATTGCTACACCCTATCTTAAATTGTTTCTAATGTTGTTATTTTGCTGTTTCCCTTTTGCATGCATCATACTAAACCACTAGCACCTGTTGATTAGTTGGAAAACAAATAATTTAACCATAATTCATGGGCTTTTCATATGCAACTCAAATTGCATATGGGTCCATTTAAATTTGTTTATCTTGTCAACTAGTTCACTTTGATGCATCTTTAAACCTGTCATGCATCCATATCTTGATCATGCTGGATTTTTTGCCGTAGTAGTAATTGTTGCATCCGGTGTTTGTTCGAGGTTCATTGCTTCTTCCCGGATAGGACGTTGAGATGATGTGAGCAACGACAAGTTCTGCTACCTTGCGGGATCTCAGGCAAGTATACTCACTTGCTGCCATATGGCTGCCTTTCATCACTTGTTACCGATTCTTTCCGTTGATTATTTTCTGCTATCCTTAGTAGTAGTTGTTTCTGTTACGAACCCATCACATGAATCCCTTAACCTTGATATTGCCTCATCTCCATACCTATAACCATTGCTTGTTGCCCGTGTCTTACTACCATGCTTAGGTTGTTTTGCTCGAGTCTGTTACCCGTTACTTTCTGTTACTACTCTATTGTGTTCTGGGGGCTCGATATTCAATCAATCAATCAATCATGCTACTGTTATTGTTTAATAATAAACTTGATGATAAGGCACCGGCAGGAGGCCCTTTGTGGTTTTGAGGCCTGCTAGTGTCGACCCCCTAATTAGAAAAAGGGTCTTGTCTATTGATCCATGATGAGCGCACTACTCGCATGTGGGAAGCGAGTATGGGCGCCCCCCTCAACTTGACTCGATTCGCATCTCGTCCAAATCGCCACATTTAGTTCGGGCTTTCCATTTGCTGCACGCATATGCAGGTACGAACCCTTGGCGCCAGGGTGGAACTTTTGTAGTCGGCATTTAGGGCGGCGTGGTCTTCCAGTGCTATGAGGGTCCCCTTTTCTTCGGGGGCTCGATTAGCCGCGCACGCACAGCACGTGGTGCTTTGGGCTTGATGCGAAGAAGAGTTGAGTTGTGTAGAGTACCTCGCTTGGTGGGTTAGCTCCCCATCTGGCGGGTTATTCTTACGTGTACGGCCAAATTGGTGCAACCCTGCAGGGATAATCTTCTCGAGAAGCCGTGTTTTCCGAGGTTATGGATTACTTGGTGAAAGTACTGGCTAACAAGTACTCAGGACAACTTAAACCTAATGATTAACAACCTTTCACCCAATGATTAACAACTTGACTAGTAATAGGCTTATTGACACAATAATCTGAACCATCATTAATCCAACTGTGTGAGTTATCCTCGGATTGCTTCTTCGGATAAGGGGCGAGATCCAGGATGGGTTTGTTTGAAGTTATCTTTCAGTTGGTTACAATACTCGATCTTATCTCCTTTCTGTTAGCCGGACGTTGTAGTATCTCTCTGTAGTTGGTTAGTGCAGCCTGCTGTCGCTTATTTGTAATAACCCCTTCCTTTCCGTTGATCCTAAAGTATTTGTATCTTGTGATGACTGGCTACGCCGGTAACTTGTGAGTATGGGTTTTATCCCCCTTGCCAGTACTTAACCGTACTGACCCACGAATCTCTTTCGTGGCTGCATATTCAATATTGCAGTCAACAGGTTTGAAGTCTGACGACGTTAGCTTGGGAATCCCTCCGGCTTGGCCTGGGCAGGGATTGGACGCTCACGGTTATCTTCAGGACTCTTAGTCCAATTTGGATCTTGTCCGTAGACGGACGATATGTGGTTTCTTCCGCTGTTATTTGGATCTTTGTATTGTATCAGTTGTATCCCTGGCTCGTCTGAGTCATCTTGTATCTATCTGATTCTGTTGTAATTGTGGATTATTCGTGAACTATTGTAATGATTATCACAAGTGGCAACCTGGAATTGGTTATTATGTGGATTTTGGCGGGAATGCTGGAATCTGCATAGTGACCGATCTCGGGGCGTCACAAATGGTATCAGAGCCTTGGTTCCGATTCCCGATATTGTTTCGATACGAACGGTTATCGAAGCAACGGGTCCGCAAAGCCTGTAGGATAACCTCGCTAACGGTCGTTGTTTCTAGAGTGTCAAAAACTATTTATGCTAAACTATTTTGGAAAAACATCTCGATAGGATTCTTGTTTTCTCCTTATCCCTATTCTATTTCCCCTCCCATCCTATTTGTTTTGGAGTCTCCCCCCTTGTCTATCTTTCAAAGTGTTGGGATCCTACGTGGGTGGACTTTTTCTGAGCCCTTAACCTAATAGGTTCGATCATCGGAAGATTCCTGGTGGAAGAACATCGTCATCACTCCCAGCAAGAATCCCTTGTTAGTGGTGTCGAGAAGCCCTTGTTAGTGGTGTCGAGGAGATCAACTGGAAGCACGAAGAATCGATAGTCGAACTTCCTTCCCCTCCCGGGTTAGCAGGTGGATTGCGAGGGCGCAATCCCTTGTTAGTGGTGTCGTCTGTAACACCTGGGGTGTTACCTGTTTCTTTTGATTGCATCATATGCATCACATTGTATTGCACCATGTTTGCATCACAACTGAAAATTTCGAAACAATTTAAACTTTCACCCTTGCTCAAAATTTTCCAATTTCAAACTTGCAAACTAAACCACTCATTTGTTCTTCAATAGTTTGCAAATTGTTTTAATCAAATTGACTGTTAATAACTTTTCCCCTCTTGTTAAAACCCTAATGGCTAACTCAAAATTTTAAATCAAATCACTCATTAACTTGTTGGGTTTAATCAAACAACTATTTTCAATCAATTAATTAGATCACCTTCATTTTCAAATCAAATGCCTCAGCTATAACCACTTTTGAATTTATAAACTTTAACAAGCCAATCAACTAATTTTTTTAATCAAATTAACCTTAGGGGTTACCCTATTTAAAAGGTTTGTTTTGTTAATGATCTTTTAATAATAAAATTCACCTAAAACTGGTTTAAATTTCAAACAGCAATTTAAATCTCAACTTTTTGGAAACAAACCTTGGCATCTGTTTGCTTTTGAGCCAACAAGCATAACCTAATTTTTCTAGAATTTTTATTAAGCTAAAAGCTATGTTTTTCTTCAAAAACCAAACCTTACAAAAAAAACAGAAAAGGAAAATTTTAAAAAGAAAAAGCAAGGAACAGCCAGGGAGAGTGGGCTGCGCCCAGCCCACTGCTCCATCCCTTCTCTAACGCGCAGCGCAAGCCCAGCCCAATCACTTAAGTACCGTACCGGTTCGTTTTTTTTCTGATCTGTTCGGTCATCGTCTCCTCGTACGGCAGGGCGATCCGAGCCTCCACGTCGCCGTACGGCAATTCCGACGGCCGTCCTCGGCGCCAGCGCCCTATATAGGCCCTACGAAACCCTAGACCCCCCGCCCTAATCCCTAGGTCCCTCTCTCCCTTCGAGGCGCCGCCAATTTCTCTCTCCCGACGCCCTCTGTCCTCTCTGAACCCCTCGCCGGAGACGCCGCCGAGCTCTTCTTCTGAATCTCCGTTGAGCCCCGCCGCCTCGCAGCGTCTCCTAACCAGCTAGCCACCAAAACCAGTTCACCTCGCCTCCCTCCATCCGTTAGACACCCTAGCTACCGCGGAGGTACCCTGAATCGACGCCGCCGTCTCGATCCGTCGTCACCGGAGTGGTTCTCTGAACCTCGACGCCAAACGCCGCCGTCACCGCGCGCCTTCCCTACTGGCTAGTCGGGAACGAAATCGCCTCGTGCACTCTTCCTCCTCGTCCACGACACGGTGCCAGGAGGTGGCTACATCACCGGCGCCGTCCCCAACCTCAACGCCGCCGTCCAGCTCCGCCCCAGCACTCTGCCTCGCCTGCAACCGTAAGGTGATCACCGTGCTCCACCCTCCTCTCTCTCTGTCCGTCCTTGCACGCTGCACCACCCTGGAGTCACCCCTTGCGAGCGCGCAGCGATCCGCAGCACCGCGTGCTAGCTCACCGCCGGCCGCTGACGAACTCCGTCAGGTCACGGATGTGTTCGTTCGTCAGTAAATTCAGAAAACGCGCCAGCGAAACATCACCTTGTCCGCGCTTCTGTATCTGACAAGCAACGCAGTGCAGCGCATCTGGTTCAGACCTTGTGTGCGCAAGGGGAGGTCGCGGGTTCGAGTCCCGGCTCCCTGGGAGAAATTCCCACCTTTTTCTGCTCCCCTCGCTGACAGGGAGGGCCCCCTGTCAGCCTCTCCCGTGCCACGCAGGCACGCGCAGGCCCAGGGCCCACCTGGCAACGCCCTGGGGTGTGTTTCTGTGCGTATAAAACGGTTTTAAACATTTCTGTAAATCAAAACTAGTCCTTATTTTTAACAGATTAGTCCCTGAAAGTATTTTGGGCAATAAAATTAGTTTTATAACTCCAATAAATGAAAATAAAATATGCACACTGGTCTAAATTAATTTCTCTATCTTTTGGTAACATTTGTTCACTGTTTTGAAATTTCAAAATGCAATTTAAATTTGAATTCAGACAAATCAATTGCAATTTGCTAAAATCAATAACTAATTCATTGTTAATCCAATAAATGCAAATAAAATATGTTTTCCATACCATTTCAACTCATCTTTCCAAATATAATTTTTGTTTCCTGTTTTGAATAATTTAAATTTCCTAAATAATTTAATCCTTGTTAATTCAATTAAATTTGATAAAATAATAACTTGATCAATATAAAATAATTTTAAACATGCAAAATATGTTTTCAAACCATCAAAGTGTGAACTTTTCAAATGTGAGTTTGAAATTATGTTTTGAACAAATAAAAATTCAATTAAATTCAAACTTGTTTTAAATTCATTTAAAACTTGTTTAATATTGTTTAATTCATAATTAAATAATCCAAATTCCAATTTCAATATTTGAAACATGTAATCCAACTAAAATTTGATGTTCTTTTCAAATATAAACTTTGTTATTTGTTTTGAACAATTTAAATGGTTGAAAACAACAAATACTTGTGTGTCACCTTTAAGGCACCCAAAAATTCCCTAAATTAATAATAAAATTCTAAATTGCTACACCCTATCTTAAATTGTTTCTAATGTTGTTATTTTGCTGTTTCCCTTTTGCATGCATCATACTAAACCACTAGCACCTGTTGATTAGTTGGAAAACAAATAATTTAACCATAATTCATGGGCTTTTCATATGCAACTCAAATTGCATATGGGTCCATTTAAATTTGTTTATCTTGTCAACTAGTTCACTTTGATGCATCTTTAAACCTGTCATGCATCCATATCTTGATCATGCTGGATTTTTTGCCGTAGTAGTAATTGTTGCATCCGGTGTTTGTTCGAGGTTCATTGCTTCTTCCCGGATAGGACGTTGAGATGATGTGAGCAACGACAAGTTCTGCTACCTTGCGGGATCTCAGGCAAGTATACTCACTTGCTGCCATATGGCTGCCTTTCATCACTTGTTACCGATTCTTTCCGTTGATTCTTTTCTGCTATCCTTAGTAGTAGTTGTTTCTGTTACGAACCCATCACATGAATCCCTTAACCTTGATATTGCCTCATCTCCATCCCTATAACCATTGCTTGTTGCCCGTGTATTACTACCATGCTTAGGTTGTTTTGCTCGAGTCTGTTACCGTTACTTTCTGTTACTACTCTATTGTGTTCTGGGGGCTCGATGTTCAATCAATCAATCAATCATGCTACTGTTATTGTTTAATAATAAACTTGATGATAAGGCACCGGCAGGAGGCCCTTTGTGGTTTTTAGGCCTGCTAGTGTCGACCCCCTAATTAGGAAAAGGGTCTTGTCTACTGATCCATGATGAGCGCACTACCCGCATGTGGGAAGCGAGTATGGGCGCCCCCCTCAACTTGACTCGATTCGCATCTCGTCCAAATCGCCACATTTAGTTCGGGCTTTCCATTTGCTGCACGCATATGCAGGTACGAACCCTTGGCGCTAGGGTGGAACTTTTGTAGTCGGCATTTAGGGCGGGGTGGTCTTCCAGTGCTATCAGGGTCCCCTTTTCTTCGGGGGCTCGATTAGCCGCGCACGCACAGCACGTGGTGCTTTGGGCTTGATGCGAAGAAGAGTTGAGTTGTGTAGAGTACCTCGCTTGGTGGGTTAGCTCCCCATCTGGCGGGTTATTCTTACGTGTACGGCCAAATTGGTGCAACCCTGCAGGGATAATCTTCTCGAGAAGCCGTGTTCTCCGCGGTTATGGATTACTTGGTGAAAGTACTGGCTAACAAGTACTCAGGACAACTTAAACCTAATGATTAACAACCTTTCACCCAATGATTAACAACTTGACTAGTAATAGGCTTATTGACACAATAATCTGAACCATCATTAATCCAACTGTGTGAGTTATCCTCGGATTGCTTCTTCGGATAAGGGGCGAGATCCAGGATGGGTTTGTTTGAAGTTATCTTTTAGTTGGTTACAATACTCGATCTTATCTCCTTTCTGTTAGCCGGACATTGTAGTATCTCTCTGTAGTTGGTTAGTGCAGCCTGCTGTCGCTTATTTGCAATAACCCCTTCCTTTCCGTTGATCCTAAAGTATTTGTATCTTGTGATGACTGGCTACGCCGGTAACTTGTGAGTATGGGTTTTATCCCCCTTGCCAGTACTTAACCGTACTGACCCACGAATCTCTTTCGTGGCTGCATATTCAATATTGCAGTCAACAGGTTTGAAGTCTGACGACGTTAGCTTGGGAATCCCTCCGGCTTGGCCTGGGCAGGGATTGGACGCTCTCGGTTATCTTCAGGACTCTTAGTCCAATTTGGATCTTGTCCGTAGACGGACGATATGTGGTTTCTTCCGCTGTTATTTGGATCTTTGTATTGTATCAGTTGTATCCCTGGCTCGTCTGAGTCATCTTGTATCTATCTGATTCTGTTGTAATTGTGGATTATTCGTGAACTATTGTAATGATTATCACAAGTGGCAACCTGGAATTGGTTATTATGTGGATTTTGGCGGGAATGCTGGAATCTGCATAGTGACCGATCTCGGGGCGTCACAAGGAGTCACATGCCGGAGATCAAACACACCAAAAATCAACACAAATGATGGGCTGAAGAAGGAGATCGAAAATCCAGAGGAAGAACACCAAGAACATGGGATCCAGGAAATGTTTTCAGTTTGGGAGGTGAGAGAGAAGACTTGGGCAGTGGAGAGAATAAGTGGAGGGCCAGGGGGCCCACACCATGTGCTGGCGCCACCAGGGGCTGGCGGCGCCACCCTAGGGTGTGCCTGACTAGTGGGTCCCCCTGGGGTCTCCCAGGTGGCTTTCTGCCTCATTTTTGACGTAAAAATTTATTTTATTTTTTCTGGAATTTTTCGAGAAACTTTATTTTTGAGGTATTTCTGGACTTTTAATAATTAATAAAAACCGGGAAAACGAAAGTGAAAACACGGAAAGCAAAACCAAAACCGGTACTACAGAGGTTCTATGACACTTTAATGAAAGAATATCCAAAGAAAACAAAGGCGGTAGTGGTGAAAACACAAGTATGGGTGGTGAAAACATGCATAACCTCAGTAATCAGAGTGAAAACATCAGGAAAACATGTATAAGAATGGTGGAAAACATGATTGTACTCAAGTAGCAATGTAATAACAGAAGTAACCATGGTGAAAACAATAATGGAGAAGGTGAAAACATAGTGAAAACATTGCCCATTTCATTTAAAATCATTTTGTTAACAAGGGTGATCAAGTGTTGCTACCAAAATAATTATATATGAAACAAAACTTTGTTTGTCAGTAAATACTCATGTTACCTCAACCTGGATAGACATAGTCCCAATCATAATAATTTCATGTTCTTTGGGTGGCTTTGGAATAGGACAATAAAATTCTCCAATCTTGATGGTCTCAACATTTTGAATGGAATTTAGACCATATTTTCTACTACCTCCGATCCTGAAAATGTGTCATAAGATTACAAAGCAGCACGTAAAACTGCTAGTATATGTTCCGATGTTTTTTCCGGATCGGAGGGAGTATCAATCTTCTTGGGAAAATAAACAGTGTGCTCTTTATCATTAACATTAAAAGTAACTTTTCCTTGATTGCAATCAATAACAGCCCCTGCAGTATTAAGAAAAGGTCTTCCAAAAATAATAGACATATTATCATCTTCAGACATATCCGTTAATAGTCATTATTGCTTTTCACTTGTGGCTCGAATAATATATAATGAAAACCATGCTCCAATGGAGTCACGGACGACTGTTTAACTCTGCAACAAACTTTACAAAACCAAAGAAGAACAACAAATATTTTTGAGGTTTTCAGCTAAAACAAGAACAGAAAGAGAACAAGGAACCAAATCAAAATATTTTTGGATTTTTGAATATTAAACTTCAACTTAAAGGATAAAGAAAACTAACTAAAGAAATAAAAGAAGCAAACAAAAAGAAACAACCGAAATATTTTTGGTCTTTTTGTGTTTTGGAAAACAAGAACAAAACAATAGAAACAAAAGAAATGAAAGAAAAGAAAACAACGAATGAAAAGAAAACATGGATATTAAAAGAACCGACCGAACATGATATATAAATGAGTGTGATGTCGGTATACCTCCCCCAAGATTAGGCTTTTGGCCTAAGTGGAGATCAATAAAAGCGAGGGAAATATCCCCACTTCGGTGGGTCATCCCTCGTGTGGTCGTACTCGGGCGCATAAGAGGAGGATGATGCAGCGGGCACATAGGCATAGCCGGGGTTCTGGTATGGGATCCCCGTGGTGTCATAGGGCTAGACAAAATCACCATCGTCCCCCTCGTCGGTATCCTCCCCTTGCTGGGGGTGATGCTCAAGGTATGTGTCCAGCTCACTCTCAGAAAGCTCCCATCATTGCTTGTTATTAAGATTAAACAAAAGAGGTGTAGGCAAAGGTACTTCCCTAATGCTCTGTTTGGATGCAGGAAAAACTGCTTGGAATTGAATTGGCCTGTGAATTCCAAATCCAAGCTGGAATTGGAATTGAGCTGCAATTCCAATTCTGTTGTTTTGTTGTGCATAGAATTTGTTTGGGTGTGATCCAATTCCAATTCCTGTTTGGATGTACATACCATGGAATTCGACGCTTTTTTGAGTTTGGACAATATAAACATGTGTACATGTATCAAAAATTAGTACGTGTATATTTGAATGTTTATATAATATTTTGCACACATAAATAATATATAAAAATTCGAATAAAGTCATAATAACAACATAAGTAGGAATAATCATGGAAAACATGTTCGAGAAGCATAGCACAAAATAATCATGTCTCTAGAAAATAGCAACAACACGACATAGATAATAATTATGTCTCTAAGAAATAGCATAGGTGGATCGTTTATGTCTCGTACATATAGCATAAGCAGATAGTTCGCAAACATCAAAGTAAATCGAAGTTCATACATGAACCAAACATGATAGCAATCATCACTCCAAGCTCAAGAGCCATGGCTTCCTCAAGTCTTCTGGGAGTGCCATGAGCGCTTCAAACATGCGTTCATCTTTAATCAACTTCCCATAAGCTCGCAGCATATCTTTACTCTCCAAACCCTCTACTTTCTGAAGTGCAGCAAGGATTTCAGCTGGAGGAGTAAACTTTGCCATCAGAGTTGGCTCGGTTGTATTCAAAACATCATCAAAGGACATCTGCATCTTTCCCATCATTGACATGATAGCATCCCCCGTGCGTTGCCTCTTTTTAGGCACCTCAGGAGTTACTTCAACAGCGGGCGTGTGTTCTGCTTCTTGAACACACTCATTACCTGTCCTAGCACCAACACCGGTTGCATGGTCTTTTGAATATATGGTATTGATAGACTCCCAGTTGTGCACTACCTTGGTCCTATAGGCACGTGCATCTTTGTTAGCCTACACAAAAATAGAAATATGGTATTAGAGAGGATAGTGAGGTTGCAAAAAATAAGCACAAAAATAGCAACATAGAGTAAGGTTGAAAAAATACCTCCACATATCGAGACCACACTTCATCACTTTCAACTAACACCATGCTCTTTTCCCAATCCCATCCAAAACCGCTCTGAGCAAGCATCTTTGAAATGATCTCATATTGCTTGTCAAATGTTTTAATTCTTCCTGTTATGTTGTCCTTCGTGATGTCAATACCACATACATCCTTAACATGCTTAATGCAAGCATTGTACACATGTGGCTTCCAACCATTTTGAGCACGGTCACCATTGTTGTGATGCTCAACAAGGACAGACAACAATGCACTGTCCATCTGAGGAGTCCATGTTAGGTAAACCCTATTCTTCTTTCCTCCTTGTTCAGCCATGCTTCTACAAGTAGAACAAATATATGTGCATAAAAGTAAGGAAAAAATAGAAACATGGAGTAAGGTAAAGCATATATATTAGTTCAACATGTACGAAATATCACAAAAGGCATCATCATCAAGCTTGCACAAAAGAAAACACCATCATCTAGCTATCAACTCCGTCACTACGTATCTACTCGATCTCAAGTTCGCCATGCGCCACAAGGTACTCAGCATACATCTCGTCCGCAAATTGCTGCCTAAAGTTAGACCATGCATTTGTTTGTTGGACACTTCTAATCAAAGTAGCATCATCTATAGGTTCAGGAGTCATAGCCGCCAGCTCAGCGTCGACCTCCTGAAGTAACAAGTCATCTCTCATATGCTGCCTATCCCTTGCATAGTTGTGCAACACACAACACGCATTAATAATTCGAATCTGCAAATATTTAGTTCATAGTCAAAGAAAGAACACAGGATAGCCCATATGAACAACCAAATGGACATGTGTTACCTGGTCCTCTATGTCAAAGAAAGAACAAGAACGCAAGATGGCAAATCTTTTCTTCAACAAGCCAAAGGTTCTCTCCACGACATTTCTAGCACGAGCATGACGCAAATTGTACAACTCCTTTTCATTTTGTGGTTGTTGTTGACTTGCAACCCACTCTTTCAAGTGGTACCTAGTGGATCTGAATGGAGATAGAAATCCAGGTCCATTGGTATAGCCAACATCAACAAGATAGTACTTTCCTATTTACAAGTACACAAGTTAGCTACCAATTTAATACGAGAAATCAAACGCAAAGAGAAAGAGCCGTACCCTGTGGTACAACAAATGCATCTTCACGGTCGATTCTCATAGCATCTTTTAGCACTTTTGAGTCTGATGCCGAACCCTCCCAACCAGGTAGAACATACAAAAATTTCATGTTCCAGTCAACCACACCTAGCATGTTAGTGGTGATATCTTGGTGCCTGTTCCTATACCTCCCTTTGTCAGCAGCGTTAACAAACACAGGAATATGACACCCATCTAGTGCTCCAAGTGCATTAGGAAACCACTTCCACTTGTAATCATCAGGAGGGGTGATAGAAGGATCAGGAAGCTTGATGAACTCCCAGTTAGAGACAAGATGGCTGTTAACACAGTAGAGAAGTGCCTACTGATAGTCTCTAAAGAACGTTGGTATGTGCCACCCAACATCCTCATTTCAAGTCCATGGCCAATAACTTGTAAGAACATAGCAACATTTTCTTCTACCGTCACGAACATGCTATCTTTGAGACCACACTTCTCACGCAACATAGCACAAAGATCATGAAAGTTTCTTTTAGTTAATCGTAGCTTATCATAGCAAGTTGTCTCAGACCCCTCATAAGTTTGTTTCAACATATACTTCCGATATGCTATCTTTTCCTCATCATCATCAAAGCTTCCAAGGTTTCTCGGAGCTCGATGAGAACTAAGATAAGCAAATGCTAGGCATGACAATTCAAAATACTTCTTTGCTAACAATATCCTCTTTCTTTTTTTTCTTCTATTCTCCTCGGTAATATAGGCAACCAACTCTTCATTATTCATGATGAAAAAATCTACAATACACACACCATATAATGCACATGATGAAAAGTGTATGCATCATAAATAACATCATAACATGCACACATGAACTAGGACTAACAACATACCTTGGCTAAATCCGTCTAAGTTCGCACTCAAAATGGTCAATCTGCCTGCCAACCTACATATTTAAAACAAGTAACAAATTAAGAAGACTACAAATTGTATATACACAAGATAAATAAAATGAAAACAGAGACAAACATGTGTCCATGGTAAAAAAATAGAGACCTTCATGGCCCAAAAATATTTTGTGTAGGTCACAACATGGCATATGGTTAATCAAATCATCACATGTGCATTAGTCTAGTTTCTAGGCTCCGGTTTGTACAGTGTAGCCAAAAAAAACAGAGAATGGAGCCACACACGGGTACAGCAGAAAAAATACAGAGAACAGAGCTCCATGGTCTGCACACACGGGCGCATAGCAGAACTCCCCGGCGGCCACTCTGCATACACGCGAACTCCATGGGTCTCGCCGGAATGGAGCCGCCCGGCGTCTGTACTCCTTCCCCCGTCCGCCCCCCGTCGTGATGGGCATCCCCGTCCGCCCCAAGCTCGGAACCGCCGCTCCTCCTTCCCCTGTCTGGAACCAAGCAGTCACAGCGACAAGGCCGCCGACGGGTAGGGGCGGCGCCGCCGTTTCATGGAATCGAGAAGGCTCCCGACGGCTAGGGTTCCGTGGAATCGAGATGGGATTGGTTCGTCGAGGGGAGGAATGGAGGGATGGAAGGGAGAGGAGGGAGGGAGGGAGAGGAGGGAGGGAGAGGAGGGAGGGAGAGGGTGGAGATCGTACCAGCGCCGCCGCCGCCGGTAGCCTACAGGTCGCGGTCGAGAGGAGAGGGAGGGGCGAGTCGAGCGGACAGAGACTCGTACGGGCTCGATGGAATTTTTCCGAGGGGTTTCCGAGGGTGAGCGCTCGGAATTGATCGACGCGGGGCGGACGCGCGCGGGTGGAATCCTGGAATTGCCCAAGTTTTTCCTACCCCAATTCCTTAACCCCCCCCAAACAATAGAATTTGGGCCCCCAATTCCAAATTGCCAATTCCAGGGCAATTTTCCTACATCCAAACGGGGGGTAACAGTTTTAACAACTCTCCACCCGGATCATTTGGAGAAAGTTAATTCAAAAGAGAAATTATTTAAGTGAGCATGGGTAGGAAAAAACTTATGTTGAACCATGGAAACAAGATTAAGCCTCTCTATAGGAAACTGCAAGTCTAGAGGGTGTGGCTCCAAACCATGGAAAGCTAGCAAGCGCGAGGAAATGAGACCTCCACAAACTCCGCCCTTCTCACAGTTATGTGAGAGACGGTAAGCAATCAAAGCGCCAAAATTGTAAGACCTATCACATCTTAAAACAACAGCAATAAGCGCCAAATCATAGTCGGATAGTATGCTGGCAGTTTTCTAGCTAACACACATTTAGAAATAAAGTAGGCAAAGTATCGAATGCTAGGGAGTTGGATTTCACGAATTTTACCACTCTCCCATGTGAAGCTTCTGCCTTGGAAAATCTCTCCATATGAATCCAGTAGTGGTTTGGGCTGCCCACTTTTTTTCTCACAAGACCCCCACTTGGGTACCTTAATAGTTGCACAGAAAACACTAAAAGGCAGGCTCACAGCTTTATTATAAATTTTATAGTGGACCACTGGGTTAGTTGGAGACCATTTAAAATGAAAATCCTGCACCATAGACATAGTTAGTTTCACATATTGGATAGTCTCATCCTCAATGAAACGGTCAAAACCTGCATTATGCACTAGTCTTAAAATCCTGCAGAATTCCTGTAACTTGCATAAATTCCCGACACGGATAAATCGATGGAAACACCCTCTCTTCGTGCTGCATGAGCATGACCTCATGCAAATCCAACTCATGTTGGTTTAGTTGATAAGCATTGTGCTCCATCTCTTAAATTTTTCAACAATCATCATAAAAATTAATTTCAAGCAACTATAAGGTGGAGACTACCATAGGGACTTATATGAGAGTTAAACATACATCAAAACTATGTTATTTCTACTCAAATCAAGCATGCAAACTCACATAAGCTGTCACCTACTGTGGCAAAATACTCAAGAAATACTTCACTAAACAAAAATCTACTTGGATGATCAGAGGAGTCACATACGGGAGATCAAACACACCAAAAATCAGCACAAATGATGGGCTGAAGAAGGAGATCGAAAATCCAGAGGAAGAACACCAAGAACACGGATCCAGGAAATGTTTTCAGTTTGGGAGTTGAGAGAGAAGACTTGGGCAGTGGAGAGAATAAGTGGAGGGCTAAGGGGCCCACACCATGTGCTGGCGCCACCAGGGAATGGCCGCGCCACCCTAGGGTGTGCCTGACTGGTGGGTCCCCTTGGGGTCACCCGGGTGGCTTTCTGCCTCATTTTTGACGTAAAAATTTATTATAATTTTTCTGGAATTTTTCGAGAAACTTTATTTTTGAGTTATTTGTAGACTTTTAATAATTAATAAAAACCGGGAAAACGAAAGTGAAAACGCGGAAAGCAAAACCAAAACCAGTACTACAGAGGTTCTATGACACTTTAATGAAAGAATATCCAAAGAAAACAAAGGTGGTAGTGGTGAAAACACAAGTATGGGTGGTGAAAACATGCATAACCTCAGCAATCAGAGTGAAAACATCAGGAAAACATGTATAAGAATGGTGGAAAACATGATTGTACTAAAGTAGCAATGTAATAACAGAAGTAACCATGGTGAAAACAATAATGGAGAAGGTGAAAACATTTCCCATTTCATTTAAAATCATTTTGTTAACAAGGGTGATCAAGTCTTGCTACCAAAATAATTTTATATGAAACAAAACTTTGTTTGTCACTAAATACTCATGTTACCTCAACCTTGATAGACATAGTCCCAATCATAATAATTTCATATTCTTTGGGTGGCTTTGGAATAGGACAATAAAATTCTCAAATCTTGATGGTCTCAACATTTTGAATAGAATTTAGACCATATTTTCTACTACCTCCGATCCTGAAAATGTGTCGTAAGATTACAAAGCAGCACGTAAAACTGCTAGTATATGTTTCGATGTTTTTTCCGGATCGGAGGGAGTATCAATCTTCTTGGGAAAATAAACAGTGTGCTCTTTATCATTAACATTAAAAGTAACTTTTCCTTGATTGCAATCAATAACAGCCCCTGCAGTATTAAGAAAAGGTCTTCCAAAAATAATAGACATATTATCATCTTCAGGCACTTCCAACACAACAAAGTCAGTTAATATCAGACAATTATTAGCAACTTGAACAGGAGCATCCTCACATATACCCATAGGAATAGCAGTAGACTTATCAGCCATTTGCAAAGATATATCAGTTGGTATCAATTTTCCTAGGAGGAGTCTTTTATAGAGAGTAAAAGGCATGACACTAACTCCAGCTCCCAAATCACACAAAGCAGTTCTAACATAATTATTTACAATAGAACAGGGAATAGTAGGTATACTAGGGTCTCCAAGCTTCTCAGGAACCTTACCATTAAAAGAGTAATTAGCAAGCATAGTGGAGATTTCCTCATTAGGAATCTTCCTTTTGTTAGAGACAATATCTTTCATATATTTTGCATAAGGAGGCAATTTAATAACATAAGTTAAAGGAATTTGCAAGAACAAAGGTTTCATCCATTCAAAAAAATTGTTATAATGTTCTTCTTCCTTAGATTTGTGTTTCTTATTAGGAAAAGGCATTGGTTTTTGTACCCAAGGTTCTCTCTCATTACCATGTTTATTAGCAATGCAATCTTCCTTAGTGTACTTTCTAGTTTTAGTTTGCTTTTCAGATTCAGCTACAGGTTCTTCTTTATCAGAAGCATCATTCTTTTCATTACCACTTTCAGTTTCAGCATCATAGATAGATATACTATTACGATCTTTAGCAAGTTCAGAAAATTCTACAACAGTTTTATGTTTCTTCTTCTTTTTCTTCTTAGTATGAATAACATTATCATTAGTTTGCTGAGAATCTTGTTCAATTCTTTTAGGATGTCCCTCAGGATATAAAGGATCTTGTGTAGCAATACCACTTCTAGTTCTTATTTCTAAGCATGTTTTTCTTTAGAAGCATTAACTAGCAAATCTTTTTGCACTTTAGCAAGTTGATCAATTTGAGTTTGAACCATTTGAAAATGTTTAGCAAGCATTTTAACATCATTAGAGGTTCTTTCTATAATACCATGCAAATTATCAATAGCTCTAGAGTTTTCCATTAGGTGTTTTTGCACTCTCATATTAATTATCTTGCTTGATAACATAATTATCAAATTCATCTAAACATTGATCAGGAGGTTTGTTATAGGGAATATCTCTACTATCAAAATATTGGAGAGAGTGTACCTCAATGGTGGATGAGTGAGGGATTGGCTTACATAATTCTTCTATAGGTGGAAGATTCTTCACATCTTCAGATTTAATACCCCTCTCTTTAAGAGATTTCTTGGCTTCTCTCATCACTTCAACATTTAATTATATCATTCACCTCTTATTGGGTGTTGGTGTTGGTGTTGATACTAGAGTAGGAGTCGGCTCAGGCTCAACCATGGTCCAATCATCATAATTTTGGCTTATTTTAGCCATTAATTCCTCAGCTTCTTCTAGAGTTCTTTGCCTGAAAACACAACCAACACAACTATCCAAGTACTTCCTAGATTCAACAGTTAGTCCATTATAAAATATACCAAGAAGTTTATTATTTTCTAGCTTATGCCCAGGTGTAGTGCTGACTAAAGAACAGAACCTTGCCCAAGATACATGCAATTTCTCTCCTTCCAATTGCATGAAATTGAATATATTTTGTAAAGCAGCATGTTGAGCACTAGCAGGAAAATATTTCTGAAATAAAGCATTAACCAAACCAATAGGACTATCAATAGATCCAGGAGACAAATTGTTAAACCAAGTTTTAGCTTCATCTTTTAATGAGAAAGGGAATATTTTGATAACAAAATAGCTACATTTCTTAAGGTCATCAGAGAACAAACTACTGAGAGATAAGAGCTCATTCATATGTTTCATAGCACTTCCATTTTCAGTACCACAAACAGATTCTTTCTCAACAATAGATATATAAGATAAATCAAGAGAGAAATCATAATCCTTGTCCCTAATATTAATGGGAGAAGTGGAAAACTTAGCATCAGGAGATAATTTATATTTAACAACACGACTTTCAATAAGACTCATAACAACATCATTATCCTTCATAGTATATATTTCATCAACAAGATCATCATTAAGATCAATATAGGAATCATCTAAATCATCACTAGGATTCTCTATAAGCTCAGGTGAAACGGCAGGAGTAACAGGATTTTTATCAGGAGTTTCAGTGTTTGCAATATTTTTAGCTTTAGCAATAGTAGCATCTAAGAAAGGACTGAGAGAACCACTCTCATCAAGCACAGTAGAAGCATCATCAAAAGTATCAGAAGTATTTTCAGATTCAGCAGAAGTAGCATGTGGTGGTGTAAGCAACTTACTCATAACAGACGGTGAATCAAGAGCAACAGAGGTGTTCAGAGTTGTACCTCTTCTTGTAGTGGATGGTAATATATGAAACTTCCCATCATGAGTCTTACCCATGATGAATGATGGCAGTAGATAATAATACTCTCCGGTGAGCTCGCAAATAAAGCTATGCTCCCCGGCAACGGCGCCAGAAAATAGTCTTGATGACCCACAAGTATAGGGGATCGCAACAGTCTTCGAGGGAAGTAAAACCCAAATTTATTGATTTGACACAAGGGGAGCCAAAGAATATTTGTGAACCTTAACAAGTGAGCTGTCAATTCACCTGCACCTGAAAGTACTTTTGTTCGCAGTGGTTTATCAGTAGTAACAGTTTTATAGTAGTAGTAGTGAAAAAATAGCAGCAGTAGAATGAAAACAGCAGCAACAATGTTTGAAGTAAACAGCGGAATTAAATACTGTAGGCATAGGGATGGATGAACGGGCGTTGCATGGATAAGATAGTTCATATAATGATCAAGTCATGGGCATTGCAGATAAATAAGATAAAGCATCCCAGCACTAAGTAACCACAGACATGTGTTCCGTAAATAGTCGTACGTGCTCGCAATGAGAACTTGCACAACATCTTTTGTCCTTCCAGCCCGTTTTCAGCGGGGCCTCAAAGGAACTACTGGTAATTAAGCTGTTCCTTTTAATAGAACACCGAAGCAAAGCATTAACACTCCGTGAACACATGTGATCCTCACATCACAGCCATCCTCTCCGGTTGTCCCAATTTCTGTCACTTCGGGGCCAGGGTTCCGGACAACAATGTGTGTAAACAACTTGCAGGTATGATCAAGAAACAATAATTATCATCGTGATTCAATAACATGGTCAGATCTGAGATAATGGCACTCGGGCCCAAAGTGGCAAGCCTTAAGCATAAAAAGTTGCAACAATGTCAATAGCACTAACATAAGATACTAGGCACTATGCCCTAACAATCACGACATTATTACATGAATGATCTCATCCAATCCCTACCATCCCCTTCAGCCTACAACCGGAAATTACTCACACATGGATGGGGGAAATATGAATGGTCGATGGAGAGGCGTTGATGATGACGATGGCGATGATCTCCTCCACTTCCCGTCCCGACAGGGTGCTAGAACAGGAACTTCTGATCTCCGAATCGAGGTTCGGGATGGCGGCGACGCTCTGTTGTGTTTCTGAGGAATATGACGAACCCCCTCGGGTTTTAGGGTTGGAGGCTACTTGTAGTCGAAAGGGGAGTTCGAGGAGGCTCTGGGTGGCCCACACCCTAGGCTGGCGCGGCCAAGGGGGGCGCCAGGGGGGTGTGGCCACCCTGTGGCTCTCCTCCTGGCCCCCTTCTGGCTCCTGGAGTGAAAACACCAATGTGGTCTTTTCTGGGGAATTTCCCGAAAGTTGATTTTTCTACACAAAAACGAGACACCAAGGTAATTCTGCTGATAACAACGTTAGTCCGTGTTAGTTGTATTCAAAACACACAAGTTTAGAGGAAAACAATAAGAAAATTGTTCGGAAAAAGAAGATACGTTTTCGACGTATCAGGGGTTTTTGGGCGTTGAACATTGGTAGACTCTCCTCGTATTATCATGAGTCGCTACCAAATGGTTGACGCACTTCTTGAACTCCTTTTTCGGCAAAGATGACTTTGTCACCCTCATTGAATCATCTGGCCGCGTGTATTCACAGAGAAGCCGGCCGCCGTGGAAAGATAGAGGTTTGATCCTCCTTCCGAGCCAGCAAAGGAGTGTGTCCATAACGGTTAGAGGAGGGGAAGAAACGACGAGTTCTGTAATCCACCATTTGATCCGCAGCAGGTCCGGAGAAAGAACCTGGACTGAGTCCAATGCCCAGTCGTCTCTGGGAAGGGCGGTGGAATTAACGAAAGACGCAATGCCCGACTCCTTTCTAGGAAACGGAACATTCAGATGATAAAAGAATGAGCCCGTCTAGAATTTGACGGAGTCGGAAGTTTTGATTTTCGGGAACCATTCTTCCCTAAACCTACGGGGGTCAAAAGAAATGGTCGCACAACTGGGGAGAACACCGTCGCGGTGGTGTTACGCTTCACATTGAAGCAGTACTGGAAAAAGTCCAGTCTGGGTTCTATTCCTAGATAACCCTCAAAAAGAGCCTGAAATCCAGCTATGTAGTGGATGGAATTTGGTGGAAGATTATGGGGCTGAACCCCGTAGTAGTTAAGGACCTGGAGAAAAAACGTGGAAGGGGGGAAACCCATACCTCTAAGGATGTGAGAGGCCAGGCGGACCCTTTCTTCGCCTTTCAGCGAAGGCTTCAGCTCCTTTTCGTCGATTTTGTCTTTGGCGATGAACCCGTCGTCTTCCATGCTGCGCAGCAGAACCAGTGCAGTGTTGCATTGGCTCCAGTTGCCGGAATCCTCCACTGTTTCGTCTTCGCCTCCGGTGGCGGTGACTACCGCCGCGGTTTAACCACCGCGGGTAGACGATTACCCCTCCCAAGATTCAGAAACGGGAGGAGGAGTGGAAGATGGAGGCGGCATGAATCCGGCCGCAGAGCTCGGATCTCCTCCGGCCAACGTGCTCGCGGTGATCTCCGGCGCGCCTGTGGGGGTGCTCGGAGGAGCCAGAGGAGAAGAAGTGGAAGTAGTTTCCATCGTGGAATCGAGGTCGACGGTGGCCTCAAATGCGAGTGCGGGGCTTCCAGTTTCCATATAATAGCGGCGCAACCGTGGAATGGAGCATCGGCCACCGATGTTTGATTTTTCTGGTGAGGTTTGAGCTCGTTCTTCTCTCTCTCGAAATCATGGAGCGCAGCAGTGCTCTAGAAGGGCTCGAGGTGGAAGAAACGGAAGAAAGACCGGAGGGCTCGAGGTGGGCTGTTTATAGCCATTTTGCGCCAAGATTCGTCCCAACGGCTATTTTAGCCGTTGGATGATTGACGCGTGTTTCGCCGAGAAACCCGGGAAACGAGGAGGCTGAGTGATAATGGCTATCTCCTCGTTTCTTGCAAAAAAACTGTCGGAGATATGCTTTCAGTCTTTTGACTGAAACCAAACGTTCATGACGTAAGCACGATTTCATCACTCATGTCACAGTTCCTTCTCTATGAAGATTCGTGGAAAGAATACCGGATTTTGGAAAATCCGAGTTTGGCATAGGAGGTTTCGATAAAAGAAGATTCAAGACAAAATACCAACTTAGCCATGACCCCCACAAGGAAAAATCCCGCCAACTGCTCTCGAATTGCTTTCAAGCGGTCCTTTATTGGGAGCGTGTTCCGATTTCTTGCCAAATTTAAAAGAATGAGATCAAAATGAATACATGAGTTATGTGTATATATATCAAACACGACTTCCTTGCTGCGAGGAGCACTCAAGCAAGGTGCCGGAGCAGACGCCCACGAGCAGCAACCCCGGGCCAACTCCAGTCGGCGTAGCCCGCCGCCATGCCGCGGCAGCACCGTTGAGACGAGCCCCGGTCAAAACCGGCGCTCATACTGGGACTGGGCACCTTGCACCTAGCCGCGCAACACCCAGCTCGTCTGCATCGGTACGACGCCATCGGACGATGGCCATCTCCGACTTTGTACCCTCGCTACAGCATCCCGGCACACCACACCTCCAGCCCGCCCGATGTAGGTCAATCCGCGTCCTACAACGACCCGTGCAACCGGACATCACACTCCATGGGCTGCGGAGAGCCGCCGGCAACCACTTGCTCGCGCCGCGCCGGAGTACAGGCCTTGGCCAACCTCCAGAAAACCAGAACCGATAGTGAAGGGGGGGAATTTGATGATAACCCCCTGGGTCACTTAAACCCCACATGCCAGTGACACATCAAAGGGGCCTGTGAGCGAGTTTCGGCCAACAAAGAGGGTTATCATCAATTATCCCCAGTGAAGGGAGGGGCGATCAGGGAGGGTCAAGGTCGCCCGAGGTCGTATAGGCGAACAGGCGAGATCGGTCACATTTCCCCCCTTTCTGGAATGTTTTCCTTTCGGATACTTTAACGGCACTGCACTACCGTGGCTAATTAGGAAATATTTTATTGGCATTGTACTAATCAGTCACTAATTAGGAAAACTTAGCACTTAGCCACATTGGGTCATTTAATTTAAGGAGAGTAGGTTTATTGTGACTTAGGGATCCTCCGTATCAAAATATAAGATGTTTTAGCGTTTTCTAGGCAAAACATATCTATACATGTTTTGGTGTGTAGATTCATGTGCATCTTGCACTAAAACATCTCTAGATACATATTGTCTAGTAAATAGAAAAACGTCTTACATATCGATACGGAGGGGGTATTTTTTTAGTCTTTTGCCTTTGTTTTAAAAGGAAAGTCTAGCTTGTTTGGAATAGTTATTATGTGAGCTTAAACCAAACTTTACGACTAACTGTTAAGATTTTAGTGTTTCATTCCATCCCTAGGTAGTGGAAAAAAATAAGGGCTCCTTTGATTCAAAGGAATTGCGTAGGATTTTTGGAGGATTTGATCCTACAGGAAATTTTCCTATCTTGACCATTTGGTTTGTAGGATAGGATCCTATAGAATTTTTTCCCATAGGAATTTTGTACTACTTCCTATAGGAAATGTAACATCCACTCCAACCTCATTTTACAATTCCTTTGATGGAATCAAACAAACTTTGGTGCATACCAAATCCTATAGGATTGAAGTGGTCATGACATTGCAATACTATGTTTTTCCTATTCCTATACTTTTCCTATCCTATGAATCAAAGAGACCCTTAACATGTTGTGTTGGAACTCACTTCTGATTAGTACAGTGCCAATAAAATATTTCCTAATTAGCCACGGATAAGTGTGAACATGATTAGATACCATGCATGGATCCACAATGTATTGTGTTTGGAGGTTTCATTATTTTTATACACCATGAAAACATGATGATACATCTATTATATACTAAAAGCAATATACGGATGTCTAATAGAGACACCATATTGATCCACGTCATCTAAATTAATTTTGATCATCAGATCTAGGTTGTGTGGTTTAGATTTTATTAGTCGCGTAACATGTTTGTCACGATTTTTATGGAGAAAGTTTACGCCATGTACATTTCATGTTGGGAAGGTCATGCATGTGGACCCGGACTCCGTTAATTAGGCAATACTATATATGCGTTTAACACGTACACACTTGCGAGATCTTTACTATTTTTTTGAAATTTGCGAGATCCTAACTATTGCTAGGTCTCGATTCTTTATTTCTATCTCCGTTCTAAAAACTAGATACCCTTAGTCCGTAGGCCAGCTTTTTTATTTCTTTCTTGCATGGACAACGTACACCACCTGGCAGGTTGGAACGTGGCAGTTTTTTACATGAACGTGTGATTGTCGTGATGCGTATCCGTAAGGAGGGTAAATAGGTGCGGATGTTTGAAACATCAGCCTTTCACCGGACTAGCAACCTTGCATGGTAAAGAGAAAAGGAAAATAAAACCAGGGCTTAAATGCGCTGACAGAAAAGAAAAAGGAAAAGTGTAAGCTTATCGGTACGTAATTCATCTGGTTTTATTTATTATGCTTTATAGTTTTAATTAAACTCAAATTTACCCAAGATGTAAACATCCATAATACCAAATTCATGGCAATATATTTTATTATTTTTCTAATAATAACGATTTTATATTTAGATATTGATATTTATTCTATATGTTTCGTAAAAAAAATTATCGTTTCATTTTGACTAAGCCTAGACAGACAGCAGGGTAAATGTGAACTGAGGGAGAGCGTTGTTTATATGATAGTGTACACATAAATGAAAAATTAATTTGACTGTCATCCGACCAACACATTCACAAAACTAGAAGTTTGGAGTTATGGCATTTTGAAAACAATGCAGGCACGACATTACTCACACTATGTACATCGCTTGCGGAAGTTCACAGTTCATGTTATTGGGATTTTTAAGATTTATGAAGCAACGATGCACTATCGTAAGGAACATCCATCAGAATAAAAGAATATACCAGCTTAATGATACACATAATGCCGAGTCAAAACATATTGTCGTGAGGATGAGAATGTCCATCAAATGAAGGAATATTCCGACTTCATGAGACAAAGAACGGTCACTCTTGAAAATTGATCTTCGATACATGATCTACTCATACGTTCCTCATACTGTAAAATATTTGGATTAATAATAAAGCATGATATGTTACAAATTTTTCGTGAAAAGCCCATAATTCGGGAGATGTGCTTGGATTGTATTGTAGCAAATTTGGACTATTGTATGTGTCTTTCTCCGATGTAACAAAATCAACATAACAACACATGTCATTGCAAAGCGCGGTAAAATCAATGACCGATTAAGTGTCTTAAACTATGGTGTACAAGCTAGGCAATCATTTCTTATAACAATGAAAACATGTTATAGTGTTTGTAGAACCATTGAAGATCATGTAAGTTAAGAGTCTGGAAAACTTAGAGTCCTGATTTGTTAAATTTTATTGTTGATCTACAAGAATGTTAAAGATTACACCTAGAAGAAAACAATTTATATTTAGCAGTATATTCATATGAAAATTAATGGCCAAATGTTCACACGTTCATGTTACTCAAATTTTGCATTGTGACATGAAGTGACTAATTCTCGATATTTAATGTGACCTTGCTATTAAGTAGAGGCTAGATCGTTTTATTATACTTCAGTGATCTTTATCAAATATAATTTACCTCGAGTACTTATCGAACATTACATTAGAACTATAGTTCGGTTTATGGAACCATAATAGATTACATGGATGTTTCAACATATCTCATGGTTATAATTTTTCCACATATTTCATATTTTCAAAGATGTTACTCATATACTTGATATTTCGTTTACCAAAATATTTGCAATTTTCACATAATTGGAAATAAAGTGATATCAATAAAACTATATTTTGTATTCCTTAATCACTTTCAATGAAATTCAGATGTTGCCCTCGCATTTGCGAGGGGCACCTTGCTAGTTTTATAGAAATAAAAAAATCTGACATGAGGAGATTAATAAACCACAAATATTGTCATATTATTGTAATGCTCTAAAACATGACAAGCTTAGACAAAAATAAAAAACGGGAGCTAAATCTCCAAACACAAGGCATTACACGTGCATTGTAAGATCCACTCACCTGTAAAAAAAGCACTGTTCAAAAATACTCCCTCTGATTTCAAATAAGTGTCGCTGGAAATACACTAGCTAAGTACACCTCTCGTGTACAACTCACGACACTTATTTAAGATCGGAGGGAGTATTTTCCGCTATTCCGATAAATGGGCTGGGCTAATTCTTGTTACTTTTGCTGTGCCTGAACGAAAGCAGTGGGCTAGGCTAATGCACGAACGGATGGGAGCTGATGGGCTGTGGTCAATTGACCCCGGTCCCCGGCCTAAGTTAGGACTTAGACATCCCGGGTGCTTCTTTGCATTTTACCCGCGTGTTAGCTTATTCGAATTTGTATACGGAACTATCATGTGCTCCCTCTGTCGCAAAATAGGATGCCTATACTTTTTACTGAAAGTCAAACTTTTCATACTTTGACCAACTATATAGAAAAAATGGTCGTCAATTATAATTTCAAATCAATATAGTTCGAACTGCCATGAAATTTATTTTCATATCACGTGGATTTGGTATTGTACAAGTTAATATATTTTTCTATATAGTTGGTCTAAAAACTATAGGCATCCTATTTTAGGACCGGGGGAGTATGTCTAGAAACGGACGGAGTAGGCCGGTGACTTGTCGGGATTGAACAACCCGAAGTGCCTCTCTGTCTCATCACCTGTCTTGAGGTTCTCGTTGAACATGGCGAACATGTACGTCTCCAATGGTAGTCCGGGTCTCTTGGGCGTGCCCCCGCCGACATGGTTGATCAGGTTTTGATTGTAGGTCTGCGCGTTTTGCACCGTCGCAGCGAAGCTGCCGCTTGATGGCCACCCGGTCTCGGACACAACGACCTTCACCCCCGGCCTGTTAGAGTCCTCCAGCGCGGCGTAGATGGAGTCGACCATGGCGTCGAAGAGGCTCGTGTATTTCAGCCCGTTGCCGTCGTAGGTCACGGTGGTGCCCGGCTGGAACGTCGCGTAGTCCAGATGGATGTCTGTGGTGTCACCCACGTAGGCGAAGTACGGGTACACGTTGGCCAGCAGCGGCGCGCCGGTGCTCTCTAGGAACTCGGCGATAGGGTCCATGAAGTCGGTGTCCGCGAACACGCCGTTGGAGGGTGGGAAGGTGTCGGTGACCACGTCGAACCTCAGCGACGTGGACACCTTGATGTTGGCAAGGCCGGCCGCGACGAGCGCGGCGTGGAGGTTCTTCATGGCCGGGAGGATGTTCTTCTGGCCGTCACTGTCCATCACCTCGTTTCCGACGGCGATATACCTGAAGGAGACGCCCGGGTAGGGTTGCACGTTGGCCTTGACCCAGGCGGCGGCCGCGGAGGGGCTGGAGGCGAAGCCGGCGAGGTCCTCATTGGCGACGTCCATGAGGAGGTCGATGCCGGTGCCGCTGAGCGCGCGGAGGACGTTGGTCTCCGGGGCGTAGATCCGCATGGCCGTGATGCCCTTGGACCTGTAGAGCTTCACCACGTCGGCAGGCGACGGGAGGTTGTTGCCGATCACGCCGTTGCAGACGCCGATGGAGTGCACCGCTGCTAGAATGGAACGATGCAATAGCCATAAGAGGCGCAGCAAGAGCTAATCAGCAAGTTGATCCTAATTATGCCCGTTGCGCTCTTTTATGGAAATGCACATACACATAGTCGTAAAAATAAAATTCGATGTAGACGCACACAACGTGTGGAGTTAAGTTATGTTACCTGCTGGAAATGCTGCGACCGCAACCAGGAGCAGCACCACTGCAAACATGGAAGCAACTCCTTGCTTCGCCGCTGCAGACATTACCTCTACGATCGAGACTCTTACCCGTTATGTTTGTATGCAGTGCACCAGGCATACTCACCCCTATATATGCAAATCTCCCTAGCATTGCTGCACAACCGATCAAGTTGGGCGCATCACACGTTCGTTCTTCCAGATAAGAGTACACCCGTTTCTGATTTTCCACCACTAGCTATAGCAACTAGGCGCTACTGTGTACACTGCTGGCATGAGGCAAGTGCATGCCCAACTTGTTCGTTGGAGCGTGGAAACGGCCTAATCTTCCGTGGTTGACTCGATTCGTCCTGAAGCAGGGAGGTCGTCGTCGACCGGACGAGCCGTCGCGCTCGCCCGCCGGAGGAATTGGCTGTATGTATGCAGAGCCACGGGGCATTGTGGAATTTCCGGACCCCGCTGACCGCTGGCGTGACTTGTTAGACGGGCTGATAGTGGCCTCCATCGGCAGTGCGCGCCTGGTTGCTTCCTGTCACTGCAACCGTGTGTGATGGGTGTTCCTAAAGGGTATGCTCTTATCTTATAGAACAGCCAAAAATATTGAGTTCTTTTGTGGTACTCCAAGTAAATAAGATCCGTCCATTTTCGGGCATCCAATGGCCCATGACAATTCATACTACTCACTCCGTTCCAAAATATAAGGCGAGCTATTTTTATGTTGGTCTTTCATGATCAATTTTGACCACAAATATATTACAAATTATAGGGATTGAGAATGTATAAATGGTATCGTTGAACTCGTCTTGTAAATTTTTTTCATTTCATATATCTTTATATACTATTTATCTGAACTATTTATATCGACAAATCATGTTCAAAGTTGGATGACATTGACCAACGAAATTAAATGGCGCCTTAAATTTTGGAGCGGAGAGAGTAGTTTCAAAACTGAGACCAGTACAATTTATACTACCGATCAAAATTGGCACAGCACCAGAAATTGGTGTCAAGACAAGCCGAATCATGGCCTAGTGGTTGTGACTGTCATCTAGGTTTCTAATGATGTGGGTTCGATCCCTCATCCCCCATATTTGTTTTCCTAATCTGTTTGAGTGCCTCGGCAAAGACGGGCTCCATATGCTGTGGGAAGCTGAACTAAACACCACACTTAACAAATCTGTCATGTTTTGGGGGGCAAATCGGAGAGAAGGACTTGGAAGTGATGATTCGGCAAGTAAGGAGGAAAAGGAAGCTACCGGTCCACTGTCGGGCGCTGATGAGAGCGCCTGGCAGGAGCCATGATATACTTGTTTTGAACTGCCGAGGTCTCGTGCAGCCTCGGAAAGTTCAGGAATTGTCCCGCCCCGTGTGGGATCTTCGCCCAAGCGTAGTGTTCCTTTTTGAAACAAGACATGATAAGCAGCTGGTAGAGAGATTACGTATGTGCATGGGCTATTCCAAGTGGCTCCCTGTCAGTTTTCCTTGTAAGGGTGGAGGGTTAGCTCTCCGGTGAAAAAACGATGTAAAAGTAGACCTTATCAATTTTAACCCTCACCATATTGATGTAATCAATGAAGAAAATAGTGGAATAAATTGGAGGAGCACCTTTATCTATGGAGAACCGTGTGCCCAAAACAGACCTGAATTCTGGAAACTATTGAAGAGAATTAAAACAAACCGTGGGGCTAACCTTTCCTAGCTTATGCTAGGAGATTTCAATGAGACTTTGTGGCAGAGCGAGCATTTCTCTTCCACAAAGAGAAGCGAAAGGAGAATGCAAGATTTCAGAGACACTCTCTAGTTTTGTGATCTTCATGATATAGGGTAAAGTGAGCCCCCTTGGACCTATAACAATAAGCAGGAGGGAAAAAAGAATGTGAAAGTGAGATTGGATAGACCAGTGGCCAGCCCTGCTTGGAGCAATCTTTTTTCAGAAACATATGTTAATCATATGATGTCACCCAGATCTGACCATCTGCCTATTTGTCTCCATTTGGGTAAACTGGGAGGTCAACAACCAATTTCAAGAGCTCCACACTATGAGTATATGTGGGAAAGAGATGACTCTCTGGAGGTCAACAACCAATCCATTTTCCACGACTCGAAGAAGATGTCGTGAAGGCGGTTAAGAATTTCTTTATTGAAGGTTATATGGCCCCTGGGGTAAATGATAAAATCATTTCTCATTCCAAAGTCAAATGAGGAAACTGAACTGAAGGACTTTAGACCCATTTCCCTGTGCAACGTGGTCTACAAAGTGGTGGACAAGTGTATGGTAAACAGACTCCTCCCTTGTTTAAATAGATTGATATCGCATACTCAAAGCGCCTTCATCCCCGGGAGACTTATTGCTGACAACGCTCTAGTGGCATTTGAATGTTTCCACACCATTCAGAAGGGTAAAAGGAATGCAAACGATTTTTGCGCCTACAAGTTGGATATATCCAAGGCATATGATAGAGTTGATTGGAGATATCTTTAAGGCGACCTACTAAAAAATGGGTTTTGATGCAGGCTGGGTCAAGATGGTAGTGGAATGTGTGACATCATTCAGATACTCTATTCGCCTGAATGGTGAACTCACAACTCCTTTTACCCTGTCAAGAGGACTAAGACAGGGACACTAGTAGAAACAGGGGATTTGGTCCGGAGTTTTAGTCTCGGTTGCATTACGAACCAGGACTAGTGCTCCGGTGCCATCGCCCGCGATCGTTAGAAATGTCTCATTTGAGCTAGTCCTGGTCCGAACGGGACCTCTAGTAGTTAAAGCAGTAGTTAAAGCCTTCTTTAAAGTTTCAAAAGCTTCCTTGCAATCATCATCAAAAACAAAAGGTACATCCCTGGGATAAAAAACAAAAGATTAGTCAGAGTCATTGATATTTTAGAGAAATATTTAATAAACCTCCTATAAAATCAAGCATGACGAAAAACACTACGAATAACTTTAACAACCCTGGGACAGGGCATTTTCTCTATTGCTTCCACTTTAGCTCTATCAATTTTAATACATCTTTCAGAAATTTTATGTCAAAAAACAATTCCTTCATTCACCATAAAGTGACATTTCTCTCAATTAAGAACAAGATTAGTTTTCTCACATCTCTGCAAAAATTTATCAAGGTTGTGCAAACAATTATCAAAAGAAGTTCCATATACGGAGAAATCGTCCATGAACACTTGCACAATTTATTCACAAAAGCCATAAAAAATAGCAGTCATGCATCTTTGAAACGCAGCAGGAGCATTGCATAAACCAAAAGGCATACGTCTATAAGCATAAGTTCCATAGGGACAAGTAAAGGTTGTTTTCTCTTGATCTTTTGCCCTGACAACAATTTGAGAAAACCCAGAATAACCATCAAGAAAGCAAAAATGAGTTTTCTTAGACAAACTCTCTAGCATTTGATCAATAAAGGGTAAAGGATAATGATCTTTCTTAGTAACTTTATTAACCTTTCTAAAATCAATGCACATTCTATAACCAACTACTACTCTTTGTGGAATAAGATCATTATTTTCATTAGGCACAACAGTCATTCCACCCTTCTTAGGGACACATTGCACACGGCTTACCCATCTACTATCAACAATAGGAAAAATAATACCAGCATTAAGGAGTGTTAATACCTCATTTCTTACCAATTCCTTCATCTTGGGAATTAAACGGCGTTGATGTTCAACAACTGGTTTTGCATCAGGTTCAATATTGATAGCATGCTGACATATAGTAGGGTAAATCCCTTTCAAATAATCAAGAGTATATCCAATAGCTCCACGGTGTTTGTTTGGCATTTTCATGACTCTCAAAGTATATCTAGGATTTCAAAGCTTCAGCACTGGAAGGAGAGCCGACGACGACAGAACATAGTGGATGGAGATGATTCGCGCAAGAAATCCATAACCTTGCTCCTCATGCCTATCTCATGAGATATTTGGATCGAAAGCAATGTAAGGGGTTTTCGCACTTAGCTACCTTAGGTCATCTAATTCGAGGAGAGTAGGGTTTTTTTTTTACTTAGGAATCTTTTGTATCACAGGTCCTTTTATCTAATAAATATTTTTATCTTTTGCCTCTGATTTAAAAGGAAAGTCTAGCCGTTTGGAATAATTATTATGTGAGCTTAAACAAAAAAATTATGATTAGCTGTTAAGATTTTCGTGTTTCATTTCCATCCATAGGTAGAGAACAAAAATAAGTGTGAACATGTTGTGTTGGGATATACTCCTGAGAAGTGAGTTTCTAGCACGCAGGTTAGATACCATACATGGATCCACAATGTATTGTTTTTGGAGATTCAATTATTTTAATACACAACAAAACATGATGATACATTTTAGAAAAAACGGAAATCTGAGGTGAGGAGACCAACAAACCACAAAGATTGTCGTATTAGTGTAACACTCTAAAACATGACAAGATTATAAAAAATGGGAACTAAATGTTGGAAATATGAGCAATTTACCACTTAATTTAATTAATAGAAACAGTAGGTAAAGCAAAACTACAATTGCAATAGTCAAACTAGTCATTTGAATTTTCAGAGAGTAGACAAAAGGCATGCATAGTTTTATCATCTGAATTTCTAGAGAGTAGGCAAAAGGCATGCATAGTCTAGAATCTGGGGAAAACAAATCTACTCCAAATGCTAGAACTAGAAACTCTAGTAGGATCTGAAACATGAGAATGAACAGAGAAGACATGAGCACATACTGGACAGGAGCTGGTGCAGGAGCGGGGCCATTGTTGACGTTGTCGCCCATATCGTCGAAGAGATCGTCGACTTCCGGGAAGAAGTCGCTCCCGACCCTTCTCCCGTACAGGACTCGAAGTAGCGCAGTTTCAGAGGCCTACTGTCCCGACCGGCGGTGCACGCCGCAGGCCAGGATGGGGAAGACTTGAGCGGTGGCGTAAGGCTCTGGAAACGAGAAGGCAGTGTATCTGTTGAGGCTCTCGGCTCGAGGCATTCCCGCAACCCGCGGCGCGTCGTGACGAGGCGAGGCGAGGCGAGCGGCGGCGTCGTCGGAGGAGGAGCGCGCGTGTGTCCAGCTCCTATTCCCTCATATTCTTTTCTCTTTTACAAGGAGTGTGAAAACATCCCCTTATAAGCTGCTCCAACTCTCCTTCAACTAGCAGTGTGGGACTAAAGTTTTGTCCCACCCCTTGCCTTGCATGAATGGGCCAAGTGGGCCTCTAGGATTTATTAGGAATTTTGGAATATTAAATGGGCTGGTCAAATTGGACCAAAATTTCAGCAATCCCCAACCAGATCTCAGAGGCACACGAAATTTGCCTTTGGTTCCAAAACATTGTTTTATATACCGATGCTTCAGTGGAGAGTGTGAAGTTGAACTTCCACCTAGAACTCTATGCTACACTAGTAAGCAACTTGGACAGTGGACTGCGCCTTGAACTGCAAGTTTTCTGCGAATCTAGTTTCACACAAAGCCTTGACCGATACTAGGCTGCCACAGGACTTCCCCGCGGGTGGAGCTTATGCGTCATACTCCTTGACCTTTCATGAGTTTATTAGAGAGCACCCAACTCTCATGGACTACGACGTTTGACAGTCAGACTCATATAGGTGTGTTCTTCAAAAGATGTTCTGCAGGACAACATCTCTTCTTAAATAAGCCACTTAGAACACATTAAGATAAACATCAACGTGCCTTGCAGAGTAGGAGAGTATTAAATCTTCATGGAGTGGTATAAAAGGTAGGGATACTCTCCTCTCAGTTGATCAACAGCTTGTCTCCCAATTCTAATTCACGGGATCTCCGATCACATAGAGTGGGTTGCCACAGTGAACAACTTATATTGTGGGTCTCATACCCATCTCCTTGGATGCATTATCTATCACGTTACGCGATAGACCCTTTGTGAAGGCGTCTGCCAAATTTTTAGATGTATGGATATAATCCAATGCAATAACTCCGGAGTTTGTCATTTTTCTGACAGATTTTAGTCTCCTCTTCACTTGCCTTGATGACTTCATATTTTCCTTAGAACTGTTTACTTTGATTATCACAGTTTGATTATCACAGTTCATCGGGATAGCGGGTATAGGTTTTTCAACCACAGGCAAGTCCATCAAGAGCTGTTTCAGCCACTCTGCTTCAACAGTGGCTGTGTCCAATGCTGTGAGTTCTACTTCCATAGTTGACCTCGTTAAGATGGTCTGTTTGCAAGACTTCCAAGAAACAGCGCCACCACCAAGTGTAAATACATATCCACTCGTGGCCTTTATCTCATCAGCGTCAGATATCCAATTTGAATCACTATAACCCTCAAGTACCCTTGGGTACCCAGAATAGTGAATCCCATAGCTCGAAGTTCCTTTCAAATAGCGCATGATTCTCTCAAGTGCGCGCCAATGATCATCGCCCGGATTTGAAACAAATCGGCTAAGTTTGCTCACGGCATACGCGATGTCAGGCCTCGTAGCGCTAGTTAAATACATAAGCAAGCCAATAATCTGAGAGTATCTAAGTTGATCCTTTGCAATTCTTCTGTTTTTACGAAGTAGCACACTAGGATCATATGGAGTTGGTGAAGGCTTGCAGTCGCTATACCCAAAACGACTCAAGATCTTCTCCACATAGTGAGATTGAAGCAGTGTTATCCCACCATTGTCATCTCTCAGTAACTTGATGTTAAGGATAACATCAACCACTCCTAGATCTTTCATCTCAAAAAGTGAGATGGGAAAATCTTGACCTCTTTAATCACTTTGAGGTTAGTTCCAAAGATTTGTATGTCATCAACATACAAACAAAGAATGACTCCTTCGCCCCCACCATGGAGATAGTACACGCATTTGTCAGCTTCATTTACAGCAAAACCTGCAGCAGTCAAAGTTCTTTCGAACTTCTCATGCCACTTCTTCGGCGCTTGTTTAAGGCCATATAAAGATTTTAGCAATTTGCACACCTTTCCTTCCTGACCATTTACCATAAATCCATCTGGCTGGTCCATGTAAATTTCCTCTTCCAACTCTCCATTTAGGAAAGCGGTCTTAACATCCATTTGATGAACGAGAAGACCATGTGAAGCAGCCAGCGAAAGTAGTACTCGAATGGTGGTAAGGCGTGCTACAGGTGAGTAAGTATCAAAGAAATCTTCACCTTCCTTTTGAGTATAACCCTTGGCCACAAGCCGTTCCTTGAACTTCTCAATAGTACCATCAGGCCTGAGCTTCTTCTTGAACACCCACTTGCATCCTACAGGTTTGCACCCGTAAGGACGATCAGTGATTTCCCAAGTTCCATTAGCCAAAATGGAATCCATTTCACTACGGACGACTTCCTTTCAGTAGTCAGCATCTGGAGATGCATAGGCCTCTGAAATAGAACTGGGAGTATCATCCACGAGGTATACAATGAAATCATCACCAAAGGACTTTGCAGTCCTCTGTCTCTAGCTTCTTTTAGGAGTTTCACTGTTGTCCTCCATAGGATTTTCACCGTGTTCCATCGAAATGGTAGGTTCAGGAGAAGGGACTAATTCTTGACTTGATGAATTAGGCATCTCCTGATGTGATGAGGTAGACATATCCTTCATAGGAAAAATGTCCTCAAAGAAAATCGCATCATTTGACTCCATAATTGTACCAACACGCATATCAGACACATCGGTTTTTATGACCAAGAATCTATAACCAATGCTATGAAAAGCATATCCCAGAAAAACACAATCCACGGTGTTTGGTCCAACCTTGCGCTTCTTAGGGAATGGAATATTTACTAACGCCAAACAACCCCAAGGTCGTAGGTAAGAGAGTTTTAATCTTTTCTTCTCCCATTCCTCAAATGGCGTTATCTCTTTGTCTTTTGTAGGAACTCGGTTTAGGACATGACACGCAGTCATAATAGCCTCCCCCACCATGCCTTGGAAAGGCCCGATGTATCTAACATGGCGTTAACCAAATCTGTTAGAGTACGGTTCTTTCTTTCAGCCACCCCATTTGACTGAGGTGAATAGGGAGGCGTCCTCTCATGAATTATACCATGTTCCACGCAAAATGAATCAAACTCGTTGGAAAAGTACTCTCCACCCCTATCAGACCTTAGCCTCTTAATCTTTCGATCAAGTTGGTTTTCTGCTTCAGCTTTATAGATCTTGAAGAACCTCAAAGCTTCATCTTTTGATTTCAGAAGATACACATGACAATATCTGGTAGAGTCATCAATTAACGTCATGAAATATTTCTTTCCACCTTTTGTTAACACACCATTCATTTCACAGAGATCAGAATGTATGAGCTCTAGTGGTGCCAGATTTCTCGCCTCTGCAGTTTTATGGGACTTGCGAGGTTGCTTTGCTTGCACACACACTCGGAACTTAGAACCCTTAATAGGTGTGAAGTGGGGAATTAAGCTCAATTTGAATAGTCTGTCATGCAGCTAAAACTGATGTGACAAAGACGTGAATGCCATAAATTTGATTCATTGTTGCAAACATGATTTACAACGTAATTATATACATCAGTCAAAGATAAGCGAAACAAACCACCACATTCATATCCTTTACCAACAAAGGTTCCAAACTTGGACACCACAAATTTATTCGACTCAAAGACAAGCTTGTAGCCATCTCTACACAGAAGAGAACCGCTAACAAGATTCTTATTTATAGAGGGCACATAATTCACGTTCTTCAGTCGTACAGTCTTCCCCGAAGAGAACTTCAGATCGACCGTACCAACACCGCGAACAAAAGCATGTGAGCCGTTTCCCATCAGCACGGAAGAAGTTCCTGCTGCCTGATAAGAAGAGAACATGGAAATATCAGAACATACATGTACATTGGCGCCCGTATCAATCCACCAATCAGGAGAATGACGTACTGAAAGAACAGTAGGAAATATACCGTACCCCGTGTCCTTCATCTCAGTATCACCAATGAAAACATTGACGATCTTGACGCCTTTCCCATGTTTACGCTTGTCAAAGCGATTCGGGCAGTTGGGAGCCCAGTGTTCAAGATCACCGCAAACATGTCAGACTCCTTTCTTCTTCTCATACTTCTTCTTGAAGTTGGTAGAATGTGATATCTTGTTCTTCACATAAAACTTTCCTTTACCCTCAAACTTGTTCTTGTTACTGAACTTGTGGGTTTGGAAGTTTCTCTTCTGTACCAAGTTGGCACTAGAACTTCCATCAGCACCTCGATCACGTGTGTCCTTTGCTCTTGCCTTTTCTTCGACATCAAGAGTCCCAATGAGATTCGAGACAGAAAACTCCCGTCTCTTGTGCTTCAGAGACGTAGCAAAGCTCCGACATCAAGAGTCCCAATGAAGTGTTCAAGTTCTTTGGCGAGTGACTAAATCTCATGAGCTTGCTCAACCACGGAGCGCTCATTAGTCATCCTGTAGTCATACAATTACTCCATGACATACAGTTCAGTGCCAGCATCTGAGGTACCAAATTTTGCCTCAAGTGCATCCCACATATCCTTGCCACTGTCAAATGACGCATAAGCATCAACAATGTTATCTCCAAGAACACTGATCAGAGCAAACTTAAAGAGGGTATTCATTTTCTCATAGTTTGCCTCCTGTTGAGGGTCGAGATCACCCGTAGGCTTGCCAAGAGTGGCGTCATAGCAGTTCATGGATTGGAACCAGAGAACTGCTCTCACGGGCCATCTCTTATAATTTGCGCCCTCAAACACAGGTGGCCTCATAGACGCAGCAAAGCCTATAATAGGGTTTTTGGATTGTTGGAAATATGAGCAATTTACCACTTAATTTAATTAATAGAAACAGTAGGTAAAGCAAAACTACAATTGCAATAGTCAAACTAGTCATTTGAATTTTCAGAGAGTAGACAAAAGGCATGCATAGTTTAATCATCTGAATTTCTAGAGAGTAGGCAAAAGGCATGCATAGTCTAGAATTTGGGGAAAACAAATCTACTCCAGATGCTAGAACTAGAAACTCTAGTAGGATGTAACATCCCAAGTATGAAAAACACCATTACAATGTTTGCTCCTTGTTAATTTATGTTTTGCATCATGTCATCGTAAGCATTGCTGTTTTCATTTGTTTTTCCATTTTGAATTTCAAACCAAATTTCAAATCCTTGTTCATACTTGTTCCGTTACAATTTTTTCAAATGAAACATTCAAATCAAACCATTCAATTGCTTCAAATAAACTTGAAAGTCCAAACTATTAACTTGCTTCTTTTCAATAATTCAATTAATACCAAATTCACTCAAATTCATTTGAATTTTCAAACAGCAACAAAATTTAAATTTTTGAAAAACAAAAAGTCGCACAACTAGGCTTTTGTAATAAACAGCTTATAAAATTTATTCCCAAAATTTTTCCAACCCCAAAACCCATTCTTTTCTTCCCTTTTTCTTTTCTGCAAAAAAAAACAGAGAGAAAAAAAAACAGAAACGGGCTGGGGAGGCAGCAAGGCCCAGGCCACCTACCCCCCAGGCCCAGCCCACCTTTTCTCCATCCCCTACCTCTGTACGGCAGGACATCGAGGATGTCCACGTCGAAAGTTAGGAGATGGGACGACCGGGAGCTTGCCTTCCTCCTCATTAAAACGACGCCACACCCCTCCCTGCTGCCGTATTTCTCCTCCTCCCTCCTCCATCACCGCGCCGCCGTTTTTCTTCCTCCTCCCTCCTCTGTTTCTCCCTCTGCACTGCACCTCCACCACAGCACCGCGGCAGCAACCGGCGATCGCCGCCGCCATGGCTGTCCTCCGCGCAGGCTGAGCGCGGGAATCGCTTCCCCGTGCCTCCATCTTCCTCCTCGACACCGCAGCGGGGACCGGGAGTTACAGGATCACCGCCGCCGTCTCCGTCTGTCGCCGTCGACCACTGTCCCCTCACCGAGCCGTCGAGCCCTCCTTCCTTCCCCCCGGTGAGCACGTCCCCCTTCCTCTCTCTCCCGATGCGCGCACACACCTTGCACCTCCCTGTTCTGGACCACGCACACGGCAGCAGCAGCAGCGAGCCGCGACGCCGGCGATCACCGTGCCCTGGCAAAGTTCAGTTGACTGAACTTTCGTCAATTCAGTTAACTGACGAAGCAACACCACAAAACAGCGCGCGCTCCTCTACTGTCACGAAACAGACAGCAGCGCAGTGGCACACGCACTGCCCAGGCACGCCCGCGTCGCGGGATCGAGCCCCCCCGCGCGCAACCCTTTTTAGGGATTAATCCCGCGGGAGGCCCACCTGCCAGTGACCCTGGCAGCCACGCGCGCGCACACACGCCACGCAAGCGCCACGGTGGCCAGGGCCCCCATGTCAGTGGCTCAGGCTGGGCCACTGCGAGGTGAAAACCAGATCTGGACCTTTTTCTTTTACTTCCAAGTCCCTGTAATTTTATAGAATGGTCCATGGAATTCAAACTCTCATAGATCCCTTATTTCAAATTCAAATTCAACATGTTAAATATGTTTTCCATACCAAATTTAATTCTCTACATGTTTAAACCGTTTTTTACTGTTTTGAACATTTCAAATGGTTTCAAAATTTCAGATTCAAATAACTTATTTCAAATTTGGTCAAATTCATAACTAATTCAAATTTAATTCAAATGGCACATGTAAAATATGTTTTCCATGCAAAATTGAACAAGATTTCCAAATATAAATTTTGTTTCCTGTTTAAATAAATAAAATTGGTTAAATAATTCAAATCTTGTTTAAATCAATTAAAATTGCTAAATTCATAACTTGGTCAAACTAAATTCTTTTTGAACATATAAAATATGTTTTCAAACCAGAAAAATATAATCTTTTCAAATATGAATTTTATTTAATGTTTTGAACAAATAAAAATTCAAATAATTTTATACTTGAATTAAATTTATTTAAATCTTGCCCAAACTTGTTTAATTCATAATTAATTCATTTTAAATCCTTTGTCAACAAATGAAACATGTATTCCATCTAAAATTTTGTGTTCTTTCCAAATATGAATTTTGTTATCTATTTTGAACAATTAAAATTGGTGAAAACAACAAATTCTTGTGTAACTCATTTAAGAAGCCAAATTTCTACCTTAATAAATAAAATTCCAAACTTGGTAAACCACATTTCAAATTGAAGCTATTGTTGTTTTCTTATTGTTTTCCTCATCCGTGCATCATTCTAATCAACTTTCACATGATGGTTATTTGTAGATCATTTAATCCAACCTTAATTCATGGGCTTTCCATATGCAATCCAAATTATATGTAGGTCCATTTAATTATGTTACCATGTCAACTAGATTATCTTGATGCATCAATTAAATTGTCATGCATCATCCCATGTTTGTGCATTATGCCATGTTATTGATTGTTTGTCTCTCTGCGTTGTTTGTTTGCTTCTTCTCGAATAGACGACGATGTTGAGACAGACGAGGTTTACGACACTACTTCAGAGGAGTTAGCCCAGTACCAGGCTACTGAGTTTGCAGGCAAGTATTCACTCACATGAACCATTGTGTCCTTTCCACACTGGATATCGATACTTTCCGTTGTCTATCCTGCTAGCCTTAAGATTCGTTGCTTGTGTTCCGATCCTATCACATGTTATCCTGTAACCCTGATATAGCCTATCCTCCACACCTATAACCCTGTTGCTTGTTGCCTGTGTCTTACTAGCATGCTTAGGGTTGTTTATGCTCGAGTCTGATGTCCGTTATTTCTTTTACCATATTTATTATGTTCTGGGGGCTCGATGTTTAAACAACAACCTGTTAATGTTTGAGGTAATGCTAATTTGATGATAAGGCACCGGCAGGAGGCCGGGTATGGTTTTGAGGCCTGCTAGTGTCGAACTCAGGAAAAGTTCTTGTCCTCTAGATCCATGATGAGCGCGCTAGCCGCATGTGTGAAGCGTGTATGGGCGCCCCCCTCAACTTTGATTCGATTCGCATCTCGTCCAAATCGCCTCATTTAGTTCGGGTTTTCCATTTGCCGCATGCATATGCAGGTGCGAACCCGAGGCCAGGGTGGTAACTTTTGTAGTCGGCATTTAGGGAGACACGTTCTTAGAGTGCTATGAGGGTCCCCTTTTCTTCGTGGGGCTTGATTAGCCGTGTGCTCAATTGCACGGGGTTCTTTGGGCTTGATGCGAAGAAGAGTTGGGTTGTGTTGAGTGTCTCGCTTGGTGGGTTTGATCCCCGTCTGGCGGGATATTCTTACGTGTACGGCCAAATTGGTGCATCCCTGCAGTGTTAAATCTTCTCGAGAAGCCGTGTTGTCCGTGGTTATGGATGACTTGGTGATAGGGCTGGCTAACAAGGATTAGACAACTTACACCTAATTAATAATAATTTGACTAGTAATAGGCTTAATGGCACAATAACTGGAACCTTCACTAATCCAATTGTGTGGGTTAACCTCGGATTGCTTCTTTGGATAAGGGGCGAGATCCAGGATGGGTTTGTTTGAGGTTAGTGGTAGTTGGTTCCGATACGCTATCTTATCCCTTTCTTTTAGCCGGATGTTGTAGCATGTCTCTGTAGTTGGTTAGAGCAGCCCGCTGCCGCATCTTTATATCACCTATCTTCCGTTGAACCCAAAGCATCTGTACTTGGTGTTGCCGGGTACACTTTGGTACCTTGTGCGTCTTGCTTGCCAGTACTCGTCTGTACTAACCCCTTTGGGGCTGCGTGTTCTACAGACTACGTTTCCGAGGATCCCCATGGTGGCTACTACGTGGAGTATGACGAGGCTGCTGACGAGTAGTTAGCGGACCCAGGAAGGATCCGAGACTTCATGGATGGGCTCCGTCTTTTCGTTTCCGGCCTCTTAGGCCTATTTGTTATTGTCTGTACTCAGACACTTTGGATGCTTCCGCTGTGATGTAATGATGACTTGTTGGGACATGTGTCCTCTGGATGATTGTATTTGCTATCTCTGCTCTAGTGAGAGCTATTTGACACTTATTTCTATTTCTTTGTGTCTTAGAGATTTGTTGTGATATCACTTGTTCAAATGCCGTTGACGTACCATGTGTGTATGTTATGAAGTACGTCAATGGAAGTAGTCGGATTTCTATGGGATGGTTTACGCAGACGATGAATAATAGAGGATGGTTGTCACACGTTTACGTGTTGGCCTAATCATATTGAGATGCGGGTGCCGGTATGTCCCGTAAGCCATTTATCTACTGTTTAGCGGGCTGTGAGTATCCTCTAGAACTCCGGGTGCGACAAATGGTATCAGAGCCTGTCTGCCTGTAGGATCCCTTTTACTGGTCGCAGTTGAGTCTAGAAACTATTTTGTAGCTATATAGGAAAAATGAAATGTGAGAGTAGGAATTCTGTTCTTTTATTTCTTTCCCCACCCACCCTCCCTTTTCTGGTAAGGAAGTGCAACGTTGTTTTCTCTTCTCATCCAAACTTTCAAGTTAGGATTTCACGTATCCTGGTTTCTCTAGGATAGTTATATCTACTAGACCATAGGAATGGAGGTGGTTGTGACATGATTTATCATGTTGCCTACTCACGATTGAGAACGGAGGCAAATAAGCCCCGGAAACAAATCCTCTATTCCTTAAGCAGTAGATATTGATCCTTTAGAAGCCCGGATGGGTTTTCCGTAGTACCTCAGGAGTGTTTGGTCTCGTGTTTCCCAATGTTGCTTCGATATCATGTTCTTCTCAACATCCTTTTCGTCCGTTGAAACCTTGTTGTTGCTTGCCACTTCAGTTCTTCTACCGGCGTCTAATCAAAACTTCCCCGATCATCTGCAGATGGATCTCAGGTTCTACCCGCAGGTGGTTCGTATGACTCGTTGCGAGAGCACTGCCGGTTATCCGGAGATGCTGAGAGACATGGTCACTTTTCTGGGCTTCCGTTGGGCGCCAGAGTACCAGGTCTACGAGCAGCAGCGAGAGTTTGAGCAGACCTACTACCAGGCTATCGTCTACATTCTGTCAGATGATGGCATGAGCGTAGTCCACCGATACGAGGCAGTGGGTTCCACAGTGGATATGGCTGTGCAGCAGGCAGCTTATGTGAGCCTCACCGTCCTTCGTGCTGACTACTGGGGATTTGACGATTCTATCTATCGCCACATCCCCCGTGGTTACATCACTTCGGAGGGAGCTCACTTCACTCTCTACGACAACTTGGATGTTTACGAGCATGATAACTCCAGGCTGCACACCACCGCTCAGTTTGTGAGACACAGTGACGCGGTTGCCCGTACACTATCTCAGGAGTTGGCTTCAGTCAGAGAGCAGCTTTACCTTGCTCTGACTCGTCTGGCGACTTACACCACAGACTTTGTTGGAGACGAGCGCTTTGCACGTTTCGATCAGCCAGTTGGGCGTCGTCTGCCAGATGCTGGAGGTTACGAGCCGATCAGAGGTCCACTCCTTAACCTTGGTGCTGGTTACGCTGGGATTCCCCGCATTGGAGCACAGGGAATCGACGCTATGTACTTCACCACGCCTAGAGTCGGTCTCAGACCACGTCAGATCTATGTGGATTGTCACTCCACCTACTTTCGTGGGCGTGCTCCTCACCGTACCTCTCGCCGTACTCCTAGCCGCCGTCCTGCGTTATGAGCATGGGAGTACCGATGTATCCATTCTTAGCTATGTTTAGTTATCCTTTGGCATTCGAACCATTTATGGTGTGTTGGATATTCTGATGTATTTGAACATGTGATGATGTACCTGTTGGTTATCTATTCATGCGTCAGAATAATCTCTCTTTCGGTTGCCGAGTCTATCCTTTTCTATTGTTGTGCTAAAATGCATTTCCATTCAGGATGCCGCCAACAAGGAACAACACGCCTGAGCCACCGCCAATTGCGGAACTGTTGACTCAGATGACCCAAGTCATGACGCAGATGGCCCAGTTCCAGGCTAATCAGCACATCAACCAGACAGCTCCACGAGTCAGCATCAAGGAGTTTCTCAGTCTGGGCCCCAGAGCTTTCGTGGCCACACGCGAGCCTCTGGACGCTGATGACTGGATCCGTGAGATAGCTAAGGCTCTGGAGATTGCACACGTAGCTGAGGAAGACAAGGTCAAGTATGCCTCCTATCTGCTGAAGGGTCAGGCAGCTACTTGGTGGGAAAACTTTCAGGCCATGAGAACTGGGATGCCAGTCACGTGGAATTGTTTCAAGGAAGCCTTCCCGAAGCACCACATTCCAGATGGTCTCATGGAAACGATGCGTGAAGAGTTTTGCTCTCTCAAGCAGGGCAAGTTGGACGTCATCGGGTATCAGAGTGAGTTCAATCGCCTCGCTCGGTACGCTGGAGATGAGGTGTCCACTGAAGCTAAGAAGATGGCAAGGTTCCGCAGAGGTTTTAACCCGAAACTCAAGTATGCCCTTACCAATATCACGGCCAACAGCTTCGAGGATCTCGTTAACACCGCGCTCAATGAATAAAATGGGCGCAAGGCGTTCGAGGAGTCTCGCAAGCACTCGCGTGAGGGTGGTTCCTCCTCCAACACGACCACCCCTCCGCAGAAGCGCCGCATCTGGGTACCAAATGGTGCTGTCACTCGGGCTCCATACGCCCAAACTTCTCCAGGCTTCGCTCCCCGCCCACCCAACCCTGCTCAGCTACATGATCAAAGGGCTTCAATGGGGCAGCCAAGGCCAGGGCCTCCTCGTGTCGTCACTTGCTACAAGTGCAATCAGACGGGACACTACGCCGACAAGTGCACGCAGAGGCAGCTACCTCCACCACCACCTCGTCCTAACACAAACCAGGCAATGGTGCGCGCTCCCCCGCCTAAGGCCTTCAACTCCAACAACAGGCCTGTCGGGAGGACCGCAAGGGTGAATCATGTCAAGATCGACAAAGCTGAGGAAGCTCCTGACGTCGTTCTCGGTACATTTCCCGTAAACTTTATTCCAGCTAAAGTGTTGTTTGATACCGGAGCATCACATTCTTTTGTATCAAAGACCTTTGCCACAACAAACAACCTAATTGTGGTTCCACTAAGCAATCAAATCACTGTTCACTCCCCGGGATCTTAAATATTGACTTCCAAGATAAGTAAGGACAATCAAATCCTAATTGGAGGCCACATATTCCTTGCTTCTCTCATGTTGCTGGGAAGTTCTGACATTGATGTCATTCTTGGTATGGATTGGCTGCAGGCCAATAAAGCAAGGATTGACTGTGCTCAAAAGTCAATAACTCTGTCCCACCCTTCTGGCCAGATAATCTATTCTCCACATGAATCAAGTTCCATTCAACTGTGCACCCTCAATGCAAAACCTCTACCTTCACTTGAAAATGTTCCGGTGGTTTGCGAATTCCCTGACGTCTTTCCAGAAGAGTTGCCAGGAATGCCTCCAGACAGAGCAGTTGAGTTCGTGATCGAACTTGAACCAGGTACTGCTCCAATCTCTAAGCATTTCTATAAGATAGGAACTCCCGAGCTGAAGTTGTTGAAGGAACAAATTGATATGTACATGGAAAAAGGTTACATTCAACCTAGTGCCTCGGCTTGGGGTTGCCCAACTCTGTTCGTTGCGAAGAAGGATCACACAAAGAGACTCGTTGTTGACTATCGTCCTCTTAACGAGAAAACCATCAAAAACAAGTATCCAATTCCTCGCATCGATGATCTTTTTGATCAACTTGCTGGAGCCTCAATATTCTCCAAGTTGGACTTGAGAATGGGTTACCATCAAATAAAGATCAGAAAAGAGGATATTCCAAAGACAGCCTTCACCACTCGCTACGGTCTATATGAATTCACCGTCATGTCCTTTGGTCTCACCAATGCACCGGCGACATTCTCTCGACTCATGAATTCTGTCTTCCATGAATACCTCGACAAGTTCGTTGTGGTATATCTTGATGACATTCTTGTCTACTCAAAATCCGAGGAAGAGCATGAAGAACATCTTCGTCTCACTCTCATGAAGCTTCGCGAGCATCGTCTCTATGCCAAATTCTCCAAATGTGAGTTCTGGATTTCAGAAGTTGCTTACCTTGGTCATGTCATCTCTGCCAAGGGCATAGCCATTGATCCAGAAAAAGTTAAAGCAATTGTTAATGGAAACCTCCAAAGACGGTGAAGCAAGTAAGAAGTTTTCTTGGCTTGGCTAGCTATTGCCGTCGTTTCGTCCAAAACTTCTCCAAGATTGCCAAACCTCTCACTGACCTCACAAAGAAGGACAAGAAGTTCGTCTGGTGTAACTGTAACGCTTGTGGTTGGTAATAAAGGGCTGTGGGGGGCTCCCCTGCAGTAGAAAATGTTTCAAAAAAAAGAAGTTCGTCTGGTCTCCACAATGTGATGAGAGCTTCAATCTCCTGAAGACTAAACTCACTTCTGCACCAGTTCTGGTTGGCCCAGATCCTACCAAACCTTTCCAAATATTCTGTGATGCTTCTCTCCAAGGTCTAGGTGCAGTTCTTATGCAAGAACGTCAAGTTGTGTCTTATGCTTCACGTGAGTTGAACACACATGAGCTCAATTATCCCACTCATGACCTTGAACTTACGGCAGTTGTGTTTGCCCTCAAGAAATGGAGACAATACTTGTTGGGTAATCGCACTGAAATCTTTTCCGATCATAAGAGTCTGAACTACATCTTCACACAACCAGATCTAAACCTCGGGCAAAGGAGATGGATTGAAAAGATCAAAGACTTTGATCTTACCATTTCTTACACTCCAGGCAAGGCTAATGTTATGGCCGATGCTCTTAGTCGCAAATCGTATTGCAATAATCTCATGATCATGGAAAGCCAACCTCCTCTTCATGAAGAATTCCAAAAGCTGAACCTTGGTCTTGTTCCTCAAGGCTATCTGGCAAACTTGACAGCCAGTCCAACTCTCGAGGACAAGATTCGTTTTGAACAACTTCGTGATGCTGAAATCAAGAAGATTGTAGAGTACATCAAAGGAGGCAATGAGAAATTTAAGTCCTTCTCAGTGGATGACAAGGGAGCTGTGTTCTTCGAAGGACGCATTGCAGTTCCTCAGATTCAAAGTCTCAAAGATGTCATTCTCAAGGAGGCTCATGAAACTCCTCTCTCCATACACCCTGGAAGTACAAAGATGTACCAGGATCTCAAGACACTGTATTGGTGGCCTAACATGAAACATGAAATTGCTCAATACGTTTCGTAATGCGACGTTTGTCAACGTGTCAAGGCAGTTCATCAGAAAACAGCCGGTCTTCTCCAACCTCTGAAAATCCCTGAGTGGAAGTGGGACATGATCGAAATGGACTTCGTCGCTGGTTTCCAAAGTCCAAGAGGGGCAACGATGCAATCTTCGTTGTCATTGATCGACTCACTAAAGTAGCTCACTTCTTTCCTGTCAAAGAGACAATCTCAGCTAGTCAGTTAGCAGAGCTCTACACAGCAAAGATTGTTCCTCTTCATGGTGTTCCATTGGAAATAAGCTCAGACCGTGGAAGCATCTTCACTTCTCATTTCTGGAAAAGCTTTCAAGAAGCCTTGGGCACCAAACTTTTGTTCAGTACAGCTTATCACCCTCAGTCTCAAGGGCAAGTCGAAAGAGTCAATCAGATTCTCGAGGATATGCTCAGAGCATGTGGTCTCTCCTTTGGCATGAAATGGGAGGAATGTCTTCCATATGCTGAATTCTCCTACAACAACAGCTTCCAGGCAAGCCTAGGCATGGCACCATTTGAGGCTCTCTATGGACGCAGATGCAGGAGTCCAATCAATTGGTCTGGAGCTGGTGAACGTTCACTCTTAGGCCCTGACATTTTTAAGGAAGCCGAAGAGAAAGTTCGCATCATCCGTGATAATCTCAAGATTGCTCAGTCTCGTCAGAAAAGCTACTATGACAGCAAACACAGGGACATGGTCTATGCAGCTGGAGACAAAGCATATCTCCGTGTAACTCCCCTCAGAGGCACTCATCGTTTTGGTGTCAAAGGAAAGCTTGCACCAAGATATATTGGTCCTTTCAACATTCTCTCAAGGCGTGCAGAAAATGCCTATCGTCTTGAACTTCCAGAAAAGCTATCCAAGGTGCACGATGTGTTTCACGTGTCACAGCTCAAGAGGTGCTTCAAAGATCCAGGTCGTGCAGTTGATCATGATGCAATTGAGCTGCAAGAAGATCTCTCTTATGAGGAGCACCCTATTCGAATTCTCGATGAGACCGAGCGCAAAACTCGCAACAAGAGCACCAAGTTCTTAAAAATTCAGTGGTCTCATCATTCCGATAAAGAGGCAACGCGGGAGACCGAAGAGGATCTTCGCAAGAAGTATCCGGACCTTTTCTCTTCTCAGTAGGAATCTCGGGCGCGATTCCTTCAAGGGGGGGGGGCGTTTTGTAACATCCCAAGTATGAAAAACACCATTAGAATGTTTGATCCTTGTTGATTTATGTTTTGCATCATGTGATCATAAGCTTTGCATTTGTTTTCACTTGTTTTTCCATTTGAATTTCAAACCAAATTTCAAATCCTTGTTTCATACTTGTTCTGTTACAATTTTCAAATGAAACTTTCAAATCAAAACATCCAATTGTTTCCAATAACCTTGAAATTCCAAACTTTAAACTTGCTTAAGTTTCAATAATTCAATTATAGCAAATTTCACTCAAATTCATTTGAATTTCAAACAGCCACAAAATTTAATTTTTTGAAAAACAAAAAGTTGCACAACTGGACTTTTGTAATAAACAGATTATACAAAATTATTCCCAAATTTTTTAAACCCCAAAAACCCTTCTAATTTCTCTCCTTTCCTTTCTTTTCTTTTCTGCAAAAAAAAACAGAGAGAAATAAAAAAATAAAAACAGAAAAGAGAGAAGGGGGCAGGCCAGCCAAGTGGGCTGAGCCCACCAGCCCCAAGGACCAGCCCCCCTTACCTGCGTACCCCTTCGTCCTCCTCTGTACGGAGACAGAGGAGGGAACTCCTCCCCCACCTGCAGCGCCACCTGGCCACCTGCTCCCCTCCTCCGCCTCTACTTAAGCCTCCGGGGCCGTGCCCTGCGTGCCCTAGTTCTCCCTCCTCCATCTCTCCGCCGCCGCCGCCGTTTTTCTCCTCCTCCTTCCTCTTCTCTCTCTCTCGCTGCCCTGCGCCTGTTCTCTGAATCTCCACCACCGCAGCAACACAGAAGCAACTCTGGCGATCACCGTCGCCATGGGGCCTCCTCCGCGCAGGCTGAGCGCGGGAATCGCTTCCCCGTTCCTCCGTCTTCCTCCTCGACACCGCAGCAGGGACCGGGAGCAACAGGATCGCCGTCGACCACTGTACCCTCACCGAGCCGTCGAGCCCTCCTTCCTTCCCCCCGGTGAGCACGTCCCCCTTCCTCTCTCTCCCGATGCGCGCACACACCTTGCACCTCCTTGTTCTGGACCACGCACACGGCAGCAGCAGCAGCGAGCCGCGACGCCGGCGATCACCGTGCCCTCGCAAAGTTCAGTTGACTGAACTTTCGTCAGTTTAGTTAACTGACGAAGCAACACCTCAAAACCCCGCGTTCCTCTCTACTGTCACGATACCGCAGCACACCCCAGTGGCCACGAGCACACGCACGCAAGCCCACGCCCCGGGTTCGAGTCCCCGTCCGCGCGAATAAACCCACCTTTTTACAACGCGCGCTAACTGGTGGGGCTCCCCTGTCAGCGACCCTGGCAGCCACGCGCGCGCACACACACGCCACGCAAGCGCCACGGTGGCCAGGGCCCCCTTGTCAGTGGCTCAGGCTGGGCCACTGCGAGGTGACAACCAGATCTGGACCTTTTCTTTTACTTCCAAGTCCCTGTATTTTTACAGAATGGTCCCTGGAATTCAAACTCTCATAGATCCCTCATTTCAAATTCAAATTCAACATGTTAAATATGTTTTCCATACCAAATTTAATTCTCTACATGTTTATATCATTTGTATACTGTTTTGAACATTTCAAATGTTTTCAAAAATTCAAATTCAAACAACTCATTCAAATTTGGTCAAATTCATAACTAATTCAAATTTAATTCAAATGGCACCTATAAATTATGTTTTCCATGCAAAATTGAACAAGCTTTCCAAATATAAACTTTGTTTCCTGTTTTGAATAATTAAAATTGGTTAAATAATTCAAATCTTGTTTAAATCATTTAAAATTGCTAAATTCATAACTTGGTCAAACTAAATTCTTTTTGAACATATAAAATATGTTTTCAAACCAGAAAAGTATAGTCTTTTCAAATATGAATTTTATTTAATGTTGTGAACAAATAACAATTCAAATAATTTTATACTTGAATTAAATTCATTTAAACCTTGTTTAAACTTGTTTAATTCATAATTAATTCATCTTAAATCCTTTGTCAACAAATGAAACATGTATTCCATCTAAAATTTTGTGTTCTTTCCAAATATGAATTTTGTTATCTATTTTGAACAATTAAAATTGGTGAAAACAACAAATGCTTGTGTAACTCATTTAAGAAGCCAAATTTCACACCTTAATAAATAAAATTCCAAACTTGGTAAACAACATATGAAATTGAAGCTATTGTTGTTTTCTTATTGTTTTCCTCATCCATGCATCATTCTAATCAACTTTCACATGATGGTTAGTTGTAGATCATTTAACTCAACATTGATTCAAGGGCCCTTCCATATGCAATCCAAGTTGCATATGGGCCCATTTGATTATGTTACCATGTCAACTAGCTTATCTTTGATGCATCAATTAAATTGTCATGCATCATCCCATGTTTGTGCATTATGCCATGTTATTGATTGTTGTCTCTCTGCGTTGTTTGTTTGCTTCTTCTCGAATAGACGACGACGTTGAGACAGACGAGGTTTACGACACTACTTCTGAGGAGTTAGCCCAGTACCAGGCTACTGAGTTTGCACGCAAGTATTCACTCACATGAACCATTGTGTCCTTTCCACACTGGATACCGATACTTTCCGTTGTCTATCCTGCTAGCCTTAAGATTCATTGCTTGTGTCCCGATCCTATCACATGTTATCCTATAACCCTGAAATAGCCTATCCTCCACACCAATAACCCTGTTGCTTGTTGCCTGTGTCTTACTAGCATGCTTAGGGTTGTTTATGCTCGAGTCTGATGTCCGTTATGTCTGTATCATATTTATTATGTTCTGGGGGCTCGATGTTAAACAACAACCTGTTAGTGTTTGAGGTAATGCTAATTTGAAGATAAGGCACCGGCAGGAGGCCGGGTATGGTTTTGAGGCCTGCTAGTGTCGAACTCAGGAAAAGTTCTTGTCCTCTAGATCCATGATGAGCGCGCTAACCGCATGTGGGAAGCGTGTATGGGTGCCCCCCTCAACTTTGATTCGATTCGCATCTCGTCCAAATCGCCTCATTTAGTTCGGGTTTTCCATTTGCCGCATGCATATGCAGGTGCGAACCCGAGGCCAGGGTGGTAACTTTTGTAGTCGGCATTTAGGGAGACACGTTCTTATAGTGCTATGAGGGTCCCCTTTTCTTCGTGGGGCGTGATTAGCCGTGCGCTCAACTGCACGGGGTTCTTTGGGCTTGATGCGAAGAAGAGTTGGGTTGTGTTGAGTACCTCGCTTGGTGGGTTGATCCCCCGTCTGGCGGGATATTCTTACGTGTACGGCCAAATTGGTGCATCCCTGCAGGGTTAAATCTTCTCGAGAAGCCGTGTTGTCCGCGGTTATGGATGACTTGGTGATAGGGCTGGCTAACAAGGATTAGACAACTTACACCTAATTGATAATAATTTGACTAGTAATAGGCTTATTGGCACAATAACTTGAACCTTCACTAAACCAACTGTGTGAGTTATCCTCGGATTGCTTCTTTGGATAAGGGGCGAGATCCATGGATGGGTTTGTTTGAGGTTGTTGGTAGTTGGTTCCGATGCGCTATCTTATCCCTTTCTTTTAGCCGGATGTTGTAGCGTGTCTCTGTAGTTGGTTAGGCAGCCCGCTGCCGCACTTTTGTATAACCTCTCTTCCGTTGAACCCAAAGCATCTATACTTGGTGTTGCCGGGTACACTTTGGTATCTTGTGCGTCTTGCTTGCCAGTACTCGTCTGTACTGACCCCTTTGGGGCTGTGTGCTCTGCAGACTACGTTTCCGAGGATCCCCATGGTGGCTACTACATGGAGTATGACGAGGCTGCTGACGAGTAGATAGCGGACCCGGGCAGGATCCGAGACATCGTGGATGGGCTCCGACTTTTCGTTTCCGGCCTCTTAGGCCTATTTGGATCTTGTCTGTACTCAGACACTTTGGATGCTTCCGTTGTGATGTAATGATGACTTGTTGGGACATGTGTCCTCTCGATGATTGTATATGCTATCTCTGCTCTAGTGAGAGCTATTTGCCACTTATTTCTATTTCTTTGTGTCTTAGAGATTTGTTGTGATATCACTTGTTCAAATGCTGTTGACGTACCATGTGTGTATGTTATGAAGTACGTCAGTGGAAGTAGTCGGATTTCTATGGGATGGTTTACGCAGACGATGAATAGTAGAGGTTGGTTGTCACACGTTTACGTGTTGGCCTACTCATATTGATATGCGGGTGCCGGTAAGCCCCGTAAGCCAATTATCTACTGTTTAGCGGGCTGTGAGTATCCTCTAGAAGTCCGGGTGCGACATAGGAGCTGAAACATGAGAATGAACAGAGAAGACATGAGCATATACTGGACATGAGCTGGTGCAGCAGCGGGGCCATTGTTGACGTTGTCGCCCATATCGTCGAAGAGATCGTCGACTTCCGGGAAGAAGTCGTCGTTTGAAAAGATCTCGTTGTCGTCCGTGATGAAGAAGCCAGTAGTTGCACAGAGCCCTCCCCAAAAACCTTATCGCACTTCTCCCGTACAGGACCTCTGGTTTTATAGGCACAGAGCAGGAGCCGAACATGCCAGTTCATAGTTCTAATTCATGCGTGTGGCGAGGCGAGCGGCGGCGTCGTCAGAGGAGGAGCGCGCGTGTGTCCAGCTCCTATTCCCTCCTTTTTTTTCTCTTTTACAAGGAGTGTGAAAACCTCCCCTTATAAGCTGCTCCAACTCTCCTTCAACTAGCAATGTGGGACGAAAGTTTTGTCCCACCCCTTGCCTTGCATGAATGGGCCAAGTGGGCCTCTAGGATTTATTAGGAATTTTGGAATATTAAATGGGCTGGTCAAATTGGACCAAAATTCCAACACTAAATATCAAGGTGACCAATAAACTACAAACATTGTCGTATTAGTGTAACACTCTAAAACATAACATGCTTAGACAAAAATAGAAAATAGGAACGAAATCTCCAAACACAAGGTATCACGCGTGCGTCGTAGAAAATCCACCAACCTGCAAAAAAAAGTGTACCGGTTAACTCCTTCATGTCACAAAAGATGCAGTGATGATCGCAAGACTATCAGTAGCAATACTCAAATGACCACATCACACAAAACACCCCATTCCTCGCGGTTGATTCGCAATTGGAATATACCATGCTTCACAAATGTGCCTTATAAATAATTCATATCCAGTAGTAAACAATTTAAGCGCATGCCTTGCGTGCAAGCAAGGTTTGGCATTTTACAGACAACTTATTTAAATTCAGAAATTAATAGGCAAATGTTCCTCATCTTGCCACCGGTCTGTCCCATTTAGAATTTGATTTTGTACGCCATCGACTTGTCTGGGTTGAATAGCCCAAAGTGCTTCTTCGTCTCAGCCCCGTTCTTCTTGTTCTGATTGAACATGGTGAATATGTACGCCTCGATAGCCCGAGGCCTCCTGAGCGTCCCCTTCGTAGGCTGGACATGGTTGATCAGATTCTAGTTGTACTTCTGCGCGTTGCCCGCGATCTCCTCGATGCTGTCGCCGCTGGCCGATGGCTACCCACTCTCCGACACTACGATGGGGATAGTCCCAGCGGCAGTGCTCTCCAGAGCGGTGTAGAACGTGTCGATCATGCCGTCGAACAAGTTCTGGTACTGCCTACTAGTTTCCGTTGGTGTCGTTCACCACAAATATTGGCGAGGTGAAGAGGGCGTAGTCAAGGCAGATGTTGGTCATGTCGCGCTTGTAGGCGAAGTAGGGATACACGTTGGCGAGGAGCAGCGCATCGTTGCTAGCAAGGAACTTGGTGATGGGCCCCATATTGTAGGTTTTGTTGAAGATACCTTGGGATGGAGAGACCCTAGGGTGACGCCCGAGTGCACGGCCGTGGACACCTTGATACCCTGGGAGGTGGAGCCGGCTGTGATCTTTTCCCGTTCACATGTCAACGGGCTGCCAGAGCCGTACACTGTAGGTCTTGTGAGATTACATGCACATGGATGAGATCGCTTAATTCCCACTGACTCTGGGGTCTATGATGGTCTACCCAGGGAGATTAGATATCTATCGTGAGGGGTAGAATGAGGGGTAACCCGCGTGGCAGAAATGGGTGGACATGTGTTGTGCGGAGAAGTATGATTTGGTTTGGATCAACAACCAGGTCTCACACCTATGTGGGTGTGGACAAGAACTCGAGTCTGGTTGTGCAAAATGGTTTTGATCGCCTATGGGTAAAGTAAGCACCTCTACAGAGTGTAAAATGATGTGGCATGTTTCACTCCGGGAAGGAGCTGCGAACGTTGCAGGATAGGAATTCCATGAAGTTCTAGATCCTGTGAAGATTTGGCGGGCATAGTTTTCAATATTAAAAGCAATCTATTGAAGAAAGATTTGCAAAAAACTTGCATTAGTTTTTGACTCGAGTCGAAAGTTGTAGTTAGTGTATTAAACTACCCACTGTATACAATGAACTTGTTGACTAACGCTCGTTACTCATTCGTTCCCGTTTGACCCCTGCTTAGAGTTGAAGCTCTTAAGGGAGGTCTTCGTCGTGAAGCCATTACTATCTAATCAAGCTAGGTGGAGTAATTCTTACTTAGCCGGTGATGCATCATCCTCAACAATGCTAGGAGAAGCAACCAAATTGAAGGAGGAGTCCATTCCTGGACTTAGATTCTCAGAAGCAATATATTAGGGCTAAGATCAGCCGTAGTGGATAGGTTCTGAGCTAGAGTTATTCTCTAGGTTAGAGTTACGATTTGTTTCTTCTGATATTTCATTTGCACGAGATTTTCTTTGATACTTCAAAAGGAGATTCTCTAAATTTTGTAATAAACATGTTTGTATCCTATATTTTTGCATGGACCTGCTATGTTTCTGTTGTATTACTCTGAGAGATATAATATTCACGGATTTCCTTTCGTGAGTATTATGTCAACGAATTGTGTACTACACATGCAGTGGTGTGCTGGGTCGCCATTGTTTATTTGCAGAAGCGAAATTTACCACAAAAAAATTTGAAGAAGAAGCGAAATGTGACGATTAGTGAAACATTTGGGCCCTTTTATCCGGGGATAGTGGGCGCAGAAAAGGTTCAAAAGCTACTGCAAGACGATCAGCAGCCATACGTACTCAAATGACTGCATCACACATAAGTGCATTCATCGGTTATTTGGCAACTCGAACACACCGTATATATCTCACACATAAGTACATTTGAAGCGCCAGCATTACGTGCAAGCAAAGCTTTCTCAGATTACAAGCATCATATTTAAATAGGCAAATGTTCCTCACATTGCCACGTATGTTTGTACCGGTCTGTCAAATTGAGAAATTGATTTTGTACGCGGGCGACTTGTCCGGATTGAACAGCCCAAAGTGCTTCTGCGTCTCAGACCCGTTCTTATTGTTCTCGTTGAACATGGCGAATATGTACGCCTCGATTGCCCTAGGTCTCTTGGGCGTCCCCTTCCCAGTTTGGACATGGTTGATCACACTAGTGGAAACAGGGCCTTTTGTCCCGGGTCGTAAGGGCCAGTTGTCCCGGTTGTGCAACCGGGATGGGCTGGCCGGGACAAATGACCCTCCCCCATTGGTCCCGGTTGTGCTAGGATCCGGGATGGTAAGGATAGGCCACGTGGCGAACCTGGGTCAGCGAGTTCGTCCCGGTTCGTTCAAGGGACCGGGATGGATACTTTTTTGAAAAAACTATATATAATCGTCAATTTTCGCGTCCAGGCCCACGTCTTTTGGCTCCTGTCTCCCAATCCCGAGCCGGCCTCCCCTTCCCCAACCGCGTCCAGGCCCACGTCTTTTATTAAGCCCACTGGCCACATTTTTTTGTCAAAAGGGCCCACTGGCCCGCGTCTTTTATTATGGTCAGTCAACGGTTCGAAGGGCCCACTGGCCCGCGTCTTTTATTATGGTCAGTCAACGGTTCGAAGGGGCCACTGGCCAGCGGCCTGGTGGCTGGCTCGCCTGGTCCCTCGTCTTCCCGCCCCGCCTCGTCTTCCCGCCCCGCCTCGGCTTCCCGCGCCCCCACTTCCCCACGCGCGCGTGCCACAGCTGCAACCGCCGCCACGCCTCGGCTCCCGCCCGCATTCATGGCCGCCTGCAACCGCCGCCACGTTCAGGCCGCCGGTTGGCATGCCAGACCCCCCCGGGTCCTTTTTAAAGGGCCCCCGCCGCCCGTACAACCCATCCACCCCGGCCGCGCCCAAGGCAGAGCAACCATAGCCACCATGTCCCGCTGGTTCGGCAGCGGCTCCGGCAAGCGCCCCAGGAACGACCACGAAGGCTCCTCGAGCGGCGCCGGCCGCGTCCCACCCCCGCCGGCGGAGGCCTTCGGCTACGGCCCTGGAGGTGTCCGCCTCGGCGGGACGCCGCGCGTCCCCGCGCCACCTCCGGCGGCACGCCCGCCGCCCCGCGCCGCGCCCAAGGGTAAGAGGTTCCGCCGGTACGTCCGGGGGGATGAGGCCGAGTGGCACTGGAACAACGCCACGCCGGTGTTCTATGCTGACGTCCACCTCCCGGACGGCTGGCACCTGAACCCCCAGCGGATCCCTGTGCCGCCGGTCCCGACCGGCGAGGCGCTGCTCGAGGAGATCGACCGCCGGCGCGAGCTCCTGCCGGCCCCCGTCCGCAGGGAGCGCGCGTACGCGCGCAGCTCCCCCTACTGGGCCGCCTGGCTCGAGCAGGAGCACGAGCAGCGCCGGCGCTCCTTCATCCCCGCCCCCCACGAGGCGGACGTGGCGGACTACCCCGCGCCACCACCCGGCCGGGAGAGGGAGCTGTGGCTCCTCGAGGACATCCCGGAGGACTTCCCCGGGGAGGAGGACCCCGAGCTCCGGGCCGCGATGGAGGAGGCCTGCGAGGCCTCCCGCCGCTCCCTCCGGGAAGACGAGATCAAGCGGTGGGAGCGGGTCGTGGCCGCCGCCGCCGCCGCCATGCCGCCGCCGCCGCCCCTACCGAGCCTACCCCCTGGTGGCAGCAGATGTACGCCGACTGGGAGGCGTCCGAGGACCAGCCGCCGCCGCAGCCGCTCCCCCCAGGCCTGGAGTACGGCATGTCCCATGTCTGGACCGGCGGCGCTTGGGCGCCGCAGCAGGAGGAGCTGCCCCCACCGCCGCCGCTGCCCCCGCCACCGCCGTACGCGCCTCCGATGCCCCCGATGCCTCCACCCCCGGCCCAGCCGCCTGCCCACCTGTGGCAGCCACCCCCCTACCAAGAAATCTCCTCCGACGAGGAGGACGAGTAGATCGGCGCCGATGCGCCCCCTAGACTAAGCAACCCCCAAGAAAACGGCCGGCCGCCTGTGGCCGCGCCGCCGCCCCCTTTATGCAAGTACGGCCGGCCGCCTGTGGCCGCGCCGCCCCCTATCTATGTAAGCAAGGCCATTGGCCTTTTTTAATATAAGTTGTGTGCCCTAGTCTACCGTGTCCCTAGCCCATCCCTGCCGGCGGTCCGCCGGCGGGATCTGTCTACTCGTTCCCGCCGCCGGGGCAGGGCTTCGCCAAGCCATGTCCACTGTCCTGGGGTGTTCGTTCGGCCTGGAGAGAGGGCCGCGATTTTTATACACCTGGGCCTCTGGTCCCGGCCCGTGCCACCAACCGGGACTAGAGCCCCTTTGGTCCCGGTTGGTACCACTGGCCGGGACAAAAACATATTTCGAATTTTGGGGGTGGGCACCCTGCGCGCCCAAAAGTTTTTAGCGCCAAAGTTTGAAAATTATTAAGTTTGCACATTAACAACTTCTATATACTTTCGAATTTGACAAAAAATTCAACATGAAAAACACTAGAATTTGCATAACTAATTTAAATCCATTTTTCGTTAACTAAATAATTTTTCTAACTACTGAAACTATTAATTATTTTACCATTTGTACATAATTTGAATATAAAAATGTTACAATTTTTGTTTTCTTCGTGATCTTCCGAGTTAGTCCAGAGCATACAAGGCATCCCGGGTAGATTTATATAAAGTTCGACAAAGCGAGTTGTACCTTATTGACACGGTGAATTTGAGATCTTCGTCTCCCTTTATCCCGACCCCGCTTGAAAACATAGTAACTTCCGTGTAGCGGCAAGCCTCAGCGGGAGCATCCTGACTTAAAGCAGAGACGGGCGGTCGGGCGGGGGAGTCCGCGCCGTTGCTGTCCCGCTTTCCCTCTCCTCTGCTCGTCCGCCGTCTCCGTCGTGCTCCCCTCCGCCTTCAACATTTGGGATCTTCGTTGTTCAGTTAGACGTTTCTCCTCCAAAAATTTATCATATCTGTTAAAGAAGTACCGAAGCTCTATTTCTGTTTTAAGGATATCTGTCAGGATGGTATCTCTGCTATCACTTCGAAGTGTGACTGCAATATTTGCGCAGAATATATGACACCCATAAGGCAAAACCCATTTTTCTCTATCCTCATACAATCTACTTAGCCACTCGTTATCCTTCAGATTGTACTTCGCCAAGACCTACTAAAATCATGAGCGAAAGTTTCCGAACAGTGCAATATATCCCTTAATACTTTCGTTGCATTTTGATATATATCCGAGCGGTGGACAGTCCCTGGCCTAGCAGAAGCAACTGCATCCCCTATCGATGTAAAGCAGTCAGTCAAAACAGTTTTTGGCTGTTTATGCTGGTTAACTCCAATGAATAACAATAGAGGCCTGCCATAATCACTTGTTCTATACCGTGTGTCAACACATACTACATCTCCAAAGTAGTTATAATCCTGCAATATCTGTCAGGATTGTATCTGTACTATCACTTCGAAGTGTTCCTGCAATATCTGCCTACAGTTATCTCATACTCGGATATGGGTCATAGTTGTCAGCTTTTTACCGGTCAATACAAAATACTGATCAAACAGAACTATATGATCATGTATTCCACGCTTATTATTACACATCACCAACAGACGGAGGAGAGAGAAACAGAAAAGTGGGTGGGTGTGCTGCTGGTTGGAATAATAATGAAGTCAGGCTGGTCATAGTTGTCAAGCACTCAATGCTTGCCAGCTTTTGACCGATCAATACAAATTATTGGTCAAACTTGCACCTACTCCATTCATAATCACAGAATATGTATAAATATCATTTTGGCTAACAAAATCTCGTTCATACTGCGTTATAAGAACTATGATCATGTATTCCACGTTTATTATTACAAATCACCAACAACATCCCTATCTAGTCTTCTGAATTTTCTTCGTGTCCCTTGCTTATGATCACTTAGGCCGTAACCATGGAGCATCTTCATTATTTAACGGGATGGTGGGGTCAGCTTTCACTGTGAAGGGTGAAATTTCAACAAACTTATTATAATCTTCTGACATGTCTGTCGTGTCCTCAATTCCCACGATGTTTCTTTTCCCTGAGAGAACTATGTGACGCTTCGGCTCATCGTATGATGAATTTGTTTCCTTATTTTTTCTTTTCTTCGGTCTGGAAGACATGTCCTTCACATAGAAGACCTGAGCCACATCATTGGCTAGGACGAATGGTTCGTCATTGTAACCAATATTGTTGAGATCCACTGTTGTCATTCCATAAAGCGGGTCTACCTTTACCCCTTCTCCATTCAGGTTGACCCATTTGCACTTGAACAAAGGGACCTTAAAAGAAGGTCCATAGTCAAGTTCCCATATCTCCTCTATGTAACCATAGTATGTGTCATTTTTTCCATTCTCGTTTGTTGTATCAAAGCGGACACCACTGTTTTGGTTGGTGCTCTTCTTATCTTGGGAGCTCGTGTAAAATGTATTCCCATTTATCTCGTACCCTTGAAAACACCCAATAGTCGAAGATGGTGACCCTGCCAACATGTATAGCTGATCTTCAACAGTGGTGTCATTTATAAGACGTGTTTGCAACCAACTTCCGAAAGTCTCCATGTGTTCGCGTTTAATCCATGAGTCATCCTTCCCCGGGTTTGCAGACCGTACAATATTCTTGTGTTCCTCGAGATACGTAGCCATGAACATAGAATTTTGTAGAACTGTGTAGTGTGCTTTGGTCAAAGAATGCCCGTCCCTAGGTATCATTGTTTTCTTTCCCAGCGTTCCTTTTCCCCTCAGTCTCCCCTCATGCCGCGATTCAGGAACACCAATTGTCTTAAGGTCAGGAATAAAGTCAACACAGAACCCAATGACCTCCTCTGTTCCATAGCCCTTCGAGATGCTTCCTTCTGGCCTAGCACGGTTATGAACATATTTCTTCAAGACTCCCATGAACCTCTCAAAGGGAAACATATTGTGTAGAAATACCGGACCAAGAATATGAATCTCTTCACATAGGTGAACCAGGAGATGAGTCATAATGTTGAAGAAGGATGGTGGGAACACCAACTCAAAACTAACAAGACACTGGACCACATCCCTCTGTAATCTTGTCAGACTTTCTGGATCGATTACCTTCTGAGATATTGCGTTCATGAATGCACATAGCTTCACAATGGGTACTCGAACATTTTCCGGTAGAAGCCCCCTCAATGCAATCGGAAGCAACTGCGTCATAATCACGTGGCAGTCATGAGACTTCAGGTTTTGGAATTTTTTCTCTGCCATGTTTATTATCCCCTTTATATTCGACGAGAAGCCAGACGGAACCTTGATACTGTAAAGGACTTCAAAGAATATTTCCTTCTCTGCTTTAGTAAGAGCGTAGCTGCTTAAGTAATGACGCCTATCTGTGTGCTTGTTGCTTGGGTCTTTCATACGTTGCTGGTCCTCCCGTGCTTCTGGCGTATCTTTGGACTTCCCATACACGCCCAGGAAGCATAGCAGATTGACACAAAGATTCTTTGTCACGTGCATCACGTCGATCGAAGACCGGACCTCTAAAACTTTCCAATAGGGTAGCTCCCAAAATATAGATTTCTTCTTCCACATGGGTGCGCGCTTATCAGGGCCGTACGGAACTGGTTGGCTGCCAGCAGCCTTACCAAAGATTACTTCTAGGTCCTTGACCATATCGAATATATCATTACCACTACGCAGCTCAGGCTTCTTCCGGTTATCTGCCTCACCTCTGAAATGCTTCCCTCCTTTCTTTCTTACGGGATGCTTGATCGGAAGAAATCTACGATGCCCCAGGTATACAACCTTTTTACATTTATCCAAAAAAACACTGTCAGTATTATCTAAACAGTGTGTGCATGCATTGTATCCCTTGTTTGTATGTCCGGAAATGTTACTAAGAGCAAGCCAATCATTGATGGTTACGAAAAGCAACGCCCGTAGGTCAAATGGCTTTTGTTCGTTCTCATCCCACACACGTACACCTGGTTTGCCCCACAATTGTAAGAGTTCTTCCACTAATGGCCTTAGATACACATCAATGTCGTTGCCAGGTTGCCTCGGGCCTTGGATGAGAACTGGCATCATAATGAACTTGCGCTTCATGCACAACCAAGGAGGAAGGTTGTACATACATAGAGTTACAGGCCAAGTGCTATGACTGGAGCTCTGCTCCCCAAAAGGATTAAAGCCATCTGTACTTAGGCCAAACCATAAGTTTCTCGCCTCTCCTGCAAAGTGTGGAAAGTCTCTCTCGATCTTTCTCCACTGCGATCCATCGGCGGGGTGCCTCAACTTTCCGTCTTTCTTACGGTTTTCTTTGTGCCATCGCAACAACCTAGCATGCTCTTTGTTTCTAAACAGACGTTTCAGCCGTGGTATTATAGGAGCATACCACATCACCTTAGCAGGAACCCTCTTACGGGGGGGCTCGCCGTCAACATCACCAGGGTCATCTGCTCTGATCTTATACCGCAGTGCAGTGCATATCGGACATTCATCCAAATTCTCGTACTTCTCACCGCGGAAGAGGATGCAGTCATTAATGCATGCATGTATCTTCTGCACATCTAATCCTAGAGGGCAGGGAGCTTTCTTTGCTTCGTACGTACTCTCAGGCAATTCGTTATCCTTTGGAAGTTTTGGCTTCATTAGTTGAAGTAAACTCTCAAATGCCTTGTCAGTCACACCGTTCTGTGCCTTCCATTTCAGCAACTCCAGTGTGGTACCGAGCTTTGTGCTACCATCTTCGCAATTTGGGTACAACAATTTTTTGTGATCATGTAACATGTTGTCCAGCTTCAACCTCTCCAATTTATTTTCACAGTCTTCCCTTGCATCAGCAATAACTCGGCCAAGATCATCATCGGGCTCTTCTGATGCCTGTTCTTGATCACCTCCTTCTTCTGCATTCTCTTCCATTGCAGTATCGTCGTATTCAGGGAACAAAGGATCTTCTTCTTCTTCTTCATCGTCTTCCATCACAACCCCTCTTTCTCCATGCTTGGTCCAGCAATTATAGTTGGGCATGAAACCTCTCCGAAGTAGATGGCCGTGAAGGATTCTTTCGGAAGAATGTTCTCTGACATTCCGACAATCAACACATGGGCAACACATGAAGCCATTATCTTTGTTCGCCTGAGCTACAGCAAGAAATGCATTCAGGCCTGCCATATACTCGGAAGTGCGTCGGTCACCGTACATCCATCGCTGCCGTGCATCCATCTGCATCATATAATTAAGTTTATCAAAATACATTACAATAACATATTAATACAGAGATGACCACAGTACATCGACAAATAATATTTTTTTATGTATCAGTTACAGATGAAAAAGATAATTTGTTAACCTCGGTCGAAGATACCATTTTCAGTGAGCTTGTGTGCGTCTCGGGAATTTCGTCGAACACCTCGTGTGCATAGTAAAAAAAACACACTAACACCACACTCTCTCACACCTCCAAGCAAAAAAAAAAGGAGGGGGAGCTGGGGCAGTATATATATAGGGGAAGGGGGCATTGGTCCCGGTTCGTGGACTGAACCGGGACAATAGGTCATGCGCGTGCCACGTGGCCTGTGGCTAGGCATTGGTCCCGGTCCGTGGCAAGAGCCGGGACCGATATGCCCCCCACGAACCGGGACCAATGCGCCCAGGCGATTCCTGTTGCGCATGTGTCCTCTGGATGATTGTTGGGACATGTGTCCTCTGGATGATTGTATTTGCTATCTCTGCTCTAGTGAGAGCTATTTGCCACTTATTTCTATTTCTTTGTGTCTTAGAGATTTGTTGTGATATCACTTGTTCAAATGTCGTTGACGTACCATGTGTGTATGTTATGAAGTACGTCAATGGAAGTAGTCGGATTTCTATGGGATGGTTTACGCAGACGATGAATAGTAGAGGATGGTTGTCACACGTTTACGTGTTGGCCTACTCATATTGAGATGCGGGTGCAGGTATGCCCCGTAAGCCATTTATCTACTGTTTAGCGGGCTGTGAGTATCCTCTAGAAGTCCGGGTGCGATATAGGAGCTGAAACATGAGAATGAACAGAGAAGACATGAGCATATACTGGACATGAGCTGGTGCAGCAGCGGGGCCATTGTTGACGTTGTCGCCCATATCGTCGAAGAGATCGTCGACTTCCGGGAAGAAGTCGTCGTTCGAAAAGATCTCGTTGTCGTCCGTGATGAAGAAGCCAGTAGTTGCGCAGAGCCCTCCCCAAAAACCTTATCGCACTTCTCCCGTACGGGACCTCTGGTTTTATAGGCACAGAGCAGGAGCCGAACATGCCAGTTCATAGTTCTAATTCATGCGTGTGGCGAGGCGAGCGGCGGCGTCGTCAGAGGAGGAGCGCGCGTGTGTCCAGCTCCTATTCCCTCATTTTTTTTCTCTTTTACAAGGAGTGTGAAAACCTCCCCTTATAAGCTGCTCCAACTCTCCTTCAACTAGCAATGTGGGACGAAAGTTTTGTCCCACCCCTTGCCTTGCATGAATGGGCCAAGTGGGCCTCTAGGATTTATTAGGAATTTTGGAATATTAAATGGGCTGGTCAAATTGGACCAAAATTCCAACACTAAATATCAAGGTGACCAATAAACTACAAACATTGTCGTATTAGTGTAACACTCTAAAACATAACATGCTTAGACAAAAATAGAAAATAGGAACGAAATCTCCAAACACAAGGTATCACGCGTGCGTCGTAGAAAATCCACCAACCTGCAAAAAAAAGTGTACCGGTTAACTCCTTCATGTCACAAAAGATGCAGTGATGATCGCAAGACTATCAGTAGCAATACTCAAATGACCGCATCACACAAAACACCCCATTCCTCGCGGTTGATTCGCAATTGGAATATACCATGCTTCACAAATGTGCCTTATAAATAATTCATATCCAGTAGTAAACAATTTAAGCGCATGCCTTGCGTGCAAGCAAGGTTTGGCATTTTACAGACAACTTATTTAAATTCAGAAATTAATAGGCAAATGTTCCTCATCTTGCCACCGGTCTGTCCCATTTAGAATTTGATTTTGTACGCCATCGACTTGTCTGGGTTGAATAGCCCAAAGTGCTTCTTCGTCTCAGCCCCGTTCTTCTTGTTCTGATTGAACATGGTGAATATGTACGCCTCGATAGCCTGAGGCCTCCTGAGCGTCCCCTTCGTAGGCTGGACATGGTTGATCAGATTCTAGTTGTACTTCTGCGCGTTGCCCGCGATCTCCTCGATGTTGTCGCCGCTGGCCGATGGCTACCCACTCTCCGACACTACGATGGGGATAGTCCCAGCGGCAGTGCTCTCCAGAGCGGTGTAGAACGTGTCGATCATGCCGTCGAACAAGTTCTGGTACTGCCTACTAGTTTCCGTTGGTGTCGTTCACCACAAATATTGGCGAGGTGAAGAGGGCGTAGTCAAGGCGGATGTTGGTCATGTCGCGCTTGTAGGCGAAGTAGGGATACACGTTGGCGAGGAGCAGCGCATTGTTGCTAGCAAGGAACTTGGTGATGGGCCCCATATTGTAGGTTTTGTTGAAGATACCTTGGGATGGAGAGACCCTAGGGTGACGCCCGAGTGCACGGCCGTGGACACCTTGATACCCTGGGAGGTGGAGCCGGCTGTGATCTTTTCCCGTTCACATGTCAACGGGCTGCCAGAGCCGTACACTGTAGGTCTTGTGAGATTACATGCACATGGATGAGATCGCTTAATTCCCACTGACTCTGGGTTCTATGATGGTCTACCCAGGGAGATTAGATATCTATCGTGAGGGGTAGAATGAGGGGTAAACCCGTGTGGCAGAAATGGGTGGACATGTGTTGTGCGGAGAAGTATGATTTGGTTTGGATCAACAACCAGGTCTCACACCTATGTGGGTGTGGACAAGAACTCGAGTCTGGTTGTGCAAAATGGTTTTGATCGCCTATGGGTAAAGTAAGCACCTCTACAGAGTGTAAAATGATGTGGCATGTTTCACTCCGGGAAGGAGCTGCGAACGCTGCAGGATAGGAACTCCATGAAGTTCTAGATCCTGTGAAGATTTGGCGGGCATAGTTTTCAATATTAAAAGCAATCTATTGAAGAAAGATTTGCAAAAAACTTGCATTAGTTTTTGACTCGAGTCGAAAGTTGTAGTTAGTGTATTAAACTACCCACTGTATACAATGAACTTGTTGACTAACGCTCGTTACTCATTCGTTCCCGTTTGACCCCTGCTTAGAGTTGAAGCTCTTAAGGGAGGTCTTCGTCGTGAAGCCATTACTATCTAATCAAGCTAGGTGGAGTAATTCTTACTTAGCCGGTGATGCATCATCCTCAACAATGCTAGGAGAAGCAACCAAATTGAAGGAGGAGTCCATTCCTGGACTTAGATTCTCAGAAGCAATATATTAGGGCTAAGATCAGCCGTAGCGGATAGGTTCTGAGCTAGAGTTATTCTCTAGGTTAGAGTTACGATTTGTTTCTTCTGATATTTCATTTGCACGAGATTTTCTTTGATACTTCAAAAGGAAATTCTCTAAATTTTGTAATAAACATGTTTGTATCCTATATTTTTGCATGGACCTGCTATGTTTCTGTTGTATTACTCTGAGAGATATAATATTCACGGATTTCCTTTCGTGAGTATTATGTCAACGAATTGTGTACTACACATGCAGTGGTGTGCTGGGTCGCCATTGTTTATTTGCAGAAGCGAAATTTACCACAAAAAAAATTGAAGAAGAAGCGAAATGTGACGATTAGTGAAACATTTGGGCCCTTTTATCCGGGGATAGTGGGCGCAGAAAAGGTTCAAAAGCTACTACAAGACGATCAGCAGCCATACGTACTCAAATGACTGCATCACACATAAGTGCATTCATCGGTTATTTGGCAACTCGAACACACCGTATATATCTCACACATAAGTACATTTGAAGCGCTAGCATTACGTGCAAGCAAAGCTTTCTCAGATTACAAGCATCATATTTAAATAGGCAAATGTTCCTCACATTGCCACGTATGTTTGTACCGGTCTGTCAAATTGAGAAATTGATTTTGTACGCGGGCGATTTGTCCGGATTGAACAGCCCAAAGTGCTTCTCCGTCTCAGACCCGTTCTTATTGTTCTCGTTGAACATGGCGAATATGTACGCCTCGATTGCCCTAGGTCTCTTGGCCGTCCCCTTCCCAGTTCGGACATGGTTGATCACACTAGTGGAAACAGGGCCTTTTGTCCCGGGTCGTAAGGGCCAGTTGTCCCGGTTGTGCAACCGGGATGGGCTGGCCGGGACAAATGGCCCTCCCCCATTGGTCCCGGTTGTGCCCGGATCCGGGATGGTAAGAATATGCCACGTGGCGAACCTGGGTCAGGGAGTTCGTCCCGGTTCGTTCAAGGGACCGGGATGGATACTTTTTTGAAAAAACTATATATAATCGTCAATTTTCGCGTCCAGGCCCACGTCTTTTGGCTCCTGTCTCCCAATCCCGAGCCGGCCTCCCCTTCCCCAACCGCGTCCAGGCCCACGTCTTTTATTAAGCCCACTGGCCACATTTTTTTGTCAAAAGGGCCCACTGGCCCACGTCTTTTATTATGGTCAGTCAACGGTTCGAAGGGCCCACTGGCCCGCGTCTTTTATTATGGTCAGTCAACGGTTCGAAGGGGCCACTGGCCAGCGGCCTGGTGGCTGGCTCGCCTGGTCCCTCGTCTTCCCGCCCCGCCTCGGCTTCCCGCGCCCTCACTTCCCCACGCGCGCGTGCCACAGCTGCAACCGCCGCCACGCCTCGGCTCCCGCCCGCATTCATGGCCGCCTGCAACCGCCGCCACGTTCAGGCCGCCGGTTGGCATGCCAGACCCCCGGGTCCTTTTTAAAGGGCCCCCGCCGCCCGTACAACCCATCCACCCCGGCCGCGCCCAAGGCAGAGCAACCATAGCCACCACGTCCCGCTGGTTCGGCAGCGGCTCCGGCAAGCGCCCCAGGAACGACCACGAAGGCTCCTCGAGCGGCGCCGGCCGCGTCCCACCCCCGCCGGCGGAGGCCTTCGGCTACGGCCCTGGAGGTGTCCGCCTCGGCGGGACGCCGCGCGTCCCCGCGCCACCTCCGGCGGCACGCCCGCCGCCCCGCGCCGTGCCCAAGGGCAAGAGGTTCCGCCGGTACGTCCGGGGGGATGAGGCCGAGTTGCACTGGAACAACGCCACGCCGGTGTTCTATGCTGACGTCCACCTCCCGGACGGCTGGCACCTGAACCCCCAGCGGATCCCTGTGCCGCCGGTCCCGACCGGCGAGGCGCTGCTCGAGGAGATCGACCGCCGGCGCGAGCTCCTGCCGGCCCCCGTCCGCAGGGAGCGCGCGTACGCGCGCAGCTCCCCCTACTGGGCCGCCTGGCTCGAGCAGGAGCACGAGCAGCGCCGGCGCTCCTTCATCCCCGCCCCCCACGAGGCGGACGTGGCGGACTACCCCGCGCCACCACCCGGCCGGGAGAGGGAGCTGTGGCTCCTCGAGGACATCCCGGAGGACTTCCCCGGGGAGGAGGACCCCGAGCTCCGGGCCGCCATGGAGGAGGCCTGCGAGGCCTCCCGCCGCTCCCTCCGGGAAGACGAGATCAAGCGGTGGGAGCGGGTCGTGGCCGCCGACGCCGCCGCCATGCCGCCGCCGCCGCCGCCCCCTACCGAGCCTACCCCCTGGTGGCAGCAGATGTACGCCGACTGGGAGGCGTCCGAGGACCAGCCGCCGCCGCAGCCTCTCCCCAGGCCTGGAGTACGGCATGTCCTGGGTCTGGACCGGCGGCGCTTGGGCGCCGCAGCAGGAGGAGCTGCCCCCACCGCCGTCCCTGCCCCCGCCACCGACGTACGCGCCTCCGATGCCCCCGATGCCTCCACCCCCGGCCCAGCCGCCTGCCCACCTGTGGCAGCCACCCCCCTACCAAGAAATCTCCTCCGACGAGGAGGACGAGTAGATCGGCGCCGATGCGCCCCCTAGACTAAGCTACCCCCCCTAGACTAAGCAACCCCCCAAGAAAACGGCCGGCCGCCTGTGGCCGCGCCGCCGCCCCCTTTATGCAAGTACGGCCGGCCGCCTGTGGCCGCGCCGCCCCCTATCTATGTAAGCAAGGCCACTGGCCTTTTTTAATATAAGTTGTGTGCCCTAGTCTACCGTGTCCCTAGCCCATCCCAGCCGGCGGTCCGCCGGCGGGATCTGTCTACTCGTTCCCGCCGCAGGGGCAGGGCTTCGCCAAGCCATGTCCACTGTCCTGGGGTGTTCGTTCGGCCTGGAGAGAGGGCCGCGATTTTTATACACCTGGGCCTCTAGTCCCGGCCCGTGCCACCAACCGGGACTAGAGCCCCTTTGGTCCCGGTTGGTACCACGGGCCGGGACCAAAAACATATTTCGAATTTTGGGGGTGGCACCCTGCGCGCCCAAAAGTTTTTAGCGCCAAAGTTTGAAAATTATTAAGTTTGCACATTAACAACTTCTATATACTTTCGAATTTGACAAAAAATTCAACATGAAAAACACTAGAATTTGCATAACTAATTTAAATCCATTTTTCGTTTAACTAAATAATTTTTCTAACTACTGAAACTATTAATTATTTTACCATTTGTACATAATTTGAATATAAAAATGTTACAATTTTTGTTTTCTCTCGTGATCTTCCGAGTTAGTCCAGAGCATACAAGGCATCCCGGGTGATTTACATAAAGTTCGACAAAGCGAGTTGTACCTTATTGACACGGTGAATTTGAGATCTTCGTCTCCCTTTATCCCGACCCCCGCTTGAAAACATAGTAACTTCCGTGTACGCGGCAAGCCTCAGCGGGAGCATCAGACTTAAAGCAGAGACAGGCGGTCGGGCGGGGGAGTCCGCGCCGTTGCTGTCGCGCTTTCCTCTCCTCTGCTCGTCCGCCGTCTCCGTCGTGCTCCCCTCCGCCTTCAACATTTGGGATCTTCGTTGTTCAGTTAGACGTTTCTCCTCCAAAAATTTATCATATCTGTTAAAGAAGTATCGAAGCTCTATTTCTGTTTTAAGGATATCTGTCAGGATGGTATCTCTGCTATCACTTCGAAGTGTGACTGCAATATTTGCGCAGAATATATGACACCCATAAGGCAAAACCCATTTTTCTCTATCCTCATACAATCTACTTAGCCACTCGTTATCCTTCAGATTGTACTTCGCCAAGACCTACTAAAATCATGAGCGAAAGTTTCCGAACAGTGCAATATATCCCTTAATACTTTCGTTGCATTTTGATATATATCCGAGCGGTGGACAGTCCCTGGCCAAGCAGAAGCAACTGCATCCCCTATCGATGTAAAGCAGTCAGTCAAAACAGTTTTCGACTGTTTATGCTGGTTAACTCCAATGAATAACAATAGAGGCCTGCCATAATCACTTGTTCTATACCGTGTGTCAACACATACTACATCTCCAAAGTAGTTATAATCCTGCAATATCTGTCAGGATTGTATCTGTACTATCACTTCGAAGTGTTCCTGCAATATCTGCCTACAGTTATCTCATACTCGGATATGGGTCATAGTTGTCAGCTTTTTACCGGTCAATACAAAATACTGATAAAACAGAACTATATGATCATGTATTCCACGCTTATTATTACACATCACCAACAGACGGAGGAGAGAGAAACAGAAAAGTGGGTGGGTGTGCTGCTGGTTGGAATAATAATGAAGTCAGGTTGGTCATAGTTGTCAAGCACTCAATGCTTGCCAGCTTTTGACCGATCAATACAAATTATTGGTCAAACTTGCACCTACTCCATTCATAATCACAGAATATGTATAAATATCATTTTGGCTAACAAAATCTCGTTCATACTGCGTTATAAGAACTATGATCATGTATTCCACGTTTATTATTACACATCACCAACAACATCCCTATCTAGTCTTCTGAATTTTCTTCGTGTCCCTTGCTTATGATCGCTTCGGACGTAACCATGGAGCATCTTCATTATTTAACGGGATGGTGGGGTCAGCTTTCACTGTGAAGGGTGGAATTTCAACAAACTTATTATAATCTTCTGACATGTCTGTCGTGTCCTCAGTTCCCACGATGTTTCTTTTCCCTGAGAGAACTATGTGACGCTTCGGCTCATCGTATGATGAATTTGTTTCCTTATTTTTTCTTTTCTTCGGTCTGGAAGACATGTCCTTCACATAGAAGACCTGAGCCACATCATTGGCTAGGACGAATGGTTCGTCATTGTAACCAATATTGTTGAGATCCACTGTTGTCATTCCATAAAGCGGGTCTACCTTTACCCCTTCTTCATTCAGGTTGACCCATTTGCACTTGAACAAAGGGACCTTAAAAGAAGGTCCATAGTCAAGTTCCCATATCTCCTCTATGTAACCATAGTATGTGTCATTTTTTCCATACTCGTTTGTTGTATCAAAGCGGACACCACTGTTTTGGTTGGTGCTCTTCTTATCTTGGGAGCTCGTGTAAAATGTATTCCCATTTATCTCGTACCCTTGAAAACTCCCAATAGTCGAAGATGGTGACCCTGCCAACATGTATAGCTGATCTTCAACAGTGGTGTCATTTATAAGACGTGTTTGCAACCAAATTCCGAAAGTCTCCATGTGTTCACGTTTAATCCATGAGTCATCCTTCCCCGGGTTTGCAGACCGTACAATATTCTTGTGTTCCTCGAGATACGTAGCCATGAACATAGAATTTTGTAGAACTGTGTAGTGTGCTTTGGTCAAAGAATGCCCGTCCCTAGGTATCATTGTTTTCTTTCCCAGCGTTCCTTTTCCCCTCAGTCTCCCCTCATGCCGTGATTCAGGAACACCAATTGTCTTAAGGTCAGGAATAAAGTCAACACAGAACCCAATGACCTCCTCTGTTCCATAGCCCTTCGAGATGCTTCCTTCTGGCCTAGCACGGTTATGAACATATTTCTTCAAGACTCCCATGAACCTCTCAAAGGGGAACATATTGTGTAGAAATACCGGACCAAGAATATGAATCTCTTCACATAGGTGAACCAGGAGATGAGTCATAATGTTGAAGAAGGATGGTGGGAACACCAACTCAAAACTAACAAGACACTGGACCACATCCCTCTGTAATCTTGTCAGACTTTCTGGATCGATTACCTTCAGAGATATTGCGTTCATGAATGCACATAGCTTCACAATGGGTACTCGAACATTTTCCGGTAGAAGCCCCTCAATGCAATCGGAAGCAACTGCGTCATAATCACGTGGCAGTCATGAGACTTCAGGTTTTGGAATTTTTTCTCTGCCATGTTTATTATCCCCTTTATATTCGACGAGAAGCCAGACGGAACCTTGATACTGTAAAGGACTTCAAAGAATATTTCCTTCTCTGCTTTAGTAAGAGCGTAGCTGCTTAAGTAATGACGCCTATCTGTGTGCTTGTTGCTTGGGTCTTTCATACGTTGCTGGTCCTCCCGTGCTTCTGGCGTATCTTTGGACTTCCCATACACGCCCAGGAAGCATAGCAGATTGACACAAAGATTCTTTGTCACGTGCATCACGTCGATCGAAGACCGGACCTCTAAAACTTTCCAATAGGGTAGCTCCCAAAATATAGATTTCTTTTTCCACATGGGTGCGCGCTTATCAGGGCCGTACGGAACTGGTTGGCTGGCAGCAGCCTTACCAAAGATTACTTCTAGGTCCTTGACCATATCGAATATATCATTACCACTACGCAGCTCAGACTTCTTCCGGTTATCTGCCTCACCTCTGAAATGCTTCCCTCCTTTCTTTCTTACGGGATGCTTGATCGGAAGAAATCTACGATGCCCCAGGTATACAACCTTTTTACATTTATCCAAAAAAACACTGTCAGTATTATCTAAACAGTGTGTGCATGCATTGTATCCCTTATTTGTATGTCCGGAAATGTTACTAAGAGCAAGCCAATCATTGATGGTTACGAAAAGCAACGTCCGTAGGTCAAATGGCTTTTGTTCGTTCTCATCCCACACACGTACACCTGGTTTGCCCCACAATTGTAAGAGTTCTTCCACTAATGGCCTTAGATACACATCAATGTCGTTGCCAGGTTGCCTCGGGCCTTGGATGAGAACTGGCATCATAATGAACTTGCGCTTCATGCACAACCAAGGAGGAAGGTTGTACATACATAGAGTTACAGGCCAAGTGCTATGACTGGAGCTCTGCTCCCCAAAAGGATTAAAGCCATCTGTACTTAGGCCAAACCATAAGTTTCTCGCCTCTCCTGCAAAGTCTGGAAAGTATCTCTCGATCTTTCTCCACTGCGATCCATCGGCGGGGTGCCTCAACTTTCCGTCTTTCTTACGGTTTTCTTTGTGCCATCGCAACAACCTAGCATGCTCTTTGTTTCTAAACAGACGTTTCAGCCGTGGTATTATAGGAGCATACCACATCACCTTAGCAGGAACCCTCTTACGGGGGGGCTCGCCGTCAACATCACCAGGGTCATCTGCTCTGATCTTATACCGCAGTGTAGTGCATATCGGACATTCATCCAAATTCTCGTACTTCTCACCGCGGAAGAGGATGCAGTCAATAATGCATGCATGTATCTTCTGCACATCTAATCCTAGAGGGCAGAGAGCTTTCTTTGCTTCGTACGTACTCTCAGGCAATTCGTTATCCTTTGGAAGTTTTGGCTTCATTAGTTGAAGTAAACTCTCAAATGCCTTGTCAGCCACACCGTTCTGTGCCTTCCATTTCAGCAACTCCAGTGTGGTACCGAGCTTTGTGCTACCATCTTCGCAATTTGGGTACAACAATTTTTTGTGATCCTGTAACATGTTGTCCAGCTTCAACCTCTCCAATTTATTTTCACAGTCTTCCCTTGCATCAGCAATAACTCGGCCAAGATCATCATCGGGCTCTTCTGATGCCTGTTCTTGATCACCTCCTTCTTCTGCATTCTCTTCCATTGCAGTATCGTCGTATTCAGGGAACAAAGGATCTTCTTCTTCTTCTTCATCGTCTTCCAACACAACCCCTCTTTCTCCATGCTTGGTCCAGCAATTATAGTTGGGCATGAAACCTCTCCGAAGTAGATGGCCGTGAAGGATTCTTTCGGAAGAATGTTCTCTGACATTCCGACAATCAACACATGGGCAACACATGAAGCCATTATCTTTGTTCGCGTGAGCTACAACAAGAAATACATTCAGGCCTGCCATATACTCGGAAGTGCGTCGGTCACCGTACATCCATCGCTGCCGTGCATCCATCTGCATCATATAATTAAGTTTATCAAAATACATTACAATAACATATTAATACAGAGATGACCACAGTACATCGACAAATAATATTTTTTTATGTATCAGTTACAGATGAAAAAGATAATTTGTTAACCTCGGTCGAAGATACCATTTTCAGTGAGCTTGTGTGCGTCTCGGGAATTTCGTCGAACACCTCGTGTGCATAGTAAAAAAAACACACTAACACCACACTCTCTCACACCTCCAAGCAAAAAAAAAAGGGAGGGGGGGCTGGGGCAGTATATATATAGGGGAAGGGGGCATTGGTCCCGGTTCGTGGACTGAACCGGGACAATAGGTCATGCGCGTGCCACGTGGCCTGTGGCTAGGCATTGGTCCCGGTCCGTGGCAAGAGCCGGGACCGATATGCCCCCCACGAACCGGGACCAATGCGCCCAGGCGATTTCTGTTGCCCCGGGCGCACGAACCGGGACCAATGCAGGGCATTTGTCCCGGATTTGGTTGCAACCGGGACAGCTGCCCCCCGGCCCCATGGACGAGAGGGGTTGTTTCCACTAGTGTCAGGTTCTGATTGTACGTCTGCGCGTTGCCCGCGGTCTCCGTTACGCCGTCACCACCGGCCGACGGCCACCCGCTCTCCGACACCACGATAGGGACATTCGTGGCGCCAACACTCTCCAGTGCAGAGTAGAACGTGTCGACCATGGCATCGAACAAGTTCTGGTACTGGTTGCTGCCATCGGTTACAACCGTGCCCGGCGACGTGAAGATTGCATAGTCAAGCTGGATGTTGACCATGTCGCGCTTGTAGGCGAAGTAGGGGTACACGTTGGCGAGGAGCGGCGCACCGTTGCTAGCAAGAAACTTGGTGATGGGCCCCATATTGTAGGTTTGGTTGAAGATACCTTGGGAGGGAGGGAACCCTAGGGTGACGCCCGAGTGCACGGCCGTGGACACCTTGATGCCGGTGATGCCGGCGTTCAACAATGCAGTCTTGACGTTCTTCATTGCCGGGAGGATGTCCTTCAGCTTGCCGCCTTGGTCGGGGACCTCGTTGCCGACCGCGATATACTTGAAGTTGACATCCTTGTGGGACTGAATGTTGGCCTTGACCCAGGCAGCCGCGTTCGAGGGGTCGCCGGCGAGGTCGGCGAGCTGGTCGTTGCCAGTGTCAAGGATGAGGCCTATTTTGCTGCCACCGAGGGCCTGGAGGGCGTCCCCGTATGGGGCATATTTGCGCATGCCAGTGATGCGGTTGGACTGGTAGAGCTGCACGACGTCCCTCGCCGAGGGCAGGCTGGTGCCAAGCGTGCCATAGCATACGCCGATGGACTGAACCGCTGTGGTTGTTTGATGGATCGATTAATTTGTAACCACTAACAATGTCACAAAGTAACTGTAACTTGATTTGAAGGCATGCATGGACGTACTTCTTCACTTGCATTACATATCCTGAATAAGAACGAACGATATAAATCTGGATTACCTGCCGGAATGGCTGCGAGCACGCCAGCTGCCAACGCGACTGCAAAAGTGTATGCAGCAGCACCATGCTTCACCATCTCCACTTATCTTCGCTGTATGCCTGCTGCAGTGTGACCTTCCACCCCTGCCCCTATATATACACACACAAGCTAGCATGTATCATGCTCCCACGTTCCACTGAATATTGACTCCCAGTTGCCACCGCTACCGGACCAATACGCATACGTCGCCAGCCTGCAGGCCGTGGAAGTTGGAACCATACGAAGGTCGCATTCCGGTTGAACCAGTTCGGCCAGGAAAATCGTCCGTACGCGCACCCCGGCGAGGTCCGTCGTCCACAACCAGCGAGGCGTGAGCCTCTATATACTATTTATACAGGACACTTGAGAAAACAACTCTACTTCGTCGTCCCGGCTCGTGGAATTCCGGTGTATGAGTGTGTCTGACCTGAGTCACGGGATCACCTCACATCCTCTCACGGGACTAAGTAAAGCAACTGAACCAATCAAAGTTTAAAATAGCGCTATAGCCGGGCTATAACCACATAACCGTTTTGCTAGAATATTGAAAAAAAGTAAAATTAAGACAACATATAATCATTTATATAGTATTATTCGCAAACGCATATCTAACGACATAATCATATAAGATGAACAAACAATCAGGAGTTTAAATAACAACTATTCATCACACAGTTCAGCAGTTCTGAAACCAGGTCGCTCTGTGTCGCACTCGCACCTCACAATAGCAATTAAACAACCACTGGTGATTTGAGGTTCGAAATTGACGGAGGCGACAAATTTTGGTCCAAAATTTTTGGTCCCCTAGACGGGATGTAGCCGGGCTAAGAGGCTATATCTGATCTATATCCATACAGCCGGACTATTAGCGGCTATTCTCCATATAGCTTCTGAAGGCTCTAGCCATAGCCCCGAACCTCTCGGAAGGCTATAACCGGGCTAAAGCCGTCTATTTAAAACTTTGAAACCAATACAGCGAAGCAATCTTGTAAAGGAAAATAGTTCTAAAATGCCAGCTTGTGCTTAGCTCTGCTAACCATAGAAGAATTAACATATGGCTGAAGCTGTTAGAATTTGGGGCCAGTCCAATTGCAATTTCAGAAGAAAGAAATTGATGTCCCATGCGTATATATAGCAAGGGGTAGGGTTAAAAAACTTTAGTTTCACGTTGAAAGCTGGAGGAGTTCACACCACGCTACAAAGGCGGAGTATTCTAACACTTGATAAGTGAATGAGAATAGGAGAGTCCCACGTGCACTCCTTCTCCGCCGTCGCATGGCTCGAGGCGAGCCAATTTTGTCTGTATTTTGCTGTTTTAGAAAACTGAATCGCTCGACGGACATGAAGCATTGAAGCGTGGTTGTAGCATAAGGGTTTTCCGAGACATACTATGGAAGGCACCCGCTGTGAGTGCCGCAAAAAACAACGAAACAAATCAAAGTTTTGCCACCATCATAGTCTACTCCATCCCGAGCGCCGACGTGCACCGGCAAACGGGGAGATCAGGTCTCCGGAACTACTCGTCTTTGGGATCCTGTACATGAGAGGGCGGACTTAGGTTTTTGAAAAGCACCTTGCGAACTGATGCGGATCGTCTCTGCGGACATCGTCTACTGCGATTGGCCATTACCAATTTTTCATCAACAACATCGCTGCATCGACCATGGCTAACTCATCTGTTGGGAGAGTCCAACAGGAAGGTATGATGTAGTGTAGCAGAAATTTCCCTCAACAAAGAAACCAAGATTATCAATCTAGTAGGACTTCAAGGAGATCAATTAGATTGCTTGTTGTCTGGCATTACAACAAGCGTAGACCTGCACACAAAGTACAAACTCCTTTTTATCCCCAACGATCCAAGAAGGTTGTCAAACTTCCCTCCTTGATAAAAACAAAAGTATTAAATATATCGAGTATTCGGAGATTAAAAGAACAACGGAACAACGAGCAAGTGATGATGAAAAAAAAGTAAACAATGTTTTAATAAATGTCAAAGAATAGACCGGGTGCCATAGTTTCACTTGTGGTGTCTCTCCATAAAACGATACACATACTGGGGAAACAAATTACAGCTATGCAGTTGACAAATCATGAGAGCATAACAATGCTATTATGACATGATACAGTTCACATGATCCACCTTAAGAGCATAACAAATTACAACTATGTAGTTGCCAAATTACTGCTATCCAGCATGCATCCGTATCTAATAATCCACCTTAAGAAAGTAATCCAGCAAATATCTTCGTATTAAGTTGCAATGAATCAGACAATTGTCTAAAGAAACAGATAACTGCATTAATATTAATACATAATTTAAGCAATAATTCTCATGACCCAAACAATAACACCGTTGTTTTCCCCTTATTGTCAACAACACATCCTTCCCCTTACATGTTTATGTCACTCGAGCGTAAGCAACAAGGAGTCATGAACCCGCTATCTAGCATAAAACTCCCTCTTGGAGATGCATACAACAACTTGGCATTAGCCATAAATATCGAAGAGTGTGCAAGAACATACTGAAAAACTAACAAAGATATAAGTGAATCTCAGTATAAAGACTTGAACAAAATGATCATAATATCATGATTCATCGGATCCAAGCAAACACAACATGTAGCAAATACATAAGAACCATCTTGATCATGTTAGGCAGCTCACAAGACCGTGGAAAAATAGCACAAGGAGGAGACATCGCCATCTAGCTATTGCTATGGACCCGTAGTTCAAGAATGAACTAATCACACATATGTTCGGAGGCAATCATGGCAATCTAGAGGCCTCCGGTGACGACCCCCCTTCCGTCAGTGTACCAGAGCAGGACTCCAGAAGCCCTAGACTGGATGTTCGAGGTGAAGGCGTGTCTGTATCTGTTTCGTGGAAAATTTCTCCATCTGTGACATTTTTAGGCCAGAAGGCAATATATAGGCGAAGAGGCGGTGCTAGGGAGACCCTACAGCCACCAGTCGACCTGGTGGCGTGGCCATGGGAACACCCACGCCTAGGGGTCCCTAGTGGGGTGGTGATACTTTGCAAACGTATTTAGAGTTTTTGATGCTCCATGCTTGTTTTCTACCCAATAGCTTTTGCTTTCCACATGTTTTCTCATGTTTTCCTTCGTTTTCCGGATGTTTTCATAGACTAACCTATTAACGAGATGCCCCAGGCTAGTTGTTGTTTTCTGATGTTTTCCTGTTTCAGAAAAGTTCATAAAGAAATATTCTCGGAAAGGGCTAAAAATCCACTGAGATATTTTATAACCCGAAACAAAGACGCAGTCCAAAGAAGAGCCAGAGAGGGTGCCAGAAGAGGCCCCATCCTAGGCCATGCCTGGTGGGCCCTGGCTGCACCGGTCATCGCCTCTCGTCGCCTCTTCGCCTATAAATTACCCTAACCCTAAAACATTTGAGGACGAAGTTATTTTCCATGAAACATAGAGATAGGCACCGTCACCTTGAAAGTAAAATCTAGGGCTTCTGTAGCCCTGTTCCGGCACCCTGCAGGAGGGAAAATAGTCATCAGAGGCCTCTACATCGCCATGATCACCTCCGAATAGATGTGTGAGTAGTTCATCTCGAGATTACGGGTCCATAGCAGTACCTAGATGGTTGTTCTCTCCGCTATCCCTCCATGTTTAGAGTCTCGTGATCTGCCTCACGTGATCACTGGTAGAAAATAGGCCTTTAGTCCCGGTTCGCAAAGGCCATTATTCCCGGCTGTGCAACCGGGACTAAATATGCGCGACTAAAGCCCCCTCCCCCCTTTAGTCGCGCCTCTTACGAACCGGGACTAAAGGACCGTCCATGTGGGCGCCAGGAGTCCGTCGGGGCGGAGGACCTTTAGTCCCGGTTCTCGTGGCTAACCGGGAATAAAGGCCTCCTCCGCAGGTTTAGGGTTTTAGCCCCCCTAAACCTGGTTTCTTTTTAATTTGTACTGTTTTATTTCTTTTATATTTTATTTTGTGTTTTATTTTAATTTTGATGAAGTTTCAGTACACATATATATATTCTATGCTACTATATACATGCATATGAAATTTCAAACAAGAAGAATTCAATAGGAATATATAATATATATTGAATCTCGGGTGACCATATACAACTTCGAACAAGTTTCCATACACAATTAAGATGGATGACCATACACAACTTCGAACAAGTTTCAATCTCGGAGATGCATATAATTTGATTCGTCCTCGGTATAGTGTTCTCCTTTAGGATCGAGGACTTGCCTCATGAAAAATCCTGCTAATTCCTCTTGAATTGGTCGGAAGCGAGCTTCTGGACTAAGGTTCCTCCGCAAGTTATCCGTCGCCTTCCGCACGCTATCCGGCGCCTTCCGCTCAGAGGTGTGTTTCCGGATGTTCTCACAAACATAGTATCCACATAGATTGGTCCCCGGTGGCTGCTTATCCACAATTAACTAACCTTCTAAAATCTAGCTCATGTTTGAATTCACCGACAATTTCTTCTGAGAACCGTCTCCAAACCCTACAGGGCAATGAAAATTAAATGAACAAGGGAGTTATTAGTTACTTGATATTAGGAAATGAACGAAAGAGACCGATCGATATAGAGCACAAATGATTGAAAATAATTACTTTTGCAGCATTTTTCTCATGTCGGCCCAAAGCTTTGAATCCGAATCCATAGAGTCCATGATTAGAACTCTGGAGGTGTGAAGTTCAATCATTAGCAAAATCCAGTGGAACCTGCGGACACGTTACATGCACAGTCATGCATAACTCATCGATTAGACATACCATGCATGGAGTAAACAAAAGAGAATGGGCACAAGAGAGAAACACTCACCCAAAATGGTAAGGAAATAGAATATGACTTTTGAGTTGATGCTTTCTAAGAAACCTGTACAAGTCTTTCTCCACGTCTTCGGGGTGACGTTGTAACACATATCCATTAACGATGTGTGGGTCAATGAACCCAACATCATGGATGTTTCTTATTTTGCATTCCCAAATCTTCAATCTGCATAATAGCGTACGCAACAATATAGTTAGGACAATATATATATATATATATATATATATATATATATATATATATATATATATAGTGTGCAGGCAATGAAGAACGAGATGAGGTAGAAATAAATCACTTACAGAACGTAGCAACTCAGCATAGTCGAGCTCGCGCAGATTGAACAGATGGAACAATTCACTCATATGAACTTCTACAGAGTACCGTTTGGTGTGATGCTCCTCTGTAACATCTGCATAAACATAATCTTTGTCGGCCCATGTTATGAAATGCTTGTACCAACGTAGCAGATTTTGCATTTGTGGTGCTAGACTCTTTTCCTGCGTAGGCTCGACGAGAGGCCCATTCCGCACATATTGTAATGCTACCTCACTAGTTGGCGCATCCTCAAGGCCTAACGAGGCACGAAGAGTCAAACACATCTCGGCTGCTTGTTTCATGGCACCCGCTACAGTCAATCCATTTGCTGCCGCAGCTGCTATGATCTCGGGGTCCTCTTCCGGACGGGCTTTCATTATGAGCGGGGGGGTCGATTGTTTATTCTGCATCCCGAGCTGGTCAACTTGTTTCCCGCTTTTTTTACTTTCTTCTTTCTCCTCCTTCAATGTTTCTGCTTGCCTACGAAGTTCACGTCCATAGTCGTCAGACATATTCAGCTCGGCTTGGGACGGTGTCGTCAAAAAATCCTTAGCACACTTCTTTTGCTTCTCAGTGAATACTTGCTTGGGCTCAGGCTCTTTTATCGCCTTCTTATCCGCCTTCCATTTCTCATAATCAGCAGACGCGGCCAATTTGGTTTCATCTTCACTAAGTTCCCAAGCCCTTGGGAGGATAGGCTTCAGTGATGGCTCTGGTACCCGTGTGGTCTTAGGTACATAAGGGTCCGAGTTAATAGTCCAGGAGCGGGTTTCCTTGCTGTCCGCCTGCTTCTGCTTCTTCGCCGGAGGAGGATTGGGGGACGACGGCTGCTTACCCGCCGGAGGAGGATTGGGGGGCGGCGGCTGCTTACCCGCCGGAGATTGTGGATCGGGGGACGGCGTCGAATGGCGTGAAGGAGGTGTAGGTGAACCACCACCACTGCCACCACCACCACCACCACCACCATCGGAGGGGGGTGGACTTGTTAGCCTTGGCCCCTCGCCTGGAAACACTATGTACTTCTTTTTCCATAGAATGATCTGGCGCTTGACATCTCCAAGTCTTCTGTCCCCTTCGGGTGTAGCTATGTCAATCTCCAGGTCCTCAAACACTTGTACTATGTCTTCCACCGTAACACGAGCATAGCCATAAGGAATGCGGTTGTTGTGGTGGAGTGCTCAAGGTGTACAGGGTAAACCACTGCCGGTAGCTACCTTCGTGGAAATGTTCCACACGGGATAATGCAGATCACATTCTTTCATCTCCTTTACATCATCCACGGGGTAGTGAGGCTCAGGTGCACGAATCTCGATCGTCGGTGCATTAGCACCTGCAGGCGGGGCCTCCGTGGAAGCCACGCTGCTTCTCCGATGCTGGCTTCCGAGATCCGCTTCATGATCTTCATGCGGCCCAGCAGCCGATCTTTCTTTCAGTACAAGTCCATGCACGATCTGCTTCAACTCACTAAGTTCCGATGCAACCTTCGCCAAAAGATCTGCATCCCGGTCCGTCTTTCTCTTACGGCTTCTATAACAGTATGGGTCATTGTCCTGGGAAAACCCTATTTTCCACGGCATTCTGCCTTTGCCTCGTACATGTCCTCCGTGTTCATCATTCCCGAGGGCTTTTGTCAGTGCGTCTTTCTCTCTGTTGAACTTGATCAAGCCCTCTTGAGCTTGGGTCATTGCGTCAATAAGGGCTTGGGTGGGAGCAAACGTTTTCTGTCGAAGAACACACGCCCCTGTCTCCGGGTCTAGTGATCCCCCATGCCTGTACCACCAGCTTTTGGCCCTTTTGTCCCATCCCTCTGTACCTAGAGGGATTCCTCGCACCCTCAGGCCCTCCTCCATCTTCGCCCACTTAGGCGCCGAAAGGTGGTATCCTCCTGGCCCCATAACATGATGGTACTATTTCTTATCCGCATTAACCTTATTTTTTTCGATATTTCGTTGAAATGCTCCGATTTCTTTTGCCTCACAAATTCTGGCCAATCATCTTTCAGTCTCTCATGTTGTCCAGTGAAATCCGGAGTCTTGCCCTTCTTGACATAGTCACGGGTTAAATTTTTCTTGAAGTTCCGGAATGCTTCGGCCATCTTCTGAAGAGCGAAATCTTTGACGCGCCTCCTCCTCTCACGTCCACCCGGAACCTCGTTACCAAATTCATCGACTTTGTTGTATTCTATAGGTAGAATGAAATGTTCTATAAGCTTTCTTCAGCAATCCTTTTTTGTTCTCTTGTCGAGAAAACTGAAACCAAGACGTGCCTTCTTTGACTCCTTCCATTCCTGGACGGTGATCGGGACGTTGTCTCTAACAACGACTCCGCATTGGTTGATAAACTTTGTGGTGTGCTGTAGAGGCTTGCCGGTTTCACCGACTAATTCGATGGTATATGTTTCTCCTTGTTTCATCGCCTTGGATTTGCCACGCTTTGTCGTACTCGATCCAGCCGAGGGCTAAAAAAAGAAAGAGAGTCGCGCGTGTTAATACATATGTATTCACATTTCAGTAAGTTTGTATCACGAGAGGCTCAATGTATATATATACCTCGCCGGAGGTGGTTGCTACTTGCAATTTGAGATCGTCGTTTGTCGACGGTTGACCTCCGTTGACAATGTTCATTCCTTCACCTTCTTGATCATCGACAATGTCTGTTCCACCGTCAAGGTTCAGAAAAGAAGACACTACATCCTCTTCTTGGTCATCTTCTGAGCCCGGCACATAAGGAATATCGTTGTTTATGATCCCCATTAAATAACGTCCAGCCTCCGGATCCCTAAGCGGCTCGGCTCTATCGTCCGCCATATGTCACTCCTGCATGTAGTAAAAATTAATTAAGTATAAAGGAATTAAAAAATAAGATTAATGTGACATAGAGGAGGAGCAGCGACGGTTGTACGGTACGTGTTAGGGAGCTGCTCGGGGGCGGAGGGGGTTTAGGGAGTACGGTATAGAGGAGGAGCAAATATTGACGGTGATTTTTTAGTAGAATGAGACTTAGCAAATATTAGTACAAATATTTTACTTAGTGATGAAATGACCGTACTTTTTTTTGACTTAGGAATATATATTTAGGGTTAGTAGTGCTTCGATTTTTTTTAGCTTTTTTGACTTAGGAATATTTAGGGTTAGTATACTTAGCAAATATTAGTACAAATATATATTTAGGGTTAGTAGACTTAGGGTTAGTACACTTAGAATTTTTTTGACTTAGGAATTTTTTTGACTTAGGAATATAGACTTAGAATTTTTTTTGACTTAGGAATATATACTTAGGGTTAGTAGACTTAGGGTTAGTACACTTAGAATTTTTTGTGACTTAGGAATTTGTTTCACTTAGCAATATAGACTTAGAATTTTTTTTGACTAAAGAATATATACTTAGGGTTAGTAGACTTAGGGTTAGTACACTTAGAATTTTTTTGACTTTTTTTTGACTTAGAAAAAAACGAATGCTGAAAAAAAAACTGCCAGCAGCCCAGGAGCCCAGCCCAACTGCCAGCAGCCCGCTCCCCTTTCTCTCTGCCAGGTGGAACCCACCGGTGACGCGAGCGTGACGTCACCCTTCGTCTTCCTCCCGCCGATTTCGTTTTCTCGTCGCGCGCGTTCGTTTTCTCTCCCCTCTCTACCGTTTTCTCTCCCCTCGTGAAGCCTGTGCTGCGGATGTCGTCGTTTCCGGCCGGTCACCCGTCGAAGAATGGAGCTCGCGGAGATGTCGTCGTTTCCGGTCACGGGCAGGGGCGCGGGAGGACGGGCAGGGGCGCGGGAGGACGGGCGCAGGGGCGGCGGGCGCAGGCGCGTCGGAATCGGCGAGGACGGCGTGAGGAAGACGAGCAGCAGGGCGGCGCGAGTAAGACGAGCAGGGCGAAGATGGTTTGGTCCTTAGAAATTTTCGGGGCCGGAAGACAGCGCGAATATATAGGGCCAGCCTTTAGTCCCTGTTGGGGACACCAACCGCGACTAAAGGTACCCTTTAGTCGCGGTTGGTGTCCCCAACCGCGACTAAAGGTGTACCTTTAGTCGCGTTTGGTGTGGCGAACCGCGACTAAAGGGATTTTCGCGGCGTTTTCGTTCCCGCGCGGAAAGAGCCTTTAGTCGCGGTTCGTGTCACGAACCGCGACTAAAGGTAGTTTTTCAAATTCTTTTCGTTTGAAAATCTTAAAAATACAAATAATATATCAAAAAATTCAGAAAAATAAAACTAATTCATTTGAAAATCTTAAAAATACAAATAATATATCAAAAAATTCAAAAAAATAAAACTAATTCATTTGAAAATCTTAAAAATATAAATAATATATCAAAAAATTCAGAAAAATAAAACTAATTCATTTGAAAATCTTAAAAATACAAATAATATATCAAAAAATTCAGAAAAATAAAAGTAATTCATTTGAAAATCTTAAAATTACAAATAATATATCAAAAAATTCAGAAAAATAAAACTAATTCATTTGAAAATCTTAAATATACAAATAATATATCAAAAAATTCAGAAAAATAAAACTAATTCATTTGAAAATCTTAAAAATACAAGTAATATATCAAAAAATTTAGGAAAATAAAACTAATTCATTTTAAAATCTTAAAAACACAAATATTGTAGACAAACATGCATATTGGATATATAGATAAAAAAGGCAATACATAATGGCAAGAGTGGATCTAAACCTAAACGGAGAGCATAGATATCTACATAATGGCAAGATTGGATCTGATATCTGCTAGTCATACTCCTGCCTAGGCCTATAGTACTCCGACTCGTAGTCGTCGTAGTCGCCGCCGTCGTCGTCACTATCGTCGGACGGTGCTCTGGACTCCCTCGGAGGATCACGACTCCAGGACTGGGCGTGAGGGTAGCACCGACGGGGGTTATCGCCAGCCCTGATGTAGTTCATGACGCTCTGAAGAGTCCGTCCGCCGCCCCACCACAGCCGACGACCGTCCTCGTTGAAGTTCGAAGGAGGCGGGCCGTTCTCCTCGTACCTGGCGAGCGCACTCTCACGCCGATTAATGAAGAAGGCGTCCCAAGTAGGGTGGTAGTCAGGATTGCAACTGGGATTCCTCCGCTGCTCCGGCGTGAGCTCGTGGTAGTAGTGGTTCGTGATGGCCGCCCGACGCGCCACACCTTGAGGAAGAGGAGGGACCACCACTCCTCCGGCGCTCAGCATCCAACTGGCGGGAACGCTGTAGCCGGGCGGGCAGGGGTAGTTCGAGGCGGAAAGTGCCTCCGCCTGGATGAAGGTTAGAGTGGGTACGGTAGAAGCCATGAGAGAGTGGTGAGTTTATATGTGTTTATGCCAATGGTGTGGCAATGCATACATATATATAGTGAGAAGAAAACAGATCCCGTTAGTCCCGGCCTGTTTTACCATCTAGGACGAAATGGTTCGGGTTTCGTTGGGAAACGGATCGTCCCTTTAGTCCCGGCCTATTTTACCAACCGGGAAGAAATGGTTAGGGTTTCGTTTGGACCAATCAGAAAGAATCACACGGATCGTGTGTTTCTTTCAAGCGCTTGTGAGTCGTTGGATCAGGGGTGTGTTTCTTTCGAGCTATTGTGAGCCGTTCGATCATGGCTACGGTGTTTTTCTTTCGAGCGGGTGTGAGCCGTTGGATCAAGGTGTTTCTTAACCGTTGGATCAAAACAGTGGTGTTCACTTAATGCTTGGGTCAGTGTTCACTTTGAGCCCGGAGTGGGTAGTTGTGACGCGTGGCACGGGAGTTGTGACGCGTGGCCAGGAGGGCGCGGTATAAACTTCCGCGCCTTGAGCACGTCTTCTCCTCTCCACGCGCCCACTCCTCTCCACGCACCGTCGCGCTGCCACCATGCCTCCGAGGAGGAACAACACCACCGGCTTCCGCGGCGTCCGAGCACGAAAGAACGGAATGTTCAGCGCAGATATCCGCTGGGGGGACGACCGCATCCCGCTCGGCTCCTTTGCGATGGCGGCGGAGGCCGCCCGCGCCTGGGACGTGGCGGCCTGGCGCCTCAACCGACAGCGGTCGCTGATGAACTTCAACGACTGCCACACCGTCTGGGAAGCGGAGGCCAGGGTGTCGAAGCCGCAGATCGTCACTGCCGCCGACCACCTCCACCTCCGCCACCGCGCGTTTCAGGGCCTAGTGGACGTCAGGGACGACCGCCTTGATGAGGGAATAGTAACCCGGTGTGCCAGCTCCCGGGTGTGACCCGGCCCAAACGACGGATGGACCGAATCCGGCTAAGGACGAAGAAACTCCTGGAAGGCCCAGGGCTTGTAAGGATCGTAACCCGGGTTGTGGGTTACGGTAAGAAAAGTTAGGGTTCGTATGTAGAGTTCGAGTAGGACTCGAGGAGCGTTTGGTAGGGCAAGCCCGGAGGGGTATGAGTACTATATAAACCAACCCCTGGGCTTCGCCTAAGAGAGATCCAAGTCATAGTTGTAACACCTGTTATCGAGTATCCAGTATAATCATATCAAGAGCCGGCGAGTTGTTTTCCGGTTCTTAGATTGCTTTCGCCATGTTCTCTTTCGAGCTAAACCCTCTCCCAAATACCTGTGTCGACTTGCCCCAAGATCAGTTACCCCAGGTAACATCTGCCGTGATTATCCCACGACAGTTGGCGCCCACCGTGGGGCCTGCGTCCAAAGGTGTTTACATCACGGGAGAAGCTCGGAAGAGCATGGAGAACTTCGTCGTCGGCGAGATCTACTCCAATGGCGAAGGAGAAAGAATAGTGGACAGTTCCGGGTGGGAGTTGGACCCGGATCGCTGCGAATCTGGATCCGAGGTGTCAATCGGCCAAATCAGTATCTTCATCGGCATGGTACGTACACTCAATTCGAATGGACAATATCATGTGCATGTTACAGGAACTTCCAGCAGGGACAAAAAGGCGTTAAAACAAACAGCGAATCTATCCTCCTCGGCCACTCCGGAATACTTGAAGTGGGCAGAGCAAGAGGTAACATGGAGCAGAAGAGATCATCCAGAAGGAGTAGAGCGCCCCGGAACTTTGGCGTTAGTGGTTTCGCCACAGGTCAATGGTTATGAATTGAAAAAGGTATTGATGGACGGAGGGAGCAGCATCAACATCCTATATTGGGAAACCTTCTTGCGCATGAACCTCAAGGAGTCTCAGCTACAAAAAAGTTCGACGGTGTTCCATGGGATCGTGCCGGGTCATTCGGCACGCCCCGAAGGGAAAATTGCCTTGGAAGTGGTCTTTGGAGAATCGGTAGATAACTATCGGGTGGAGTGGCTTACGTTTGAAGTGGTCAAGCTGCATAGCCCCTACCACGCTCTGTTCGGAAGACCGGCTTACGCTAAATTCATGGCTAGGCCGTGCTACGTATATTTGCAGTTAAAAATTCCAGGCCCCAAGCGGACCATCACTATCCATGGAAACCGAGATATAGCAGCAGAGTGTGATGAGGGAGATTCGGTGATGGCCGAGCAAGCCTGCAGAAAGGAAGAGCTTAAATATTACCGGTCTCAGGTGGATCCGGAAGATGGCACGGCATTGAGAAGACCAGATTCTGAAGACGAAAGAGTGAAATTTAAGGCGGCTCAAGACACCAAGAAAGTAGATTTTGTGGAAGGAGACCCCACCAAGCAGTTCACTATAGGGTCCAATTTGGAAGACGCACAAGAAAAGGCCCTAGTGGAATTTATACGCTCAAATGCGGATGTGTTCGCCTGGACACCCAGCGACATGCCGGGTATCCCTACCAAGTTGGCAGAGCACAGTTTGCATGTGGATCCCAGGGCCAGGCCTGTGAAGCAAGGTTTGAGAAAAATGAACGAGGAAAGGAGAAGAGCTATAGGCGAGGAAATCGCACGACTATTAACCGCAGGCTTTATCATGGAAGTATTTCACCCGGACTGGTTAGCGAATCCGGTTCTAGTGATGAAAAAGACAAATGAATGGAGGATGTGCATTGATTTCACGAGCCTCAACAAGCATTGCCCAAAGGATCCGTTCGCGCTGCCAAGGATAGACCAGATCATAGACGCGGTAGCCGGAAGCGACTTGCTATGTTTCTTGGACGCATATTCGGGGTACCACCAGATTAAACTCAAAAGGGAGGATTGGGAGAAAACCTCGTTTATAACCCCTTTTGGGGCCTTTTGCTACAAAACCATGACGTTTGGGTTGAAAAATGCGGGCGCAACTTATCAGCGGTGTATTCAGAAGTGCTTTGAGGATCAAATTGGGCGTAACGTGCACGCATATGTGGATGATGTGGTTATCAAGACCCGGAAGGCAGAGACATTTATTGATGATTTAAAAGAAACGTTTAAAAACTTGAGGAGGTATCAGATGAAGCTTAACCCAGCGAAGTGTGTATTCGGAGTCCCGGCCGGGAAGTTACTTGGCTTTATAGTCTCCGAGAGAGGAATTGCGGCAAACCCGGATAAAATCAAGGCCATACAGAATTTGAAGAAACCGGAAAATTTGAAGCACGTTCAAAAACTCACGGGGTGCGTGGCAGCCCTGAGCAGGTTCATATCCAGGCTTGGAGAAAAGGCAATACCCCTGTACCGGCTTTTGCGGAAATCAGATAAGTTCGTATGGGATCAGGAGGCAGATGAGGCGTTAGAAGCACTAAAGAAGCAGTTATCTGAAGCACCAGTACTAGCGGCGCCGGGTCCTAAAGAGCCTATGTTATTATACGTGGCAGCCGGCCCCCGAGCCGTCAGTGCAGTGGTTGTCGTGGAACGCAAAGAAGATGGGAAAGGTTACCCGGTCCAGAGGCCGGTTTACTATGTCAGTGAAGTGTTATCGGAAGCAAAGCAGCGTTACCCGCATTGGCAAAAATTGGTGTTTGGGGTCTTTATGGCCAGCCGGAAGTTGAAGCCATATTTCCAAGAACATCCCATAACAGTGGTTAGTTCAATACCAATGTCGGATATCATCAGGAACTCGGATGCAACGGGCAGAATAGCCAAATGGGCAATAGAGATGGGAGATTATCATATAAGCTACGAGCCCAGATCGGCAATCAAGTCCCAGGCCTTGGCTGATTTCGTCAACGACTGGACGCACACTGGAATGGTTACCGCAGTTCCAAGTTCCGAGTCATGGACCATGCACTTCGATGGATCAAAGCAGTACGAGGGGTCAGGAGCCGGAGTGGTGCTGACATCGCCCAAGGGAGACAAACTAAGTTATGTGCTACAGATTCATTTTGATTGCTCAAACAACGTGGCCGAGTATGAGGCTCTGTTACATGGCTTGAAGGTAGCCAAGGAGATGAACATTAGAAGGATACGATGCTTTGGGGACTCGGATCTCGTGGTGCAGCAGGTGTCAGGAACCTGGGACAGGAAGGACGCCACTATGGCAGCGTATCGCAGGGAGGTTGATAGGGTTGCCGGGTCTTTCTCCGGGTATGAAGTGGAGCACATAGACAGAAGAAAGAACGAGGCGGCGGACGCACTCGCTAGACTCGGCTCGCGCAGGGAGCCGGTTCCACCTAATGTTTTCGTGGACGAGCTATGGCGGCCGTCAGTTAAAACCGAGTCTGAAGAAGAATTAGCAAATCGAGACCCGGACGTGGAGCTCGTGGCTACGATACACGGCGTCCCCGAATGGACGGAGCCATATCTGGCATACTTATCAAGAGGCGAACTACCAGAACAGGAGGTACTAGCAAGACAAATCGTGAGGCGGGCAAAAGGATACGCTATTATCAATGGAGAGTTGTACAAGAGAAGTGCGGCAGGAGTCTTTTTGCGCTGTGTGACACCAGAAGAAGGCCGACAGATTCTTAAGGAGATCCATGAAGGTGATTGCGGGCATCATGCGTCCACAAGGTCTCTTGTGGCCAAGGCCTATCGACATGGGTTCTTCTGGCTCACAGCTCTAGCAGACGCGGAGCGGATAGTGGCAAGGTGCGACGGATGTCAAAGGTACGCTCGTCAAACTCATGTGCCGGCTATGGAGTTACGGACCATTCCATTAACTTGGCCATTCGCTGTTTGGGGTATGGACATGGTCGGCCCCTTCCATATGTCACCTTGCAAGAAGACGCACCTTTTAGTTGCTGTTGATAAGTTTACCAAATGGGTGGAGGTTATGCCGGTCACCAATTGCGAAGCGGCCACAGCAGTCAAATTCCTGAAGAGAATTATATACCGGTTCGGGTACCCCCACAGCATAATTACCGACAATGGAACTAACATGTCCCTTGGAGAGATGGAAAAATTTTGTGGCAGCAATGGAATCAGGCTTGATGTAGCATCAGTAGCACATCCGCAAGCCAACGGCCAAGTTGAGAGGGCGAACCAAGAACTACTTCGTGGATTGAAGCCAAGACTGAGGGTTCCCTGTATCAGGGCCGCAGGGGCATGGGTTGAAGAGCTTCCTTCCGTGGTCTGGGGTATTAACACTACCCCCAACCGATCCACCCAGATGACACCTTTTTTCATGGTCTACGGCGCAGAAGCGGTATTACCAAGCGACATCATTCATGATTCACCTAGAGTGACAGCTTATGTGGAAGTAGAGAACGAGAAAACTCGGCAAGACGCCGTGGATATGTTAGAAGAACAAAGGGAGCAAGCCTTGGAAAGATCAGCCATATACCAGCAGGACTTGCGAAGATATCATAGTCGGCGGGTGAAAAGCCGGGTCTTTCAGGAGGGAGACTTGGTCTTGCGCTTGGTTCAGACAAACGAGGGAAGACACAAACTATCGCCACCATGGGAAGGACCCTTCATCGTAAGCCGGAGCCTGCATAATGGGTCATATTACTTGATAGATGCAAGAGAAGAATCGACCACACTCAACGATACTGCTCACACAACTGCACCTATGCAAGAAAGAGATAGACCGTGGAACGTGGCTCAGCTACGTCCATACTATACTTAGCAGAAAAAGATGTAACAGGCAGCAGGTTCCAGACGCACTCTTTTCCTGTCCAGGGCACCCTTGGGGACTGGATGGGTTTTTAATGAGGCGGCTTGCTGGCCTAATTTTTTTCATATCAAGTAAAAAGGGATTATCAAGAAAAGAAGCAAGTGTTATTTATACAATGTGAATATTCAGGTCTTGAGGGCTGGTTGCTCATACAAGCACAGCTGTAAACTCAAAAAAGACCCGGCCTTGATGCCAATGAGTTATAGGGGCCGTCACTTGAAAAAACGAGTGCGGCTACAATCTTATAACCGGACAAAGAAGTCCAAATTTCTCGGCTATTCTTACTTAAGCTCGATGTGACTCGCAACGAAGTGGCATGATTCGTTCGCTTACGATTAATGTCGGTCATGAGACCCAAACGGGACTCGCTTGACCCCGTTTTCGTATTGATGTAACAACATGGTATCCACGCGAAAGCCGGCTTATAGTACAAGATAGTCGAAAGGGTCATCTAAACCACAAGTTATGCAGAGTATAAGGCCGATAGCCGGAAACTCAACGATTATCAAGCATAACTTCAAGCCTCATAAAAAATTGTCCTGAAGTCTTGGGCATTCGGTGGCAGGCGAGTCGTTTCCTTGAAAGAAAACAATCATGCATCCTAGACGCGGAAACCCGGACTGGGGACTTATGAGCTCTAAGGAAGAAACAGCATCATCCAGCCGATAAAATTAAAACAAGCCACGCATCCGGGTCTTAGGAGCTTAGGGATTCAGGTGTAAAACCGATCCCTAGACGACAACACCTGGAGGACGGGTCTTGCTCAGGAAAGTATAAAAAAAAAACAGTATAAGGTATCGAGAATAAAGCAAGCGGATATCAAGAACAAACAAATGCAAAGACATATTCATCAAAAGCGCAGAGAGGCGCCAAGTGCATCGGGAGTTTAAATAAAGTGTTACAAAAACCATAAAGTATCAAAAGAGCACAGGCGCTCTGCTTAAACGAATAGTAAAGCTGTTTTAATGATGCCTTGCCGGCTGACGTATGTGGAACGATAGGCATTACTTCAAGCTGCAGGATCCATCTTGGCTTTGCCCTTGTCGCCACCTGTAGTTGCGGCGCCACTCGGGTCGGCAGCAGTCCCGGGTTGTGCAGCAGAAGTTGCAGGAGCAGAGTCGGCCCCGGTCTTCCTAGCGGCCTCTTCCTTCACCTTGATCGCCTGCTCCTTCCAACGGGCAAGCATATCGAATGGCTGGGGGCGGTTCGCCTTGACAACCTTGTCATTAGCATCATAAGCAGGGAGAATCTCATCAATCTCTAAGCTGTCAGCAATGACGCTAGCCGGGTGGCGGACTTCTTTCTGAATAGCCTTGAAGTCCTTTGGCAAAAACTTGGACCCATCCAAGTTGAACTCCGGAAATCCACTCATAAGTTTGGCAAGTTGTAGCTTGGGGGCGTATGCTTTAGCCAGTGCGAGCCCCCGGGTTACCCCAAATCGGCAGGAGGACCGTTTCCAGTGCCAAATCCACTCGGGGATCGTGGAGCAGAATTCCAGTAATCTCTTCATGTTATCTGGCTTGATATCCGGCAGCCGCAGCTCATCAAGTATCCAGCTAACTCCGCCGCAAAGTTGGCGAAGAGTATTCTTGATGGTTTTAAGCTTGGCAGCATCATCTTCTTCGGGGGCAGCATCACGTGGGCCTGCTAAGAAAGGCAAAAGGAGCAAAGATAGTAGGCAAGCAAGCGCAAGTGTTCAAATCAAAGCAATCCGAGTCATAAAAAGGTGAAATTCAAAAATCTTACCAGTCGCGGTACGGTGAACATCAGCAATTTGAGCAGAAAGAGTTGTAAGTTTTTCCTTAGCTCTGTGAGCTCTCTTCCTGTACTTTTTCGTCATCTTTTGGCACCTGCGAGCCTCAGTCTCAGCAGCTTCACGAAGGGCCGTTTCTTTTCCAATACGCTTGGTGGACTTGGCCAGCTTCTTCTCCAACTGTGAAACATAGTCCTGTAAAGAAGCATGAGGAGGGATCAGCCAGAATCATTATGCAAAGTTCCAAGCAAGTTACCTAGTAATTTACTCGGAACTTGGGGACTAGGCATGGAGACAATTGATGATTAGTCGGGGTTACCTCGTGCTTGGTTATTAAGGCATCTAGTATGTTTTCTTCGTCGCCCTTCAAGGTATGAAGGGCATCTAGCATTTGAGCAAAGGTCATGTCTTCAGGGCGAAGTTGAGAAGGGCCGGAGGATTGGCCCTCTTGTGGCGGAGTTGTTCCGGGTTTGGGGGTCGAAACCCGGATTGTTTGAACGTCCGGGATAGGAGAGCCCGACTTGGTCTCCACAACGATGTCTTCGTCCACTTCTTCAGAGGGCTGGGGTGATGCAGTCTTTGGTGGGACTGGGTCCTTAAAAGGATCTTCTCCATTTCCATCCTCGGCCTCGTCCTCAACCTCAACGTCCATGTCATCACTTGGCTTCTCTTCTCCCTGCTCTTCTGATTCAGGGATATCCGGGTCGCTCAGCGTAACTGTGGCACTGAAGAAAAGAAGGGAGACATTGATCAATGGAATATACGGAAAAAAGAAAGGTAACCAGTATGAGAAAATATAAAGTAAAGGTAGTTTACCCGGTGTTCACGGCATAATCCGGGGGAAGCTCGCCGCTGGAGGCGGATGACGTTGGCAAGAGCACCGGCTGTGGCACGCGAAGTTGCCCGGCAAGTGGATGATTGGGAGACGGATGACGTTGAGGAGATTGGGAAGGTTGAGCTGGAGGGGTACTGGCTCGATGAGTGGGTGAAGTGGAGATACCCGGGTTAAGGGGATCATCCCCCGGAGAATTCCGGGTCACCCTACGTTTAGTCGGGAGAGGGTCCTTCAAGAAGGATGAATGTGATAATCGCTCGTTAAGTTCATGCATAGCAGCAAAGGAGTAAGGCGCACGAGACATAGAAGAGAAGGGAACCTTTTCAACTACCCCTCTAGCCTTCCTCTTGTTTCCGACTGGGGGCTCCTGATCAGACTCGGTGGCTTCCGGGTCATTTTCTTCTTCCTCCTCTTCATCCCCCGACCCTGAAAGCCGAGTAAGTATCAGATAAGAAAAATAACACAGACGAAAGGCAGGTGTAAAGGGTATGGGAGAGTACCCTCATCATCATCAACGGACTCGGTTTCCTCTTCAGGGTCTTGAGAAGGAGGGGGGTTTTCAACTTTCCAGAAGGGATTGTCATCCTGTGAACAAATAAACACAAGTGGTGGTCAGAGACTATAACGGACGAAAGTACTGAAATGAGAAAAAGGAGTCAGGTCTTACCGCTGGGGCGGGGTTTTCCCGGGTAAACGGGGGTAACCCGGTAGTGTTCTTTATAACATCTAGTCTCTCCGTCAGGAAGCCCTTGATGGTTTTGTTGGTATTGCCGGCAGGGAAGTTCTTGGTGGAGTAGCGGAGGGAATCTGTGACGTGACCCGAATATTCGTGTAACAGCTTCGGGCGAATCGAGTTGGGCTGAACCCGGAAGTCTACCCAAGTCTTTATTAGATTGAGCCCAAGAAGGCCGTGGGTTGAGAGAGCCGCTAACTTGGCCAGAAGGGGCTGAATCGCTTCCCTATCAAGATCAGATGCAAAGGCACTGAAAGACTCGGAGGGCTCGAGAGGGCTCTCCGAATAACCCGGTAGTTTCCTCTCACCATCCGGAGAAGTGTCGTGGCAATAAAAGAAGGATAATTGCCAGTTTTTGGCGTTGGAGTTCAGGTTGAGAGGTGGCATCAATGAGTGTTTGCGACGCTGGAGGGATACCCCGCCGCAGGTAAGAAGTGTTCCGTTACCACTCTCATGGCATGGTTCGCATTGGAATAATTCGGTAAAAAGAATAAGGTTTGGTGGAGTGCATAAGTACGACTCGGACAAAACTATGAAGTGGGTGATGTTCAGCATAGAGCTAGGCCCTATGTCGAACACCCGGAGACCATAGTGGCTCAAGACTTCCCGGAAAAAAGAGTGACCCGGAGGACGGAATCCCCGGGTCACATGCTCGGTAAAACAAATTACCTCATTCCCGATAGGAGTGGGGCGGGTCTCATCGCCAGGAGCCCTCCAGTGTATTTCCTTTTGAGAAGGAAGGATTCCTAACTCGGCCATCCCATCTAGCTTGGCCTTTGTCGTTGAAGATCGACCCCAGTTGGCAGAAGTGGTTTGAGAGGCCTTTGCAGAAGCCGGGTGTCTTCCTTGCCTTTTAGGAGCCATGGAGTTGACCTGCAAGGGACAGGAAATGTATGAGGTTCGGAACATCAAATCATTCGAGTTTGGAGACATCAGGGCGCTGAAGGCTAAAGTGAAACCCGGATAATGCACTACGATGTTAAGTGCGGAAGATTTTCCGTGTGTCAGACGAGGTTGAGTAAACTGTTAATAACTTACGCGTTGGGGTGAATTGGGTGAACATGGATGGTTGCCCATACCTTTATTATGGAGGGACTAGCTGGAAAAAGAGGATTTTCCGGGTGTTAATGCGACAGGCGGAAAGAACAAGGTGGAATGGATCTAGATCGAAAAGCTCGCAAGCAATCTTATGCAAAGTTGGATGGCCAATAAATGCGCGGGGATGAGCTGCGACTACGCATCAGGTGATTAAAGGAATTAAGGTCTACCGAAGCGGTTCAATTTGGTGATATCAGAAAATTAGTTTACGGGTTGACCCAGATCCAATCTTGGTCAGATTGAAAAGGCTGTGAGTTTCAATTGAATGGTTGAAGAAAGGCGTACCAAAGGAGTTGAGGTCCGAAGCGAGGGTGGTGCGTGGCGCGGCTTGAGTGTCGCGTCACGGCCCTCGATGAGGAAGCGCGGGTGTGACAACGGTGTTTGATGGCGGCGTTGGGAAGCTCGGGGGCGATTGCGGCCGGAGGTGGCCTTATCTTTCGCAGCGTGCGCGAGCCTGGTGGCAGGGACTGCGAGGAAGCAAGGAGAGAAAGGATGTTAAGGCGAAGTGAAGGGCCTAGGGTTACTTTCGGTTAATATTTATAAGGAAGGTGGTGAGCCCGCCTGCGGCTGGAAAGCCGGAAGTTGCGGAGCAATGATTATCCGCACAGATTTGGTGTTACGGGTGTTTGGAACGAGGTGGAATATTCCGTTGACAGGGGGAACGCGATTCGTTCCGAGATATCAGGGATCCTTATCGAGAATAGGACCTTAATATCTTAGGATTCAAACTTGGAAAGGTCCGTTGAGCATTTGAGGAAGGATCGAGCTGTCGAATGACCGCTACGGAGCTGGGCCTAGTCATCTGTTAAAGTAACTTGGCCCGGTTCACGTAAGCTTGGGCGTTTCATATCTTCTTAGGGAATAGCGAGCACTTCAAGGATGAATCTGTGAAGCCCGCGCTATCCTGGGGACTACTGATGAGGGAATAGTAACCCGGTGTGCCAGCTCCCGGGTGTGACCCGGCCCAAACGACGGATGGACCGAATCCGGCTAAGGACGAAGAAACTCCTGGAAGGCCCAGGGCTTGTAAGGATCGTAACCCGGGTTGTGGGTTACGGTAAGAAAAGTTAGGGTTCGTATGTAGAGTTCGAGTAGGACTCGAGGAGCGTTTGGTAGGGCAAGCCCGGAGGGGTATGAGTACTATATAAACCAACCCCTGGGCTTCGCCTAAGAGAGATCCAAGTCATAGTTGTAACACCTGTTATCGAGTATCCAGTATAATCATATCAAGAGCCGGCGAGTTGTTTTCCGGTTCTTAGATTGCTTTCGCCATGTTCTCTTTCGAGCTAAACCCTCTCCCAAATACCTGTGTCGACTTGCCCCAAGATCAGTTACCCCAGGTAACATCTGCCGTGATTATCCCACGACACGCCTCGTCCGCGAGTATTACCGGAACAACCTGGGGGAGGAGAGCGCCGACGAGGAGCTCTGGCAGACCCGCGTGGCTGAGCGGGCGGAGCGCCGCCTCGAACGCCACCTCGCGTTAGATGCCGCTCGGGAGGCGAGGACGAAGGCGCTGCAAGAGCTTCGTCGGGCCGACCACGCCGGCAAAGTCTGGGCCTCCGACGATCCGAGGTGGGGGCCTATCTCGGACATACCATCATGCACCTCCGACGACGACGAGGAGGTCACCTACGAGCTCGACGACGACGATGACCCGGAGGAGGTCACCGACGAGTTCCCCGACGACGCCGACGAGGAGTAGTGTTCGTCTGTTTTCTCTTTTTAACAATAGAATTTGTATTCCGGCGAAACTGCGGCGCGCTAGCGCGTCTGTTTTCCAGTCCTTATGAATGCATCATGTCCTTTTAAACACTTGGTTTTATTTGATCCATTTCATTAGTCTTCTTCTCTCACAAGGTTTTGAGACATTTAACTACACCCCCCCCTTTAAGTTTTGATACATCATGCTAGGGAGGGCCCAAGGAAGCCCCAAAACACATCAGAGATAATATAATTCACATGATCCATTCAACAAAGTTTGGTACAATAAATTATTACACATCAATTCTTCCCTTGTGTCCCTGCTTGCTTACGATTGTGCCGTATCCATGGAGCATCCTCATTATTTAAATTAATGCTTGAGTCAGTGTTCACTTTGAAGGGCGGAATTTCAGCAAACATATTATAATCTTCTGACATGTCTGTCTTGTCCTCCACTCCCACGATGTTTCTTTTCCCTGAAAGAACAATGTGGCGCTTTTAATCATCGCATGATGTACTGATCGTTTTCTTATCTTTCCGTTTCCTCGGTTTGCTACTCATGTCCTTCAAATAGAAAACCTGAGCGACATCTTTGGCTAGGACGAATGGTTCGGCAAGGTAACCAAGATTGTTGAAATCCACCATTGTCATTCTGTATTGCTCGTCCACCTTTACCCCACCTCCTGTTAGCTTGAACCATTTGCACCGGAACAAAGGGACCTTAAAGGAGGGTCCATAGTCAAGTTCCCATATCTCCTCTATGTAACCATAATATGTGACCTTTTGCCCATTCTCAATTGCTGCATCAAAGCAGACACCACTGTTTTGGTTGGTGCTCTTTTTATCTTGGGAGATCGTGTAAAATGTATTCCCATTTATCTCGTACCCTTGGAAAGTCGTTATAGTCGAAGATGGTGTCTTGGCCAACATGTACAGCTGATCTCCGACATCATTGTCATTCATTAAATCTTTTCGGAACCAACTGCCGAAAGTCTCCATGTGGTCCTTTCTAATCCAGGATTCAGGCTTCCCCGGGTTGTCCGAGCGTAAAATATTCTTGTGTTGCTCGAAGTACGGAGCCACCAAGCTGGAATTTTGCAGAACTATGGGGTGTGCTTCAGTCATAGAATGACCGTTCATACATATCGTTGATTTCCTTCCGATCGTGCCTTTTCCACTTAGTCTCCCCTCGTGCCGCGATTGAGGAATACCAATCGGCTTAAGGTCAGGAACATAGTCAATACAGAACTCAATTACCTCCTCATTTCCATAGCCCTTGACGATGCTTCCTTCTGGCCTAGCATGGTTACGAACATATTTCTTTAATACTCCCATGAACCTCTCAAAGGGGAACATATTGTGTAGAAATACAGGACCGAGAATGGAAATCTCTTCGACTAGGTGGAGCAGGAGGTGCGTCATAATATTGAAGAAGGATGGTAGGAACACCAACTCGAAACTGACAAGACATTGGACCACATCGTTCTGTAACCGTGGTAGATCTTCTGGACTGATTACCTTCTGAGAGATTGCATTGAAGAATGCACATAGCTTCACAATGGCTACTCGAACATTTTCCGATAGGAGCCCCCTCAAAGCAATCGGAAGCAATTACGTCATAATCACGTGGCAGTCGTGAGACTTCAGGTTTTGGAACTTTTTGTCCGCCATGTTTATTATTCCCTTTATATTCGACGAGAAGCCAGACAGGACCTTCATACTGCTCAGGCATTCAAAAAAATGACCTTATCTTCTTTGGTAAGGGCGTAGCTGGCACGACCTTGAAACCATTCCGGATGCCGGTCATCTGGGTCTTTCAAAAGTTGCTGGTCCTGCCGTGCTTCCTTTGTATCATTTGTCTTCCCATACACGCCCAAGAAGCTTAGCAGGTTCACGCAAATATTCTTCGTAACATGCATCACGTCGATTGCAGAGCGGACATCTAGGACTTTCCAATATTGTAGCTCCCAAAATATAGATTTCTTCTTCCACATGGGTGCGTGCCCGTCAACTCCCAGCAGAACCGATTGTCCGCCAGGACCCTTTCCAAACATGACTTTCAAATCCTTGACCATATCAAATATCTCGGCACCAGTATGTTCTGCAGGCTTCAGCCGGTGATCTGCCTTGCCGTTGAAATGCTTGCCTTTCTTTCTTACGTTATGATTTCGGGGAAGAAATCGACGATGACCCAGGTACACGTTCTTCTTACAATTATCCAAATATACACTTACAGGTAAGCAGTGCGTGCATGCTTTGTATCCCTTATTTGTCTGTCCCGAAAGGTTACTGAGAGCAGGCCAATCGTTGATGGTTACAAAAAGCAACGTTCGTAGGTCAAATTCCTCTTCTTTGTGCTCATCCCACACACGTACACCAGGTCTGCCCCACAACTGTATAAGTTCATCAACTAATGGCCTTAGGTACACATCGATGTCGTTGCCGGGTTGCTTCGGACCTTGGATGAGCACTGGCATCATAATGAACTTCCGCTTCATGCACAACCAAGGAGGAAGGTTATAGATACATAGAGTCACGAGCCAGGTGCTATGGCTGGAGCTCTGCTCACCAAAAGGATTCATGCCATCAGTACATAGACCAAATCTTATGTTCCTTGCGTCAGCTGCAAAATCTTTGAACTCTCTGTCGATCTTTCTCCATTGCGTTCCATCAACGGGGTGTCTCAACTCCCCATCGGACTTACGGTCCTCTTTGTGCCATCGCAACAACTTGGCATGCTCTTTGTTCCTGAACAGACGTTTCAACCGTGGTATTATAGGAGCATACCACATCACCTTGGCGGGAACCCTCTTCCTGGATTTCTCGCCCTCAACATCGTCACCAGGGTCATCGCCTCTGATCTTATAACGCAATGCAGTGCATACAGGGTATTGATTCAAATTCTCGTATTCACCGCGGTAGAGGATGCAGTCGTTAATGCATGCATGTATCTTCAGAACCTCTAAACCTAGAGGGCAGACAACCTTCTTTGCTTCATACGTACTGGAGGGCAACTCGTTATTCTTCGGAAACATATTCTTCAACATTTTCAGCAAATTTTCAAATGATGAGTCAGCTACACCTTCCTGTGCCTTCCATTTTAGCAAATCCAGTGTGCAGCCCAGCTTTTTCAGACTATTGTCGCATCCTGGGTACAACGACTTCGTGTGATCCTCTAAGATGCGATCCAAATTTTCCCTCTCCTTGTCAGTTTCGCAGCGTCTCCGTGCATCAGCAATGGTCCGACCAAGATCATCAGCGGGCTCATCATGTGCCTCTTCTTCACATTCACCTAACCCTTCCCCACCTTCAGCATCATCCTTCATGAAAGTATCACCGAAAGCCTCATGATAGTTGTCATCGATATCATCCCCTTCTTCATCTTCTTCCATTCTAACCCCTCTTTCTCCATGCTTGGTCCAACAATTATAGCTTGGCATGAAACCATGCCGAAGCAGGTGCATGTGAACGTCTCTTGAGGAGGAGTAACCCTTCTGATTCTTACAGAAAGCACATGGACAGATAATAAAACCTCGCAGCTTGTTCGCATTTGCCACTGCGAGGAAATCTTTCAAACCCGTAGTGAACTCGCCGGAGAGTCGGTTACCGTACATCCTTTGCCGATTCATCTGCATTATTATTATATAAAGTATATAATTAACCATCATGCATTTATTAAACTAACTAGCTAGAAATAATACAAATCATGAAAGGTTCAGGTTGCTAACCGCGATCCCGGAGGAAAAATAAATGAGAAAGCTCAAGTGTGGCTCAGACACTTCATATCATGTTTGTTTCATGCTCTCGGGCATTTCATCGAACACCTTGTGTGCATAGGAGGAACCAAAAGCAAACCCACCACCCCCTTGTGAATATTGTGAATAGAAGTGACACCAAATGTGGCTAAGGTAAGTGAGCTGAGTCCTATATAGGGATGATCCTTTAGTCCCGGTTTGCCTGGCCAACCGCGACTAAAGGCCTTCGGGCCAGCTGTCGACCCAGCGCGCTGGGCCCAGATAGTTGGTCGCGGGTCTCCTCCCGAACCACGACTAAAGACCCCTTTGGTCGCGGTTCGATTATTTTTGGGACTAATGGGGGCGTATGGAAGGCCTATTTTCTACCAGTGGATCGAGACCACCGTTATGTAATTGTGCATGTTATGCTTGCTAGGATCCGATGAACCATGATATTATGATTATTTTGTTCATATCAATCTGAGAGGCTTCACTTATATTTGTAGAGAGTTTTAATGTTGTCTTGTAATGCTCTCCGGTGTTTATAATTACCTTGGCCACGTAGTTGTTTTCACCTCCAAGAGAGGGTTTATATGCTAGATAGTGGGTTCATGCCTCCCTTACATCTGTGCTGGAGTGACAGAAACGTGACGGATGGGGATGTGCTGTTGCTACTAGCTAGGGAGACAGAAATGCATTTGTCTATTGCACACATAACAATCACTTCGTTGATTCAACTTAATACCAGAGAGATTTGCTGGATAGCTTTCTTGAGGTGCACTTTTAGATATGGATGCATGCTGGATAGTGGTCCAGATGCCTTTACGTAACGCCTACAATGTTAGAACCGTGAACTATATCTCTTCATAATAGTATTATTATACGTTCATGATTTATCAATTGCGCAGCTATAATTTGTTCACCCAACAAGTTTGTTTTGTTTGGAGAGACACCACAAGTGAAATTATGGCCCCCGGGTACTATTTTCCTCATTATTCCAACCTTACACTATATTTCATCCATGACGATCTAGTGACGAAAAACAAATCGTTGAAAACCGAGCGTCAGAAATGATCGATAACGACGATTTTTTTTAGATCGTCATGGACGTCCATGATGATTTCGGACCGTCATAAAATTATGACGATCCAAAATCGTCAAGCGCAGTCTGCCCAAGCCACATCAGCTCCAACGTGGCTAGTCCGACGTGGCAATATTAAGACGAAACGAAATCGTCATGAAAGGAAATCAGCCCGGTCCATTTCAGTTATCTATTTGGGCCAAGTCCAATATTTCTGGCCTTTTTACTGGTCCATTCTCGTTTGGGCCTTAGCCTCTTTACAGCCTTTTCCGTTTTAGGGCCTTGCCTTCTTAGTGATACATTTTATTTTATTTCAGCCCTTTTTTGAATAATTTATGTTTATATTATTTGGTCCGAGGTCTTGATAGAGCCCATACATTTTAGTCCACTCAAGTAAACAACATTTTTTTTTTACATTCTATTTAGGGATATTTTTTTTTTGATCCAACAACTTCTGGCCCATAGCCCACTTAGGTGCAGAATGACAACCCATATTTTTTCTACCACTTTTTGGTTCAGCTACTAAAAGCATTTCAACAGATGAGCATAACATTGAACTTCCTTTCACACCAGCAGGGTTGGGGAGAGCGAGATTACCTCAATTCCGGGTACTTGATGGGTGGCTAAGCAGCAGGATGCGGGCAGCAGCGAAGAAAGCAGCACACAAAAAGCAGGTGGTCTGCAGTACAGCAAGCTAGCTGAGCAAAGGAAACAGAATCCACCCTAAGCCACTTCTTTCTTGTTCTGTTCAATCACAAAAAAACGTAATCAGCTAGCAAACTAACCAAGAAATTACGCATGCTCTGCCCACATGTAGATACTAGCTGATTAGCTATAGAATTCACAAGTCATGGTTGCTTAACGCCTTCACACGTAGGATTTAAATAACCATGTCATCCTAAAACAGAGGATATCTAATAATCAGACCAACTACACAGATGAACAGAACAATCCACTACTATAAAAAGAACGCATTCATAGGTAGGAGTCAGCCTAAAATTGAACGGCTAACGAGGCATTGATTCGATGAACAAAACAACAAGCCACGTCAAGATGGCCATGGTACCGTAGAGAATGAGGAAGGCCGGGAACCCGAGGAATCACCTGAGAGAGAAGTGTAGCACAATTCATAGTTTGCACAGGTTACGAGCGAGGAGCTCGAGGCTGCGGCCAGCACCGCGATAGCTGGAACATGAAGTGGCACTCCTTACTCCACAAGTAGATCACGCAGTTAAAGGGCAGATATGGTTCTATCCGAGCTCTCTTAAGACAGACCAAGGCATTATACACATGCAATAAGGAGCAATATACTACACAAGCAAGTGTAGAACACTCTCTTCTTATCTATTATATAACCAGAATCAGCACAGGAACAAGTTTATGCACAGAACAAATTTAATAGATACATGCATGCTTTCCAATGTGTACACATTCAACAGTAAAAGAAACAGATATTTGCAGAATTATAATAGCACAAACAAAAGAATGGAACTCATGCATACAATACTATTTCACAGGTATGACTCACTCATGCCTACATCTACATGTGGACTGGAAGATAGCTGTAATTATCTTGTGTAAACTGCACCAGGTGGGACCTAACGCCTTTAATAGCAGCAGGATTACTTGCACGGAATGGGTATAACTAGAAGACTAAACTGATGGGAAAATGAGAGCACGATCCTGAACATAATATAAAATTTAACGATCCAAACATGTAAATTTATGATATTCCCGCTGCAGACACAAGCAAGTTGAATATTTCACATAATGAAATCCATACACGCATCAGACCAAGACCTGACCTTAGCTATGCAAACAAGAACACAATCATGGCACGATGGCTATATCTCAGTGTAGAGGAGAAGAGCTCACCTTGGACAGACTGTGGCTGATGCCGATCTTGGTTCGCCAAGGATGCACGGCAAGGCATCGTCCTTCGAGCAAGCGAGATCACCGCCGGTCTACGACTACGCCATTGACATGGGAGACTGGTGGCAAGCTCCAGGGAGCCATCCAATGCCGGGAAGCCGTCCCGGAATCAGGGCAAGGAACTCCAGGGCCTCGAACCAGCGGCCATGCTCCCTCCGCCCAATCGAGACGGTCCACACTCCAGACAAGGCCCTCTCCTGAAAAAAAAATAGCAAAAATGCAGAGTTCAGGTTCAGGAATTCAGTCACAAGAACCAAGAATTGTGAGAAATTCCTAAGCATAAAGAAATAAGCAGAACATCGTGCCAACTCGGCCCTATAAAATCTAGAACGATTTTAGAGTTTTCGGATCGTATCTAGAACGACGAGTAGGAAATTAAGGTGCAACTAGCCGTGGTATCGTATACAGAAGCAAACTATGCTCTAATGGTGAGTAGAAATTGGTAAGGAAAAAAGTAACCATTAGGTGCAGGAGCTTAATTCGTTGGTCCGACGCACTGGAAGGAGATGGAGAGAGAAAGATATACTACCTAATGTCCCAAGAGCAGCAGGTCTGTGCGGCTCGGCAAGGTCCTCCCGCCACCCCGCCTTCTCGTCAAGCGAGGCCGCCGCCTCCCCTGTCTTGACTCAATTGCCGTGGCTCCGCTTAGTTGCCCCTGCCTCGACTCAATTGCGAGTGCGAGCGCGAGCATGGAATCCATCCGACGCTCTCGTGCATCCTCGCTAGCGCGGTACTCGACCCGGTCGTCAGGAGAAGAGGCAGACCGGCGGGCGGCAAGGGATTTGTCGGCGTCGTGGTCGTGTAGGATCTAGCGGTGTCTGTCCCTGTGGGAAAAAACGGGAGGGTGAGGTGTCGTGGTGGTGTCACGGCAGATGCCATAGGATGGCTAAAGATGTGGGAACGATGGACGCTGGAGGTGTCCGGGGAGGGATCACGCGACGAGTAGCCGCGTGAGATAAGATCCACACAACACAAACAACACGATGTACCCAGGTTCAGGGCCCTCGTGAGGAGGTAAAACCCCTACTCCTGCCTTTCTCTATGTATTATGATGTCTCTCCGAGTAGCCACAGTACAAATGGTATCTCTACCGAGTAGCCTCTCTCTCCTCTCCGAGTAGAGCTAGGTCAAGAACTTAGGGTTTCTAGGGCTCCAGAATGAGCGTGGAGCAAGATCCCAGAGCATGCCTCGCGCAGGAGGCGGCGGGGCACCTTATATACACGGTGCCCAGCCGGATACGTCCAAATCTAGACAAGTGTCGACATAGTGTGCACATCGTCCTTTCTCCGAGTACCCGCTAACAGCTTTGGTTCCTAATCTTGGCTGCTTCCGTAAAGTCGTTGGGCAAAACTAGGGGACAGACTGGTATCACTGTACCTAGGCACAGAGTAGGCCCCCCTTATCCTGCCACGGCCTGGTTCCATGCTGTCACTGTCAGGCAGGCCGGTCCCAGATGAACAGTAGTTCGAATGCTGCCAAGTACGGACCCAGGATACGTGGGATCCTGTGTCAGAACGGCTCCTTTGACTTTCTGGCCCGAGTAGGTTCCCGCCAATTGTTCCCGCCAATTGTACTCGGGCCAAATCTTCTACTCGAAAGAATAGAACTCGATTGATATCTCCTTCGGGTCATCTTGAGGTGAGACCGAGTAGCAGTCGACCGGGTAGCGAGTACCAGGTAGTCGGCTACTCGACCAAACCTCTCTTCTGTAAGCTGCCTTTACCACCTGTCTTTACCCTACTCGGGGGTAACCCCCCGACATGAGGTTTGGATCTAGGGATTCAAAGAGAACGAGATGCTTGATGTTGGTCTCCACCGTGATTTTCTCGTCGTCGGGCTACTCCTCGTTTGGTGGCGGCGCTTCACTTGCGGAAGGGCCTAGGAACCTTCGCATCAAACGGAAGGAGCGAGGTTTGGATCTGGCTCAGAAGCTCGGCGGTGGTGGCTTGGTGGTGGTGTTGGGGATCTGGCTCGGGATGGCTCGGCGGTGTTGGTGGGCGGTGATCTAGCTCGGGGTGGCTCGGCGGTGTGGATCTCGCTCGACGGTGGCGGTTGTGGTGTGGATCTCGCTCCGCGTGATCTATCTCGGTGTGGATTTTGCTGGAAACAAAGAGAGGAGGGAGGTTGTGGTAGCGGCGGTGGGAAACGATGTTATGCCTAGGGTTTTCGTTTTGCACGCACGAAATGGTTTGGGCCTTGGGGGGAAACGGGGATCCAAAATGACTTGGAGAGAACATACGGCGGGAAACGAAAATGCACCGTAATTGTTTCTATACCCACTTGCACCTAGTGGGTGTGATGTTTTATTAATATATGCCTTTAATAATTACTTAAGGCCTAAAATACAAATGTGATTTTTTTCTTTTTTTTAGAGAAAATGTGATTTTATCAATGATGTGTTTAGCAGAGTGTGCCCTTACCATGTCAAACAATAGTGCCAAAAAAAGTTCTCAATTTTGTTGCACAAAACAAAATATTTTGAAATCCTAAATTAGTTTTTTGTGAAACAAGTAATAATAATATATGAAAAAAACGACGCGTGCTTGTCATTTCATGGTTTTTTGAAATTGGATTGTAAAAATACCATTTTCTATTTTCTGAGTGTGAAAAACGGGTTTTTTTGTGAAGCATCTACCAAATATATGTTACAAAATTGTACCAAATAAAATTATAACGCTATTACACCACATTTAATGTTCGTATAACAAAATTTCTACCTCTAGATAGATTTAAATACATCTCTTTTGAAAAAGACAAATTTCTGCTGATTCAGCTGAAACCGGGCGATATTTTAACTACAGGTACCTTGTAGTTTGCTCATTTTTTTTAAATCATTTTTAGATACAAAATTACCTATTTCAATATAGATATACCAATATTTTATCAATATTCAACCTCTAGCTACGAACGGTCATGCCCGTCGTCTTGACTTTTTCCTAAAACCGGCTTAGAAAATTCCAGGAAATTCAAAAAAAATTGAAATGTTGCAAGGCCTTCGCATGGTGTCATTATATATGTCCTAGTATCCACCAAAAATAATAAACTTGCAATACAACAATTGGGTTGAAAAGGTGTTCGTAGAAATGAGTTATCTCCTTCGAAGATTCTTGTGTTTCGGGCCAAATGACGAGTGTTATGGCCACATCCATGGGATAGTTTGTCGAAATGTGCCCATATTCTACACAAACATGCATAATAGAACAACCAACAATGTTTCCGAAGAAACTTTTATTTTTCTCTTAATAAAAATACCATTTTCCATTTTTGGAGTGTTAAAAAGGGGTTTTTTGTGAAGCACCTACCAAAAATATGTTCCAAAATTGCACCAAAAAAATTATAAAGCTATTATACCAAATTTCATGTTCTAAAAACAAAATTACTACCTCTCGATAGTTTTAAATATACCTCTTTTGAAAAAGACAAATTTCTGCCGATTCAACGGAAACCGGGCGAAATTAGAACTACAGGTACCTTGTAGTTTGCTCATTATATTTTTTTAAAATCATTTTTAGATACACAAGTACCTATTTCAATATATATACCTATATTTTATCAATATTCAAACTCTAGCTACGAACGGTCATGCCCGCCGTCTTGACTTTTTCCTAAAACCGGCTTAGAAAATTCCAGAAAATTAAAAAAAAATCGAAATGATGCAAGGCATTCGCGTGGTGTCATTATATTTGTCCTAGTATCCACCAAAAATAATAAACTTGGAATACGACAATCGTGTTGAAAAGGTGTTCACAGAAATGAACTATCTCCTCCGAAGATTCTTGGGTTTCGGGCCAAATGACGGGTGTTATGGCCACATATATGGCATAGTTTGTTGAAATGTGCCCATATTCTACACAAGCATGCATAATGGAACAACTAACAATATTCACGAAGAAACTTTTATTTTTCATTGAAAAAAACATTGTTTTCCATTTTCGGAGTGTCAAAAAAGGTTTTTTTTATGAAGCACCTACCAAAAATATGTTACAAAATTGTACAAAGTAAAATTCTAAATATATTATGTCATATTTTATCTACAAATAACAAATTTACTACCTCTCGATAGCTTTTCATACACCTCTTTTGAAAAAGACAAATTTCTGCCGATTCCGCTGGAACCGGGCGAAAGTTGAACTACAGGTACCTTGTAGTTTGCTCATTATTTTTTGTAAAAATCATTTTTAGGTACACAACTACCTATTTCAATAGAGATATACCAATATTTTCTCAATATTCAACCCCTAGCTACGAACGGTCATGCACGCCGTCTTGACTTTTTCCTGAAACGGACATAGAAAATTCCAGAAAATTCAAAAAAAATCAAAACGATGCAAGACCTTCGCGTGGTGTCATTATATATGTACTAGTATCCACCAAAAATAATAAACTTGGAATACGACAACTGGGTTGAAAAGGTGTTCATAGAAATGAGCTAACTCCTCCAAAGATTCTTGGGTTTCGGGCCAAATGACGGATGTTATGGCCACACTCATGGCATAGTTTGTTGAAATGTGCCTATATTCTACACAAGCATGCATAATGGAACAACTAACAATGTTCACGAAGAAACTTTTATTTTTCATTGAATAAAAACATCATTTTCCATTTTCGGAGTGTCAAGAAAGGGCTTTTTGTGAAGCACCTACCAAAAATATGTTACAAAATTGTACAAAGTAAAATTCTAAATATATTATGTAATATTTTATCTACAAATAACAAATTTAATACATCTCGATAGCTCTTCATACACCTCTTTTGAAAAAGACAAATTTCTGCCGATTCAGCTGAAACCGGGCGAAATTTGAACTACAGGTACCTTGTAGTTTGCTCATGATTTTTTGTAAAAAATCATTTTTAGGTACACAACTACCTATTTCAATAGAGATATACCAATATTTTCTCAATATTCCACCTCTAGATACGAATGGTCATGCACGCCGTCTTGACTTTTTCCTAAAACCGGCTTAGAAAATTCCTGAAAATTAAAAAAAAATCGAAATGATGCAAGGCCTTCGCGTGGTGTCATTATATATGTCCTAGTATCCACCAAAAATAATAAACTTGGAATACGACAATTGGGTTGAAAAGGTGTTCACATAAATGAGCTATCTCCTCTGAAGATTCTTGGGTTTCGGGCCAAATGACGGATGTTATGGCCACATCCATGGGATAGTTTGTTGAAATGTGCCCATATTCTACACAAACATGCATAATGGAACAACGGACAATGTTGACGAAGAAAGTTTTATTTTTCATTGAATAAAAATACCATTTTCCATTTTCGGAGTGCTAAAAACGGGTTTTTTTGTGAAGCATCTACCAAAAATATGTTACATAAATGCACCAAATAAAATTATGAAGTTATTATACCACATTTAATGTTCAGATAACCAAATTAATACTCCCTCCGCTCCATAATGTAAGCCTTTCTAGCAAGCTAAACTAGCTTGCTAAAAAGTCTTACATTTTGGAACGGAGGTAGTACCTCTTAGTAGCTTTAAACACACCTCTTTTGAAAAAGACAAATTTCTGCCGATTCAGCTGAAACCGGGCGAAATTTGAACTACAGGTACCTTGTAGTTTGCTCATGATTTTTTGTAAAAATAATTTTTAGGTACACAACTACCTATTTCAATAGAGATATACCAATATTTTATCAATATTCCACCTCTAGATACGAACGGTCAGGCCCGCCGTCTTGACTTTTTCCTAAAACCGGCTTAGAAAATTCCAAAAAAATTCGAAAAAATTTGAAATGATGCAAGGCCTTCGCGTGGTGTCATTACATATGTCCTAGTATCCACCAAAAATAATAAACTTGGAATACGACAATTGGGTTGAAAAAGTGTTCACATAAATGAGCTATCTCCTCTGAAGATTCTTGGGTTTCGGGCCAAATGACGGTTGTTATGGCCACATCCATGGGATAGTTTGTTTAAATGTGCCCATATTCTACGCAAACATGGATAATGGAACAACGGACAATGTTGCCGAAGAAAGTTTTATTTTTCATTGAATAAAAATATCATTTTCCATTTTCGGAGTGCCAAAAATAGGTTTTTTTGTGAAGCATCTACCAAAAATATGTTGCAAAATTGGATAAAGTGAAATTATAAAGTTATTATACCATATTTTAGGTTCAGATAACAAAATTCCTACCTCTCAATAGATTTAAATACATCTCTTTTGAAAAAGACTAATTTCTGCCGATTCAGCTGGAATCGGGCCAAATTTGAACTATAGGTGCCACATAGTTTGCTCATGATTTTTTGTAAAAATAATTTTTAGATACACAAGTACCTATTTCTTCAGAGATTTGTTTTTTGATATTCAGCACCTATCTGGGAACGGCGATGTCCCCCGTTTTGACTCCAAAGCCGCAATTCATAATCCTCAAAAGTTTCGAGCAATATATGATCATGGGCATGATTGTACTTCAATTTTCAAAAAAATGGTTCCTAATTTCCTATAATTACTTTAAATAATTTTTACAATTTTTTTAATTTTGATTTCGGTCAATTTGAAAGTTAAAATCAAATTATAGATAACGAAAACAGAAAACAAACTAGAATTTTTTTTCATTTAAGCCAACTAGGAGCCGCTTTCCAGATCGAATTTTGGCCCATGTCCGACCGACTTGTCCCACTGTGGTCCAAGTCCACTGGCTTAGAGGCTCTTTTTGTTGGCGTAGTTTTGGCCCGTTTTCGTCTGCGGCCCATGATTGGGAAATGGACCATGCGAACGTATTATTAGAAAGGGACGTTTCGTATAGAGGACAACAACGATGTTGTGTCCTGGTGGCTGGCTGCTTCTTTCGGAAGTGGAGGTTGGGGTCGCGGGTTCGATCCCTCGCCCCATCCTTTTTACGCCATTTATCAGTTTGGTCCTGGGAGCTCGCGTGTCACCTGCCAACTCCAACTGTACGCGGGCCTTCTTGTCAGCATTATGGGTCCCACTCGGTGGGAGGTTCCTTTGGATGGGTCCAACGTCCTATGTGCTAACATGTCTAGTCAACCTGCAGAAAGAAGTGACACGTACGCAAAAATGACAACTAGACATGACACATAGGCGAAAATCGATGAAATGGCCATCTAGTAGACACGACACGTTAGCAGAATTGATGATGTGGTTGTCCAATAACATGCCACGACGATTTAAATTCGTCGTAATTTGCTAAAATATAAGGCTATTGACCGCATGCCCCCGGTTATGACGATTTCATTTTATGTGACTACGACATTCTTGACTCAAATCGTCGTTATTTTGTAAGGATTCGCCTCCTCCAACTGACTCATGACAATCTAGTTCAAAATCGTCATAAATTTATGACGAATTCGTACATCGTCGCTGCGAGAACGTCATGTATCAACATATTTCTTGTAGTGTTATTTAAAGCACTTTCATAATTCTTTCCTTGCTGTTCCATTTTTTTACTTTTATTACTTTTGAATACTTTATACGTTTAAATCTCTAATTTTCAGCAAGACGGGAAGACTGACAACCTTCTTGAAAATTGGGGACAAGAGAGGCTTTGTGTTTTATGTGCAGGTTTCACACTTGTTGACGTGCCAGAAAACAAGAAACCTTCTCCGAGACTTCGAATTCCTACTGGATTGATAATTCCTGGTTCATTCACCAGGGGCAAATTTCTGCTAGACTACATCATACCTTCCACTTGGGGTTACCCAATGAGCGTGTGATCACATATGCATCAAGTGGCTCACTGATACCTTTGATCCGAATTACCGAATGTAGTATGTAGAATTTTCCCTTGAGACCCAAGAATTTATCGAACTGAGAAGTAGGTGCTTGATGAGACCAATTGTTGAATCCACAGAAATCTTGCTAATTCCTGTTTTACTGGACCAATTTTTTTTTTGCAAAAGATGGTTTGTTATCAATGATTAAAAGTAGGCTGAGCTCCTCACCTTCAAAAAAATAGGTGGGAAAAGTTTAAAGGATGCTTGGTATAGAATTAATGATGCTCAAAACTTCTCCACTAAAAAGCAAGCCACCATAGTTCTTCTTAGTAATTTTTATGTGGGTGTCACCAATTGGTATAGGTATATCCACTTTAATGGGTCAAAACTTTTTAGGAGCACACACTTTGGAAGCTCTTACGACGTGCTTGTTTCATCTAACGGTAATCGAAACGGTAAGGGGATCAGGTTACAGAGTCATTGCATAATAGTTAGACTTTTCCCTTTTTTGTTTGGTTCCACTTGGTAACAGTAACGGGACATGGAAGGAGAAATCGTAACTGTAGCTTTTCTCATGCTATGCCGCTCCCTACAGGTGCTCCTCGGCCGACGCAGCTACTGCTTTGGCCCAGGGATGCGGTTCTCACCGCTCATGCCCGGGCGCCACCAGTTTGCCGCAGCCCATCCTCACCGCCACCTCCTTCAACGCCTCACTCTTTCGCGCCATCGGCGAGGTCAGCCAGCTCGCTCGCAAAGAAATTCCTCCCCTGTTCTTTCGTTTGTCATTTTGATCTCCATTGCGGCGGCAAAGATGTGATCTCTCTTTCTCCTAATCCACTGCACCACGCCGCATTGCGATTCCTTCCCCCGGCGAGATTTCCCCGCCGCTGATCTTCCGGCCAGCGGCAAGTTGCTCCTGGCTGGGAGGGGATCCAAGGTGACGAGCATAGGAACTGATTACCAGGTCAACCGCACCCGCTCGCACAACCGCAAGGCCGGCCTAGATGCGCAATTAATGCGAGTTGGTGTGCGGCAACTTCATGGCCCTGCCCTTCCCAGAGGCCTCCTTCGATGGCGTCTATTCCATCGAGGCCACCTGCCACGCGCTAGTCTGCAGGACGTCTAGGGCAAGGTGTTCCGCGTGCTCAATCCAGGTACTTCACGGACGACCCTGAGCACGTCGAGGCCATCCACGACATCAAGCGTGGTGACGCGCTCCCGGGCCTACGCCGACAGGACGAGATCGCAGCCATCGCCTTGGAGGTCGGCTTCAACGTTGTCAAGGAGCTGGACCTAGCGCTGCCGCTGGCGCAGCCCTGGTGGACGCGGCTCAAGATGGGCTGCATCTCCTACTGGCGCAACTCGCTGGTCATCCGGGAGCTCACCCTGCTGCGTGTGGCGCCCAAGGGCATCTCCGAGGTGCACGAGATGCTATACGAGACGACGCAACACCTCACCCACGGCTGCGAGACATGATAAGCTCCCCAGGGGTAGAGACGAGAGAGATAGAGGCAGAGGTATTCTTCCATCCATCTCGTAGTCGTTCGGTAACGCGACTTGTTATTGGAGGGGGGAGGGTTGTGGGCGGAATCAGACTAAAACTAGGTTGTAATCCATTTACACCGTATGCGATTACTGGCTGGCCCAACCAAACATATGGAAGGGAATCAGGTTACAATGTAATCAGATAACGGGAGAATATGGCCGAACTAAACACGTCGTTAATGTTATTGAACGCTTGATTGGAAATCCTCCTATTGATGAAATTAAAATTGATATCACTATGGAACATGTGCTAAATAGGTTGGATTCTATTGAGGACAATATAATTAATATTCATAAACAAAATGAGCTAGACAAGAAATTAATTGAGCATGTGGACAAACTAGATGGTGCTATAAAGAGCATTTCCAAAAGGGTGTAAATTATTCAAACTACAGAAGTTAATGAAAATCATCCATCGAGAATAGACAAAATTGAAGAGGTTATAGAAACTTTGGTTTCTACCTTGTCCTCTCTTGAAACTAAAAAGGATGAAGCTACAGTGGGAAAAAAGCCTAAATTCTTGAATGTCCCTAAGAATCCCCAACCAAAAATTAATTTACCTACTAAAGAAGTGGGAGTTTCTAAAACTGTCATGGTGTTGTCACGGCAAGTGTCCTCGTGCGAAAACTAGATTGTGAGGCCATAACTTGTAAGCGAAGTATCAAAAGGGTTATGGTGGGAACGAGAAAAGAGAGTTTACCCAGGTTTGGCCCATCTATGGAGGGTAAAACCTAGACCTGCTTCTTTACTATTGATGATTCGAGGTCTATAATGCAAGAGCGATTTTGGCTTCCGATGTCTCGAGAACTGTTGCTATCAGCTATAACTTGATTCTACGTTCCAGGAACTCACTTTATATAGCAGATGAGTTCCTGGGTTTATAGACGAATACGGGTTACGCACGTAGTCGGAGTCCTAAAATAACCCGGCTAGACGAGCCTTTGCCGATTCATACGGGAGGCCGGGTCCGCTCCGTCCGGTTCTGGAATTTTTCGTCAGGCACAAAACTCCGTTGAGTCTGGCCTTGTTCTGGAACCTTCACCTGGCCCAATGGCCGGATCATTGAATCTTCTAATCTTCTGAACCGGAGCCTTGGCCTCTCCTGATATCCCGTGGTAGGCTTGTTTTCCTTCATCAGCCGGATCTAGGGTAAACCGGCCTGCATTCTGTAAACCGGCTTTCACCTAAGCTGGTTTAGGAACATGCTGGCTGGGGGAACCCCTTAGTCATTCCCCCAATATTATCCCCCAGGTTAATATGAACACCAAACCTTGGTTTGCTAGTTCATGTTAAGCTCTTTAAAGAAAACATAAACTTGCATAATCTAGAAAATAATCCAGATCTTGTTTGTTCACCTTAGAATAGTAAACCGGCAATTTCTTCAATCAACTCTTGATCTTAATCTGTTGGAGATTTATCTCCCTTTTTCTTTGCTCTTTACTTGCATGTTTAAACTGATTTGGTCTATCCAGGCAGTTATGTTTGGGAGTCTATCTCTAGGATTCAAGGACATGAATTTTTCCTGGCTTATCCCGTGATTTTCTCCACGCATTTAATAATGCGAATCTGGTATATTTAATCTCCATATTTCATTCGTTTGACCTAGGTCCACTCTGGAAACATGATGTTCTCCAGGGTCTTTTTTTTAAAGCCACGGTAATTTCTGGCGGTTTGCCCTTCGCTTGTCAATAGTGGGAAGGGGTGGCCCTAATTCATTCCTTATCGCCCCTCACACTTCGTCTTCCTCCTCCAGCGCCGCCCGGGAGCTCACTCGAAGCTCAAGCTCCGCCGCCGTCAGAAATTCACCTCCGTCACCGGAGCTTCGTCGCTGCTGAGGAGGAGACCCGGAAGAAGAAGAAGGTCGTTGATCCTGCCGATTCGTCTGCCAAGAAAAATAAAGAAATGATAGTGGATTTCTGCAAATCCGATATTTCGCACGCCCGGCTCCTGGAGATGCAGATATCCGGCTTGCTGCCAGATAACATATCCTAGTGCGCGCACAAAGACGAGATCCGACATACTCCTGGGCCGGATGAGGTAATTTTCTTTGTTGACCACGTGACCCGTGGTTTCTGTCCACCCGGGTCTCATTTCTTTCGCAGCATCCTTGCACATTACGTTTTACGCCCGCAAGACATTACTCCAAACTCTGTTCTCAATGTCAGTACATTCGTAATTCATTGTGAGGATTATCTTCAGATCAAGCCAAACCTACATTTATTTACAGAATATTTCTAATGTAACAAACATTCTGAAACCACTGGTGGTCCCTTGCTGTGTTGCGGTGGGCGTCTCCTTTCACAGGGATGGGCCGGTTCAGCAGGCACCCTATTTCGACCCCTCTACTCAAGTTACTGGTTCTGTCGCGTATGTTTGATACGTCATAAACGTATCCTTAATTTCTGATGTTCCATGTTGTTTTTCACATGTTTTCCTTACACTTTATGTCATTTTTATCGATTTCCCGGCACTAACCTATTGGGAAGATGCCATAGAGCCAGGTCCTGTTTTTTGCTGTTTTTAGTTTCAGAAAAGTTGTTCTGGAAATATTGTCGGAATTGGACGATTCGAAAGCCAGAAGTCTTATAAGTCCCGGAAGCATCTAGAAGTCCCGAAGAGCCCCGGAGGGGGGCCACAAGGTGGCCACACCATAGGGTGGCGCCACCACCCCCTAGCCGCGCCACCAGGTGGTGTGGTCCCCTAGCCACCCCCCAGCATCGCCCTTTCGCCTATATATAGTCCCCGGGGCATAAACCCTAAAACAATCGACCTTTTCCACAAAATACATTCGTAGCTCCGCGGCCACCGCCGACAAGTTTCGGGGGACATATCTCTGTTCTGGCACCCTGTCGGTACGGGGAAGTGCCCCCCGGAAGCCATCTCCATCGACTCCACCGCCATCTCCATCGCCGTTGCTATCTCCTATCATGAGGAGGGAGTAGTTCTCCGCCGAGGCCGAGGGCTCTACCGGTAGCTATGTGCTTCATCTCTCTCTCCCATGGTGTGATCTATACGTGATCATGAGCTTTGTAGTCTCTTTGAATTCGTAGATGTTACTCTTCATCTTTTTCTACTCAAGTGCTTTATTAATATGAACTTTAGAGTCACCTTGTCCTGCGGTGTGAAGGTAACAGTGTGCACATCGTGTGTGTCTCCTCTATGAATTGTGGTGTTTGTCTAGTACCTTCTAGGGTGCTCATACTGACAACATGGGGTTAACTAGACACGGGAATGCTTACTTTAAGTAATGCTTTTTGCAGCCCTACGCAATGATTAGTGTTCGTTATTTGTTATGAGATCTCCATAAACTCTTTGATCACGGTGTAAAGGTGAAAGTGTGTGGACCATGTGGTTTAGCATTATATTTATATTTTGTGTTGGATAACCCTATGAAATTATGGTGTTTGCGTGAAACCATCTAGGTCCCATGGTGATAGCATGGGGTTACTTGGTTAGGAAACTGCTTACTCTAAAGAGTTCTGTTAAAGCCGTACGCATGGTTTGGTGTTGTTATTCGACTGGAGAGTGGTTAAGAGTAGCATAGTGAAGAGAAGATATCTAGTTATTCAATTATGTGATCATTGTTGAGAGTGTCCTCTAGTGAAAGTAGGATCCCTAGGCCTTATTTCCAAGCATTGAAACACCGTTTTCCGCATGTTCTGCTACAAGTTTGCTTGGTGCCATTTTTATTTCAGATTGCTATTATCACTTATTTACATCCATATTACTTGCATTTTACTCTCTCTTTGCTAAACTAGTGCACATATATATCTGACAAGTATATTGGGTGTGTTGGGGACACAAGAGACTTCTTGTATCTTGATTGCAGGGTTGCTTGAGAAGGATATCTTTGACCTCTACCTCCCTGAGTTCGATAAACCTTGGGTGATCCACTTAAGGAAAACTTGCTGCTGTTCTACAAACCTCTGCACTTGGAGGCCCAACACTGTCTACAAGAATAGAAGCGTGCGTAGACATCAAGCTCTTTTCTGGCGCCGTTGCCGGGGAGGTAAGGTAAAAGGTACTCACATCCTTGGGTGTGAGTGCTTGGAGTTATTTCCTTTAGATTCTGCAATTTTATTTTTTTTGTTTCTTGTTTTCACTAGTTAGGCTTATTTTTACTCGCTTCTTGTTTTTATTTTTTACTAGTAGTCTTAATGGAAAACAACACAAAAATGAGAGAGATTTATAATATTTATCTTGAGTTAGGACATGAAGTGTTTAAAGAGAAAATTAAAAAACCTATGGAGCTTTATTTGCATGCTAATAGCAATGTTATTAGTATGAATTCTTTGAACACCATTATTGCTAATGCTATAGAAAAGTCTAAGCTTGGGGAAGCTAGTTTATATGAAAAATTATCTTTTTAGTTCCCCAAGCACGGAGGAGAAAATTTGCTTTGATGATGAGCCTATGCCTATTGCATATAGTAGTGATCATGATTGGGAAAAGCACACTACTTTTGATATTGAAAATGATGATATAGAAAGCTCTAAACTTGTGGATGATGTGTTTGCAAATCCTTTTGCTACTGATGATTATATGCTTGATACATCTCCTCCTAGTAAAAATGATGATATGTTTACAAATGAACACATTTTGGAGGATAACTATTCTATTGCTTATGATGATATTATTCTTCCTATATCTGATGATTACAATGATGAATATGATATTTTCAGTCCACCTACTATTGAGGAGAAAATTTATTTTGATGATACTATGCTTCCTATATTTTATGATTATGGTGATGAGAATAAGAATGATAGCTATTTTGTTGAATTTGCTCCCACTACGATTAAAAAGAATGACTATGCTTATGTGGAGAGTATTAATTTTTTTATGCATGTGGCTCGTGATAAGAATGTTTTATGTGATAGCTATAATGTTAATTTTATTCATGATTATACTGAAGATTATTATGAGAGAGGGAAACATGGTTTTATGCATCTCAACAATATTAAGTTCCCCCTCTTTATGTTGAAATTCTTGAAGTTGCACTTATTTTGTCTTCCTATGCTAGTCACTTTGTGCTTCGTTGACTTGTTTTTCTACAAGATTATCTTTCATAGAAAGTGCGTTAGACTTAAATATGTTTTATATTTTTCTTCTTGATGATCTCTTATTTTTCTTCAACTCTTATTCTTATGTGAGCATCTTTTAAAAATCATTGTGGCTAGCTGAAAGGCATTACAAGAAAAGCGCTTCCGGGAGACAACCAGTTTTATTTCTCCGTTTTCAACCCGTTTTCCGTCGTTTTCTTTTGTTTTATTTGCACCTGGGTGTTGTCTATTTCGTTAGAAACCCCTCTGTATCTTTTCTTTTTTGTCTTTATTGAGCCAAGTAAAGACTCTAGTGGAAAGTTGAGGCTATATTTCGGATTTCTGCGCAGGAAACAGATTTCTGCTGTCCACTGTTTATTCCGTATAAAATCACAGAAAAATCAAAATGGCCTGAGTTTTTTTGTGCATAATACTGGGTTATGTACGCAACGTTTCTTAGTTGACCACTGTTTGATTTGAGCAACAGAAGATTTTCAAAAAAAATCATCTTTATATGATGTTCTGTTTTGACAGATTTCTGCCAATAATTGCATTTGCCTCTTAATCTCTTTCTTTTGGTGTTCTTTTGAGAAAAAGGGTTTTAAAATAAGTTGTGATAGTAGCTAATATGTTTACTAGTGTTAGGATTGTGTTTAAACTGAACCATGTGAATTTATTATTCCGATTGCACTAACGTTGCTAATGAAGATTGTGAGAAGTTTGGTGTGAAGGAAGTTTTCAAGGGTCAAGAGAAGAGGATGATATGACGTGATCAAGAAGAGTGAAGTGCCTAATCTAGGGGATGCCCCGGTGGTACATCCCAGAAAATTCCAAGAAGACTCAAGCGTATAAGCTTTGGGATGCCCAAGACATCCCCTTCTTCATCGACAAATTATCAGGTCACTTCTAGTGAAACTATCTTTTTATTCAGTCACATCTAATGTGCTTTAATTGGAGCGTCTTTTAATTTTGTTTTCAGTTTGTTTGGTTTTCTTTTCTGTAATAAATGGTTGGATCTTATCATACTTGTGTGGGAGAGAGACACGCTCCGTTTTCATTGCTTAGAACACTCTAGTTTTCATTCTTATTGCTCCGTGAGTGTTCACTTTTTTCTAGTACTGCGTTTAGCCTTTGTTTTCATGCATCTCTTATTCAGGCCTGTTAGTTTTAGTAGTGTTATGTGAGTAATCTCATGTTTTCTTGCTTTATCATGTAGAGTATTTTTTTTAAAACATATCTTGTATGGTGCTTGTTGGGAAAAGAAACTGCTGCTAGAAGTAGAATAAATAACAGTGCAAGTATAAGCTCGTATAGACTATTGCTAGAACTTTTTCATGCCATGCTAAATGTTATTTTAGTTCTAAAGCCTTGTGATGTTGAGTAGCATGAATAGCCTCAAATATCTGAGAGTATTTAATACGTCATTGAAAGATTCATGAGTTGTTCTTGTCATAAGGAAGCATAAATTTTTGGTATTATCTTTCGAATGTTTTACTTGGTTGACTTGGCGCATGCTCACACCATGTTTATGACTAGGAACCAGTCACGAATAGCCTCCATGACCACTTAGTTTTTGAACTATGATATCGCTTGTGCTTTAATTAATGGTTTATGTCGCTATGCATGATTATGGCTCTTATGCTCTCTCTATTTGTCGCTCCCAGTCTTTTGCTAGCCTCCACCTATACTGAGTATGAGCTCTACTCGTGCGTCCAACTCCCTTAAACCAAAGTTTTTTTTCCATTGAGTCCACCATACCTACCTACATGTGGTATTTAACTGCCACTCCAAGTAAATTCCTCATGTGTTACCTTTAAAACTTTCAAAATTACTCCTGCTTTATGTTCCTGTTTTTGCTCATGAGGACATCAATAGAGAATTTTTATCTCACTTGTTGATTGGATTTCACACCCTGGGCTAGTGGCTTCATCTGCTTATCGAAATTATAGAAGAGCTGGCAGTGGGGTGCCTAGCCCCAAATTAATACACACAAAATCTCTTCACTATTTTTGCCCCTGATTTATCAGTCAAAGCATAATTGTGTAAACAAAAGAGAAAGAGGGATGACCTTCTACGCAGATGCGTCCTTCACATGGGAGCCGCTCTTGTGAATCCAGTTGGCTTCTGACATACTGTATTTTCTGTTTACCATTCGTTGACATTAGCATACATCTCCCAAAATATAGACACTCCTCCACGGTATGTCATTGTTGGCAGGCACCCGAGGATTCGGTTAGCCATGGTTTGTGAAAGATGGATGGGATGAGTGTCAAACTTTTAATACCTCTGTTTAAAAAAAGCTCTAGCACATGAGTGATACCTGCTTCCCTCCGCGAAGGGCCTTTATTTTACTTTTATGTTGAGTCTCCATCTTCTAACTTTATGCACAGTTGAGAAAGCATTTTTGCCATTCTTAGTTCTATGTGCATTGTCCCATAAAAATCAATAATTACTTCATGATGTGATATTATTTGTTCTTAAATTATTTGCTCTAGTATTCCTCGTGAACTTTGAAGGTGTCCTGGCATTTATGTTTTGCCCCACTCTTAAGGACTAGCAAAATATCACCTTTTCATGCTTTCTCTATACCTGAAACAAATGTTTATGTTTATTTGCATTATTATTTGTGATCCTTTATTTGAGATACTCTTCATGATGAAAAGTGATTGCTACATGTTTGTGTTTTAAGTTCTATGATCTCAACTTGCATATGCCTTTACATTTCTATGATCAAGTTTATGTTAGTAGCATGTCACCTTAGAAATTATTGTTTTATCGTTTACCTACTCGAGGACGAGTAGGAATTAAGCTTGGTGATGCTTGATACGTCATAAACGTATCCTTAATTTCTGATGTTCCATGTTGTTTTTATGTTGTTTCCCACATGTTTTTCTTACACTTTATGTCATTTTTATCGATTTCCCGGGACTAACCTATTGACAAGATGCCACAGAGCCAGTTCCTGTTTTCTGTTGTTTTTAGTTTCATAAAAGTTGTTCTGGAAATATTCTTGGAATTGGACGATTCGAAAGCCAGAAGTCTTAGAAGTCCCGGAAGCATCCAAAAGTCCCGAAGATCCCTGGAGGGGGGCCACATGATGGCCACGCCATAGGGTGGCGCCACCACCCCTGGCCGCGCCACCAGGTGGTGTGGGCCCCCTGGGCACCCCTCGGCATCGCCCTTTCTCCTATATATACTCCCCGAGGCATAAACCCTAAAACAATCGACCTTTTCCACAAAATACATCTGTATCTCCCCCGCCGCCGACAAGTTTCGGGGGACATATCTCTATTCTAGCACCCTGCCGGGACAGGGAAGTGCCCCCGAAAGTCATCTCCATAGACTCAGCCGCCATCTCAATTGCCGTTGCTATCTCCTATGATAAGGAGGGAGTAGTTCTCCCCCGAGGCTGAGGGCTCTACCGGTAGCTATGTGGTTCATCTCTCTCTCCCATGGTGTGATCTATATGTGATCATGAGCTTTGTAATCTATTTGAATTTGTAGATGTTACTCTTCATCTTTTGCTACTCAAGTGCTTTATTAAAATGAACTTTGGAGTCACCTTGTCCCGCGGTGTGAAGGTGACCGTGTGCACATCGTGTGTGTCTCCTCTATGAATTTTGGTGTTTCTCTAGTACCTTCTAGGGCGCTCATAGTTACAGCGTGGGGTTAAGTAGACATGAGAATGCTTACTTTAAGGAATGCTTTTTGCAGCACGGCGCAATGTTTAGTATTCGTCATTTGTTATGAGATCTCCGTAAACGCTTTGATCACGGTGTAAAGGTGACAGTGTGTGCACCGTGTGGTTTAGCATTATATTTATATTTTGTGTTGGATAACCCTATGAAATTGTGGTGTTTGCGTGGAACCATCTGGTTCCCATGGTGATAGCATGGGGGTTACTTGGTTGGGAAAGTGCTTACTCCGAGGAGTGCTGTTAAAGCCCTACGCATGGATTGGTGTTGTTATTCGACCGGAGAGTTGTTAAGAGTAGCATAGTGAAGAGAATATATCTAGTTATTCAATTATGTGATCATTGTTGAGAGTGTCCTCTAGTGAAAGTAGGATCCCTAGGCCTTATTTCCAAACATTGAAACACCATTTTCCGATTGTGCTGCTACATGTTTTGCTTGATGCCATTTTTATTGCAGATTGCTATTATCACTTATTATGATCCATATTACTTGAATTTTACTCTCTCTTTGCCGAACTAGTGCACCTATGTACCTGACAAGTATATTGGGTGTGTTGGGAACACAAGAGACTTCTTGTATCTTGATTGCAGGGTTGCTTGAGAGGGATATCTTTGACCTCTACCTCCCTGATTCCGATAAACCTTGGGTGATCCACTTAAGGGAAACTTGTTGCTGTTCTACAAACCTCTGCACTTGAAGGCACAACACTGTCTACAAGAATAGAAGCGTGCGTAGACATCAATGTTGAAAAGGAAATGCCAACAACAAAGAAGAGGGACCGAAAAGCAGTAGCAAAGGTGCCTCAATCTCGATTCTCGAAATCACCTTTGAATCCATCCTCATCTCTGAAGGACACGCAAGATAGCGAGGAGCCTAGCAAGAGGAGATGGACCCGGAGTTCCGGATCAAGTGACTTAGATGCAGGTTTGCCTTATAAACCTTCCCCTCGCCGGGTTATAAGGACTGTAGATTCCCCTATAGAAGCTCATCCTTTTGCGGGAAGGATCCGGCTTGAGTTAAGACGTTCATATCACACAAATTCTCCAAATTATGGGTCTTCTCACTATAGTGTTGAAAGTGATTTGTCTATTAACTCCAGGTAAGCCAGATTCCCTTTGCCAAATCATCATGAACCTGTATTTTATACCATTTGTTATATAAACTTGTATTCTCCTTTTGTAGTGCCCAAGTTGTGACCAAGGTTACCCCAATTTCAATTGCTAACCCCAGAAAAACTTACAGAATGAAACTATCGATGAAGAGATGGATGAATCGGCGGCTTCAATGCCGGTTAAAAGTGAAACTAAAGGCTTTGTGCCTGATGTGAATATGAGGGAGGACCCGTCAGTTTTCCCGTTGGTTCCTCATGTTGTTGAGCAAAATAAAGAGGTTGAGATTATTGTTTCCCAGTATGTTGAGTGCTTCGGTACTTGAAAGGATCTGTCCAAGGTCCTTGATGATGTTAAACCGGCATCTGGCGCCAAAACTCCAACTCCTGGTTTGGGCTCTCTTGAGGGCCAGGATTTTGAATCTATGATCCAGGAGTTCTCCTAGAACCGGCTCCGAGAGGATGGCATAATAGCCATGTTGAAGAAAAGATACGAGCAAAACTTGTCTTCAAATATGCACATAACCTATAGCCCCCAATCTCTTAGTTTATACTTTAGGAAAAACTTGGAGATTTATTCCTTTGATAACAATCTGAAACTGTAGCCCCCCAAGTGCCGGTTTATAAGTTAACTATAGACCGGGACTTAGTTCTTATCCTCGTATATCTGTGTAGAAACTTCTAGTCATCTAGCCCCCAAGTGCCGGGTTGCATGACTGGAGCCACTCAGGACTTCAAATTCCCTCATGCAAACTCATAAACTGAAATTGTGTAGCCCCCTCCAGCGTTGGGTTATCTCTGCCCACGGTAACCTGGGAGTTTCACCTAGCCATAAACTGATTCTGATTTGAAAACTTGTAATTTCTATAATGGAATATATTTGGTTATGTTTATCTTTGCAGGTTCTGGAAACCGGTTCTCAGAGAGAGATTTCCAATTTCACGAAACTTCTTGCCTAGGAGGCCAGGAAAAAACAGGCAGAATTGGAAGAGAAAGTTATGTCTGCTGCTGAGAATTATTCCAAGGCGCAACATGATTTTGAGAAGAGGGAGAGGCTGCTCATTGCTAGGGCAGAAAAAGGAGAGGAAAAATGGAAGGAGTTCAAGCCGGGTTTAACAACTTGAACAAATTGTTCGGTGATATCACCAGCAGTGTTTTTGGTAAGCCGGATTTCTTCCAGTTCACCCTTGAACTCTCTTTTGTACCTTGTGTTTCGCATGTTTCTTCTATGTTTTACAGGGAGAATGCACTCCAATAACCTGTAGGTTCCAGACTTGAAACTGAATGCAATATTCACCCTAATTCAGCAACTGTATGTTGGAGGATAGGAATGCATTAAGGCTATGAGGAATTGGTAAAATGTTCCCCAAAAGCTGCATGATTTCCTGGTTGAGTTCTCCAGTGTGCCCCAATGGATTGAAGAGCAAAAACTTTCAACCTGCCGCCGTGGAGCCATCGAAGTCATGTCCCTGGCTATAGAGCTTATCATCTGGAACTGAAAAATGGATCTGCTCATTGGGGGTTTCCCTCAATACAAATTTGCTAGTAGCAAATTTGAGAAGAAAGAGTTTGCCAAGATTGAAAAGGAGTGCCGGTTCCAAGCTTGCACGATTGCTGAAAAGATGAAGTTGAAGGAACTGTTTGCCGGTTTCTATCCTTCAGGGGAGCGTAAACCGGCTTTCAATCCCCATAACGTGACTGTGGTTCGTCAAGTTCCACAAAAAAGTTGCCTTTCAGTTCAATCTAAAGCTTCCTCTTCTACTACTCCTCAGAGCACCACTCCATCAGTTTTAGATCCTCCACTCCCTTTGTATGAGGCGGTTGATATATCTGATGCATTGGTTCTGCTAGAGTGGAAGTATATCTCAGACCCGGCTGAAAATGACTTGGCTGGGGAAGGAGGACTTGGCAACACTGGCAAGGACGATGAAGCTGCCAAGACCCGGGAAGTTGAAGATCTGGCAGCTGCTTGGAATGCCGATTTAGAGACTTCTGATCCTACACATCAGAAGAGAAAGTTTGTTGCCTAAACAAAAAAATCCAGTTAGTGATAATAAATTCAGCCCCATGGGCTTGTAATAGGCTAGTTAAACTGGTTGTTTTCCAGTCCTATTTTATTTTGATGGTGCGAGTGTGCACTTGGTGCTACACTTTTGTATGTAATAAGTTGGAATTTTTGCAAGTTCTGCAGATTTTCCAGGTTACATGTTTAGCAAACATTTGCTAGTTGTCAAAGTAGTACCTACTTGTATATTCTTCACTCCTTACTTGTATATTCCAGTCATGGTGTGTACTTACTTGTATATTCTTCAAGTATATTCTAATGCGATCACCATATATACTTATATATTCTAATAAAATGGTCTACAATAAAAAAAGCATGATGGTGTATGCATAGTACTTATGGGAAAGAGTACTTACTTGTATATTCTAATAAAATGGAATATAACAAACCAAATCCTAAAAAGAAAACAAGAAATAGAAAAAAAATCTAATTCGGCAGAGAAATGGCCAGAATGCTGCCGCGACAGTGGGGGTATTCATCCCGGTTCTTGTTACGAACCGGGACGAACGGTCCTGGCTAGGGATCAGCCCGCATTCGTCACGTGGACGACCCATTCATCCCGGTTTTTAACATAATCAGGACAAATGGAGAGGGGGGGGGGGGGGGGGGGGAGCATTTGTCTCGGCTACCCTATCCCGGTTGGGGAACCGGGACAAATGGCTTAAAAACCGGGACGAATGAGGGGTTTCTACTACTATGACATGGACCCAAATGTGGCTTCTGAAACCAATGAACGCAGCCATCAAAAGCTTGACAGGTATGAATCCCAAACCCTGAAATTCAAAGTAATACGCGTGCATTCCATTAATTCTAGCACTAAATATCCTCTAATAATTTGTAAAATCAAGATGACTCAGGTAGACGTACTCTTAGGTGCGCTGACGACTGGACTGCATGCCCCCCTGCACATGGATCGTTCATGTAGTATTTGATCTGCAAGAAGAAGCCAGAATATCGATCCTCCGGAGCGCTGTCGTCTTGTATACCGTAGGTACCTTTGCAATCCGGTTCGAATTCAGCTCCCTTGTATGCAGGTCGGAACGACTTGTTGATGGTGTTTTTTAGTCGGATATCCTACCCTGTGAACAATCGGATTCTTAGTGCGTTTTACTATAAAATAAATCCATTGCTTTGCTGGATAGCCACGAGAACGGAGAACAGAGCAATCCAAAGACTTTGTCCTTTGAAGCTAGCAGAGAAAAGCTACCAACGTACGTACGTGGGGATCGATCGCACACGATGATGGCTCCCTGTAAGACGAGAAAGCGCGACCACCCGGAGGCTTTCGACTTCGAGGCCGTCGACTTCGGCGACGGCGCTGGCAGCTAGTCTTTGGTCGCAGCCAATTCGACCCTGCAGGCACCTGGAACGGAACCCCGAGCTGGAGCTACGGCTGTGTCCGACCACGAGGTGGTCTTTTACAGCGACGACGATTCGGAAGACGACGAGGACGAGGATGACATGCTGCCGGAGGAAGGTCCGGAGGTGGTCGACCCTCCGCCACCGGCGACGGGATGCAGTTGGGACTACCTGGCTGGACTTGCGATGGACGTGCGCACGGACGAGGATGAGTACGTGGACATTGAAGGGACGTCCGATACGGAGGAGTACGACTTCGACGGTGAGGTCGTTGACTGACCTCTTGCTTAATCTAACTTGTGACTTATCAGGTTTCACAATGCAGCGTCTCGTAGTGGTATTTTATTTGTACTAAAATTGAATCAGAGACGAGAACTTGAAAACAATGTGACAGTTCGTTAGTTGCTATTTAGTTTTCTACAAACGGGAGTTCTCATTACGCCCTGGTTAATGTTTGTTCATATCTCTATTTGTTACTCCCTCCGATCCGATTTAAGTGTCGAAAAATGCTTAAGTACCTATTTAAACTGGCGATACTTTTTTCGGTTCAAAGGGAGTATAAGAGATGTTTCATGCTTATGCATAGGAGTTGTAGTATTATACTAGTCTGGATCCTATTTTCTTATGTATTTATTTATTTGGAAAAACTCAATACAAAGATTCGTAAAATATCCATGTGAATGATACCATTGTCATCCCTCTCTATATTAATTGTGTGCCGTATTAGCTTTTGGCCACTATATTATTCCTCAGTAGTTTCTATATCCTTCCAATTTCTATATATATCTTAACGAAAAATTGTCTTTTCACCATGTTCCATAGTTGACAAGGGCGCAGGGAGCCACGTGCGTTTCGGCTACAAGGGCTTGAGGAGCTAGCCAGGCTCGCGGCCCATGTTGCACGAGCATGGTGCTGGTACCAAGGTACTTCCTCTTCCTCTGATCCATAAAAAGTGTCGCTCACTTAGTATAAAGTTTGTACTAACTTACTATAAAATAAGCGACACTTTTATGCATCGGAGGGAGTAGCTATTTGAAAAATGTTTGCCACAGGGTGGGCCGACCTATGTGAGGTAAAATTTTCATGTTAAGTTTTTTACTACATTTCTTTCTTTTATTTTTTTGTATTTTTATTTTTCCGTTACATTATTATACTAATTTTTATTCTTGGCTTTAAATACGTGAGAATTAGTTTGGAAACAAATGAAAATATTATTTGATGTCCATGAAAATTTCTTTGATGAATATGAACTGTTTTATGTATATGATCACTAAATTAGAAATTGGTTAGAAATATTTTTATATGTATATGAACTTTTAAATTATAAATGCATGAACTGAACAATTCCTATAAACAATATGAGAATAGATAATAAAGCATATCATTTTTCTTAAGATTTTTTTTGTATATTTCTATAGAAAATATTTTTCTATATTAAAATTTGAGAATAAAAATAAATATGATATCTATCTATATAGGTAAAAAGAACAGAAAACTAATCTAAGTTTAACGGCCGCAATAAATGCTTCGGTTGACACAAAGGCCCTATTTGAGGGTTACCAGTAGGCCATACACGACATATCCTCCATTTCATGGGTGTGAACATGCTAGGACCTAGCCAGTTTCACCCAGATTCATAGAACTTCTTCACCGCTTATCTTCCACTTCGCGCAAGTTTAGAACCTGGAAGAAATGTTCAAACAATTATGGACGTACCCATAAAACAAGCGTTAGGTCAGGTCAGGCTCATCCCCTGGTCCCTCGACTTCTTATTTTCGTATTTCTTTTAAATACGTGAACTTTTTTTAAATATATGAACATATTATTTGATGTACATAAACATATCCTTTGATGAATTGAACTACTTTTATGTATATGAAGACTAAATTAGAAATTGATTAAAAATATTTTCTATGTTTATGAACCGAACGATTCCTATAAACTGTATGGAAAGAAATAAGAAGACATGACATTTTTCTTAAGAAAAACATATTTTAGTATATTTTCACAAAAAATATTTTATATATTAAATTTTTGAAAATAAATTTAAAAATATGACACTATATAAGAAAAAAAGAAGAAAAACTATACCCAACTTAAGGGGCTGCAATAAATGCTTCCGTTGGCACAAAGGACCTATTTGACGCTTGCCGGTACACGACATATCCTCCATTTCGTGTGAACATGTTATGGTCTGGCCTGTTTCACACAGATACATGCAACGCCTACGCCACTTATCTTCCACTTTGCACCAGATTCGAGCTTGGAAGAAGCATTCAAAGAATTATGGATGTACACGTAAAATAGGCGAATTAGGTTAGGTTATTCTCATCCCCGGGAATTCTTATTTTTCTTATTTGTTTTAAATAATTGAATTTTTTTAAATACATGAACATATTATTTGATGTGCATAAACACGTTCTTTGATGAGTATGAACTGTTTCTATGTTATGAAGGCTAATTTAGAAATTGGTTAATACCTTTTTTTTCATGTATGTGAACTTTAATTAATTTATAAATGCATGAATATTTTTTCCAATACTTGCGGACAATGGCTACTTGGACACAAATTTAGAAAAAAAGATATTTTTTCTTGAGCTAAAGATACTTTCCCTAAAATATTTTTCTGTATTACAAATTTGGAAAATGAATGAAAAATCTGATCTTTATATAAGGATAAAAAAACAGCACTAACTACCTGAATGGGCCGCAGTAAATGCTAACCATAATACTACTAGATCTTCTGGCGTCGAAGGCGTAATGTTAGACGCTTGGGCAGACAGCACGCGGTTCGCCACAGATCCTGCTCGGCCCCCTTATCGGCGGTCTATGGCCTGCTTCGCACGGGCTCAGAGAGCCACGCGACATATCTTCCAGATCGGAGCCTTTTTTTTTTGGAAAAGGGAAACCCAGCTTCTGCATCAGTTTGATGCACACGGTTTTTATTACCACCTAAGAACTCACACACAAACGAGTCACAACCGCTCAGCAGCTCGATCAAAGCCTAAAGAACTATAGAAGTCGAGACCCCCTCAAAAAGAGCCTCTGAACGACCGCCATCAGCCGAGTGCATGCACCATCCAAACGAGCATGCTGGTCCTCTGCAAGAAGATGAGACCAGAGGTGCATCCGGATCGGAGCCTGGAAGAAGCTTTCCAAGCCATTATGAAGCGTACCCGTAAAATGGGCGAATTTGTTGAGGTCAGACTCATTCCCCTGGAAATTCCACAAGCCAGACAACGGAGCGCAGCTGTTTTCTACGACTATCCTGTATGTCTACATACATGTGCACAGACAATATCAAGATTGGTGTACCCGCAGAAGAAAAAATATCAAGATTGGTGGACTCCCTCGCGTACGGGTGATGTTTCCGGCCGAACCAGATGGCGACCTTCATACATGGCTCCAAGCTTGGATGCGTGCGTGGGATTTTCGGGGGATGGGTCAAGCACGCCGGCAGGCCGGGGACGTGTACGTACCCGTCCAGTAGCGGTGGAAAATGGGAGCCGGTCAGTGGAAGTTGCGAACGTGTGCCGTGCGCAAGAGGTAGCCCGCGTGTATAAATAGGGGCTCAATGTTTCCTTCATCTCATGCAAAAGGCAGTGCACACATACTACGTAGCAGCAGGCACAGAGTCTAATCCGATCTTAGCTGGTTGGTTGCACGCGGATAAGTGGAGATGGCAAAGCATGGTGCTGCCGCCTACGTGTTTGCAGCGGCGTTGGCCCTTGCTGTGCTCGCAGCCGTTCCGGCAGGTAATTCTTCTCATCTCTTTCTAGTGTCTCCCTACAATGCATGCTTGCAATCAAACTGCATTACTTTGGAATCTATATTTATTTTTTATATTGGTTTAGGCCATATGAAAATGATATTGCTGAATCAACACAAACGACGTCTGTGTTAATCAAATGTTAATGTTCACCAATTAATCCATTATTATCCATGGATCAACTACAGCGGTTCAGTCCATCGGCGTGGCCTACGGCGTGATCGGCAACGACCTTCCCTCGGCGACCGACGTGGTGCAGCTCTACAAGTCCAACGGCATCACCGGCATGCGCATCTACTTCCCGGACAGCAACGCCCTCAAAGCGCTAAGCGGCAGCGGCATCAACCTTATCATCGACACCGGCAATGACCAGCTCAGAAACCTGGCCGGCAGTGCCTCCAACGCGGCCGCCTGGGTCAAGGCCAACATTCAGGCCTACCAGGGGCTGACCATCAAATACATCACCGTCGGCAACGAGGTGGCCGGCGGCGACACGCAGCTCATCCTCCCCGCCATGAAGAACGTCAACGCCGCGCTGGCCGCGGCCGGCCTCAGCGGCATCAAGGTGTCCACCGCGGTGCAGTCGGGCGTCACACAAGGGTTCCCTCCTTCCCAAGGCACATTCTCCGCCTCCCACATGGGGCCCATCGCTCAGTATCTGGCCAGCACGGGCGCGCCGCTGCTCTGCAACATCTACCCCTACTTCTCGTACGTGGGCAACCAGGCCAGTATCAACATCAACTATGCCCTCTTCACCTCGTCGGGCACCGTGGTGCAGGACGGCAACAACGCGTACCAGAACCTGTTCGACGCGCTCGTCGACACGTTCTACTCTGCGCTGGGGAGCGCCGGTGCCGGGAACGTCAAGATCGTCGTGTCGGAGAGCGGCTGGCCGTCGGCCGGCGGCACGGCGGCGAGCACCGCTAACGCGCAGACGTACAACCAGAACCTGATCAACCATGTCGGGAAGGGGACGCCTAAGAGGCCTGGGGCCATTGAGACGTACATCTTCGCCATGTTCAACGAGAACCAGAAGACTGGGGATGCGACCGAGCAGCACTTTGGACTGTTCAACTCCAACAAATCGCCGGCGTACAACATCAGGTTTAACTAAGTATGTAGTAAGATGAGGAGCATTTACCTAATAATTTCTGATTTGAATAAGGTGCATGTATGTATGCGAAAGCTTGCTTGCACGTAAGGCAGGCGCTTAAATAAAGGGAATTACCAACTGGAGATGAATAAATAAGAGGCTCATTTGGGACATGTGATGTGCTAGAGTTGCGGATCAGCCGAGAGGAATGGACTGTTCTGTGTCATGCGGTCATTGGTGTGTATCCCTACTGAACCTCTTGCGACAGTTACTGCATCTTCTGTGAGATGTCCAAGTGCACCGGTACACTTTTTTGCAGGAGCATAGCCTAACTACGTGTTTAGGCTTGTTTTCTCATGTTTTTTGATAAAGGAATATATTGATACCAAGATACCGATTACATCCAGCCTCTATACCAACCAGTTGTCGAAAGATAACACGGATGCACACAGCGAAGAAAAAAAATTAAAATAGAGAAATATAAAATAAAGACCCGTCACGGTGATGAAACACATGCAACACCAACACTCTAACGACCACCGAATACAACACCTGGACCGCATCCGAGATTCTCCAAAGACGACGTCTCCAAGAAGGAAACAAAGCACAAACATTGTCATCGCCTGATCAAAGATCTTGACCTTTCACCCCGAAGAAAGTCCGAATCCACCAAAATAATGTCTTCAGCAAAACAATTGCCAGACACAACTAATTAAGGTCAGACCATAGGATTTCGCCTTGAAATTCGTGACTTGGTACTCAAAGAACACCACCACAAAAGCAGTCCACCTGTGTTGTCGCCCACTCTTACCAAGGTTGATGTTGCCAATGCCCAACACTCGACACATAGGAAGAACTATGTCGCCATCCTTCAACACAACCACCTCTCGACCAGGATAAACTTCCTAACAAAACCACCATGACTTTCTCCATCTCTGTCAGTTTCCTGGGAAACTATGAATGTCCCATGGTACCGACTAAGACGAAGCTTCGTGCTTCTCCCAACGGTGTGCACGACCGCCTCGATTCCACTCTAGATACCCAGTAGCATCTTGTGCCAATACTGTGAAAATCTCCGAGAGGAGGAACGGAACTCGGCGGCGGCCCAATCGAGGAAGCTTACTTGGTTGATCAACGAATTGACACTTGACGAACAACAGGGTCAAAACCACCATTATTGTAGTCGAACTAGCGGTCCCCACACCGCCCGTTGATCACCGTCGCCGCGAGACTACTCCCGGCAACAATGACAGTACCTAAGGGGTTAAACCAGCGCCTAGCTGTAGGAAACGCCGGCATGCAGCCAGCCCATCCGCAACATCAGTCAGGCTGAAACTCTCAGACTCAGATCAAGGAGATCCCGGCCATGAGGCCCAGCCCAACGAGCAGATCCACCGCATGGCAGATTGGATCGAACCCTCCTGGCTTCTTCCACCACCATTCGCCGTGCCGCATGCCGGTACCTACCACTGCCGGCCCCCAAACGACGGTGCCGCCTCGGGAGCCAAGCAAGAAGATCCACCGCCACCAACCGCCACCAGCCCCTGCGTCCACGATCTGGCTGCTCTGCCCCTCATAGAGCCTCCGACGTGCGCGCCCACCAACCCTTCCGTCCGAGACGGACAGGGCGCCGCCATCGCCGCCAGCACCGGAGACGACAGCGGCCAGGAGGCCTCGCGGGGGATTTGTTTTAGGGTTGAGGTGGGGCGCCTCCTGAGCCGCCCGAGGAGGAAGCGACCCGGGAGGATCTTGGTCCTCGGTTAGTTGCGATCAAGATATCTAGGCATGGGTATAAAACTAGAAAACGGCACACTCGCACTAACGGATTCGAGTTGGATTTTTCTTTGGTGTGTGCTGAGCATCCTACTAGGATAGGAATTGTTTTTAGACCGTAGGTTATTCATATAACGCCCGATCGTTGCAGCATAACAGCACATGCATACAATTTTTTTTTACTATACCCTGTTAGGAAAAGTTGTCTGGAATTGCCTCCTCCCCCCTCCGGCGCGCCCTGCATCTTGGAAACGCTTGGAAAAACGGGCTCCACACCCGTACCCCTTCGCTCGCCGGAAAAAACGAGGTTGTGCCTTGAACTCTTGTCCAACGGAGAAGAAACTGGCGACAACGACACAAGTACGCAAGCTCCCTCCTGCGATCCCGCCCCTCAGCCTCCATCCCGCCCCTCCTTCTTCCCGTCTTCTTCATTGTCCTATCCATTCCTCTATCGTATCTCTCCGTGCACTACGGAAATCAACGAAGACGCCGACGGCCCTACTACCGTCGGGGAAAGCCCTATCCCCATCGGCTTATGCCCCGTCGGCCTTTAGCTCCATCGGCGTAGCCTAACGGTCGTCGGTGTATGCATCCCATCAGCGTAAACTGGGATACGCCGACGGGGAAGTCGTCGGCGTATAGGCAGACAAAAAAAATTAAAAAAATCACAAAGTTTTTTTTGAATTTTTTCTGCATTTTTTTATTTCACTTGTTTAACCACTTAATGACACTATAGTCATATTTATCTTTATCTTTAGCCATTCTTAATTTTAATCTAAATTACTCGCTTCAACTAACAATTCCCGATCGGTCACCCATCATGAGATTGCTTCAGCCCAAGCACGCTTAACTTCGTAGTTGCTTCCCTGTGAGCTACCTAGAAACAACGGATGTGTTGCTGACAATATTATCCAATCAATCCTGTTAACTGTTGGACCATCATGTCACACTCTTTTATTTTGTGAATTCAAAAAATTATTTAAATAAAACAATAATAACTAATAATAAACTTGAATTCAAATAATCTTGAATTTAAATAATAACTAACATTTTTGCCTTTTCTATTTAATATTGAATAATTCATATCTATAAATCCGTAAATCGAAATTTGTCAAATAATATGTCTATATCGATTAGAAAAATGAGAGAAATTCAAATATGACATCTATATAATATTTTCCATCATGTATAAGACTTTTTTTCTTTTCATTGTAAAAAAAATCTATTTTCCATTTTCCGAGTGAAAAAATGATTTTTTTTGTGAAGGACCAAACACAAATATGTTGCACAACTTGAGAGATACAATTTTTGAAAATACTTGACCATGTTATATGTACAAATAAACAATTTGTTTCCTATGAAAATGTTTCAATCCACCTCTTTTGAGAAACTCAAGTTTCTGCCGATTTAGTTGGAAACCGGTTAAATTTGAACTACAGGTACCTCATAGTTTGCTCATGATTTTTGGAAAAAAAAATATTTTTAGGTACACAACTACCTATTTCATCATAGATACACCAAGATTTTATCAATATTCAACCCCTATCTACGAACGGTCATGCCCGACATCTTGACTTTTCCTCAATCCGGATTAGAAAATTCCAAAAAATTCAATACAACCCAAAATGATGCAAGACCTTCGCGTGGTGTCATTATATACGTCCTAGTATACACGAAAAATAATAAACTCGGAATACGACATTTGTGTTGAAAATGTATTCACAAAAATAAGCTATCTCCTACGAACATTCCAGGGTTTCGGGCCAAATGACGGGTGTTATGGTCAAATTCATGGCATAGTTTTTAAATGTGCCCATATTCCACACAAACATGCATCTTGGAAACACGGACGATGTTCACGGAGGAAGTTTTCCTTTTCACTGAATAAAAAAACCATTTTCCATTTTTCGAGTGAAAAAATGGGTTTTTTTTTGTGAAGGACCTACCACAAATATGTTGCAAAACTTGAGAGCTAAATTTTAAAAAAAATACTAGACCATGTTATATGCAAAAATAACCAATTTGTTTCATATTAAAAGGTTTCCATCCACCTCTTTTGAAAAACACAAGTTTATATTGATTCCGCTCGAAACTGGTTAAATTTGAACTACAGGTACCTCATAGTTTGCTCATGATTTTTGGCAAAAATTATTTTTAGGTACACAACTACCTATTTCATCATAGATACACCAAGAGTTTCTCAATATTCAACCCCTAGCTACGAACGATCTTGCCCGCTGATACGTCATAAATGTATCCCTAATTTCTGATGCACCATGATCATATTTTGCCAATTGCTACATGTTTTCTCCCTTATTTATAGCATTTTTATACGTTTTCCGGACTAACCTATTAACAAGATGCCACACAGCCAGTTCCCTATTTTTTTTACTGTTTTTTAGTTTCTGAAAATATTCTCGGAATTGGAAAATTCGAAACCCGGAAGTCCTATTTTCCCCGGAACCATCCAGAAGACCGAAGAGGAGCCGGAGAGGGGTAGCAGGGGGGCACACCCTAGGGTTGTGCGGCCCCCCTGGTCGCGCCAGCTATAGGTGTGGGCCCCCTGGAGCGCCACCGCCTTCGCCCTTTCACCTATTTAAGCCCTCCGGATGGAAAACCCTAAACACCTGATCAAAATCCTCGAAAAAGTTCCACAGCCGCCGTCACCATCAACCCCAGATCAGGGGGTTCTGAAGCTATTTCGGGCACGCTGCCGGATAGGAGATCATCACCGGAGGCCTCTTCATCACCATGCCTGCCTCCTGAGTGATGCGTGAGTAGTTCATCCTTGGACTACGGGTTCGTAGCTGTAGCTAGATGGTTGTCTTCTCCTCATATGCCTCCATGTTTAGATCTCGTGAGCTGCCTATCATCATCGAGATTGATCTTATGTAATTCTTTGTGTTGTGTTTGCTGGGATCCGATGAATATTGACCTTATGCCAAGTTGATTATAGTCTTTATTTGCATGTGTTATTTGTGATCTTGCATGCTCTCCGTTGCTAGTGGTTATTCTGTCCAAGTAATTGCTAGTGACTCCAAGAGGGAGTATTTATGCTCGATAGTGGGTTCATGCCTCCTTGTTGCCTTGCTCGAGTGACAGAAATGTGAAGGGGGAGGATGTTCTGTTGCCATTAGGGAGAAAACAGTGATGAGAGTGCCCGCGTGCATAATCATTGCTTACATTACACACTTTGTTTAATGCAATTATCTGTTGCTTGCAACTTAATACCGGAGGGGGTTCGGATGATAACCTGAGGGTGGATTATTAGTCATAGATGCAGATGGATGTCGGTCTATGTATCTTGTTGTAATGCCCGCACTAAATAACATAGTAATCTAATGTCATATTGTGCACTACGGTGCAACCTTTATTTGTCAATTGCCCAGCTGTAATTTGTTCACCCAGCATGCTATCTTTAATGGAGAGACACCACTAGTGAAACTACGAACCCCGGTCTATTTTTCCACACTGTTAAACAACCCACAACAATTTCCTGCTCTCTTTACTTTCTGCAAGCATACACTGTTTTTCCACACTATACGTCTAATCTTTGTTTTCAGCAAGACCGGTGAGATTAACAACCTCAATGTACCATTGGGGCAAAGTATTTTGATTGTGTTGTGTGCAGGTTCCACGTTGTTGCTGACACCGGTGAAGTGCCAGCACCATCGTCAGTGGCATCAACCTTCCAAAGATTCTCTTTCTCCTACTGGATTGATAACCCTGGTTCTTAACTAAGGGGAAAACTCCTACCGCTGTGCTCATCACACCCTCCTCTTAGGGTTCCCAACAAAGTGCATCAAGGATTTTTCTAGCGCCGTTGCCGGGGAGAAGGAAGTCTTCTGGCAAGGGGAGTCTCTCACTCTCAATCTCATTATTTTGTTTTTATTGTCTTGTTTTTATTTTTGTCTTGTTTTCATTTCTCTATATCAAAAACACACAAAAACATTTTATTTCTCTATATTGAAAACAAAAAAAATTATTTTACTTCATAGCTGTTATTTATTTGCTTGCTTTTATTCTGCTAAAATGAGTTCCTCTGAGAATACTAAGTTGTGTGACTTCACTAGCACAAACAACAATGATTTTATTTGCACACCTATTGCTCCACCTGCTCCTACTGCTGCTTTCTATGAGATTAAGCCTCCTTTATTAAATCTTGTGATGAAAGAACAATTTTTTGGTATTAGTACTGATGATGCTGCTGCTCACCTTAATAATTTTGTTGAACTATGTGAGATGCAGAAATATAAAGATGTGGATGGAGATATTATTAAATTGAAATTATTTCCTTTCTCTTTGAGAGGAAGAGCTAAAGAATGGTTGCTATCTTTGCCTAGAAATAGTATTGATTCATGGACTAAGTGTAAATATGCTTTCATTGGAAAATATTGTCCTCCTGCTAAGATTATATCCCCGAGAAGTGACATAATGAATTTTAAGAAATTTGATAATGAACATGTTGCTAAAGCTTGGGAAAGAATGAAAACTATGGTGAAGAATTGTCCCACTCATGGACTGACTACATCGATGATTATACAAACCTTTTATGTAGGACTGAATTTCTCCTCAAGGAACCTATTGGATTCAGCTGCTGGAGGGACCTTTATGTCCATCACTTTGGGCAATGCAACAAAGCTTCCTTATGATATGATGATAAATTATTCAGAGTGGCACACTGAGAGAGCTCCACAAGGTAAGAAGGTAAATTCTGTTGAGAAAACCTCCTCTTTAAGTGAAAGGCTTGATGCTATTATGTCTCTGCTTGTTAATGGTAGAGCTCAAGTTGATCCGGATAATATTCCTTTAGCCTCTTTGGTTGCTCAAGAAGAGCATGTTGATGTAAACTTTATTAGAAATAATAATTTTAACAACAATGCTTACACAAATAATTTAGGTGGAAACAATGATAAGCCCTACCCTCCTAATAATGGTTAAAGTAATTCTTATGGCAACTCCTACAATAATAATAAAAGCTCTACCTCTGATCTTGAAAACATGCTTAAAGAATTTATTAGTACACAAACTGCTTTTAATAAATTTGTTGAGGAAAAGCTTGGTAAAATAGATGTTCTTGCCTCTAAAGTAGATAGCCTTGCTATTGATGTTGATTTTCTAAAACTGAAGGTTTTTTCCACAAGATGTTAAACAAAATAAAACTTTGAATGGCATCCAAGTTCAAATAGACAATAATGTTAGATTGATGGCTGAATTACGTGCTAGGTGGGAAAGAGAAGAACTAGCTGAAAAGAATAATATTGCTAGAGTTTGTACTATCACAACCACTAGTAAAACTGAAGTTACAAGTGCTAGTAAACCTCCTACAATCAATGGTAAAGTAGTTGGTGTTAATAAAGTCCCTACTCCTTTGGTGAAACGTGCTAAATTGCCTCAAACTGCTGAAATTGCTCCTCATAAAAGTGCTGAAATTTTTAGAAGTGTGGGAGATAATGGTTCCATTACTTTTGATGATAATGATATTAATTTTGATAATTGCAACATCTCTGAAGTTTATGTTTCTACAAAATCTTGCTAGAAGTCCCAAATCTAGTGCCATGAATATGGCCCTTACTAAATATATTACCAATGCTCTCATGAAAGTTAGGGAAGAAAAGTTGAAACGTGAGACATCTATCCCTAGAAAATTAGATAATGGTTGGGAGCCTATCATTAAGATAAAAGTAAATGATTTTTATTGCAATGCTTTGTGTGATCTTGGTGCTAGTATCTCTGTTATGCCTCAAAATCTCTCTGATATGGTTGATTTGCCACCGTTGGAACACTGTTATTTGGATGTTCATCTTGCTGATAATGCTAAGAAGAAACCTATTGCTAGAATTGATGATGTTCTTATTATGGTTAATAATAACCTTGCCCCTGTTGATTTTGTTGTTATGAACATTGAATGCAATACTTCTTGTCCTATTGTTTTGGGAATACCTTTTCTTAGAATTGTTGGTGCTATTATTGATATGAAAGAGGTGAGTATTAAATATCAACTTCCCCTCAAGAAAGGTTTGGAACACTTTCCTAGAAAAAAAGATGAAGCTACCCTTTGACTATTATTACAGCAAAATATGATGTTGATGCTTCTTTACTTGAAAATACTTGAGTTGATTTTTCTATGCCTAGCTGAAAGGCTTTAAAGAAAAGCGCTACCGGGAGACAACCCGTTTTATTTTGCTGTTTTCGTTCAGTTTTCCTTTGTTTCCTTTGGTGTGCTTGCACCTGGGTGTTGTCTTTTTCCTTAGCAACCCTGCTGTATTTTTTTTTGAGTTTTTTTTTATCCAAGTAAAGCCACTAGTGGAAAGTTGAGCCTATATTTCGGATTTCCGCGCAGGAAACAGATTTCTGCTGTCCATTGTAAATTCCGTTAAAAATCACAGAAAATTCAAACAGGCCTGCTTAATCCTGAGTTATATACGCAAATTTTCTACAAGACCACTTTTTGATTTGAGCAACAAAAGATTTTTGAAAAATCGATCTTTACCTGTTGTTCTGTTTTTGACAGATTTCTGCCATTTATCGCATTTGCATCTTAATCTCTTTCTTTTGGTGTTCTTTTGAGAAAAAGAGTTTTGAAAGAATTTGTGACAGTAGCTAATGTGTTTTTCAGTGTTAGACTTGTGTTGAAACTGAACCATGTGGATATATTATTCAATTGCACTAACGTTGCTAATGAAGATTGTGAGAATTTTGATGTGAAGGAAGTTTTCAAGGGTCAAGAGAAGAGGATGATATGATGTGATCAAGAAGAGTGAAAATCCTAAGCTTGGGATGCCCCGGTGGTACATCCAAGCAAATTCCAATAAGACTCAAGCATCTAAGCTTGGGGATGAAAGGGTCCTTGCATACAAAACAAAAATTTTCCTACGCGAGAGACACCCGAAAGGCCAAGATCTAATCTAGGAGACGAAGGTCAACGGGCAAAGAGAGGGTTAAGGAGAACACATACCCTCGAAGACACAAAGCGTTACTAGATCAAATCTCGTTGTTGGTGTAGTCATACTCACACCGATCCCGAGAGCGAGAAGATGTGCGCCGCAATCCGGCGGTGCCTCCGTGATCAGTCACACATACGGTTGATGACGACCTCCGTTCCCTTGATCCAGCGGGGCACGGAAGTAGAGGATCCCTCGGAACTCCACCAGCACGACGACGTGGTGGTGGTGAAGGATCCCACGGTCAGGGCTTCGCCAAGACGGGGACCATGGAATGGAGCAGCGGGTGGAGAGGAAATGAGGTGGGCAAGTGTGTGTGAGAGAGGGAGCTCATGCCCTCTATTTATAGGAGAAGGGGGAGGCAGCCCAAGGGGGGAGCGGCCAGCCCATGGGTGTGCCCCCACCTCTTCCCTCATCATGTGAGTGGACACTCCACTCACACCCACTCATTTTACCTTAAAACTCCACTTAGTAAATCCAAGAGTTTTTCTTTAATAAATAAAATAAAATATTTTTATTTCTTTATTTCAGCATTTGTTAATTCTATTAACAAAATTTTGCATATAGCACCTCGAATCATTTTTTAATTCTATTAACAACCATTCGATGAAAAACCCCTTGAACTATTTCAATTTCCCCTGAAACAATTTCGGTGCTGCCCAAAATATTCTTCGATATTCCGTATCCTCTCAAATGCGTCATCAAACCTTAAGTGTGTCACCCTACGGTTCTTGAATAAGATAGACATGATCGAGACTCCTCTCCGATCAATAATCAACAGCGGGATCTGGAGATCCGTGATGACTCCTATATATTCAACGATGACTCCCGTTATCGTGTGAACCAACATCGTCGTGAACTATTCCCTTTGACCCACCATATTTTACTTGTCCGAGATTCGATCATTGATATCAACCATACCTTGTTCGATCTCGTTACCGACTAGTACTCTTTTCTCGTTCCCATGATATAACATCCTTGTGATCATATCACGTGCTTGCAAGCGTTGTCGATGTGATATCACCGAGAACGCGCAGAGTATATCTCTCCATCATTTTGGATGGAAAAATCCCACTCTTGATCCATGATCCTCAACGAATACTTTTCGAATACCTAACGACACCTTTATAGTCACCTTGTTACGGTGTGACGTTTGATGACATCAAAGCACCCTTCCGGTATCGGTGATTGACATGATCTCATGGTCTAAGGAATAAGTTATTTCGTTTGTTTGATATAACAATGTAAACTTAATTACTTGATCGTATTGCTATATTCACTTTGGGTATATGTTCATCACATTATTCTTCTAATGACATGACCACGTTATTAACAACATCCAATGTTCATGATCAGGAAACCTTGATCATCTATTAATCAACGAGCTAGTTAAAAGAGAGGCTTTACTAGGAACCATTGTTTGTTTATTAAACATACATGTATCAACGTTTACGGTTATTACAATTTTAGCATGAGAAATAAACATTCATCGTAAACAAGGAATAAGATAATAACCATTTTATTATTGCCTCACGGCCATATTCCCTTCAGTCTCCCACTTGCACTAGAGTCAATAATCTAGTCTGTAAGCACTTAACACATATGGCGTTCCAGTGTTATTACCATGCTTCGCATGTGGTAAACATCATAAAAAAGATCTGAACTCTTCATGTCCTATTGTATTTGCATGTTCTTTGCGTCTACACGCATCACTCATTCTCTAATGAGATGGTTTTGTATATATTTGGTCAATCGATGAAACCTTAATTCCTCAGCTTAAATCATTGTCACTAACATTGTGAAAATGTAGCTTCATAGTGTTAGCATTCTTGTAAATTCAACAAGTTCAATAAAGAACTCCTTGACACAAAATACACTTATTATCAGTTTTCAACACAGCGATATACTTAGCCTTTGTTGCAGTATCCGTCACAATAGTTTAATTTTGAAACTCTTTCAAATCCATCATGGAACTTTCTTCCAGCCTATTGTGCTACCCTTCACCACATTTTTAATTGAGATAAAATTACTTGAATAAATTAAAAGACTATTAGTGTAACATATTACAACTAATATTTTGTCATTACTACATAGGAAAACATATCCTTACCATTTCTAAAATGACACAAGGATCTCTCCCACAGTTGTCTAATCATCATATGAATTATCCTGCTATAACATTTTATAGCATAGGACTTTTCTGGTTGTGTACATAGCATGGAAACATGACTTAAAAATCTCAATTTCAATGATGCTTATCATGTGTCAAAACACTTGAATCTTGCTGAATTATTTTCCATGTGACAAGAACTCCTTCTTGTCATTTTGATATTGACTTACTTCAATATTTCATATATGTAATTTGGCTTCAATCATATCAGGCGCTTCAATCCATCACTTATAGATATCGATGCCCAAAATCTTCTAAGCCTTTTATCAACATGAAAATCTTAACCGTGTTAATTTAAAATACATATTTTCCAATTAACCATATGTCATCTACATAAAGTATTGGAAATATGTCATAGCGCTCCCACTTAATTTCTAGTAACTCTACAAGCATCTTTATCGTTCATGATGGAATCAAACTCTTTTGATAACTTCATTAATGTAAAGATTTGAACTTCGTTATGCTCTATTCAACCATTGAAGTGTGCATACCTTTCTAGCAACCTTTTGAATTTTACAAAACTCTGAGACTGTGTCAAGTACACATCCTTGATCAAACTTCCTCGAGAGGAGAGTTGGTTTTGTTATTCAACATCCATATCATAATATGTAACTTTGCTAGAACTATCCGCAAAGACTAAGCATCACTACGGAAGATCAAAATCTTGTAGTAGTCAACTCTTTTTCGATAAGTACAAATTTCAAAGGATGTAAAACATCCATGTCTTTGTCGCTATATAGACCCTTTTGTTATCGTTAGGCATCAAGCCTATCGAAAGGACTACCAAGTCACATACTTGATATTCATACAAGGATAATATGGCGGATATAATGACTCATAGTCAATTTTACAAAGTCAGGGCCCATCATTTGCTTCCTTTATAAGGTCCAGGTCCTTTTGTTGTCAATACAACACTTTACACTTAAACCACAAGTTGGTCTAAGTACAAAGTTTTAGGACTTTTGTGGTTCAGTACGCAAACTCATCCGAAGTATCTACAACACATGTAGTGTCTTCTACTTTATCAAAATAGCAAACCCCGGAACAACATCCCATGATGCGCTACTCTTGACATGATAACGAAGATTCTCTAATCTCGTTGAGTTTGTACTATGCTCCCAATCACTTGTTTCGCAAGAACTACTTTTTCGATAAATCAACCCATTCTGACAAACAACATTTGTCTTTTGGTTCGGTGATAGGAGAAATATGCAATGTTTTATTTGGGATAACCTTATAAACATATATTTATCCTATTTTGGTTGTAAACATTTTACACATGCTATGCATACCAAAACTTAAGAAAATGACAATTCGGGTCACTACCCAAACCATATCTTATATTTTGTCAATTTCAACGGATCTTGATGGTGCTCTTTTCAGTTGAAAAACGGTTGTCACTAATGTATAAACTACAAAATTATAATGGCATTTTTATTTATCTTACCATGTCAAACAAGGTTTGATTTTGTCTCTCAAACACTCTAAACTAATGTGGGGTAATTCGAGTAATATACGTTGTAGAACAATTCTGCAACTTCTCAGATGTTTTGCTAAACTTGTAACTCAAACTTTATCCTTTATGATCCAATCATAAATAATTGATTATCTTGTTACAATGATTTTTTTTACTTCATATTAACAACAATTTGAACCAATTTAAATATCAAACTCCGTTCTCTTTAAATAGATATACCCACATATCTACTCAAATCATCGACATAATTTTATGAAGGAAAAATTAATCCACCATACCTGAATACACATAATGGACTATATACATCAATATGTATAATCTCCACTAAATTAGTCGTCCATTCTAGTTTGGCCTATGAACGGAATTCTAGTCATCTTTTGGAAGAGGTCTCACAAGCGTCAATTTATTCAAAACAAAATGACTCCGGAAGTCCATCAATATGGAGTTCCTTCATGTTTTCCTTTCCGGTATGAACTAAAATGGTGGTCTCACAATTTAAGTGAAACTCTTTTACGTCTTGCAACGTTTAGCATTTAGTCTTATAGATGTTTACTTAACCAACATGATTTATATCAATTATGGAATATGGTCATAGTTTGAACAATCTCATTTGTTCTCACAAAATACTAGAACAAAATAACAACTTATTAAGTTCTTAAAATAAATCTTGAATATTTGGTTTGATACGACAATGAACACAATAACACTTTATTTATGTTTTTGTCATAATCGATTCCACTTCTATTACTAGTTACTTTTAGGGCCTTGTATTTCTTGCATTGCGTTGCTTTGTATGACAACTCATACCAACCAATGTGGTATCAAAATACCCAAAATTACTTTGTTAACTAGTAATACATCTATAACTTGTATATCAAATATATACTCCTTAGCTGGACTTTGCCAGTTATCTTCTTTTTCTGCCATGTATCTTTTTGTAATTCTATTTTCAATATTCCCTTTCCTTTATAGAAGAATCATTCAACATCAAACAATGCTAGTCGTACTAGCACATTTTCCTTGGCGTGTTAGTCATATACTATCACCCATTGAGTCATACTTTAAGTTTGATTGTTCTACTAATATCACCATACTAATAGTATTCTTCTAGATTCCACTCTTAGCAATCTCCAAGTAAGGTAAACGACTTTACCCATACTTTTAACCATCCTATCATAACAATTTTATGATTAAGCTACTATAGCTCGAACGAAGGAATTTAGAGGATAATTTTTAGCGCCCAACTTCTTGGAATATTCAAACGCCTAGCGTCTTCAATCATTGCATATATCAGATAATATAAGAGAAACATTGGCACACTAAATTATACTCAGTCATGTTGCCACAAATAAGTTTCTAGATATCAATATATCTTTCACTTGATTGTTTCTGAAAACGACTCTTTTCAGTTCCTAAATCAACTTGATCAACAAAACATTCTTTTGAAGATAAAGTAACATGGAAGCAATCATGACTCTGGACTCTAAGTAGGAATTGGTTGTTTTCTAGATCAATCAATCTTTAATCATATGGAGCTAGGTAGGAAATACCGAAAATCTACAATATGACTCAATTTTAAATTTCACTAATATACGGTGCCAAACTTAAATGATTTTTACCAGATCATAACAGCTATATCTCAATTAACAATTTAAGTGTAAGGTAGTTATGTGGATGCCAATGAATACTACAATTTGTGCAAAATCACTTTGATTGATTGTTTATGATAAATAAGTTCAGGTTAATTCAAAATTATACCATGAACTCCCACTCAAAAAAAACATCCCTCTTAGTCGTCTTTAGTGATTACACGAACCTAATTCACTACACCAAAACTGATCATCATGTGAGATTATGTAGCTTCAAAGGCGCATCGACATGTTCATCATATCATCCATATGACTCATGCTTTAGCTTTCGGTTACGTGTTCCGAGGCCATGTCTGTACATGCTAGGCTCGCCAAGTAGAACCGTAGTATTGAGTGTATTTCAAGGCCATGTCTGTACATGCTAGGCTTGAAAACACCCGTTGTATGCGAACATTGAGTCGGTCACACGCGATCATCACGTGGTGTCTCGAAACGACGAACTTTCTTAACGGTGCATACTTAAGGAAGAACACATTATTATCTTGATATTAAGTGAGAGGGATCATCTTATAATGCTACCTTCGCTATCTAAGCAAAACAAGATGCAAAAAAGGATTAACATCACAGACATCGCATGTAAGGATAACGTGATATGATATGGTCCTTCTTGCACTTGATCTTCATCATGTGCATCATGGTATGATCTCGATCATTCCACCGGCGTGGTACCAAGTATCATGGCACCCCAATCTTGATTGTCCATCAATAATAAGACAACCATATGGATACTTCCGGTATATCAAAAATTTACAAAAGAGATCATCTCATAATCAAATTTGTAACATTGACCATATCACATCACATGCCCAACAAAAACTAGTTAGACGCTTCTAATTTATTTTTGCATATTTTACGTGGCTTAGGGCTTTCGAGGATAGAACCGTTCATACCTACGAACATCAACCACAACGTTCATAAACACATATTTAACAACCCTTCGTAGATTAGATCTTAACTATAGTAGGATAAACAGACACCCGCAAGCTACTTATGCAATACAAGTTGCATGTCAGTTGTGGAACAAGTCTCATGTACGTGGACATGTAAGGTTAGTCCGGGCCGCTTCATCCCACTATTCCACTAAGATCATAAAATAATCAAGGAGGTAATAACATGAATCATCAACGCCCACATACACCTATGTGTTCTAGCCGTACAAAACATCTACGCATAGATCCGGCTCTGATACCACTGAAGGGGTCGTTGCATAGAAAACAAAAATTTCCTACGCGAGAGACACCCGAAAGGCCAAGATCTAATCTAGGAGACGAAGTTCAAGGAGCAAAGAGAGGGTCAAGGAGAACACATAGCCTCGAAGACACAAAGTGTTACGAGATCAAATCTCGTTGTTGGCGTAGTCGTACTCACACCGATCCCGATAGCGAGAAGATGTGCACCGCAATCCGGTGGTGCCTCCGTGATCGGTCACACGTACGGTTGATGACGACCTCCGTACCCTCGATCCAGCGGGGCGCGTAAGTAGAGGATCCGTCGGAACACCAGCAGCACGACAGCGTGGTGGTGGTGAAGAATCCCACGGTCAGGGCTTCGCCAAGCGGGAGACCATGGAATGGAGCAGCGGGTGGAGAGGAAATGAGGTGGGCAAGTGTGTGTGAGAGAGGGAGCTCATGCCCTCTATTTATAGGAGAGGGGGGAGGCAGCCCAAGGGGGGTGCGGCCAGCCCCATGGTGTGCCCCCACCTCTTCCTTCATCATGTGAGTGAACACTCCACTCACACCCACTCATTTTCCCTTAAAACTCCACATAGAAAATCAAGAGTTTTTCTTTAATAAATAAATAAAACATTTTTAATTCTTTATTTCAGCATTTGTTAATTCTATTAACAAACTTTTGCATATAGCACATCGAATCATTTGTTAATTTTATTAACAACCATTCGACGAAAAACCCTTGAACTATTTCAATTTCACCGAAACAATTTCGGTGCTGGCCAAAATATTCTTCGATATTTCGTATCCTCTCAAACGCGTCATCGAACCTTAAGTGTGTCACCCTACGGTTCTTGAATAAGATAGACATGATCGAGACTCCTCTCTGATCAATAATCAACAGCGGGATCTGGAGATCCGTGACGACTCCTATATATTCAACGATGACTCTCGTGATCGTGTGAACCATCAACGTCCTGACTATTTCCCTTTGTCTCGCGATATTTTACTTTTCCGAGATTCGATCATTGGTATCAACCATACCTTGTTTAATCTCGTTACCGACAAGTACTCTTTTCTCGTTCACATGATATAACATCCTTGTGATTATATCACGTGCTTGCAAGCGGTGTCGATGTGATATCACCGAGAGGGCCCAGAGTATATCTCTCCGTCACTTTGGATGGACAAATCCCACTCTTGATCCATGATCCTCAACTAATACTTTTCGAATACCTAACGACTCCTTTATATTCACCCTGTTACGGTGTGATGTTTGATGACATCAAAGCACCCTTCCGGTATTAGTGATTGACATGATCTCATGGTCTAAGGAATAAGTTACTTCGTATGTTTGATATAACAATGTAAACTTAATGACTTGACCGCATTGCTATATTCACTTTGGATATATGTTCATCACATCATTCTTCTAATGACATGACCCTGTTAATAACAACATCCAATGTTCATGATCAGGAAACCTTGATAATCTATTAATCAACGAGCTAGTTAAAAGAGAGGCTTTACTAGGAACCATTGTTTGTTTATTGAACACACATGTATCAACGTTTCCGGTTAATACAATTCTAGTATGAGAAATATACATTCATCATAAACAAGGAATAAGATAATAACCATTTTATTATTGCCTCTCGGGCATATTCCCTCAGGGGATGCCCAAGGCATCCTCTTCTTCATCAACAAATTATCAGGTCACTTCTAGTGAAACTATATTTTTATTCGGTCGCATCTTATGTGCTTTATATGGAGCGTCTTTTTTTTGTTTTCATTTTACTTTTTATTTTGCTTTTAGTTTGTTTTTACTTTCTTAATAAGCTTGGTTGGACCCCGGCATTCTTTTATTGGAGAGTGATACGCTCCGCTTTTTCTTGAGAATACGCTGTATTCTTAGTCTCTGTTTGACTGATGCATTTATTCAGCTCCTGTTTTGCATGCATCTCTTGTTAGAGATGTTAGTTTTAGTAGTATTCTTTGAGTACTCTCATGTTTTCTTGCTGTATCATAAAGAGTATTTTTGTTAAAGCATGTTTTGTATGGTGCTTGTTGGGAGAAACGAAAACTGCTGCTTGAAGTAGAATTTTTAACAGTACTAGTAGAATCTTGTATAGACTGTGGCTAGGACTTTTTCATGCCATGCTGATGACTCCCAAGTGCAGGAGATCAATTGTAGTACCTTTCCATAAGTATTTGAGTGTCGAACCCATGAGGAGCTTAAGGTAAGCTATCTATTCTCTAAAGCCCTATAAGCCTCTTATATGGCTGTTTATGCAAAGCAATAAGTTTGACTAAAAGGAGCTAACTAATTAAAAGCAAGTGACGTGGAGTGTGGTTTGTCTAGTAACTAGTGAAGCAAGTTTAAAATGCAAGTTTCTAAGCAAGTTTCACAAGTAGCAAGCAGCAAATATCTCAAGTATCTCAAGGGAGCAAGTGTTCTAGCAATAGGTGTTTTGTTCGTGTGGTTGTCACAATTAGTGAAGCACATGTTTTAGTCCTAGTTGTTTCTTCTAGGAAGGAGCCATGAATAGGTATAGTCAAGTAAATGATCTACAACCCCTTATGTTGGATCATGTGGCCAAGTAAATGACTGCACAAGATTGATTAAGACATAAAGTCCCACCATAGCCTTACGTTCTCAGGTCCCCTATATATATCCCCCAATAACTTAACTTTGTGGCTCGGTCTCAGGTTACTGTCACTCCCAAGTCACCACCACTCTATTATGCTACTGGTGATCATCTTACATGCATTCCCCAACATATGCGTGCACTCATATATTGTACATAAAGACAATCATAGAAGATTACAAACTTGTATGTAACCAATCAACGAACTATTTCACCATTGCCAAGAACAATTCACTACTCAAACATAGACGGGGAGACACAATACATCAAGGGAATATAGTATTGCATCATACATCGTGTTTGCCAAGATATTACAGTGGAGAGATGGAGCTGATCTTGCTGTAGATGTCGATGATGAACACGCCGGAGGGGGGTGGAGCCCTCCGGGGGTGATCCCGGCGGCGTTTCCCCCCTCCGATCTTCTCCGGCAGCAGCCTTCTGTCTCTCTGTTTCATGGTTTCGTCTCTCGGCGCCACCTCCTTCTCGAAAAGTCCAGGGGACCCTTTATATAGTCGTTTTTCGGTCACGAGACACTCGGAAGAAGAAAGATCGACGGCATCGGAGCCACGGGGGCAAAAAGGGGGCCCCACATGCGGCCAAGGAATCTGGCCGCATGGAGGGTCCTCTTTTCCACCTGGTTGGCCTTTTGGCCCTCTACTTTGGCCCGTGGTCTTCGTCTCGAAAATTCTGAACCGTGCTCTTTGGCCTTGCCCTTTTTGGAGTCCCGAAGCTCCCGGAAAGTCTAAAACACTAAAAAGTACGTTTTCTGGAAAAAACAGGGTTAGAACCAAAAGAAGGGGGATTGTTCAGAAAATCCCCCAAATCATTATAAAACATGAATAAGGTTGCTAATATGTAGGAAAAACAAGTAATAACATGCAAAGTTCATCTATGCATTTTACATGCATCACATGCTAAATGTTATTTTAGTTTTAAAGCCTTGTGGTTATTGAGTAGCATGATTAGCCTCAAATAGCTGAGAGTGTTTAATATGTATTGAAAGATTCATGAGTTGTTCTTGTCATAGTAAAGCATCAACATATGGTATTCTCTTTCGAATGTTTTATTTGGTTGACTTGGCGCATGCTCACACCATGTTTATGACTACAAACCAGTCACGAATAGCCTCCATGACCACTTAGTTTTTGAACTTGTGATACTGCTTATGTTTTAATTAATGATGCTTATGTCGCTATGCATGATTATGGCTCTTATGCTCTCTTGATTTGTCGCTGCCAGTCTTTTGCTAGCCTCCACCTGTACTGAGTATGAGCTCTACTCGTGCATCCAAACTCCCTTAAACCAAAGTTTTTCCCATTGTGTCCACCATACCTACCTACATGTAGTATTTAACTGCCATTCCAAAGTAAATTGCTCATGTGTTACCTTTAAAACCTTCAAAATTACTCCTGCTTTATGTTCCTGTTTTTGCTCATGAGGACGTAAATAGAGAATATTTATCTCACTTGTTGATTGGATTTCACACCCTGGACTAGTGGCTTCATGCGCTTATCCAAATGATAGATGAGCTGGCAGCGGGGTGCCCAGCCCCAAATTAATGCATACAAATTCTCTTCACTATTTTTGACCCTCATTTATCAGTCAAAGCTAATTGTGTAAACAAAGAGAAAGAGGGATGACCTTCTATACCAGTTGCGTGCTTCACCATGGGAGCCGCTCTTGTGAATCCAGTTGACTTGTGATGTACTGTATTTTCTGTTTACCATTCATTGACATTAGTATACATCTCCCAAAATATAGACACTCCTCCACGGTATGTGATTGTTGGCAGGCACCCGAGGATTCGACTAGCCATGGTTTGTGAAAGATGGATGGGAGGAGTGTCAAAATTTTAATACCTCTGTTTAATAAAATAAAAGCTCTAGCACATGAGTGATCCCTGCTTCCCTCTGCGAAGGGCCTTCTTTTACTTTGATTTTGAGTCTCCATCTTCTAACTTTATGCACAGTTGAGGGAGCATTTTTGTCATTCTGAGTTCTATGTGCATTTTCCCATAAGGATCAGTAATTACTTCATGATGTGATATTATTTGTTCTTAAATTATTTGTTCTAGTATTCCTCTTGAACTTTGAAGGTGTCCTGGCATTTATGTTTTGCCCCACTCTTAAGAACTATCGAAATATCACTTTGCCATGATTTCTCTATACCTGAAACAAACGTTTACCTTTGTTTGCATTATTATTAATGATCCTTTATTTGAGTTACTTTTCGTGATGCAAAGTTTTATTTATCATGCCTGTGTTTAAAGTCTTATGATCTCAGCGTGCATATGTTTTTACATTAGATTGATCAAGTTTGTGTTAGTAGCATGTCACCTTATAAATTATTGTCTTATCATTAACCTACTCGAGGACGAGTAGGAACTAAGCTTGCGGATGATTGATACGTCATAAACGTATCCCTAATTTCTGATGCTCCATGATCATATTTTGCTAATTGCTACATGCGTTCTCCCTTATTTATAGCATTTTATACGTTTTCCGGACTAACCTATTAACAAGATGCCACAGAGCCAATTCCCTGTTTTCTGCTATTTTTTAGGTTTAGAAAAGTTGTTCTGGAAATATTCTCGGAATTGAAAAATTCGAAGCTCGGAAGTCCTATTTTCCCCGGAAGTATCCAGAAGACCGAAGAGGAGCCAGAGAGGGGCATCAGGGGGGCCACACCGTATGGTGGCGCGGCCAGGGGGTCACGCCAGCTATAGGTGTGGGGCCCTGGAGCGCCACCGCCTTCGCCCTTTCGCCTATTTAAGCCCCCCGGATGGAAAACCCTAAACACCTGATCAAAATCCCCTGAAAAAGTTTCGCAACCTCCGTCACCGTCAACCCCAGATCAGGGGGGTTCTGAAGCTGTTTCCGGCACCTTGCCGGAGAGGATATCATCACCGGAGGCCTCTTCATCACCATGCGTACCTCCGGAGTGATGCGTGAGTAGTTCATCCTTGGACTACAGTTTCGTAGATGTAGCTAGATGGTTGTCTTCTCCTCATATGCCTCCATGCTTAGATCTCATGAGCTGCCTATCATGATCGAGATTGATCTTATGTAATTCTTTGTGCTGTGTTTGCTGGGATCCGATGAATATTGACCTTTTGCCAAGTTGATTATAGTCTTTATTTACATGTGTTATTTGTGATCTTGCATGCTCTTCGTTGCTAGTGGTTATTCTGGCCAAGTAATTGTTAGTGACTCCAAGAAGGAGTATTTATGCTCGATAGTGGGTTCATGCCTCCTTGTTGCCTTGCTCGAGTGACAGAAACGTGAAGGGGGAGAATGTGATGTTGCCATTGGGGAGAAAACAACAGTGAGAGTGCCCGCATGCATAATCATTGCTTAGATTACACAGTTTGTTTAAATCAATTATCTGTTGCTTAGAACTTAATACCTGAGGGGGTTCGGATGATAACCTGAGGGTGGATTATTAGTCATAGATTCAGATGGATGTTGTCGTGGGATAATCACGGCAGACGTTACCGGGGGTAACTTGTCTTGGGGCAAATCGACTCTGGTGTTTGGGAGAGGGTTTAGCTCAAGGGAAAACATGATGATATGCGATCTGGTAGCCGGCAATCAAGTCGCTGAGTCTCCGATCTAGATATATTAACTCAACTCTCGTGTTACACTGGATACTCGATACCTAGCGATATTTCTCGAACTCTTGGATCTCTCTCTTGGTCTAACCCTAGGGGCCGGCTTATATAATATCCGGACCCCCCGGCCTACTCTCCAAGGCGCACTCTGAATCCTACCCGGACACTGCTTACAAACCCTAAACTTCCTTATCGGAACCCACAATCCGGGTTACGAGGCCTACGTTCCTGGGCCTTCTAGAAACTCCTTTATCTTAAGCCGGGTCTGGCGCAGCGTCCTTTGGGCCGAGTTACTCCTTGGCGTTGGCCTACCGGGTTATCATCCCTCCATCAGATGTCGGTCTATGTATCTTGTTGTAATGCCCGCACTAAATAACATAGTAATCTTCATGTCATATTGTGCACTACGGTGCAACCTTTATTTGTCAATTGCCCAGCTGTAATTTGTTCACCCATCATGCTATCTTTTATGGAGATACACCACTAGTGAAACTACGAACCCCGGTCCATTTTTCCACACTGTTAAACAACCAACAACAATTTCCTTCTCTCTTTAATTTCTTCAAGCATACACCGTTTTTCCACACTATACGTCTAATCTTTGTTTTTAGCAAGACCGGTGAGATTAACAACCTCACTGTACCGTTGGGGCAAAGTATTTTGATTGTGTTGTGTGCAGGTTCCACGTTGTTGCTGACACCGGTGAAGCGCCAGCATCACCGTCAGTGGCATCAACCTTCCGAAGATTCTCTTTCTCCTACTGGATTGATAAACCTGGGTCTTAACTAAGGGGAAAACTCCTACCGCTGTGCTCATCACACCCTCCTCTTGGGGCTCCCAACAAAGTGCATCACCTGCCGTCTTGACATTTTCCTCAAACCGGCTTAGGAAATTCCAAAAAATTCAAAAACAACCCCAAAATGATTAAAGACCTTCGCGTGGTGTCATTATATATGTACTAGTATACACCAAAAATAATAAACTGCAATACGATAGTTGTGTTCAAAATGTGTTCACAAAAATAAGTTATCTCCTCCTAACATTCCAGGGTTTTCGGGCCAAATGACGGGTGTTATGGTCAAATTCATGGCATAATTTTTTTAAATGTGCCCATATTCCACACAAACATGCATCTTGGAAGCACGAACGATGTTGACGCAGGAAGTTTTCCTTTTCATTGAATAAAAAAACCATTTTCCATTTTTCGAGTGAAAAAATGGTTTTTTTGTGAAGGACCTACCACAAATATGTTACAAAACTTGAGAACTAAATTTTTAAAAAATACTAGACCATGCTATATGCACAAATAACCAATTTTTTTCATATGAAAAGGTTTCCATCCACCTCTTTTGAAAAGCACAAGTTTCTTCCGATTCCGCTAGAAACTAGTCAAATTTGAACTACAGGTACCTCATAGTTTGCTCATGATTTTTGGAAAAAATCATTTTTAGGTACACAACTACCTATTTCATCATATATACACTAAGAGTTCCTCAATATTCAACCCCTAGCTACGAACGATCATGCCCGCCATCTTGACTTTTTCCTCAAACCGGCTTAGAAAATTCCAAAAAATTCAAAACAACCCAAAATGATGCAAGACCTTCGCGTGGTGTCATTATATATGTCCTAGTATACACCAAAAATAATAAACTTGGAATACGGTAGTTGTGTTGAAAATGTGCTTCACAAAAATAAGCTATCTCCTCCGAACATTCCAGGGTTTAGGGACAAATGACGGGTGTTATGGCAAATCCATGGCATAGTTTATTTAAATGTGCCGATATTCCACAAAAACATGCATCTTGGAAGCACGGACAATGTTGACGGAGGAAGTTTTCTTTTTCACTGAATAGAAAAACCATTTTCTATTTTCCGAGTGTAAAAAATGGTTTTTTTGTGAAGGACCTACGACAAATATGTTGCAATACTTGAGAGCTACAATTTTTGGAAATACTAGACCATGTTATCTGCACAAATAACCAATTTGTTTCATATGAAAAGGTTTCCATCCACCTCTTTTGAAAAACACGAGTTTCTGCCGATTCCGTTGGAAACTGGTCAAATTTGAACTACAGGTACCTCATAATTTGCTCATGATTTTTGTAAAAAATCATTTTTAGGTACACAACTGTGTATTCCAGCATAGATACACCAAGAGTTTCTCAATATTCAACCCCTTGCTACGAACGGTAATGCCCGCCATCTTGACTTTTTCCTCAAACCAGCTTAGAAAAATCCAAAAAATTCAAAACAACCCAAAATGATGCAAGACCTTTGCGTGGTGTCATTATATATGTCCTAGTATACATCAAAAAATAATAAACTTGGAATACTAAAATTGTGTTGAAAATGTGTTCACAAAAATAAGCTATCACCTCTGAACATTCCAGGGTTTCGGGCCAAATGACGGGTGTTATGGCCAAATCAATGGCATAGTTTGTTTAAATGTGCCCATATTCCACACAAATATGCATCTTGGAAGCACGGACGATGTTGACGGAGGAAGTTTTTCCTTTTCATTGAAAAAAAAAACCATTTTCTATATTCCGAGTGTAAAAAATTGTTTTTTTTGTGAAGGACCTACCACAAATATGTTGCAAAACTTGAGAGCTAAATTTTTTGAAAATACTAGACCGTGTTATATGCACAAATAACCAAATTTTTTTCATATGAAAAGGTTTCCATCCACCTCTTTTGAAAAACACAAGTTTCTGCCGATTCCGATGGAAACTGGTCAAATTTGAACTACAGGAACCTCATAGTTTGCTCATGATTTAAAACTCATTTTTAGGTACACAACTACGTATTTCATCATAGATACACAACGAGTTTCTCAATATTCAACCCCTAGCTACGAACGGTAATGCCCGCTGTCTTGACTTTTTTCTCAAACCGACATAGAAAATTCCAAAAAATCCAAAACAACCCAAAATGATGCAAGACCTTCACTTGGTGTCATTATATATGTCCTAGTACACACCAAAAATAATAAACTTGTAATACGACAATTGTGTTGAAAATGTGTTCACAAAAATAAGCTATCTCCTCCGAACATTCGAGGTTTCAGGCCAAATGACGGGTGTTATGGTCAAATCCATGGAAATAGTTTGTTTAAATGTGCCCATATTCCACACAAACATGCATCTTGGAAGCACGGAACATGATGACGGAGGAAGTTTTCCTTTTCATTGAATAAAAAAACCATTTTCTATATTCCGAGTGTAAAAAATGGTTTTTTTTTGTGAAGGACCTATCACAAATATGTTTCAAAACTTGAGAGCTACAATTTTTTAAAACACTACACCATGTTATATGCACAAATAACCAATTTGTTTCATATGAAAAGGTTTCCATCCACCTCTTTTGAAAAACACAAGTTTCTGCCGATTCCGTTGGAAACTGGTCAAATTTGAACTACAGGTACCTCATAGTTTACTCACGATTTCTGGAAAAAATTCATTTTTAGGTACACAACTACCTATTTCATCATAGATACACCAAGAGTTTCTCAATATTCAACCCCTAGATACGAACGGTCATGCCCACCGTCTTGACTTTTTCCTGAAAACCGGCTTAGAAAATTCCAAAAAATTCCAAACAACCCAAAATGATGCAAGACCTTCGTGTGGTGTCATTATATATATGTCCTAGTATACATCAAAAATAATAAACTTGGAATACGACAGTTGTATTGAAAATGTGTTCACAAAAATAAGCTATCTCCTCCGAACATTCCAGGTTTCAGGCCAAATGACGGGTGTTATGGTCAAATCCATGACATAGTTTCTTTAAATATGTCCATATTCCACACAAACATGCATCTTGGAATCACGGACGATGTTGACAGAGGAAGTTTTCCTTTTTATTGAATAAAAACATTTTCTATTTACCGAGTGTAAAAATGGGTTTTTTTTGTGAAGGACCTACCACAAATATGTTGCAAAACTTGACATCTACAATTTTTGAAAATACTAGATCATGTTATATGCACAAATAACCATTATTTTTAATATGAAAAGGTTTCCATCCACCTCTTTTGAAAAACACAAGTTTCTGCCGATTTCATTGAAAACTGGTCAAATTTGAACTACAGGTACCATATAGTTTGCTCATGATTTTTTGAAAAAATAATTTTGAGGTACACAACTACCTACTACATCATAGATACACCAAGAGTTTCTCAATATTCAACCTCTTGCCCCGCTGGAGAAAAACCCGTCTTATAGGTTTAGACCTGGTAACCGTTAACCCTTTCTTGTTTGTTCCGTTCTTGCTCATGATTATTTTTGAAGAATATAGCTTGAATAATATGCATGATGATGTAGATATGTTTCTCATTTTCGAAACGAGCTAAAGAACGTCGAAATCCGAGTTTGAATGCAAAAGTTATGCTCAAAATGGTGAGTGGGTAAAAAAAACTAGGATACGCCGACAGGGTTGCCGTCGGCGTAGCAAAAAAAACATAGCCGACGAGGTTGCCGTCGGCGTAGCCCAATTTTTTTTCATTATGCGCTTACATGCCGGGTCCACGCCGACGGCCCCGATATTTGGCTGTCGGCGTATAAAAATGTTGTCGGCGTATAAAAGTTCTCCCGTAGTGGTGTTAGTCACCCGAACCCTAGATCCCATATCGCAGCGGTGGCAAGGATATGCGTTATTGATGTTCGAAATAGTTAGTTAGTATGGTTCTTGGGTATAGTTATTTAATCACAGGTATACAAGATCCAGTGCACTTATATGCAGCTAGTAAACGTGCACGTGTAATACACGTAATAGTAGTAAATATAATAAAATTATCACATAGATATGATAAATGAAACTTCAGGGTAATTAAAATATGTCAGATGACAATTTTAAACAAAATAATCTATCCAGATGCGGTTGACCAAATCTTGCACAACTAAAGGACATCAGAAAACAATTCTAATGTACGTATTCAAAATGTGATCAGCACCCCTAGTCTTTCGTATGAAGTCATATCCCTATGCAATCAGTAGTTGCCATTATGTTCATGCGTTGTAGTCTCACTACATGATGTTTTTCCCAGTCGGTTGATAGTGGATTGTGTTGGCAGAATCTGACTAACACTTGTAATAGTGGTAGAAACAGAAATCATTACATTTTATAGCACATGAAAGATTTAAGTAGCCTGATATTTATTCCGAGGTGAATATTGTGGTGAACATTATTGTGCTTCTATCTTCTGTAGTCGTGCCATACGAAGCTTCATTAGATGTTCTGCCTTCCTATCTTCGGACAGTCTTGTGTACCATCAACTTCCAGTGCTTTTTTTGTTTGTATAGCCTGATGAGGGCTCACAGCTGTGCTCCCCACATTTTGCGCTGAAAAAAATAAACACATGTACACCATAATTAGTATGTGTAACTGTCAAAGTTGGATATAAACTTGAAAGCGGGAGTATAGATTAAGAAGTTCTATGCTCATACATGGTAAATTATGCGGGGCATATGCCTTCTAGACATTAACATTGACACCAGCAGCTACACATTTTTTTTCAGTCAAGACATACGTTGTTTCTTTAGGTGGTCTGCTTTCCTCTCGTCGGATAGTACGACATACCAACTCTGGTCAGACCGTTTGTTTTGTACCTCCACCAGGTTTTGTTTATGTTGATGATGATCATTGATCGTGCCGCTTCCATGGGTACGTGTTGCTGATGACCCACAAGTATAGGGGATCGCAACAGTCTTCGATGGAAGTAAAACCCAAATTTATTGATACGACACAAGGGGAGCCAAAGAATATTTGTGAGCCTTAACAAGTGAGTTGTCAATTCATCTGCACCTGAAAGTACTTTTGTTCACAGTAGTTTATCACTAGTAACAGTTTATAGTAGCAGCAGTAGTGAAATAATAGCAGTAGTGAGCTGAAAACAGCAGCAACAGTTTTGGAGGTAAACAACGGGATTGAATACTGTAGGCATAGGGATAGATGAACGGGCGTTTCATGGATAAGTTAGTTCATATAATAATCAAGACATGGGCATTGCAGATAAATAAGATAAAACATCCAAGCACTATGTAACCATAGGCACGTTGTCCGTAAATAGTCGTACGTGCTCGCAATGAGATCTTGCACAACATCTTTTGTCCTACCAGCCCGTTTTCAGCGAGGCCTCAAGGGAACTACTGGTAATTAAGGTGTTCCTTTTAATATAACACCGGAGCAAAGCATTAACACTCCGTGAACACATGTGATCCTCACATCACAGCCATCCCCTCTGGTTGTCCCAATTTATGTCACTTCGGGGCCTCGGGTTCAGGACAACAATATGCGTAAACAACTTGCAGGTATGATTAAGAAACAATAATGATCATCGTGATTCAATAAAATGTTCAGATCTGAGACCATGGCACTCGGGCCCAAAGTGGAAAGCTTTAAGCATAACAAATTTCAACAATGTCAATAGCACTAATAGAAGATACTAGGCACTATGCCCTAACAATCACGGCATTATTACATGAACGATCTCATCCAATCCCTACCATCCCCTTCAGTCTACAGCGGGGGAATTACTCACACATGGATGGGGGAAACATGGATGGTCGATGGAGAGGAGTTGGTGATGACGATGAGAATGATCTCCTCCAATTCACCGTCCCGGCAGGGTGCCAGAACAGAACTTCTGATCCACGAATCGAGGTTCATGGTGGCGGCGGTGCTACGGACTTCTTTCTGGAAAACTATCGAACCCCCTCGTGTTTTAGGGTTGAAGGCTACTTGTAGTCAAAAGGGGAGACCGAGGGGGGCTCTGGGTGGCCCACACCACCAGGTGGCGTGGCCTAGGGGCGTTACGGGGTGGTGTGGCCCCCTCTGGTCCCTCTCCTGTCCTCCTTCTGGCTCTCGGGGTCTTCTGGTGTTTTAGGGCAAGTGGGGTCTTTTCTGGGCAATTTCCCGAAAGTTGATTTTTCTGCACAAAAACGAGACACCAAAGTAATTCTTTTGAAAATAACGTTAGTCCGTGTTAGTTGCATTCAAAACACACACGTTTAGAGGAGAACAGTAGGAAAAGTGTTCGAAAAAGTTTTCGACATATCAGTTGCATCTAGTGCATCGGAGATCAACTAGTAAAACAACACCATACTATACATAAACATCCATATATATTATATAGAGGTGAGTCGATCATGTACCATTTAAGTTGGTGTTGGTCATGTTGCTTAGAGGGGTAGCACTATGTGATGGCGATTCCGTTGTGGGTGTAACTTGGTCTCCGTTAAGAGCAAGCCTTTTTCTTTTGGTAGGCTATATGCCGCTTCTCGAGGTATTCTGCTTTCTTCTCATCGGAGAGGCTGTCATACCAACCTTGACAACTGGCCATTTTTTTTCCTGTTTCCCTATTGACAACTTGCACTCCGATTTTTAGAAGTATTTATGTGGTCTTTAAATGGGGAGTGTTCCCCTAATCCAAATGGCGACGTCAACTCTTGAAAGCGGTGCATTTCTTTAGCACAGAAAATAAGAGCAAGAACCTTATCCTTTAAGGATATCATGATACATATTTTCCAAACCCAAACCAATATGTATACTGTGCTAGGGAAGTTTATGAAATGCAAATTGTATACGAAAGATGATCTGGTACAATTTTCTCTACCACTTGCTTGAAACCCAAAATTCCCAATTATATTAAGTTTTAGAGTTTAAAATTATCATTAAACTGAAGGTTGTATTCAAAGAAACCACTCTACATCGATATCACCAATTTTTGATTTCAAGCGAGTTGGGCATACTATGAATTTGAATAAATGGTTTGAATTTCACTTCAATATAACACTTACAATGTCAAGATTTTTTTTTTCTTGCTACAATCTAAAGGATTGATACGTCCATTTTGCAAAACTATTTTATATCTTAATTTTCTGTTATTCATCGATATATTTCATATTAGGATGCATTACTTATGTTACTTCATCTTATTTTGCATGTTTGATAATTATTGGAGAATAATCATCAGGACCATAAATCTGACAAAAAAAGCACCGTCAAGATACCCTATTTATGAAGACTAGAATAAGAAGGGGGCATCGGAGGTGTCTTAGAAGTCCAGATGAGGAGAGCCAGAGGGGGCCACCAGGGGCCCACACCACTAGGTGGCGCCCCCCCCTTGGCCGTGCCGCCAAGGGGTGTGGCCACCTTGGCCCACCTCTGGTCGACCCCTTTCGCGTACTTCATCCCGAGGGAACCCTAAGACATACAAAACCATCGAGGAAATATTCCACCGCCTCCTCGGGACGGAAAATAATAGAGAGAGAAAAGCTCTCTGGCAGGGACAAATCTGCCGAGGAAATTCATCCCCGGAGAGGGGAAATCATCGCCATCGTCACCGTCATCGCTCCAGGCATCACCAATATCATCATCGTCATCATCCTCACCACCAGCACCATCATCCTCACCATCCACCTGCGTCCCGCTGTAACAATTAGGGTTCTATATTGTTGTTTTCGACTAGATCTCTCTCCCGGTGTGGATTACTTGTTAGTAGTTGATGCTTATGAGATTTAGCGGTGTTTGCACTTTATGTCCAGATTGTTATTCATCATTATATAAGCTCTTATTATTATCCATATGATGTCTTGTGAGTAGTTCGTTTAGTTCTTGAGGACATGGGATAAGTCAAGATATTAGTAGTGCAATTATGTTGAAGTAATATCTAATGGTTCAATATTTAAGTTGTGGTGTTATACTTCTAGTGGTGTCATGTGAACATAGACTACATGACACTTCACCTTTATGGGCCTAGAGGGATGCGTTGTGTATTTGTCTACTAATTGTGGGGTTACCGGAGCGACAGAAACCTAAACCCCCGTTAGGAAACCGATGCACGAGAGAGTGTAGGATTCTAAAGTTTAAGGTTGTTGTTAGATTTATCTTAATTACTTCTTGTAGTTGCAGATGCTTGAAAGGGGTTTAAGCACAAGTATGTATCAGTACTAGTTGGCGGTGCATTAGCATAGGTTCACCCACACAACACCTATCAAAACAATAAATATTAATCAACTGTATGAAACGAAAGCGCTTGACGAAGTTCCCATGTGTCCTCGAGAACGTTTGGTTATCATAAGTAAACCAACCGGCTTGTCCTCTGCTCTAAAAAGAATTGGGCCACTCACTGCAATTATATTTACTGTCTTTTATTTACTCGCATTTTATTTATCTGCTATATCAAAAACTACCAAAAACCCGTTTGTTAGTGTTTACAGTGAATCCTCTATCCAACCTGCTTGTCAACACCTTCTGCTCCTTGTTGGGTTCGACACTCTTATTTATCGAAAGTACTATGATACACCCCCTATACTTGTGGGTCATCAAGACTATTTTTTGGCGCTGTTGCCGGGGAGTGAAGCGTAACTGGTAAGTGGAATTGGTAAGAGAAACTTTTACTGTGAGTGTTGTTTTTACTTCTGTCTATTGCTTTATTTTATTTTGGAGAATCCATTTGGTTCTCTGTTTAGGAGTACTGCTACTACTGCTAATGTAGTGGATGACCCGCTGTCTGCTCAATTGGATCCTTTTAAAATACCTATAAAAATTGTTGAACGTGTTATGGATAACTGCTATTTTGGATATGGTACTGTTCATCCCGGTGATCATTTACTCTTTATACATGAATTATTCAGGTGTGCAGGTATTACAATGGACCAAGTTAAGAGGAAATTATTCTCTTGATCACTGAAGGGTAGAGCTGCAGAATGGTTTAGAATGCTAAAGAATGGTCCATCTATTGGATGGGAGGAAATTGTACCTCTCTTTTGTTCGAAATTTTATCTCCCAGTGAGATTCATAAAGACCGGAATCAAATATATAATTTTTGGCCTCATGAAGGAGAGAGTATTGCCCAAGCTTGGGGGATATTGAAGTTATTAATGCTCAAATGTCCCGTTCATGAACTCCCCAGTAACATTGTTATCAATAATTTTTATGCAAGGCTTTCTCTTCATGATAAAGAATTATTGGATGCTTCTTATTCTCGATCATTTACACATATGAAGGAAGAAGCTAAATGGGATCTTTTTAACCGTATTCAAGAAAACACTGAAGGATGGGAGAATGATAAAGGTAGAAATTCAGGTATAAACTAAGATTATGAATGCATTAAAGCTTTTATGGGAACCGATGATTTCTATAATGTTAGTTTTGTTTGTGGTCTTGACTCCCAAATCTTTGCAAATTGTTTTAAGGCCTTTGCCTCCTATCTTGTTATTCCCAAAAAGGAGTTGAGAAAGTACCATCCACCTTATAAAGATATTTTTCCTACTAGAAATATAGAAATGCATGTTGTTAATCCTGTGATGGAGTGTGGACACACGCTCGTTGGGAGACCCCAAGCGCAAGGTGTGAAGAGTGCAGCAGCAAGTTTTCCTTTAGAAAAGAAACCAAGGTTGAATTGACCAGTAGGAGGACAATCAATCTCTGAAGGTTGATGCAGCTGACAGTGGTAGGGCGCACTACCGGTTCAGCAGCAACGTGGAACCTACACAACACAATCAAATCACTTAGCCCCAACGAAGCAGTGAGGTTGTCAATCTCAGCGATTTTGCTGAACACAAAGAGGTTAATCATATGGTGTGGAAAACAGTAGGAACATAGTATCAAAGTAGTAGCAGCAGTATGAAAGTAGTGTGAAAGCAGTATGTGTATTATCAGTATGAGAAAATGGACCGGGGTCCACAGTTCACTAGTGGCGTCTCTCCGTGAAAGATAAATAACATGCATGGTGAACAAATTATAGCTGGGCGATTGACAGAAATGAAGGATGCACCGTAGTGCATATGCAAGACATAAAGATTACTATGTGATTCATGCGGGCATTACAACAAAATACATAGACCGTCGTCCAACAGCATCTATGTCTAATAATACACCCTCCGAATATCATCCGAACAACGTCGGGTATTAAGTTGCTAGCAACAGATTATCGTAGTAAGCAAAGTGTCTAATGTACACAATATAAACTAGGTAATACCCGTTGTTTTCTCCCTAATGACAACATCACATCCTTCATACGCCATGTTTCTATCACTCGAGCACAGATGCAAAGGAGGCATGAACCCACTATCGAGCGTAAATACTCCCTCTTGGAGTTACTAGCATCTACTTGGCCAGAGCATCTACTAATAACGGAGAGAATGCAAGATCATAAATAACTTAATCATGAAGATAACATGATACATTGATAAGCAGAAGACATATCATTCAACATTCATTAGATCCTAGCAAACACAACATGTAGCATTACATAAATATGATCTCCATCATGTGAGGCAGCTCACGAGATCTAAACATGAGGTACAAAGTGGAGAGAACAACCATCTAGCTAGTGCTATGGACCCGTAGTCCATGGATGAACTACTCACGCATCACTTCGGAGGAGGGCATGGTGGTGTAGACCCCCCGGTTATGAATTTCCCTCCCAGCAGGGTGCCGGGGAGGGCTCCAGAACGCTCCCTATCTCGGGATGACGATGACGGTGGCCTTAGGTGTTTGTCGGGATGAAGTGGCATCTTTTCAGGGTTAATATGTCGGGGGGTATAAATAGGCGAAAGGGCAAAGGAGGTGGAGGCTTGGGGACCCCACACCACCCCATGGCGCGGCCGGGGGCGCCGCCCTATGGTGCCCCCCCGGACCTCTTCGGGTCTCCGTGGAACCTTCGGGAATTCTAGGACCTCCGGACTTCGAATTTTACAATTCCGAGAATATTTCCAGAACAACTTTTGTGAAACTAAAAACAGCAGAAAACGGGGAACTGGCTCTATGGCATCTTGTCAATAGGTTAGTCCGGAAAATCGATAAAAATGACATACAGTGTATAGGAAAACATGTAGGAAACAACATGGAACATCAGAAATTAAGGATATGTTTATGACGTATCAACATCCTCAAGCTTAGTTCCTACTCGTCCTCGAGTAGGTAAATGATAAAAACACAAAATTTCTGAGGTGACATGCTACCAACATAAACTTAATCATCAATAATGTAAAAGCATAAGTAAGCTGAGATCATAGAACTTTAACACAAGCATTATAAATAGAATTTTAACAACAAATAATAGAATTCATCTTGCATCATGAGAAGTAACACAAATAAAAGAGCATGAATAACAATGCAACGAAAGATATACGTTTGTTTCAAGTATAGAGAAAACATGGCAAAGTGATATTTTGCTAGTCCTTAAGAGTGGGACAAAACATAAATGTTAGGACACCTTCAAATTTCATGAGGAAGACTAGAACAAATAATTAGAGAACAAGCAATACCACATCATGAACCAATTAATAATGTTTCTGGGACAAATGCACATAAAACTCAGAATGGAAACTATGCTCTCTCAATTGTGCATAAAGTTAGAAGATGGAGACTCAACATAAAAGTAAAAGAAAGGCCCTTCGCAGAGGGAAGCAGGGATCAACTCATGTGCTAGAGCTTTTATTTTATTAAACAGAGGTATAAAATGCTTGACACTCCTCCCATCCATCTTACACAAACCATGGCCAAGCGAATCCTCGGGTGCATGCCAACAATCACATACCGTGGAGGAGTGTCTATATTTTTAGAGAGGTGTATGCTTATGTCAACGAATGGTAAAACGAAAATACAATACGTCACAGGACAACTAGAGTTCACAAGAGCGGCTCCCATAGAAGGACACATCTCGGTAGAAGGTCATCCCTCTTTCTATTTTGTCTACACAATTATGCTTTGACTGATAAATCAAGGGCAAAAATAGTGAAGAGAATTTGTTGTTATTAATTTGGGGCTGGGCACCCTGCTGCCACCTCTTATATCATTGGATAAGAGGATGAGGACACTAGTCTAGGGTGTGAAAGTCCAATCAACAAGTGAGATAAAGTATTTACGTCCTTATGAGCTAAAACAGGAGCACAAAACAGTAGTAATTTTGAAAGTTTTAGAGGTAACACATGAACAATTTACTTTGGAGTGGCAGTTAAATACCACATGTAGGTAGGTATGGTCGACACATTTGGCAAACTTTGGTTTTTGGGAGTTGGATGCACAAGTAGAGCTCATGCTCAGTACAGGTGGAGGCTAGCAAAAGACTGGGAGTGACAAATCAAGAGAGCATAAGAGCCATAATCATGCATAGCGACCTAAACATCATTAATCAAAGCATAAGTGGTACCACAAGTTCAAAAACTAAATTATCATAGAGGCTATAAGTGACTGGTTCATAGTCATAAACATGGTGCGAGCATGCGCCAAGTCAACCAAATAAAACATTCAAAGGAGAACACCACAAATCAATGCTTCAATATGACAAAAACAACTCATGATTCTTTCAATGACACATTAAACACTCTCAGCTATTCGAGTCTAATCATGCTACTAAATAACCAAAAGGCTTTATAATTAAAATTACACCTAGCATGATATGAAAAAATCCTAGCCACAGTCTATACAAGCTTCTACTTGCACCGTTATAAATTCCACTACAAGCAACAATTTCTTTTCCCAACAAGCACCATACAAAACATGCTTGAACAAAAACTCTCTAAATGCCACAGCAAGCAAACATGAGAGTACTCACATAATACTACTAAAACTAATAGCTCTGAACAAGAGATGCAATGAAAACAAGAGCTAAACAGGAATTTTGCAGCAGCTAGAAGAAAAGGCGGAGCGTGTCTCTATAAAAAACAAGGAATTCTAGGGTCCAACTATATTATTGCAGCAAGGAAAAAAACAAAGTAAAACAAAAGAAAAATAAACATACGCTCCAAGTAAACTTCATATGATGTGACCGAATAAAAATATAGTTTCACTAGAAGTGACCTGATAGCTTGTTGATGAAGAAGGGGATTCCTTGCGCATCCCCAAGATTAGATTCTTGAGTTTTCTAAAAATATTCTTGGATGAACCATGGGGGCATCCCCAAGCTTTGACCTTGCACTCTTCTTGATAACATATATCACCCTCTTCTTTTGACCCTTGAAAACTTCCTTCATACCACACTTAAAGAGTAATTCGCATTAGAGAGTTAGTACAACAATAAAAAAAATCCATGGGTTTTGTAAGGGCACAAGTGCTATTGATACTTTTAAACATTAGGTACAGACACTGATGTTTCGTGAAGCAAAGAAATCCACTTGACATCGTAAAAGAGCAAATGCAAGAAAAATGGCAGAATTTGTCAAAACCAGAACAGTCTGTAAAGACGAATTTGTTCCAGGAACTTATGTTTATTAGATCGAAAAACTTAAAGAACAAAAAAATTGAGGAATTATCCGAGGAATAAGCACACGAAATTTCAGGTCATTCTGATTTTTCTGTGGATTATACGATTTTTTACGGTGGACAGCAAAAATCTCTTTCCTGCGCCGAAATCCAAAACCAACTCCAACTCTCGTCAGAAACTGTACTTGGCCCAACTAAAACATGAAAAATAAATATACAAAGGAGTTTCTACAGAAGTTTAAAACCCCTTGACTCAAAGAAAACAGAGAAAAACAAAGCAAAAATAAAACCATGGGTTATCTCCCAAGAAGTGCTTTTCTTTAACGCCTTTTAGCTAGGCCCAGAAAAGTGGAATCAAGTATTTTCAAGTGAATAAGCATCCAAATTGTAACTCGTTCTAATAATAGAATCAAATGGAAACTTCAATCTCTTTCTAGGAAAGTGTTCCATACCTTTCTTGAGTGGGAAGTTCCCCTCTTTCATATCAATAACAGCACCAACAGTTCTAAGAAAAGGTCTTCCCAAAACAGTTGGACAAGAAGCATTGCATTCAATACTCAAGACAAAAAAAATATCAACGGGGAAAAAATTATTATTAACCATGACAAGAACATCGTCAACTCTCCCCAAAGGATTCTTTCTAACATTATAAATAAGACGAATATCCAAATAACGAGGTTCTAATGGTGATAAATCAAGAATATCATAGAGTTTATTTGGCATAATAGAGCTAATAGCACCAAGATCACAATGAGAATTGCAATAAAGATCATTCAGTTTCATTTTAATAATGGGTTCCCACCCATCATCTAGCTTCCTAGGGATAGAGGTTTCACACATTAATTCATCTTCTCTAATTTTCATGAGAGCATTTGCAATATGTTTTGTGAAAGCCATATTCGTAGCACTAGCATTAGGAGAACTAGAAAGATTTTGTAAGAACTTAATCAGTTTAGTTATGTTGCAATCATCAAAGTCAAGATCATTTTTATCAAAGTTAATGGGACCATTGTCTCCCATATTTCTAAAAATTTCAGCACTTTTATCAGGAACATTTTCAGCAGTTTCAGACAGTTTTGCGTTTTTAATAGCAGAAGTAGGAGTGTTTCCAACACCAATTACTTTACCATTGATAGTAGAAGGTTTTATAGCATGAGAGGCTTCAGTTTTACTAGTGGTGGTAATGGTGCAAACATTAGCTATATTATTCTTTCTAGCTATTTCATCTTCTCTTTCCCATCTAGCATGCAATTCAGCTAACATCCTAGCATTATCATCAATTTGAATTTGGATGGCATTAGTAGCAGCAAAAGGATTCTCATCTATGGTTTCAGTTTTAGCAGTAATTCTATTAATCAAAGAAGATTGAGCTTCAGATATGGATGAAATAGAAGTTTCAGCATCAGCAATTTTAACTTGCAACCTCGATATTTCTCTATTTAAACTCTCAAGTCGGTAGCTGATATTTCTTAGAATAATAGATTGTTCCTCCATGGTTTTAGTAAATAGTTTATTTTTCTCATATTGTTTTTGCATAAAGTTTTTAGTGGCTCTTTCAACTTCTGAAATTGTCTCATTAGACATTCTAGTTCTATTAGTATTACCACTATTAAAAGGATATGGCCTATAATTGTTGCTACCAAAATTATTCGTATAAGCATTGGTGTTGAAATTATTATTTTTAATGAAGTTCACATCAGCATGCTCTTCTTGAGCAACCAAAGAGGCTAAAGGAACATTATTTGGATCAATAGGAGCATGGCCATTCACAAGCATAGACATAATAGCATCAAGTCTATCACTCAAATAGGAGGTTTCTTCAACATAATTTACCTTCTTACCGGTTGTAGCTCTTTCAGTGTGCCACTCAGAATAATTTAACATCATATCATCAAGAAGCTTTGTTGCTGACCCCAAGGTAATGGACATAAAGGTTCCTCCAGCAGCTGAATCTAGAAGGTTTCTTGAAGAAAAATTCAGACCTGCATAAAAGGTTCGGATGATCATCCAAGTAGTCAGTCCATGAGTGGGACAATTCTTTACTAAAGATTTCATTCTTTCCCAAGCTTTAGCAACATACTCATTACCAAGTTGCTTAAAATTCATAATGCTACTTCTTAAAGATATAATGTTAGCAGGAGGATAATATTTTCCAGTGAAAGCATCTTTACACTTAGTCCAAGAATCAATACTATTTCTAGGCAAAGACAACAACCATTCTTTAGCTCTTCCTCTGCAAGAGAAAGGAAACAATTTAAGTTTAATAATATCTCCATCTACATCTTTATATTTTTGCATCTCACATAGTTCAACAAAATTATTAAGATGGACAGCAGCATCATCAGTACTAACACGAGAAAATTGCTCTCTCATAACAAGGTTTAATAGGGCATGCTTTATCTCATAAAAAATAGCAGTAGGAGCAGGTGGAGCAATAGGTGTGCTAATGAAATCATTGTTGTTGGTGCTAGTAAAATCACACAACTTAGTGTTCTGAGGAGTAGTCATCTTAACAAGACTAAAAACAGGAATAAAACTACAGCTAGAATAAGAACTTTTTTTTATGTTTTTGATAAAGAGAAGCAAACAAGACAAAATAAAATAAACTAAGCAAAACAAAAACAAAGTAAAGAGATTGGAAGTGAGAGACCCCCTTGCAGAAATTCTCTTCTTTCCCCGGCAACTCCGTCAGAAAAGCTTGATGGAGTGTGGACACACGCTCGCTCGGAGACCCCGAGCGCAAGGTGTGAAGAGTGCACCAGCAAGTTTTCCCTCAGAAAAGAAACCTAGGTTGAATCGACCAGTAGGAGGACAAATATCTCTGAAGGTTGATGCAGCTAAGGTGGCAGGGCACACTACCGGTTCAGCAGCAACGTGGAACCTACACAGCACAATCAAATCACTTTGCCCCAACGAAGCAGTGAGGTTGTCAATCTCACCGGTTTTGCTGAACACAAAGAGGCTAAACGTATGGTATGGAAAATAGTAGGAAAACAGTATGAAAGCAGTAGCAGTAGTATGAAAGTAGTGTGAAAGCAGTATGTGTATTATCAGTATGAGAAAATGGACCGGGGTTCACAGTTCACTAGTGGTGTCTCTCCGTGAAAGATAGATAACATGCGTGGTGAACAAATAACAGATGGGAAATTGACACAAATGAAGGTTCCACCGTAGTGCATATGCAAGACATAAATATTACTATGTGATTCATGTGGGCATTACAACAAAATACATAGACCGTCATCCAACTTCATATATGTCTAATAATCCACCCTCCGAAAATCATCTAAACAAACATTGGGTATTAAGTTGCTAGCAACAGATTATCACAGTAAGAAAAGTGTGTAATGTAAACAATGTAAACTAGGTAAACACCGTTGTTTTCTCCTTAATGGCAACAACACATCCTCCATCCGTCACGTTTTTGTCACTCAAGCACATATGCAAAGGAGGGATTAACCCACTATCGAGCATAAATAAACCCTCTTGGAGTTACTAGCATCTACTTGGCCAGAGCATCTACTATTAACGGAGAGCATGCAAGATCAAACATAACATAAGCAAGAAGATAACATGATAGATTGATAATCAGAAGACATAGCATTCAACATTCATCAGATCCTAGCAAACACAACAAGTAGCATTACATAAAGATGATCTCGATCATGTGAGGCAGCTCACGAGATCTAAACATGAGGTACAAAGTGGAGAGAACAACCATCTAGCTACTTCTATGGACCCGTAATCTAGGGATGAACTACTCACGCATCACTTCGGAGGTGGGCATGGTGGTGTAGACCCCTCCTGTGATGAATTCCCCTCCCGGCAGGGTGCCGGGGAGAGCTCCAGAACCCTCCCGATCTCGGGATGACGATGGCGGCGGCCTCGGGTATTTCTCGGGACGAGGTGGTATCTATTCAGGGTTAATATGTCGGGGGGTATAAATAGGCGAAAGGGCAAAGGAGGTGGAGGCCTGGGGGCCCCACACCACCCCATGGTGCGTCCAGGGGGCATGCTGCCCTATGGTGTGGCCCCCCTGTGCCCCCCTCCGGGCTTCTTTGGGACTCCGTGAAACCTTCATGAATTATAGGACCTCCGGATTTCGAATTTTCAAATTCCGAGAACATTTCGAGAACAACTTTTCTGAAACTAAAAGCAGCAGAAAACAGGGAACTCACTCTGTGGCATCTTGTCAATAGGTTAGTCCGGAAAATCGATAAAAATGACATAAATTGTATAGCAAACATGTAGGAAACAACATGAAAACAGAGTGGACAATCAGAAATTAAGGATACGTTTATGACGTATCATCCTGCTGTGCCTCAACCTTATATTGAGAAAATGCCTTTCCCTGACAAGGTGAAGGAACATTCAATTATAGGTAGGGTGGTTAACAAGAGTACAAAGAAATCCATAGAACCTGATGAGCAAATAACTGTTGAACCTACAGTAGCAATAGTAAAAGATCTTGTCTCTAAAAATGTAGAGGATGGACACATTATATTTTGTGAGGATGCTTCTAATATTGTTTCACATCCTAGTAGATCTGAGAAAGCTAGTGTTCTTGTGCTTTCTGTTACGATAGGTGATCATTTCTACTATGCATGGTTTGTGTGATAACGGTGCAAGTTCTAGTGCTATTCCTTATGAGCTTTATAAAGAAATTATGCATGAAATTGGTCCTTGTGAAATTGAAGATCTTGATGTGGTTATTCAGCTTGCTAGTAGAGAAACTATCTTTCCGATTAGTATTGTTAGAGATGTGGAAGTTTTATGTGGTAAAACTAAATATTGTGCTGATTTTCTAGTACTCGGTACATCTGCTAGAAAAACTTGTCCTATCATTTTTGGTAGACATTTCTTGAACACTTGTGGTGCTGTCATAGATTGTAAGAAGGAGAATATATTGACTAAATTTGATGGGAAATCTTATGAGTTTAATTTTTCCAAATTTGCTAGAGCTCCTTATGAATCTGAATTGCCTAATGTGGATTTTAGAGTTGAACAGCTTGCCTCTATTGTTCTTGCTCCTAACAATGCTTTGCAGCAATACATGGAGGACCACGAAAGTGAGGTCTTTATGGAAGAGTGAAATTATATTGACGATATTCTTCTTCACCAACCAGTGATACTCAAACATAATTTACCTCTAGAAGACTTGGGTACCACATTACCACCCAAGGAGGATCATTTTTTTGATTAAAAACCTTTGCCTGGTGATCTTAAATATGCTTATATTAATGATAAGGAAACATATCCTGTTATTACTAGTTCCAAACTTTCGTATAAATAAGAGGAAAGGTTATTGGAAATATTGAAGAAACACCATGGAGCTATTGGATATACTCTTGATGATTTGAAAGGGATTTTTTCTACTATATGTCAGCATGTTATTAATATAGAACCTGATGCAAAGCCAGTAGTTGAACATCAATGACTTTTAATTCCTAAGATGAAGGAAGTGGTACGAAATGAGGTATTAAAACTCCTTGATGCTGGTATTATTTATCCTATTGCTGATAGTAGATGGGTAAGCCATGTGCATTGTGTTCCTAAGAAAGGAGGAATGATTGTTGTGTCTAATGAAAATGATGAGCTTATTCCTCAAAGAGTAGTAGTTGGTTATAGGATGTGCATTGATTTTAGGAAAGTTAACAGGGTTACTAAGAAATATCATTATCATTTACCTTTTATTGATCAAATGCTATAGAGGTTGTCTAAGAAAACTCATTTTTGCTTTCTTGATGGTTATTCTGGGTTTTCGCAAATTTCTGTTAGGTCACAAGATGAAGAGAAAACAACTTTTACTTGTCCTTATGGAACTTATGCTTATAGACGTATGCCTTTTGGTTTGTGTAATGCTCCTGCTACGTTTCAAAGATGCATGTCTGCTATTTTTCATGGTTTTTGTGAAAATATTGTGGAAGTATTCATCGACGATTTTTCCGTCTATGGAACTTCTTTTGATAACTGTTTGCACAATGTTGATAAAGTTCTACAGAGATGTGAGGAAACTAATCTTGTTCTTATTTGGGAGAAATGACACTTTATGTTCAATGAAGGAATTGTTCTTAGGCATAATTTTTTTGAAAGAGGTATTGAAGTTGACAGAGCTAAAGTGGAAGCAATAGAGAGAATTCCCTGTTCGAGGGATGTTAAAGGTATCCATAGTGTCCTTGGTCATGCTGGTTTTTATAGGTGTTTTATTAAATATTTATCTCAAATATCAAAGCCTCTTACTAATCTTCTTCAAAAAGAAATACCTTTTGTTTTTTATGATGATTGCAAGGAAGCTTTTGAAACTTTAAATAAGGCTTTAACTACTGCTCCTATTGTTCAGCCACCTGATTGGAATTTACCTTTTCAAATTATGTGTGATGCTAGTGATTTTGCTGTAGGTGTTGCTCTTGGACATCGAGTAGATAAGAAATTGAATGTTATTTATTATGCTAGTAAGACTCTTGATGCTACTCAAAAGAATTGTGCTACCATTGAAACATATTTCCTAGTTGTAGTTTTTGCTTGTGTTAAGTTTAGACCTTATATTGTGGACTCAAAAGTCACTATTCACACTGATCATGCTGCTATTAGATACCTTATGGCAAAGAAAGATGCTAAGCCTAGGCTTATTAGATGGGTGCTGCTTTTACAAGAGTTTGATTTGTATATTGTGGACATGAAGGGTGCTGAAAATCCTGTTGTAGATAATTTGTGTAGATTGGAAAACATTGCTTATGACCTATTCCTGTCAATGATAGTTATTCAAATGAACATTTGGATGCAATAAAAGTAAACTCCCAAGAAAGTCCTTGGTATGCTGATTATGTTAACTTTATTGTTACCAAGTATTTGCGTCCAACATTTACAGCTCAACAAAGAAGAAAATTCTTTTATGATTTGAGGTATTATTTTTGGGATGACCCACACTTACATAAAGAAGGAGTAGATGGTATTATGCGAAGATGTGTTCAAGAACATGAACAACGAAAGATATTGAGGAAGTTCCATGGTAGGGCTTATGGAATACATCACGCCGGAGATAGAACCGCATAGAAGGTTCTACAATCAGGTTTCTATTGGCCTACTCTCTTTAAAGATGCACGAAAGTTTGTTTTATCTTGTGATGAATGTGAAAGAGTTGGTAATATTTCTAGACTTAATGAAATTCCTATGAGTTATTCTCTTGTTATCGACCTTTTGATTGTTGGGGATTTGACTTTATGGGTATGTTTCCTCCTTCAAATGGTTATACTCATATTCTTGTTGTTGTTGATTATGTTACTAAATGGGTAGAAGCTATACCTACAAAGAGTGTTGATGGTGAAACCTCTTTAAAAATTCTTAAAGATGTTATTTTTTTTAGGTTTCGTGTGCCTAGATATCTTATTCTAAAGTGGATCCTATGAAAATGCTAGACTCTTTACAGAGAAAGTTAAACAATGGCATGATAGGAGAATTCTTAAAAGAGAGTTTCATGTTGGTGAGAAAGTTCTATTGTATAGGTCTCGTCTCAGATTTTTTGCAGGGAAATTAGTGTCAAGATTGGAAGGACCTTGTTTTATTGAAGAAGTGTATCGTTCCGATGCAATCAAAATTGCTTCCCTTAAAGATAACACTACACAAGTGGTGAATGGGCAAGGACTCAAAAATTATATTTCGGAGACTCGTATGATGAAGATGTTGACATTATTCAAGTGCTGACTCCAGAGAAGTTTATTAAAGAGATGCTTCCAGAAACTATAGAGTTTGTTTACGAATAGGTAATAGTTCTGTTAAGGAAAGTTTCTCGTATTACTCTCCAACTTATATTGTTGTTGTTTATGGAAAATATGAAAAATATTGAGCCGAAGAAGGGCGCCAGAGGGCACCACACCACCTGGGGGCGCATGCCCACTCCTGGCAGCGCCACCCTATGGTGTGGAGGCTCCGGAGCCCCTCCTCGACCTGTTCCAAGCTTGGGGGAGTACCGCGGTATCACACCTTTATCTTTTACCTATTTACCTTTTAGTATAGTCATATCATTAGTAGAGAAGTTTATCATATATGATGGTTTGCAGTATGGAAGTAGTTGGTTATTGATGTATCCCTTGGTGTGAGTTGTCGTTATGGAATATAAATGAGAAGTTTCATCATTTACCTTCTATGCACTTTATTTTAGTTTGCAATTTCTATCATATGATTGATCTTGTTCTTAACATTGGTATCAATATGGGAGCATCAAGTTAATCTATTTGGTTTTGGCAAACTTAGCATTGGTCAGTAGCAACAATACTTTGAGGCTCAAGTAGAAAAGAGGGAGATGCATGTAGGTATATTATTCCATGATCTTTCTTTCTTGTTGGCTCATAAGCATAGTATTCTCAAGTTAAGTTCGTTTGTACTTCCAAGGAAGATTGCATGATTGTTTCTATCACATGTATATTTTCTTGTTTTCCCTCAACTCTTATGCTTGTTACCCAGCCTTGCTAGAACAAAAAATTGTACTGAGAGGGAATGCTTCTCGTACATAGAAACCTTGAGCCAAAAACCATGCATTTGTGTCCACCATACCTACCTATATGTGGTATTTAACCGCCACTCCAAGTAAACTGCTTGTGTGCTAACTTTAAATCCTTCAAAACTAGTATGCATGTTTTGTGCTCCTGTTTTAGCTCAAGAGGACGTAGGTAGACGGTCTTATTTTACTCGTTGATTGGACTTTACACACCTGGACTAGTGGCACATATGCTTATCCAACTACGATAAGAGCTGGCAACGGGGCTCCCAGCCCCAAACTGAATTACTATGAATGCTCTTCACTCTTTTTGCCCTTGATTTATCAGTCAAAGCATAATTGTGTAAACAAAAGAGAAGAGGGATGATCTACTACCCAGTAGCGTGCTTCAATGGGAGCCTCTCTTGTAAGGTCTAGTTGTCTTGTGACTTAATGTAAAGTTTGCTTGCTGATTCGTTGACATAGACATACACACCTACCCCTAAAAATTTAGACACTCCTCCATGGTATGTGATTGTTGGAAGGAACCCGAGGATTCGGTTAGCCATGGTTTGTTATAAGAAATGTTCGGAGGAATGTCAAATATTTTATGCTCTCTCTATATGTTTATCAAATAAAAAGCTGTAGCACATGAGTTAATCCCTGCTTCCCTCTACGAAGGGCCTATCTTTTACTTTCATGTTGAGTCAGTAAACCTACTTCCTTCTTTCTTAAGAAAGCATTTTAGTTGTTGTGATCCAACCATTTATATGTTGATTTCTTCAATCATGTATTTTATCCTTCCTTGTTTAGTACAATGTTTTTATCTAAATGAATACCACTTTGAAAGTTATCAATGACTGCAAAGAGACTGTTATGATTGAGCATGCTAAACTCTGCAATATAAGCTCCAATAATTGATCGAAAGGTAAGTACAATCTATTAATTGTTCTCTGACCAAGAACAAAGTTTTCCTTAACCAATTATGATTTCCTTTTTGCACCTTTATTGTGACTCCCTCTACTAGTTTCAAGTTGAGTTATATGAGAGGAAGTTGCTGTCTAGAATGACTTGTGTATTGATAAATGTGATGCTTCTTGTTCGTATTTTATTTATGGACTCTTCACTCCATAAACCTGTGGTTATGTTTACTGAGTTCAGTTTTGCTTGGGGACAAGCGAGGTGTATGCTGGGGGAGTAGATACGTCCATTTTGCATCACTATTTTATATCTTAATTTTCTGTTATTCGTCGATATATTTCATATTATGATGCATTACTTATGTTATTTCATCTTATTTTGCATGTTTGATTATTATTGGAGAATAATCACTGGGACAAGAAATCTGATGGAAAAAGCACCATCAAGATACCCTATTTCTGAAGATTAGAAGAAGAAGGGGGCATCAGAGGAGTCTTAGAAGTCCAGATGAGGGAGCCAGCCACGAGGGGAGCCAGAGGAGGGCCACAAGGTCCCCACACCACAAGGTGGCACCCCCCTTGGCAGCGCCGCGAGGTGGTGTGGCCACCCTGCCCCGCCTCTGGTCGACCCCTTTCGCGTACTTCATCCCGAGGGAACTCTAAGACCTATAGAACCATCGAGGAAATATTCCGCGCACCCTCGGGGTGGAAAACAACAGTGAGAGAAAAGCTCTCCGACGGGGAGAAATCTATCGAGGAAATTCCTCCCGGAGAGGGGAAATCATCGCCATCGTCACCATCGTCGCTCCGGGCATCAACAATATCATCATCGTCATTATCCTCACCACCAGCACCATAATCCTCACCATCCACCTCCGCCCCTCTGTAACTATTACAGTTCTATATTGCTGTTTTCCACTAGATCTCTCTCCAAGTGTGGATTACTTGTTAGTAGTTGATTCTTATGAGATTTATCTGTGTTTGGACTTTATGACCAGATTTTTATTCATCATTATATCACCTCTGATTATGATTCATATGATGTCTTCTGATTAGTTCGTTTAGTTCTTGAGGATATGGGAGAAGTCAAGATGTTATTAGTGGAATTATGTTGAAGTAATATCTAATGGTTTGGTATTTAAGTTGTGGTGTTTTTCTTCTAGTGGTGTCATGTGAACGTAGACTACATGACACTTCACCTTTATGGGCCTAGGGGTATGCATTGTGTATTTGGTTACTAATTGTGGGGTTGCTGGAGTGACAGAAATCTAAACCCCCATTAGGAAACCGATGCAGTAGGGACTATATGATTAAAGAGTTTAAGGTTGTGGTTAGATTTATCTTAGTTACTTCTTGTAGTTGTGGATGCTTGCAATGGATTTAATAACAAGTATGTATTAGTTCTAGTTTGGCGATGCATTAGCATAGGTTCACCTACACAACACCTATCAAAAAAAAAATTAATCAAATGTATGAAACGAAAGTGCATGGCGAATTTCCCATGTGTCCTCGAGAACGTTTGGTAATCTAAGTAAACCAACCGGCTTATCCTTTGCTCTAAAAAAGATTGGGCCAGTCGCTACAATTATATTTACTGTCTTTTATTTACTCGCACTTTATTTATCTGCTATATTAAAAACTACCAAAAACTTGTTTGCTATGTTTACAGTGAAGCCTCTATCCAACCTGCTTGTCAACACCTTCTGCTACCCGTTGGCTTCGACACTCTTATTTTTCGAAATTACTACAATACACCCCGTATACTTGTGGGTCATCAAGGATATCACAAAACAATTCTAAAATTGGACAAACTATCAGAACTTCAACGATCAGTGAATAAATCCGACTCTTCTTTGTATAAACTGATAGCGGGGATTACGCTCCCGCGCAAGCGTTGATGATGAAGTCGTATGAACCCGACCTCAAGTTTTGTAGTCGATAGCGATGAGACTCTACCACCAAAATTATGGTACCTCGCAGGGATTACACACGTACGGTGTACCTCCCGGGGTTCTGATCCAGCGCAGCAGCGGAAGTAGAGAGATGGACCAGAGAGAACACTACATGGTGGTGTGTGTAGGGTATAGAGAAACTCGACTCTCGCACAGCTCCAAAATTGGAAACCACGGGATGAGAGAAGAGAGAGAGAATTGGATTCCGAAAGGGGATGGCGTGCCTCTCTTTATATGGGAGGAGGAGGAGGAGGGGGATTTACCTTGGTTTAGCCATGTGGGACTAATGCCCAGATGGTTCGGCCAGCCAAGGGCAATACGCAGCCCCCATGGGCCCTAAGAGGCCCATGCAACTTGGGGGTGCTCTCCCTCCTCCATTTCCCCTTTCCCCCTAATGGGCCTCTTTTTCCATTGAGGCCCATTCATGGAAAATGGCTGATTTAATTATATAAAGTATATTTAATTATTAACTACACTAATTAATAATAAAGTATATATTATTTAACTTATTTTAACACCAAAACACTTTTCGTTACCCTCCGAACTCCGTCGGATAAATTCCGGAACAATTCCGACTATGTTTTCCCTTATTTCTCCGGTAATAAATCACTTTTTCATCGATGACCCTTAAGCGTGACAACCTAGCGGTTCAAGATCTCTACATACATTATCGAGATCCCTCTCCGATCAATGTCCAAAGAGGGACCTGGAATCTCCTTTTGGTCCTTGTGCAATCTATGATTAGCTTCATCGTTGAACCTTAAACGGAAATCCAAGACTCCTTCTACGGTATCTCCATACCTAATACGATCTCGTTACCAAAAATCCTATCAACTAATTACCACGATTGTTCATCCCCGTAACCTAGTCACATGCTTGCAAGCTTTATTCGATGAAAAAACGGTTGAGTTGGCCTAGAGTATCAGTCCATTACTACATTGACAAATCCCTCTTTTCATCCATATGCCTCAACATATCCATCCGTTTATTAAATAAACACCTTTGTTGCCACCCTGTTAAGTTGATGACGTAGGATGCAAATTCATAACCTCGGAGATAGCAATTAAAATATCATCTCATGGATAGATGTTTGGGTACTGCGTTTTCTTTGGATATTTAATAAGTCAGATTTTTGTCCATCACATCGTTTAACTAATGATGTGACTCCATCGTCAATGACGTAATTTCCCATGATCAGGAAACCTTGATCATCTGTTGCCCAATCGACTAGTTAAATATAGGCTCACTAGGGACTTGTTTTGTTTCGTATCACACGTGCATTAATGTTTCCGCATAATGAAGTTATAACATACCATAAAACATATTATGAATTTTTTTGAGATATGATAAATAAAGATTTTATTAATTTACTCTAGGTCATATCAAATTTAGTCTCCCACTTGCACTAGAGTAAAATTACATCTAGTTGACATCTGGAAAGATTCTAACACCTATTACATCTCGGTGTTTATCAAATCTCTTTGAGGGATGACCTTTTGTCAACAGATCTGCTTTGTTCAGGTCTGTATGTATTTTGCAAATCTTCACGCATCCATCTTGCATAATATGCCTTATCACATGGAATCGCCGTAGTATGTGTTTTGTAGTGGAGTGGGACCTAGACTCCCTTGTGTTACCTATGGATCCCGTGTTGTCGTAGTAGAAGTTCACATGTCCTGCGCACTAGGAAACACTCCAAGCTCGATGAAAAACTTCTGCAGCCAGCCATCTTCATTTGCCTCAACATTTGCAGCAATGTACTCCGAGTTCATTGTAGATTGAGACACCATGGGTTGCTGCCCACTTTTACAGCTCACAACTTATCCAATCACCAAAAACACGTATCCCGTATGTGATTTCGAGTCATCTGAATCTGACCAGAAACTTGCATCCATGTAACGTGTTACGCCAAGTTCTTCTCGACATCCTCCATAGACAAGAAACAGGTCCTTGGTCCTTCTAAGATACTTTAGAATGTTCTTAACAACTTTCCAGTGATATTCTCCCGTATCATTATGGAACTTGCTCGTTAAGCTAAGAGAATGAGACACATCTGGTCTAGTACATAACATGGCATACCTGATAGAACCTATGGCTAAAGCTTAGGGAATCTCGTCAATTTTCTTTCTTTCATCAACCTTTTTGGACTTTGAATCTTTCCTGATGAACCTTTCAACAATTTTATAAAGTTTTGTACTCTAACTTAATACTAATAGGTGCCTTGACCAATCTCGATAGATCTTAATTCCTAATAAATAATTAGCTTCTCCTAAGTCTTTCATTGAAAAATTAATATTGAATTGTTCCTTGCTATATCGTTTTCTCTCCATTTTACTAATTTTTTGCTTGCACACATATTTATTACAGATTTACAAAACTTTTTACCATCCATATTACCCATATTTTATCATCACATCACCAAACTAGTGCACCTATACAACTGACAATTGCATTGGGTGTGTTGGAGACACAAGAGACTTCTTATATCTTAATTCCATGGTTTCTTGAGAGGGATACACTCAACCTATACCTCCCTGAGTTTAATAAACGTTGGGTTATCTACTTGAGCAAAATTTCTTGCTTTCCTACAAACCCCTACGCTTGGAGGCACAACATAGTCTACAGGAATAGTAACATGTAGTAGACATCAAGCTATTTTCTGGCGCTGTTGTCAAAGACTTCTAGCTTGCTTTAAGGGGAGTCTCACACTCCCACTCTCTTTCTTTTGTTTTGTTCTTGCTTAGTTTACTTTTGTTTAGTCTTGTTTTCTCTTTATCCAAAACACACACAAAAATTAGTTCTCTAGTTTCTAGTCTTTAACTTGTTTTGTTAGTTTGTTATTACCTTTACTTTGTCTCCATGCCTAAAGAAAAAAGAAACTTAATGTAAAAATTTATGAACTTGCTTTGTAACCCCGGTCTTGATTGGCTTTTCAAAAAAATTACACGCCTTGAACCAATAGCTAATAATGAAGAAGCTATAGAAAGAGAAGCTATTGGAATTTTCTCATTGAAAGAAAAATATGATTTTAGTACACATGATACAATTTATGAACCAGATCAAGATGATACACGTTATGAATGTTTTGCTTCTGATGATGATAATGTGCCCATAAACACCGTGAATAATGAGTGTTATATTGATGAATGTGATGATCCTATGGATTCTTATGAAATACCCATGTTTGATGAACTTGATACTTGCTACGGAGGTAACAACCTCCAATAATCAAAGAATAAAACCAAAGAGCATTAACTTGATACTTTGCCTAATATTAGTTATGATAATCCTTTCTATTTTTACAAACTAGCATGGTGGCCCTCGCAAAGGCGACATCATCATTTTTAGTGGGTTGAAAGTGTTCCATAAATAAAACATAATTTTGTGAATAGCTCATTATTTCCCGTTACGTGATAACTAAAAATGTTCTACAATTATCACAAATATTATAGAGTAAACAAAATATCACGTTGGCTATAATATCTTTGGCACTCTTAATTTTAGTGGCATGTGATTATCATGTCATCGGTCTAAACAAATGTTTGTTTGTTTTCTGTAAGTGATAATAGAATAGTAAAATACAAATAAAGTTTTATATGATGTTAGATCAGCAACAAACATTAGTTATGTTTGCAAAAAAAAATTGATGAACTGAAAGGAAAATGGTCTATGCTATTTAATATGCAGGCTACGTTAACTTGCGAGAAATACATTTTTTTTATGTTTCTTTCTCATATTTACTTACTCAGAAATGTGCTACCTTTTAGAAAAATTCATGTTTCTTGTATATTAATGACTGTTTCTTATATATAAACCATGAATTTTAGCTATTCCAAATATCCGTGCATGTTCTACGATTTTTTTGGTCTGGTGGTTGTTCTCCTTGTGAGGGATTTAGTTGTCGATAGTTATACTAATGTGATGAATTTATTAACCATGAAGTTTGGCTATTCCGAACATCTTTAGCCATTTAATGATTTTTTTGGTCTAGTCGTTTGATGAAGATGAAATATTTTTTGCGCAAGGGATTTTCTCGTGAATAGTTTCGACTAACGTGGTGACTTCCTTAACCATGAAATTTGGCTATTCCTAATATTTTTAGGCTTTTATGTGTTGGTCTAATGCTATCTTCTTTGAAATTAAGGAGATTTCCTGTCACAGACCAGTTTTGGGAACGCTGTACTGTAGTTCAAGGAGACAAAAATTAGGGCCAACAATTTTCTTTTCTAACAACATTATTGTTTGAACTAGCATATGTATATGATCTTAATCATATATGCAATGCAAGCTTTGTTTCATTTTAGAACCAATACCAAATTTTTCTTAGAACACTTTTATAATTTTTCCCTGTTTTCCCTGATGTTACTTGAGTGGATTTTTATTCCAAGACTTGGATCATTCTTGTTTGCATCTTAAATAAACTTATAGCTTTTCTGGATCCAAGAAATCACAATTTTAAAAATGATTTATTAAAGTTTTCTATAGAAACCATTCCCTGAAAATATAGCCAAGTACCTGTTTTCCACCTTTGTTTTCACTAGGCTATAAAATGTTATTTTATATTTTCTTGACTTTTATTTGTTCTTTGATATATGGAATACAAATCCATAAGCTTTGTTTGATTTTTGAAATAAGAAAAACAATCTTTTTCTTGTTGTTTTTGTGGAAGAAAAATAAGGCACAAAAAGACATTTTTAGAAAACAGAGAAAAACAGAAAGTACACATGAAAGTTTAAAACATGTTTAACAAACTCCAACTTGTAAAACAAATTTTGGAATCCTTTTACTCTCTGATAACAGTCCAAACTTTTTGCTCATTCTGTTGTTTTCCAACACATAGAAAATTTTCTAAGTGTTAACTGAATTTTCTGAATTTTTGCAACAGTGGTAGATATAGTTTTCGACAGATGTTTTCATTGCCTTTTCTTGCAAGTTTTGAAGTGAGACCTTGTCTAGTGTGTTGAACATAGTGGGTACTCGACCTAGGATCCTTTTCTTTGCTTCTAGAAGTTTTGTGGAGAAAGAAAATGTGTGGGAAAGAGGAGGGGGCAATGCTGATGTGGCAAGGTATGGGCTCACATACCTTGAACCTTGTGGTCTTGCCATGCCCTTCCTCTACCCCCAAGAGACACTTTTAACTTGTCCCTTGGCTCACATTTCCCCTTGGCACAATGCCATGCCATGGCAATGTCCAAAACACTCCAAGGGCGCCCCCATGCCAACCCTAGACATCAACCCGAGCCCCCTCATGCCATTTAGTTCACCCCCGTGGTTTTAAGCCACCATATTCGAGTACCACTCTCAACTAGTTCCCTCACACCCTCCACTCACTCCCCCAAGCAAAGTGAAGCCAACCACTACCCCTGTAGCCGCCCCGAGCTCCAAAATCGATGCCGGCCACCGAGCCCGAGCTCGAGGTGGATCACCCATTCCATGCCCTCCCACCCCTTGTGCTAGTCACCTTTGAGCTCCCCGTGCCCCCACGAGCCTGCCTGACCTCTCGCCGTGCGTGTGTGCTTGCAGGAACGCTGCCTCCCTCGAGCTCGCCGCCGCGGGCGCCTGGCCGCGCACCGCTGTAATGTCCCAGCGTTTAGGAACTCACGGGGGGTAGAATATAAATTTGTGCATCTGCATGCATGTGTTTGCAAAACCTGAATAAATTTTTCGCAAAGTTAAAACCCTGGAGTGAATAAGGTTCTACCCAGTAACTGATGCTTTGATAGAAGTTGTTACTGGTAGTTGGTGGAATTTCGACATGACCTCCGGGTATTATTTGAATTTGAGATACTAGTGTTTGAATTATTTGAATTTAGGACAATTTGAATTTGAGTTTGAATTGTAATTAAATTTGAATCAAATTGAAAAGACAAGGTTATATCTTAAGCTTAAATAATCAGACCACAATTGATATAGCAAATATGGAAATATTCCTAAATATTAACAAGTACAATTATAGAAACAACAATTACACTTTATTATGATAATACAAATGATACAATGTTCTTACAATGGGATCAAAAGAAAGATAAATTACAATAGTTATACCATTAAGCTAATACAAGGACTAAACCTAGAACTAAACCTAACTACTCCATTGCATTCAAATTCTTCAACACCTGCAAACAAAAACACTAAGCCAAAACAGATTGGTTAGGGGGGATTAGTACCCTCAGGTTGTCAGTGAGATGCACTGATTAATCATCACAGGGTTTAAGCCAAATAGGTAGTATCTGTTCTGTTACAATTAGCCTCAGACCAGCATCATAGGCATAGGCATGGAAATACAACTGGCATCACAAAAATATTACCAGGCAAGGATAAGACCAACCGAGTGCCTGTGAAAATATCTCTTCACTAGTCAGACAGGCACACAGCTTACTCACGAAGCAGCAAGCAGCTCAGTCATACACAAGCACACAGCACACGCAGGCACCACCTTTTGTGCTGTCAAAACTGAACTTGGAGTATAAAAACCCCAACAGCCGTAAGGAGGGGAAAGCACACCTCATTTTCCCCTGCTCAAGCACACAAGCACAGGGAATAACACCACCAAATCAAACACTTCACTAGGTACTGGAGCTCTTGAATGCAAACCTGCAATATCACATACAAGGCCAAGGTACCAGGGAGCAAAAGGAGACAAGCAAGCAATCCACAAGCACCAAAATCCACCAACCTTACTGATCAACACATAAGGTGAATACTCCTGGTACCCTCTAAGCCATTCTCTGGCTAGTTGCACACAAGATGGGTTGGGATGCTAGTACCCTCAGATAGGCATAGAGATGCTATGCTAAACTCATCATTGGGATAGGTTTATCAAGTCCAGTATCTGTTCTTATTTAGAAAAGGCCTCAGGCTATGCATCATTGGCTTGAGGGCAAAGAAAACAAGTGCATGTATCTGTTCTTAATTTAAAATCCTCAAAGAAGGAAAAAGTATCATGTGTAGTGATCTGTTCTTATTATTGATGCAAAGAGGCATCAGATCCACAAGATACAATGGTTTTAGCAAAGGGATTTGGAGTCAAATCAATAGCTAGGTGCACTGTATTATGTCACACACACACAAGGTTGCTGGGCACCAGATCCAAGGATCTGATACCACAAAACCACTGAATCAGGACATAAAAACAGTAAATGTGGAAACAAGGATTGATGGCATATTCTCTGAATAATTATTCAGAGTAACACCTATCAAACAGCTTAGCACACCCATTGAACATTGGAAGGCATATATTTGCTACCAGGAGTTTATCAGATAGTCAATCAACAAGAATTTATCACATGGAGCAACCAAAGGGTGTCATCTCATAGGAATAGCATTGGGAATACATTCCCAAATAAATTTCCACTACCAGCACAAGGCCAATACCCAGCAATACCTCACAGTACCTAGCAACAGAGATAACTTAGGTGCACCATAAAAATTCCTTGTTCATCATAGAACATAGCATGAACTCCATATCTCCCATATCAAATAAATCATGTGGTAATTCCATAGCTAACCCAATCAATCACTAGTTCACTGAGAAAGCCACAGGCAGGCATGGTATGAGCTAGCTCGATGGCTAGGCTCCAAAGCAAGGGGGGAAGTAGGAGTCAGAGAGAGCGAGGTGAGGGGGCAGAGAGAGAGGAGAGAGGCACTTACAGGTGGTCACCATCGTGGTGACCACATCCAGTTGGTGCAGGGAGCACGGCGGCGAGCCGCGGTTGCCTCCAGGAGGTCGTCCTGGCGGCGACGTCTCTGCAACCCTAGCCACACAAGCAGCAGCAGCAGCACCTCGGCCTCCAGGAGCCTCCAGGAACCACCTCGAGGAGCCTAGGTCACCGGAAGGGTGGTGGAGCACCCGGGAACCTGAACCCTAGGGTTAGGGCAGGGGTTGTCCACGGGGAACACCGAGGGAGACACTAGATCGAAGAAGGAGGTGTAGTAGAGGGCAGGGAGGAGTAGCGGTGGCGCTAGGTCACGGTGGAGGAGATGGACGGAGAGGGGCGGAGAAATCGCCGGAGGGGAGGAGGCGATGGGATCGCCTCTGTGTCGCCTGCGAGGGAGGAAGAGGAGACGAGGGGAGCCATGGAGGGTGTGTGCGTCTGGTCTGGTCCGGCTCGACCAGACCAGCGGGTTAGGTCCAACCCTAACCGAGGGACCACCTGTCAGCTCTAGGGGCAGATGGGTAATTGCTCTAAATTTCTAATAAAAGAGTTATAAAAATAGTATATGGATAATACATAAAATTATACCAATTTCAATTAATTAGAACTTAAATACTTATCAAATCAGTACAAGTTTTTGTATATATAAACTATTAAGTACAATAACACAATAATATTTATAGTTTTAAAATTGATTACTTTGAAATAGTTAATTTATAATAAAAACTTGCTTAGAATAATTAAATCAACTAAGATTATATCCTTTCAAATTTCTATATTTAGTCATTTCAAAACATTTCATAATTCATGTCCCTGAGAAAACAATAAGTATCCAATCAATTAATTAAATTAATAAAATATAATAAAAGAAAATAATAATAACAACATCAATAATCATTAATCATGAAGAGTAATGTGATCAAACAAAACAAGTTTTATAAAAGATTTATTATACCAAATGATCCTTTGAAAATTGCATACATCCCATCATTATGCATAATAGCATCATTTGCTTCTTTAAACATTGTCTTTACCGGACAATGATGGTATTTTGTAGAACAAGGAAGTTAGGATCCACCTCAAGCTTCAGACTTCAATACCTGTCCGTATCCAGGCAAGTTCATCACTTTCTCATGTCCTTTGAACTATTTCATAATAACTATTTTCAAAACCCTACCGTAATACCATCTCCACTCAAAAGAATGCATGATCCTATTTTTTATAATAACTTGACTAATTGAATGACTACCCGAGAGGTAGTGTTCTGTTTGGTGGGCGGATGGAGCCATGGCAAGATGAATAGGTCTAAGGAAGGTTCCATCTGCACGGGAAAGTATTACCTAGGAGTTAACAACCAATGCCGTCAGAACTCGGTGCGCCGTAGATATCGCGTTGACCATGAGTCTTCTATGGGGGAAGTAAGTCAGCCGTGATACTTTTCTCGTTCGCATGTCAACGGGCTGTCAGAGACGTACGCTGTAGGTTCTGCGGGACTACATGCACATGGGTGGGATCTTTTAATTCCCACGGACTCTGCGGGTCTATGATGGTCTGCCAGGGGCGCGTAGATATCCATCGTGAGGGGTGGAATCAGGCGTTCAACCTGCTGGCAGAAATGGGTGGGCATGCGTTGTGCGGAGAAGCACGGTTTGGCTTGGACCAACAACCGGGCCCCACACCTGAGTGGGAGTGGACAGGATCGCGCGCCTGGTTGTGCAACATGGTCTTGCTCGCCCATGGGTAAAGTAACGCACCTCTGCAGAGTGTAAAATGATGTGGCATGTTACCCCTTGTTTCGGGATGGAACTGTGAACGCTACAGGAAAGGCAACTCCATGAAGTTCTAGTCCTGTGATGGTCTGGCGGGCATAGTTTTCAGTATTAAAAGAAATCTCTTGAAGAAAGTTTTGACAAAACTTGCATCTGTCTAGACTCCTTAGAGTTGAGGACCGTAGTTAGTGCATCCATTACCTCTGTACTTAAAAGAACTTGCTGAGTAACGCTCGTTACTCATCCAATCCCGTTTGACCCCTGCTTAGGCTATGAGAATTTAGAAGAAGCATCCTTCAACATCCTTGGAGGCCAGGAAGATATCTTCTACGAAGAACCGGACCTCTCCGGTGGAGTGGAAGGAGTCGACTACCTCATCCAGTATGGAGTTGACCCCAACGGGGATGGGTCTGACTAGGTTTAGCCTAGTCTAAACAAATACTTATTACGGTCGAATCGGACAGCTATGGTCTCCTGTTGGCTGTTGAGTTCCCGTGTTAGCACCTGTTTACTTTTAAGGTGGCGTTCTAACTTCAATAATGGATGACCTCAATGTGAGCTCATCCTTTTGTCAGTACACTTTGTTTTGTAATATATTTGTTGTATGAAAATCTGGCCGCAATGTTTCTGTTGTACCACCCTGAGGGATGTAATATTTGCGGAACGGTGTTCTGTGAGTGTTATATATATCAACGACTGGCGTACTACAACATGCAGTGGTATGTCGGGTCACCACAGCTGGTATCAGAGCAATTGCTTTGACCTTAGGTTGGAAACCTAGTAAACGGATATACCCTGTAGGGTTTTAGAACGTACCAATAAAGAGTTCACTGGAAGTATGATAGGTATTCACTTGGGAATATTCTGGTCATATTTCCAGAATGTTGAATCTTTATGATGATATATTATATAACATTTATGTTACTTGTGAACACTGATCATGAACGGCAGGAGTTCCGGGAGAACGGAGTGGGTTAAACATGAGAGGTTGGATCACTACAAGGGAGAGTTGACCGAGCAGATGCGACCCTTGCTCCGAGCTTTCGAGTTCGACACCAACCTTAAAGTTAATACTTACACGTATAAGGACGGGGAGATGGTTCTGAAGTATCGGGTATTAATTTTAATACCTAGGGAGTTAACCCCACACATAACCACACCTAGTGGTGAAGGGAGGAGCCAAATGGCAGCATACCAACACGCTTTAGTCCAAGCTTTAGCCACTATCAGGGAGTATAAAGCTAGTCAGCTGTCTGGTACTAGCTTCACAGCTATACCGCACGACCGTCTTAGTACAGAGTTGGCACTCGACCATTCTGTGCTGATCAAAACTAAGCCTAAACTAGCCACTAGCCTTTAGATCGCTACAGGAAATTGGTGGGATCTTTCTACAACACACATCAGGTCATCGTTGATGACAAGGATGGAATGTTGAAGGATTTAACCAAACCACCTAGTCCTGAGAAAAAGGGGAAGCAGAAGGCTCAGGAGAGTGATGAACCTTACTATACCCCAGGACCCGAGGCAGCTAGGAAATCACACCATGATCGCAGTCCAGGTATTCTACCACACCAGAACCCATTCACTACCCTGTCATACCACACAGTGAGCCAGAACCCTATGATCCATTTGACATATCGGATACACCCGGAGAAATAAAACCAAATACTTTTGGTGGGGTCCCAGAATCAGATTCCTTCATGGAGAACTCTGATGGCTGGAGGTATGACTGGTATCCTGTTACTAGTCAGCATCCAATTCCATCTGACTATATGTCAGAGGATGAGGATCAGGATAGTGTGGAGATAGTGGCAGCCGAAGAAGCAGATATGGTCGTTATAAATATCTCATCTGGTGAGGAGGAGCCGGATGAAGCCCATCCGATGCAGGAGGAACCGTTTGATCACAGCCACTGCACGAGTACCACCTGCTTCGCAGAAGGGGAAGCCTCGCAGTACACTAGTACTGATGAGTTTGTGTCTTACTCTGATGATTATCTGGACATGGACTGGCTCTCTTTGAGCGATAACCAGTCTATGGACACTTCTGACACAGACTATGTGCCATTGGGGAGGCTGTTTTATCCTGGGCGGTGCGCAGGACTCCACGTTACACAGGGTGGACTCCTGGTATGTACTCGGAGTAGTACCACGACATCCATGAAGTGCAAGTGAGGGCTCGAGTTAAGTAGTAGTCTGGAGTTTCGAGCCATGTATCTAAATAAGGGTCAGAGTGTCATCGTGACCCAGTTGTGTTTCCTACTATTGCACTTTCGTTACTCACTGTGGTGAAGGCTTGTAACAAACTAATAAGTATATGTATAATATGTGAAATATGTTGTTTGTATCTGGATTTGGTTTTGATTCTCTTGTGTGATTAGTGTTGCATGTGAAGTGAGGCTCAGAAAGCATGAGCATGATGTAATTATGAGTTTGTTCGCTTCACATTGCAGGACTAAGGGGTTATGGAGAGTGGCGGAACTAGTGAAGCAGACGCTCAGCGTCTGGAACTTGAGAACAAGGCCAAGGCTGATGAAGACACTGCCAGAGTAGAGTTGCCACCACCACCACCACTCAGGCCATTGGCGGAGCAGAACTTCCTGGAATACATGCGATTTGTACAGGAGAACCAAAACAAGTTCATGCAAGAAATGCTTAACCAGGTGGGACCTGGGAGAGCAGCGGAACCTAGGACACTAACACTGTCCGATTTCCTCAAGACTAAACCAGCACCGTTTGCCACGGCCAAGGATCCCATGGAGGCTGAAGACTGGTTAGTCAATACGGAAAGGAATCTTAAGGCTATCAAGGCCAGTGATGAAGAGAAGGTGCGCTTTGCTACACACCTTCTAAATGGTCCCGCAGCAGCATGGTGGGATAATCAGATTATTATGAAGCCACCAGAAAGGGAATTCACGTGGAATGAGTTCAAGGAGAAATTCAGGGAATATCATGTCCCTGACAGTGTTATGGAGATTATGAGGAGGCAATTTGAGGATCCTCAACAGGGGACACACCATATGATATGGTATGTCAATGAGTTCAGCAGGCTTTCTAGATATGCTGCTGATGAAGTTGATACCGACAAGAAGAAAATTAAGAGGTTCTTGAGAGGGATGGATCCCTATGCAGCCATGCAATTAAGAACATCCAAACCAGCTAACTTTCAGGAGTTGATGAACTCCTCAGTTTCCTGGGAGAACGATTACAAGTTGGTTCAGCAGAACCGACAAAAGAAGGCCAAGTTTGAGCCCAAAAAGTTTCAACCCAGTAGACCTACTAAAAACTTGAGTTTTAAGCCAAGAATAAGGTCGGGAGGCGCCCCGACCAATCGTGGACCATTCAATCCGAGGAATAAGGTCATCTGCCACAACTGTGGACTTCCCGGACACTTCAAGAGTGAGTGTAAACAGCCCAAGGTGGTATGCTTTGGGTGTGGAAAAGAGGGACACATTAAGCCAGATTGCCCTAACAAGACAACTGGAGGAGGGTTCAACAAGGGTGGAGCAAGACCCGGAGGAGCCAGCGGATTCTTTTCCGGAAATGGCAGCAGCGGAAAGAACAGTAACGGCAAACGCACAAGGCCCTTCGGGAAATTAAATTGCACATCTCTGGAGGAGGCTGACAATTCAGACACCACCGTACTAGGTACGCTCAGTCTTCTTACACAATATGGAAAGGTTTTATTTGATACCGGTGCTACAACCTCATTCATCTCTTGGTATTTTGTGGATAAGTATGGGGTAAGGTGTTCGCCTTTAGAATGTCCTCTTACCGTTATGACGGCGGGAGGTACGCTCTTAGTTACGCGTGCAAGGCCAGATCAAGTCATCATGATTTGTGGTTGCACTTATTACGCGGATCTATTCGTTATTCCTTTGAAGGACATTGATGTTGTCCTTGGAATGGACTGGATGACGGAGAATGGAGCTTTGATTGATTGTGAGGAGAAGACAGTTTCTCTTAGGAGACCTGGAGGAGGAAGAGTTACTTACCAAGCAGATAAGCATACTCATGTGGAGGCAGAACTCCAACTCAACTCACTCAATGAAGCTAAGTTAGAAGATATACCAGTAGTCAATGATTTCCGAATGTTTTTCTAGCTGAATTACCCGGAATGCCACCAGATAGGGAGATCGAGTTTACCATTGACCTGATACCAGGTACATCACCTATTGCTCAGGCACCATACAAGATGGGTCCTAAGGAGTTAAAGGAACATAAAGAACAATTAGATGAACTAGAAAGCAAGGGATTCATCAGGGAAAGTGTATCACTATGGGGATCACCTGTGATATTTGTGGATAAGAGATATGGAGGTAGAAGAATGTGTGGTGATTTCAGAAACCTGAACAATGTCACCATCAAGAACAAGTATCCATTACCAAGAATACAAGATTTGTTTGACCAAGTTTATGGAGCCGGAGTGTTCTCCAAGATTGATCTCAGATCAGGGTACCATCAGATCAAGATTAAACCAGAAGATGTACCCAAAACAGCTTTTGTTTCAAGGTATGGACATCATGAATATTTGGTTGTTCCTTTTGGACTAACCAATTCACCTTCCATTTTCATGAATTTGATGAACAAGATCTTCATGCCATACTTGGATAAGTTTGTGATTGTGTCCATCGATGATATTCTGATATATTCGAAGAACAAAGAAGATCATGCCAAGCACTTAAGGATAGCACTACAAGTACTAAGGGAACATCAGCTATATGCCAAATTCAGTAAGTGTGAGTTCTGGTTAGACCAAGTAGAATTTCTTGGACATGTTATCAGCAAGGAGGGTATTGCAGTAAATCCTGACAAAGTACAATCAGTTCTGGATTGGAAGGCACCAACCAATGTCAAGGAAGTTCAAGGATTCCTTGGAATGGCCGTGTATTATAGAATATTCATTGAAGGATTTTCGAAAATAGCCGGACCAATGACCAATTTGTTAAGAAAAAATACTCCTTTCGTATGGTCAGATAAGTGTGAAGCCAGTTTTCAAGAGTTGAAGAAACGTTTAACAACAGCTCCAATCCTAGCAGTACCTGAACCAGGAAAGGATTACACCGTATATTGTGATGCATCCAAGAGTGGATTAGGTTGTGTACTCATGCAAGATCGTAAGGTGATAGCTTATGGTTCAAGACAACTCAAAACACATGAAGTTAACTACCCAACTCATGATTTAGAATTGGCAGCCGTAGTGTTTGCTTTGAAGAAATGGAGGTCATTTCTTTATGGATCGAAGTGTGAGCTTTACACAGATCATAAGAATCTCAAATATTTCTTCACTCAGAAAGAATTAAATATGAGGCAGAGGAGATGGTTAGAATTGATCAAGGATTACGATCTTACCATCAATTATACACCGGGAAAAGCTAATGTGGTAGCTGATGCTTTAAGCCGGAAGAGTACTGAAAATCAACCAATTCAATATGAATTGCCAAAAGAGCTACAGAGAGAAATAGAACAAGCAGAGATTGAGATACTGGAGGTACAATCTTTGGGGGGCTTGTATACCATGCAGGTCATGGAGGATAGAACCAGTGATATTAGGAATGAGATAATTCGGCGGCAAGATGAAGATCCATTCATAAAAGAAGAACTCCAAAGAATTGGGGAAGGAAGACCTTCCGAATTCCACTTAGGAGAACATAGTTCATTATGGTTCAACAAGAGGCTTTGTGTACCTGATATTCTGGAGATCAAGAAGTTGATACTTCGGGAGGCACATGAGACACCATACTCTATTCACCCTGGAAGTACCAAAATGTACATGGATCTCAGAGATATATTTTGGTGGAACAATATGAAGAGAGAGATTGCCAAGTATGTTTCTGAATGTCACACATGCCAAAGAGTAAAGGCTGAACATCAAAGTCCAGCAGGACCATTACAACCCTTAGAGATTCCGGAATGGAGGTGGGAAGAAATTGGCATGGATTTCATTACAGGATTACCAATGACTAAAACCCAAAAGGACATGATCTGGGTCATTGTGGATAGGTTGACCAAAAGTGCATATTTCCTAGCAGTCAACCAGAAGGATAACGATGAGAAGCTGGTAAATGTTTATGTCAAAGAGATTATCAGTAAACATGGTGTTCCGAAGAGAATAGTTTCAGATCGAGGATCTATGTTTACTTCAGAATTTTGGAAGAAGATACATAAAGCTTTGGGATCTCAATTAGATTTCAGTACTGCTTATCATCCTCAGACCGGAGGGAAAACTGAAAGAACTAATCAGATTCTAGAAGACATGCTTCGGGCATGTGTCCTTGATTTTGGAGGATCATGGGATGAACATTTACCATTAGCAGAATTCTCTTACAACAATAGTTATCAAAGTAGTCTTAAAGCAGCACCCTTTGAAGTTCTATATGGACGGAAGTGTAGATCACCTATTTGTTGGTTCGAGACCGGAGGCAAGTCTGAATTTGAACCAGATTACATCAAGGATCAACAACGTATTGTTGACATCGTCAGAGATCGCTTGAAAATAGCTCAAAGTCGTCAAAAAAGTTATGCAGATCAGAAGAGAAGAACATGGGAACCAGAAGTCGGGGATATGGTCTATCTCCGAGTTAGTCCAATGAAAGGGCTTATGAGGTTCGGAGTTAAGGGAAAACTAAGTCCTCGGTATGTAGGACCTTATAAGATTCTGGCTCAGAACAGAAATGTAGCTTATACTCTACAGCTACTCGAAAGATTAAAACAAGTTCATAATGTTTTCCACGTATCCCAACTCTGGACGTGTTTGAAGGAGCCGGAAGATTCTGTTAATCAGGAGGAGTTAGAATTGGAACCAGACCTCACATATGTGGAGGAACCAGATAAGATTCTAGCCGAAGACTGGAAGAGACTCCGAAACCGGGCAATAAAGTACTGTAAGGTACAGTGGAACCATCATCCTGAACGTGAAGCTACCTGGGAGAAGAAGAGGAATTACGACAGAACTACCCCGAGCTATTCAGGTATTATTGTTACAACTTCGAGACGAAGTTCTCGTTAAGGAGGGAAGACTGTAATGTCCCAGCGTTTAGGAACTCACGGGGGGTAGAAAATAAATTTGTGCATCTGCAAGCATGTGTTTGCAAAACCTGAATAAATTTTTCGCAAAGTTAAAACCCCAGAGTGAATAAGGTTCTACCCAGTAACTGATGCTTTGATGGAAGTTGTTACTGGTAGTTGGTGGAATTTCGACATGACCTCCGGGTATTGTTTGAATTTGAGATACTAGTGTTTGAATTATTTGAATTTAGGACAATTTGAATTTGAGTTTGAATTGTAATTAAATTTGAATCAAATTGAAAAGACAAGGTTATATCTTAAGCTTAAATAATCAGACCACAATTGATATAGCAAATATGGAAATATTCCTAAATATTAACAAGTACAATTATAGAAACAACAATTACACTTTATTATGATAATACAAATGATACAATGTTCTTACAATGGGATCAAAAGAAAGATAAATTACAATAGTTATACCATTAAGCTAATACAAGGACTAAACCTAGAACTAAACCTAACTACTCCATTGCATTCAAATTCTTCAACACCTGCAAACAAAAACACTAAGCCAAAACAGATTGGTTAGGGGGGATTAGTACCCTCAGGTTGTCAGTGAGATGCACTGATTAATCATCACAGGGTTTAAGCCAAATAGGTAGTATCTGTTCTGTTACAATTAGCCTCAGACCAGCATGATAGGCATAGGCATGGAAATACAGCTGGCATCACAAAAATATTACCAGGCAAGGATAAGACCAACCGAGTGCCTGTGAAAATATCTCTTCACTAGTCAGACAGGCACACAGCTTACTCACGAAGCAGCAAGCAGCTCAGTCATACACAAGCACACAGCACACTCAGGCACCACCTTTTGTGCTGTCAAAACTGAACTTGGAGTATAAAAACCCCAACAGCCGTAAGGAGGGGAAAGAGCACCTCATTTTCCCCTGCTCAAGCACACAAACACAGGGAATAACACCATCAAATCAAACACTTCACTAGGTACTGGAGCACTTGATTGCGAACCTGCAATCTAACATACAAGGCCAAGGTACCAGGGAGCAAAAGGAGACAAACAAGTAATCCACAAGCACCAAAATCCACCAACCTTACTGATCAACACATAAGGTGAATACTCCTGGTACCCTCTAAGCCATTCTCTGGCTAGTTGCACACAGGATGGGTTGGGATGCTAGTACCCTCAGATAGGCATAGAGATGCTATGCTAAACTCATCATTGGGATAGATTTATCAAGTCCAGTATATGTTCTTATTTAGAAAAGGCCTCAGGCTATGCATCATTGGCTTGAGGGAAAAGAAAACAAGAGCATGTATATGTTCTTAATTTAAAAGCCTCAAAGAAGGAAAAGGTATCATGTGTAGTGCTCTGTTCTTATTATTGATGCAAAGAGGCATCAGATCCACAAGATACAAGGGTTTTAGCAAAGGGATTTGGAGTCAAATCAATAGCCAGGTGCACTGTATTATGTCACACACACACAAGGTTGCTGGGCACCAGATCCAAGGATCTGATACCACAGAACCACTGAATCAGGACATAAAAACAGTAAATGTGGAAACAAGGATTGATGGCATATTCTCTGAATAATTATTCAGAGTAACACCTATCAAACAGCTTAGCACACCCATAGAACATTGGAAGGCATATATTTGCTACCAGGAGTTTATCAGATAGTCAATCAACAATAATTTATCACAGGGAGCAACCAAAGGGTGTCATCTCATAGGAATAGCATTGGGAATACATTCCCAAATAAATTTCCACTACCAGCACAAGGCCAATACCCAGCAATACCTCACAGTACCTAGCAACAGAGATAACTTAGGTGCACCATAAAAATTCCTTGTTCATCACAGAACATAGCATGAACTCCATATCTCCCATATCAAATAAATCATGTGGTAATTCCATAGCTAACCCAATCAATCACTAGTTCAATGAGAAAGCCACAGGGAGGCATGGTATGAGGTAGCTCGATGGCTAGGCTCCAGAGCAAGGGGGGAAGTAGGAGTCAGAGAGAGAGCGAGGTGAGGGGGCAGAGAGAGGAGAGAGGCACTTACAGGTGGTCACCATCGTGGTGACCACATCCAGTTGGTGCAGGGAGCACGGCGGCGAGCCACGGTTGCCTCCAGGAGGCCGTCCCGGCGGCGACGTCTCCGCAACCCTAGCCACACAAGCAGCAGCAGCAACACCTCGGCCTCCAGGAGCCTCCAGGAACCACCTCGAGGAGCCTAGGTCACCGGAGGGGTGGTGGAGCACCCGGGTACCCGAACCCTAGGGTTAGGGCAGGGGTTGTCCACGGGGAACACCGAGGGAGAAAACCAGATCGAAGAAGGAGGCGTAGTAGAGGGCATGGAGGAGTAGCGGTGGCGCTAGGTCACGGTGGAGGAGATGGACGGAGAGGGGCGGAGAAATCGCCGGAGGGGAGGAGGCGATGGGATCGCCTCTGTGTCGCCTGCGAGGGAGGAAGAGGAGACGAGGGGAGCCATCGAGGGTGTGTGCGTCTGGTCTGGTCCGGCTCGACCAGACCAGCGGGTTAGGTCCAATCCTAACCCAGGGACCACCTGTCAGCTCTAGGGGCAGATGGGTAATTGCTCTAAATTTCTAATAAAAGAGTTATAAAAATAGTATATGGATAATACATAAAATTATACCAATTTCAATTAATTAGAACTTAAATACTTATCAAATCAGTACAAGTTTTTGTATATAAAAACTATTAAGTATAATAACACAATAATATTTATAGTCTTAAAATTGATTACTTTGAAATAGTTAATTTATAATAAAAACTTGCTTAGAATAATTAAATCAACTAAGATTATATACTTTCAAATTTCTATATTTAGTCATTTCAAAACATTTCATAATTCATGTCCCTGAGAAAACAATAAGTATCCAATCAATTAATTAAATTAATAAAAATATAATAAAAGAAAATAATAATAACAACATCAATAATCATTAATCATGAAGAGTAATGTGATCAAACAAAACAAGTTTTATAAAATATTTATTATACCAAATGATCCTTTGAAAATTGCATACATCCCATCATTATGCATAATAGCATCATTTGCTTCTTTAAACATTGTCTTTACCGAACAATGATGGTATTTTGTAGAACAAGGAAGTCAGGATCCACCTCAAGCTTCAGACTTCAATACCTGTCCGTATCCAGGCAAGTTCATCACTTGCTCATGTCCTTTGAACTATTTCATAATAACTATTTTCAAAACCCTATCGTAATACCATCTCCACTCAAAAGAATGCATGATCCTATTTTTTATAATAACTTGACTAATTGAATGACTACCCGAGAGGTAGTGTTCTGTTTGGTGGGCGGATGAAGCCAAGGTAAGATGAATAGGTCTAAGGAAGGTTCCATCTCCAAGGGAAAGTATTACCTAGGAGTTAACAACCAATGCCGTCAGAACTCGGCGCGCCGTAGATATCGCGTTGACCATGGGTCTTCTATGGGGGAAGTAAGTCAGCCGTGATACTTTTCTCGTTCGCATGTCAACGGGCTGTCAGAGACGTACGCTGTAGGTTCTGCGGGACTACATGCACATGGGTTGGATCTCTTAATTCCCACGGACTCTGCGGGTCTATGATGGTCTGCCAGGGGCGCGTAGATATCCATCGTGAGGGGTGGAATCAGGCGTTCAACCTGCTGGCAGAAATGGGTGGGCATGCGTTGTGCGGAGAAGAACGGTTTGGCTTGGACCAACAACCGGGCCCCACACCTGAGTGGGAGTGGACAGGATCGCGCGCCTGGTTGTGCAACATGGTCTTGCTCGCCCATGGGTAAAGTAACGCACCTCTGCAGAGTGTAAAATGATGTGGCATGTTACCCCTTGTTCCGGGATGGAACTGCGAACGCTACAGGAAAGGCAACTCCATGAAGTTCTAGTCCTGTGATGGTCTGGCGGGCATAGTTTTCAGTATTAAAAGAAATCTCTTGAAGAAAGTTTTGACAAAACTTGCATCTGTCTAGACTCCTTAGAGTTGAGGACCGTAGTTAGTGCATCCATTACCTCTGTACTTAAAAGAACTTGCTGAGTAACGCTCGTTACTCATCCAATCCCGTTTGACCCCTGCTTAGGCTATGAGAATTTAGAAGAAGCATCCTTCAACATCCTTGGAGGCCAGGAAGATATCTTCTACGAAGAACCGGACCTCTCCGGTGGAGTGGAAGGAGTCGACTACCTCATCCAGTACGGAGTTGACCCCAACGGGGATGGGTCTGACTAGGTTTAGCCTAGTCTAAACAAATACTTATCACGGTCGAATCGGGCAGCCATGGTCTCTTGTTGGCTGTTGAGTTCCCGTGTTAGCACCTGTTTACTTTTAAGTTGGCATTCTAACTTCAATAATGGATGACCTCGATGTGAGCTCATCCTTTTGTCAGTACACTTTGTTTTGTAATATATTTGTTGTATCACAATCTGGCCGCAATGTTTCTGTTGTACCACCCTGAGGGATGTAATATTTGCGGAACGGTGTTCTGTGAGTGTTATATCAACGACTGGCGTACTACAACATGCAGTGGTATGTCGGGTCACCACAACCACCCCTCGACCCCCTGCATCCCTGCTACTCCCTAGACACCGTGCCGCCCCTCCACGAGCCCCATGGTGAGCACCCGGGACCCGCCGTCGTCTTGTCCCGTCGGAGAGAGAGAGAGAGAGAGAGAGGGTGAGGAGAGGAGGGATACGATCGGGGCACCGTCGATCTGGGGCTCGGTCGCGCTGGGCCACGCTTGGCGCCTTGCTGGGCCGCGCTATGCAAAGCCAGCCCGTTTGCTGTTTTTCTTTTTCTTTTGGGATTTTACATAAATGACTTGATTACTTTGAGCCCGTTAAAAATAGATTTCGTGCAAAATAAAATCAACAAAAATTCACATCAGTAGATCTATGTTTTGTTAACCATCTCAACTTGGTAGATCTAGTTTTGCACTTTTATTTTTTCTTTAGTAATTGTTTTGCCACAGACTGTCTGTGGGACCATTTTGGACATAACTTTTTGTAAGTGTCTCTTTTTTGGTCAAACTAAATTTTTTTGAGTAGCTAGTGAGTATATATATCCATAGGACTTGGCCTCACATCAAGGTGAGTTACCAAATGGAAATTCCATCCATTTTGGTGATTGACCAGTAGACTTTTCTAATATTTTTAGAAGGATTTTTGAGGTGAATCCATTTGGATGAGTTTGTGTTTGTTTAGTTCTATCAGACCCTAGGTTGGCTTAATTTTTAGAGTCATAGATTTTTTTGGTGAGCCTTTTTAGTTACAGTAGCTTTTCTGTTTTCTTATTTATGTGTGTATTTGTTCAAATAAAATGTTTGATTGCTTGAGACTTGTATTCTAGCATGTATAGATGTGTTACCACTTTTAATTAGGTTGTTTCCTTGCAGTACATCTACCTTAGGAAGTGTGTGCATGATTGGAAATCATTTGGATATAGAAATAGCATTTGTTTTTTTTCTAGAATTTATTTTTGACTAGATTGTGTGAGAAAATCTTTGTATGTGTGTTACTAGATTTTTTTTTGTGGCTATGATGAGTCCAGTACCATTTTGGTACTGATATTAGGATGATAGTATCTCTGTTAGCTTGCACTTTATTTTATAGAGATGCATGTGTAGCTTTTGTTTGCTTGTTTGCACTTTATTGTTTTCACTAGTGTATTAGTTGAGTGGTGATTGCTTTGTTAGATTAGTTTTTTCATGTGTGACCAGAGGCCTTGTTACCTCTTAATGCCTTGGTATTAGTGGGCCCATAACCCACTGGTCCCATTGCACTTTGGTTAGGGATGCAAATCCCCTACCATACATTTGTGTGTTAGTAGCATATACTTCTTATGTGTGTTTAATATTTTCCACCAAGGAAAATAGCTGTTTGTTTTACTTGTTTGATTGAAGTGTTTAGTATTTCTTTGTGAATAATAGTATGTTTGGTTGTGTTGCATTTGTTAACATAATGTTCCCTTAGGGGTATCATGTTAAGAAGTGTTTCACTATTGTTTGGTTTAAATTGAATATTGTTTCCAAATAGAATGTTTTCCTTGCGATGGATAAATTATTTGTGAATGAATTTCATTGAGTGTTTGGATTTTTGAAAGTGTTTAGTTAAGCTTGTATTGAGTGCATAGATACTGGTTGTATAGCATGTACCTTGGTTGCTTGTTGATTGATTGATTAGAAAAGCATGAGTTATTAGAATTGAGTGATTCTTGCCTAGTAGTTGTTTTCCATAGAATTATTTTAGTGTTTTTGCTTACTAGCATGTTTAAGATGTATGTGCTGTTAGTAGGAATTTTATAGTCATGAGTTACTTGTTTAGGGTCATGCATCCTTGTAGTGTTGTTTGCATCTCTAGTGTTGACCTAGTGTCACCAGTAGATATTATGAGTTGCTCTAGTATTGTTGTCTTTTTATTTTATGAGTGTATGATTATTCTAGCATGTTTAGGATGTTGTTACTTCTGTTATTATGACATGACTTGTGGAGTTTCTTGTTGCTATTAGTTGTAGAATGCAATTATTTCTTGTAGCATGCCTGTGTAGAATTTTCTTACTAGAATGCTAATGGACTCCCTTCATTATGTATGTTCTAGCATTAGTATCCCTTGTAATGATTGTGTGTTAGAGTGTGTATAATGTCTTGATACCTTTGGTTGAGCTACTGTTTTGTTTGGTTATTTTCATGATTGATGGATTCCTTAGCTCTGGAGGTAGACTTAAGCATAGTCAGTAACTAGCTTATTCATCTATAGTATGTTCTTGCTGTTTGGAATTTGTCTGAGTGTTTACCTTAGCATGAGTATTGTACTTATGTTATTGATGTGCTAGTGTTGTTGTTGTGTTAGTAGTATCTTGTTACATGTGTATTAGTTTGTAGTGAACTTGTTTGGTGATGATTGTTTCTGTTGTTTGTTAGTACCCACTGCCATGGGTATTGGTTTGATTGATTGTTATTATTTTAGTAGTCTCACCTTTTGTGCACACAAGCTATATTTTTAGCTTCTTAAATATCTTGTTATGAGAGTGGTACACCCACTCCATATATGGTATGTAAGATGTGGGATATGGTTTCTCAACCATATGTTTGTTTGACGATAGTTTTGTACCATGAGAGTTTGTGAGATAGTTTTTGTGATAACTTTTTGAGTGTTTGCGCTAGTATAAGTTTTCTTGTTGTATGTATTCCTTTGTGTTATTGTTTGTCTTTTAGTTCTGAGTGTGTGTCTTTTATTCTTTTACGGCGTTAGAAAACAAAGAAGAAGAAGTAGGAGTTGTAGAGTTGTGCGTCAAGTTCAAGCTACTTCAAGGCCAGAGACACTAAGAGATTTACGGCAAGCCATCCTGATGCTTGATGTTATTACACTTATCATTATCTACCATGCATGTTTTACCTCTGAAAATTTTGCAAAAACTTTGATTACCAAAAACTAATTTTGAGTGACTACTACTATACTATTATTATGCCAGTAGTTGATACTTGGTGTTACCAAGCCCATAGCCACCATATGGTATTTATTACCACCACAAGTATTAGTCCCTAAGTGGACTCCTTAAAAATATGTTTTTGCAAAGCAAAGGCTTTATGGAAAACCCGATGGAAAGGCGAAGCCTTATCCGCCGGATGATTGTTGAAGTGGTCATTTTTTAAGAAAAGGTGTTTTTACAAAAATGACACATAACCTAGTCTTCGCCGGATAACCTTTACCGTACTGCCACCCTACCTCAACATGGGCACAGGGCTTAACTTGAAGTTTGTTTTTGTTAGTGTGTGTTCTATCTCAATTTGCTATAAGGGGACGTACTCCCTCGAACCGAGTGTCGCCAAGTTATGAAACGTGCGACATAAAAAGTGTGGGATTAACTTCTCCTCCGGTCGCGACAGTTGGGTCCTGACATGGCGGGGTTAGACTAGGTGTCGGGGAGGAATCATGAAACTCCTGTCATGGCCGGGTCGGCCAGGTGCCAAGGATCAAACCCAACTGAAGAGGTAGGCATATTCTAGCTTGAACATAGTGGATGGTTAGGATCGGTTATCTGATGTTTACATACTATTGTTACAGCTCGTGGTTGTTCACGGCGGATGTACTGAATCTGGTGGATTGTGTACACCTCTGTAGAGTAGAACTATTTGGGATAGCCACGTCCTCGGATATGGACAATTGAATGGCCATGTAGCTAGCATTGTGTCAATGTTTTCAAAAAGGATTTTTCGAAAAGGAGCTGGAACCTATGAAGTACTGAAAGAAGGAACCATGTACCGTGGAGGTACCGTTGATGAAAAGCCAGAAGTTATTTTACAATAAGCTTTGCAAAGAGAAAACTTTCTTTTAACAAAGTTTTACAAAACCTCTTGTACATGTGATATCTACAAGACAAAGAAAACTATATTATTTTATTTTGAAGTATCTTCTTCAACAAAGATATAGAGATTTTCAAAATCAACTATGATATATCTTTCATATATCATGGATAGTGAACCCTATGTATAGCCTACCTATTACACCACATAAGCATACTTGCATTTGGTAAGTTACATGATGGGTGTCTTGCTGAGTACATTCAAATGTACTCATATTGGTTTCATCCCTGGTATTTACATGCCAGACTTTGAGAAGGAGCCTCAGGAAGGAGATCTACGAGGAGGAGTACTGCGCTGAACGGACTTGCGAACTAGGATCGTCTCCCAGTCAGCAGCCTGTAGGTTAAGGCGTGACTTGGGCTCTATTACGTTTGCATGTGTTAGTCTTCTGCTGTGTGTTTTGTGTGTTTTCCCTACGTGACAAATTGGTTTAGACTTGGTCATGTGACCATGTCTCTTTTGTAAGTATTTTATGTAATCGTGTAATGGATATTGTATCTGTGTACCAACTTGATATGTTGTTCACGACTGGTGTGATCTGGGATCATGAATATATGCATATCGGAGCTGTCCTCGAACAGTGGTTCTGGGGACATTACATTTCCGTCCCAATTTCTGTATGATGGAAGTTGAATAATCTTCTTACAGCTCAATATTTTTTCTTGCAAAACACCTCTTGCCACCATACCAGCCTGTTGGTTTGATTTTTCCTTTTTACAACTGCCAGGTTGCAGTTAAGGGATTGAATAATGTTTTCATTATTATTTACTTTTAACCATGCATAGAACCACAATAATAATCTTTTTACGCTTCAATATTTCTTCCAAAACACCTCTAGTCACCACGGACAATTTTCAGGCTCCAGCCAAAGTATGAAATGACCCACGATGTCCCAATAGGGTTGGAATTTCTTTTATAGCTAGAACTTTCCTGCTAGCTAGCAACGTTTCCCAGAAATTTGTATGGCCGTAGGGTTGTACTACATGGTGGTGAAACTTTAATACTTAATTAGGCGAGTCCATGTCCCACACTTTAGCTTTTGAGTATCAACGTGTGGAACAGGTTACAATTTTTTTTATTTTGGGGAATGAGGAATAGGTTAGGTGTCCAATAATGTTATGTCACTAATAATGTTTCATTAAATCCTAACCATACATTTTAGATCCAACTATAACAATAATTTGAATGATGTGTACTCACGTGGTATCTCTATTCTATCTTCGTATATTGATTTTAATATATAATAGATCTTATGATAATCCTCTATTTGTTCGTACTATTGATATGCATGATAATGATAATTTTTTCTTAGAAAGTTTATACGATAATGCTTTACGTGATTGTCATATGTTACTAGATGATATAAAATATAATGCTAATGAAAATGAGATTGGAGAGGTCTTGACTTTAGTTAGAAGGAGTCACGTATCTTTTGAGAGTGATCAATCGTCTTGTTATACAATTGTTAAAAGTGGGGTGAAAGAGTCCTGATTCTAAATATTGATCCGACTATTTTGGAGCTTGATATAAATTATATGCTTGTAGATCATGAAAAGCATGCTTTGTGTGATAGTTATACTTTTTAGATTTTTCATGATGCTACTGAAAATTATTATGAGTGAGGAAAATATGGTTGTAGGACTTTTCATGTTACTAAAACAACTCTCTTTAGGTTAAAAGTTTTGAAGTTGCTTTTGTTTTACCTTCCTGTGCTTGGTACTTTGAGCGTCTTTTATTTATTTCTTTCCAAGATTCCTATGCACAGGAAGTGGGTTAGCCTTAAATATGTTTCATAGTTTCTTCTTGATGCTCAAATTTTCTTCAATTATTATTACTTAGTGAGCATCTTTTGAAAATATGAGCCCATCTTAATGGCTATAAAAAATAGCTCTTGGGAGACAACCCTTGTTATTTTTTGCTTTCATTTTCCCCTTTTATATTGGAAGTTGCTACCTCTGTAAAAACCACTCATTAATCGTTTATTTTGTTTTTTGTGCTAACTGTAGCCTTAATTGTTTTGTGACAGTAGCTAATGTTTTAAATTGAGCGTTAGACTTGTGTTGAGACTGAACCAAGTGGACTTATTATTTTGATGCACAAACATTGTTAAAAGATTGTGAGAAGTTTTAGGTGGAGTAAGTTTTGAAGTGTAGGGAGAGAAAAAATGATATGATGAGATGAAGGATGGAAAAATCTCAAGCTTGGGGATTCCCATGTCACCCAAGACATATCCAAGAAGTACAAGCGTCAAAGCTTGGGGATGCCCAAGTCATCCCCTTCTTCATCAAGAAAAATATCAAGTCTCTTTCAAAACACTCTATTTTTATTTCTTCAAATGATATATGTTATTCGTGGAGCGTCATTTTATTTTGCTTTAGTTTTCTTATTTTGTAGTTTATGGTGGGATCATAGCATATTTTAGTTTGGATAGATACACACTCCGTTTTCATTGCCAAGAACACTCTAGTTTTCACTCTTATTGTTCTCTGAGTGTTCGTTATTGCTAGTACTGCGTTTAGCTCTTGTTTTTTCACTCAATTTTTTTGAGAGCTTGTTGGTTTGCTTAAGTTATATATTATTAGATCTCTGGTCTTTAATGATTATTTTCTTTGCGAGTTGTTTCAAATAAGTTGATTGGTGTTGGAAACGAGTAAAATGTTTCATGCTTATAGGGGTTCAAAAGGAAGCTTGTCTTGACAGTGTGCTTAGTAACATATGATGTATCATGATTAGTCTCAAATAGTTGTGATTTCTTAATATGCCATTGAAATTAAATCATGTGTTGTTTCTTCATATTGAAGCATGGTATTGTTGTATTCTCCTCTGAATGATTTACTTGGATTGACTTGACGCATGCTCACACCATGTTATGACTATAAAGAAGTCACCTCTAGCCTTGATGATCATTTTGTTTTTTACTTGTAATATCACTTTATGCTTTGACTACTGATGTTTTGTCGCTATGCATCATTATGGTCGTTATTGCTCTCTTAGTTGGTTGCTCCCAGTCTTTTGCTAGCCTTCACCATGTACTGAGTATGAGCTTTACTCGTGCATCCAACTTCCAAAAATCAAAGTTTACCAAATGTGTCCACCATACCTACCTATATGTGGTATTTCACCGTCACTCCAAGTAAATTTCTCATGTGCTACCTTTAAAACTTCAAAATTATTAACATGTTTTGTGTTCTAGTTTTAGCTCATGAGGAAGTATGGAATTCTTTATTATGTTTTCGTTTTTGCTGGATTCATACCTGTCTAGCATGAATAATCTTCTAGTCCTTAATTGTGCAAAAAGAGTAGGCATCTGGGTGCCTAGCCCAAATTAAGCTTCAACAATAATGTTGAAATCTCCTCACATATGGACTTAGCTTGTGTAAACAAAGGAGACATGAGAATGTTATGATTCTCCTATGGGATCCTCTCTTGAATCCATTAAACATGAATGATGATAGGTCATTTTATAGCATTCATTTACATAGACATACATCTCTCTCAAAATTGTTTTCAATCACTCTGTTTTATCAAACAAAAATCTCTAGCACATGAGTAATCCCTGCTTTCCTCTACGAATGGCCTTTCTTTTAATTTTGTGCTAAGTCTTCATCTTCATATATTATGCACCAGTTAAGAGAGTATAGTTGTCATTCTGAGTATAATGTGCATAGTCCCAAAATTTGTTTTTGATTGATTTATGATTCGAGTATTGCTTGTTCTTAAATTATTTGTATCTATTCATCATTTAAACTTTGAAGGTGTCTTGGCATTTATGTTTTGCTATTCCATGAAGGACAAGAGTGATAACATGTTAATATGCCTTCTTTATGATTGAAAAACACTTATTTCTTTTAATGCTTCATTATGTATTGTCAATTATTTGTGTTGCTTTTCATGTGCAGCATAGTTGCTAAGTTTACATTAGTTCAAATAATATTTATCATGCCTTTGTTAGATTAATTTGATCTCACCGTGCAATTATTTTACATAATGTTGATCAAGATTGTGTTAGCTTTATGTCACCTAAAAAAAATATTTTGTTATCACTTACCTACTCGAGGACGAGTTGGAATTAAGCTTGGGGATGTTGATATGTTGTAAACGTATCTATAATTTTTTATGCTCCATGCTTGTTTTCTATCCAATGCCCTCATGTTATTATCATGTTTTCACATGTTTTCTTTTTTTATATGTTTTCTATCATTTAATATACTAACCTATTAAGAAGATGCCCACTACTAGTTTCTGTCTGTTTGCTCTATCAATTGCAGAAAAGGTCCAAAAAATGGAAGTGCTCGGAATTGTCTGAAAATTTACAAGGCCTCTAGGGGGCACCATCTGTGTCCCCCTTGGCCACACCTAGGACCCACTTGGCTGCCCTGACCACCACCTCGGGTCGCCTCTCCGCCCTTAAATTCCCTATTGACCTAAAACAGAAGCAATCCTAGAAGATTTTTCCAAAAAGGCATCCGAGCTCCGTCGCCCTCCAAAACCCTAATTTAGGGGACTGAAGTCTCTGTTTTGGCACTCTGTCGGGACAGGGAAGCGCCCCCGGAGCCATATTTATCGACGTTGGTTCCTCCCACGATGATGCATGAGTAGTCCCTCCACGGGGCTGACGGCTCGTGCTAGTAGCTATGTGGTTATCTCTCTCTCTCTCTCTCTCTCATGATGTGATCTTGATTGTAATTGTGTGCTTTGTTTTCATTATTGAATCTATGATGTTTCCCCTTCATTATGTAATTGACTTCATGTACTCAATTGGTTTTATCTAGTACAATTCTCCGTAGTCACCTTTGTTCCATGGTGCCATGGTGACAGTGTAGGTGTCTTGTGTGACTCTATGGACCTTGGAATTGGAATCATGAGATTTCTTAAGGCTTTTATTTAGTATAATTTCTATAGTGCCAAGGTGACATTGCGGGTGATGTAGATTGATTATAAATATACTATTCAAGGTTAAGGTGTGCTTGTGTAGCCCTACGCGATTCTCATCCTACTTGATCCTCTAGGATCAATTTCCTTGCTATGTATTCCATGCATGGTGTGAGAGGAAATATCTTGTGTTTCATTATGTTAATGTTGTTGAGATTTTCCACTAGTGAAATATATTTTAATATATTTTACTACTTGTTTGCTTGCAACCATTTCTATTACAGGTTTACAAAATCTTCTTTTCCCATCCATATTACCCATATTTTATCATCTCATCACCGAACTAGTGCATCTATACAACCGACAATTGTATTGGGTGTGTTGGGGGAAACAAGAGACTTCTTGTATCTTAATTTAATGGTTGGTTGAGAGGGATACATTCTACCTATACCTCCCTGAGTTCGAGAAGCCTTGGGGCCCAACATAGTCAAAAGAGTTGCTGCTATCCTACAAACCTCCATGCTTGGGGCCCAACATAGTCAAAAGAGTTGTAACGTGTAGTAGACACATAAGCGTACCCGTAAGGTCTGTATTAAGGGTGCTTCATCAAACAATGCCACTAGCATGAGTAAGTGCACGCGAGGAGGTGACAACTATAAGTTCGATGCCCTCAATCAACATGAGTTCTAACCGTGCTATATATCTACGCATAGATCTGCTTTGATACCACTTAAGGGGTTTGTAGCGGAATAATAAAAAAATTCCTTCTCATGATAACCAGAAAGAAGCCTGAATCTATTTCTATGCAGATATAAAGTAAACGGAGAAGATTGGAGATCATACCCTTGAAGACCGATAGCGTGGATTACTCCCGACACATGTGTTGATGATGGAAGTTGTAAGAAGCCGAACTCCAGGTCGTGTAGTCGATGGCGATGCGACTCTAGCACCAAAACTGTGGCACCTCGTAGGGATTACACACTTACGGTGTAGCCGATGCTCCCGGGGCTCCGATCCAGCGCTGCAGCGGAAGTAGAGAGATGGACCGGAGAGAACACTACATGACGGTGGGTGTAGGGTAGAGAGAACCTTGAATCTCGAGTAGCTCCCAAATTCGGAACCACATGATGTCAGAATAGAGAGATAATTGGATGCCAAAAGGGGAGGGGTGCCTATCTTTATAGAGGAGGAGGGGGGATTTGCCTACTTAGCCATTTGGGACTCATACCCACATGGTTTGGCCAGCCATGGGGGCATCCGCACCCCCCATAGGACCTAAGAGGCCCATGCGAGTTGGGGTTCTCTCCCTCCTCCATTTCGCCTTTTAGTCGTAATGGGCCTCTTTTGCCACGAAGCCCCATTCATGCAAAATGCCTTATTTAGTTAAATACAAATATATTTGATTAGTAATTACACTAATTAATAATAAATACATTTTATATAACTTATTTCAACACCAAAACACCTTTCGTTGCCCTAAAAACTCCATCAGATAAATCCTCGAGCTATTTCGGCGATGTTCTCTCTAATTTTCTCCGCCAATAAATCACTTTGTCATCGATAGCCTTAAGTGTGACACCCTAGAGGTATGAGATCTCTACAGACATGATCGAGATCCCTCTCCGATAAATTGCCAAAGAGGGACCTATAATCTCCGTTTTGGTCCCTATACAATCTCCGATCTCGTTACCGACAAACCTATGTACTCATTACCACGAAGTTTCATCACCATGACCTAGTCACATGCTTGCAAAATTTATTCGATGAATACACCGCTAAGTGGGCCTAGAGTATCTGCCCATTACTGGATTGACAAATCCTGGTCTTGATGCATATGCCTCAACATATCCATCAGTTTATTCAATAAGCACTTTCTCGCCACCCTATTAAGTTGATGATGTATGATGCAAATTCATAACCTCGGGGAGTCAACGTCATTTGTTCACATTGTATGGTTGATGTCTACGCACGCTTCTATTCTCGTAGACAGTGTTGGGCCTCCAAGTGCAGAGGTATGTAGAACAGCAGCAAGTTTCCCTTAAGTGGATCACCCAAAGGTTTATCGAACTCAGGGAGGTAGAGGTCAAAGATATCCCTCTCAAGCAACCCTGCAATTAGGATACAAGAAGTCTCTTGTGTCTCCAACACACCCAATATACTTGTCAGGTATATAGGTGCACTAGTTCGGCGAAGAGATAGAGAAATGCGAGTAATATGGATGGTTATAAGTAATAATAGCAATCTAAAATAAATATGGCAGCAAACAAACATGTAGCAGAACAGGCGTAAAACGGTGTTTCAATGCTTGGAAACAAGGCCTAGGGATCGTACTTTCACTAGTGGACACTCTCAACAATGATCACATAATTGAATAACTAAATATCTTCTCTTCACTATGCTACTCTTAACCATCTCCGGTTGGATAACGAACACTAATCATTGCGTAGGGCTGCAAAAATCATTCCTTAAAGTAAGCATTCCAATGTCTAGTTATCCCCACACTGTCAACTTGAGCGCCCTAGAAGGTACTAGAAAAACACCACAATTCATAGAGGAGACACACACGATGTGCACACTGTTTCCTTCACACCGCGGGACAATGTGACTCCAAAGTTCATATTAATAAAACACTTGAGTAGCACAAGTTGAAGAGTAATATCTACTTATTCAACTACCGGTAGAGCCCTCAGCCTCGGGGGAGAACTACTCTTCCTCATCATAGGAGACAACAACGACGACGGAGATGGCGGTGGAGTCGATGGAGATGGCTTCCGGGGGCACTTCCCCATCCCGGCAGGGTGCCGGAATAGAGATTTGTCCCCCGAAACTTGGGTTGACGATGACGGCGGCTGTGGAAGGTTTCGTGGGATTTCGTCGATTCTTCTAGGGTTTTCCCTCGGGGAGTATAAATAGGCGAAAGGGCGGCGTCAGGGGGTACCGAGGGATCCTCACCACCCCAGGCGCGGCCAGGGGTGGGCCCGCGCCTGGGCATGATGAGGGCCCTCCGGGGCCCGTCTTCGACTCCTTTTCGGACATCTAGAAGCCTCCGAGGAAAATAGGAACTTCGGGATTCGTGGGGTCCAATTCCAAGAATATTTCCAGAACAAATTTTCTGAAATCAAAAACAGCAGAAAACAGGGAACTGGCACTTGGCATCTTATCAATAGGTTAGTCCCAGAAAACATAAGAAAACGTACGAAAACATACGGAAAACATGTAGCAATTGGCATAATATCAACATGGAACATCAAAAATTATAGATACATTGGAGTCGTATCAAGCATCCCCAAGCTTAGTTCCTACTCGTCCTCGAGTAGGTAAACGATAAAGCAAAATAATTTCTGAGGTGACATGCTACCACGCAATCTTGATCATAATATGTAAAGCAGAGCATGTAAACTAGGATCAAATGAACTAAAGATATGATCTATATTTGATATCAACAAGTAATGCATAAACAAAGAAGAAAGAAGTAAAACTTTTAATGAAAGACTATCAACCGTGCAAAGTTTATTAGAGATGATTTAAGCATTCAAGAACAATAATATCATGCGCGTCAAACGATCTTCACAATTCATGTTAGGATCAAGTTAAGCTCTCCACATGATGCAATGCTTGAATCTTAAACTATTTGCGCACTAAAAACAAGCAAGTGTTCTGCGTTGGTCCCTGGCACCGGGATGTTATCGCAAAGAGAACATTATAGGGGGTTTGGAAGGTCAATGGAAGAAAGGCTCACAAAGCTGAAAGTGGTCATTAGACAAGAGAACGTCTTACAACCGAAGCTATGCAAGGAGTGGGGATTGCCACACAACGGATGCACATAGATCTATAAGTGTATGAAAGCTCTCTAATGGAACTAGTGGGGGTGCATCCAACTTTCTTGCTCACGAAGACCTAGAGCTCATTTGAGGAGGCTCATCATTGGAATATACAAGCCAAGTTCTATAATGTAAAGTTCCCCACATAGTTATGAATGAATGATAATATGAAAAAATTCTCCAAACTGAAGTATTGGTGCTAAACATGAAGCACAAGTGTGGTATATAAAGGATAGTGATGCGCTCCCCTCTCTCTTTATTCTCTCTTTGGCCCCTTTTTTTTCTTTTTGGGCTTTTTCTTTTTTATTATTTTTTTATTTTATATATCCTCACCGGTAGGGGAAACATCCTATATTACAATTAATCATCACACTTTTAGTACTCATAACTCATAAAGAAATATCTCTAATGTCTTTAACTGCATGCTCCTGCCAGTGCAGCAGTATGCATAAATAACCATGAAGCTCATCATCAAGTAACATAATGGAGGTGGATGGTGTGCAGCAATATATCTCGGAATGGCTATGGAAATACCATGATAGGTAGGTATGGTGGCTGTTTTGAGGAAGAATATATGGGTTACGCATAGGAGAACAAAGTCCTCCCACGGGATTTGGATGCACTCGCGAAGTATGCACCAACTCTCAATGTGAGAAAGGGCAATGCACAGTACCGAAGAGGCTAGCAAATATGGATGGTGGAAGTTCCAAGAACCGCAACATAGACTCACAAGTTAAAATATTGCAGCAATAAAATCATATTACAAGGCAAAGTGCAAATCACTCCAAGAGGGTTTGTGGCAGTGACAAGTCACTGTTAGCTGCCCCGACCGTAGCGCGTAACAAAAGGCCGATCAGAAATGTATCACTCCTAGCAATCATATACCATTGTTTCTATCAGCTGGTAATTTTAAGTGTGGCACAGCTTCAAGTTTCTTAGACCAACCATTAAAAGTTTCTACTTACTAGTACTTCCCGTTTATCCATTAAGCAAATTAGTATCTCAAAACAATATCAATGATTCAGGTGAAGTAGTTTAGTGATCTACAAGACCATGCAATCTTTTCCACTATACCAACTATCACAATAGCATTCCTATTTCCAAGAAAACACACATATGAGAACCCCCTAACTACAAAAATCTAACCGCTCTGAACAAAGGATTCATGCAAAACAAGAGCTGGAAGCACTAAAATATCTAAGCATGAATACTCAACAAATATAAGTGAAGCACAAGAGTATTCTAACGAAAAAGGCGGAGCGTGTCTCTCTCCCAAAGAAATATGATAGGATCCAACTATTTATTACAGCAAAAATACCAAACAAACTGAAAAAAAAGACGCTCCAAGTAAAGCACATACGATGGGACTGAATAAAAATATAGTTTCACTAGAAGTGACCTGATAAATTGTTGATGAAGAAGGGGATGCCTTGGGCATCCCCAAGCTTAGATGCTTGAGTGTTCTTGGAATTTGCTGGGATGTACCACCGGGGCATCCCCAAGATTAGGATTTTCAATCTTCGTGATCACATCATATCATCCTCTTCTCTTGACCCTTGAAAACTTCCTTCACGCCAAACTTCTCACAATCTTCATTAGCAACGTTAGTGCAAATCGAAATAATAAATTCACATGGTTCAGTTTCAACACAAGCCTAACACTCATAAACACATTAGCTACTGTCACAACTTTTTTTTAAACTTTTTTCTCAAAAGAACACCAAAAGAAAGAGATTAAGAGGCAAATGCAATTATTAGCAGAAATCTCTCAAAATAGAACAGCAGGTAAAGATGATTTTTTTTCGAAAATCCTCTGTTCCTCAAATCAAAAGGTGGTCAACTAAAAAAGTTGCGAATATATCCCAGGATGACGCACAAAAAAACTCAGGTCATTTTGAATTTTTTGTGATTTTATACGATTTTAACAGTGGACAGCACAAATCTGTTTCCTGCGCGGAAATCCGAAATATAGTCTCAACTTTCAACTAGAGGCTTTACTTGGCTCAACAAAGACACAAAAGAAAAGATACAGTGGGGTAGCTAAGTAAATAGACAACACCCAGGTGCAAAGAAAACAGAAATAAACGACAGAAAACGGGTTGAAAACGGAGAAATAAAACGGGTTGTCCCCCGGAAGCGCTTTCTTTTAATGCCTTTTAGCTAGGCACAATAATTTTTTAAAAGATGCTCACATAATAATAAGAGTTGAAGCACAATAAGAGAGCATCAAGAAGCAAATATAAAACACATTTAAGTCTAACCCACTTCCTATGAAAAAGAATCTTGTAGAAAAACAAGTCAACAAAGCACAAAGTGACTAGCATAGGAAGACAAAATAAGTGCAACTTCAAAAAATTCAACATAAAGAGGGGAAACTTAATATTGTTGAGATGCATAAAACCATGTTTCCCTCTCTCATAATAACCTTCAGTAGAATCATGAATAAAATTAACATTATAGCTATCACATAAAACATTCTTATCATGAGCCACATGCATAAAATAATTAATACTCTCCACATAAGCATAGTCATTCTTATTAATAACAACGGCAGTAGAATTATCATAAAGAACTCGAATATGATAGACAAGTTGCATATTAAAGAGATGGTTTTGGGTAATCCCACCATAATTTTGGCAAGTTTCATGAGCATGATTGTAATTATAGCCTATGTTATAACTTTCTTTATAATAATTATCAAAGACTAGAGGCATATTGAAATCATAATTAATTTCTCCTCAATAGTAGATGGACTAAAAATGTCATATTCATCATTGCAATCATCATATATTGGAGGCATAGTATCATCACAAGCAATAAAATAGTTTTCTTCCAAAAGGTGTTCATTTGTAAACATATCATCATTTTTACTAGGAGGATATGTATCAAGCATATAATCATTAATAGCAAAGGGATTTTCAAACACATCATCCACAAGTTTAGAGCTTTCTATACTATCATTGGAAGGAGCATGGATAGTACTAATAGTACAACAAGTATTAATATCATCGTTTTCAGAATTGGTACCAAACAGATTTTCAATATCAAAAGTAGTGTTTTTCTCCCAATCATGATCACTTTCACATATAACAGGCATAGGAAAGTCATCGAGTTCAGACTCACCAGCAAAAGGTGTAATAAGATCAACATGCTTAGGGAGAGATATCGTTACATCTCTCCTTTTACTCCTCTTTTTCTTCTTCTTCTTCCCCTGTTTATGAGGGAGATGGCTTAAAAGGAAGCTTCTCCACATACCCTGGTTTACTGTCAGAAACAATAGAAAGAAATTTGGAGGAGTTCTCCTCCTCATTAATAAACAAAACTCATATTAGTCATGTAATATTTTGGTAAAGTGACCTCTTTTAGAATATTTTGTATGTAAGTATTTGCATGGCAATTTTCAACACAATAAAGATGGCATTCATGCAAGACACTATTCATATCAAAAGCACTCATATCAATCAAAGAAGTTTTCTTAATAACTCTTCACACCCCAAATATAATGTAAGTTCATCATGCTCATTAGGGGTGATCATGTCATCACAATACAAACTTGCAGTACTCATAGGATTCGAAAGGCTACTATATCATGGCTTCAACATTGAAAATTAAAATGACCCACTTTACAGCAAAGTTCACAAATAAAAGGATAGAGGGCACAAACTTTTTCATCAAGATCATTTAGAGCCCTATCCCACATTCTAGTTTTTTCATTCCTATGATGGATACAATATTCTTCTTCGATTTGATTCTTTTCACAAGGTCTAAGTGCTCCACAGAAATTAACATGCTTATAAGAAATAGTACTTTCAGAAGTTTGAGCATGTTCATTGCAATCATCAATAACAATTTCATTTTTCATGCAAATGTCTTTAAAAGGTTCATGATATATGTCCCCATTTTTAGTAAGATTAATATAAGAAGCAAAGGATCTATACCAACCGATAGCTATTTGAGGATCAAGACCATATTTAGCATTAAGCTCATGAAAATCAGCAGTTTCAGCAAAAGTCTTAATGCAATCATACTCATAGTTTATACCTGATTCTTTACCTTTGTTGTTATTTCAATATTCACTATTGATTCAAATTCTCTCAAGAAGATCCCACTTAGCTTCAACCTTCTTACTACAAAAAGAACCCTCTGAACATGCATCTAGATAATCCTTCCAATGTACTGAAAGCCTTGAATAAAAATTAGTAACAATTATTTCCTCAGGAAGCTCATGGTTAGGACATTTGAGTATTAATGTTTTCAGTCTTCGCCAAGCATAGGCAATGCTTTCTCCATCATGAGGTCAAAAATTATAAATGTAATTCCTATCTAAATATAGTTCATGAGAAGGATAAAATTTAGAGTAAAAGAGATATTCGGGTTCCTTCCACTCCAAATGATGAGGATCATCTAGTAGTTCATACCAATCCCTTGCTTTGTCCTTAAGTGACAAAGGGAATAGTCTCCTCTTAACTTGGTCCATTGAGATACTTGCACACTTGAATAACTCGCATAATTCATGCCTAAAGTGTAAATAATCACTAGGATGGACAGTTCCATCTCCAAAATAACGGTTATCCATGACAAGTTCAACAATTTTCTTGGGTATTTTAAAAGGAATGCTTTCAGTAGGAGGATTTAAAATATCACAGGCATCATTAGGTTTATCACGTATGGGAGATAAAGTATCATCAGAGCAAATTTTCTCCTCTAAAGCTGGAAAACTAAAAAGATCGTAAAAACTAGCTTCCCCAAGCTTAGACTTTTCCCTAGCATTAGGAATGATGGGGTGCAAAGAATTAATGCTAATAACATTGCTATCACTATTATGCAAACAAACTTCCATAGGTTTTTTAATTTTCTCTTCAAAAGCATCATGTCCTCATTCAAGATAAATATTATAATGTTCTATCATATTTTTGTTGTTTTCCATTAAGACTACTAGTAAAAATAAAAACAAGAAGCGAGTAAAAATAAGCCTAACTAGTGAAAACAAGAAACAAAAAGATAAAATTGCAGAATCTAAAGGAAATAACTCCGAGCACTCACACCCAAAGATGTGAGTACCTTTTACCTTACCTCCCTGGCAACGGCGCCAGAAAAGAGCTTGATGTCTACGCAAGCTTGTATTCTTGTATACAGTATTGGGCCTCCAAGTGAGAGGTTTGTAGAACAGCAGCAAGTTTCCCTTAAGTGGATAACCCAAGGTTTATCGAACTCAGGGAGGTAGAGGTCAAACATATCCCTCTCAAGCAACCCTACAATTAAGATACAAGAAGTCTCTTGTGTACCCAACACACCCAATATACTTGTCAGGTATATAGGTGCACTAGTTCGGCGAAGAGATAGTGAAATGCGAGTAATATGAATGGTTATAAGTAATAATAGCAATCTGAAATAAATATGGCAGCAAGCAAACATGTAGCAGAACAGGCGGAAAACGGTGTTTCAATGCTTGGAAACAAGGCCTAGGGATCCTACTTTCAATAGTGGACACTCTCAACAATGATCACATGATTAAATAACTAAATATCTTTTCTTCACTATGCTACTCTTAACCCTCTCCGGTTGGATAACAAAAACTAATCATTGCATAGGGCTGCAAAAACCATTCCTTAAAGTAAGCATTCCCATGTCTAGTTAGCCCTACACTGTCAAGTTGAGCGCCCTAGAAGGTACTAGACAAATACCACAATTCATAGAGGAGACACACACGATGTGCACACTGTCACCTTCACACCGCGGGACAAGGTGACTCCAAATTTCATATTAATAAAACACTTGAGTAACACAAGATGAAGAGTAAGATCTACTTATTCAACTAGATTACAAAGCTCACGATCACATATAGATCACACCATGGGAGGGAGAGATAAACCACATAGCTACCGGTAGAGCCCTCAGCCTCGGGGGAGAACTACTCCCTCCTCATCATACAAGACAGCAACAACGATGGAGATGGCGGTGGAGTCGATGGAGATGGCTTCCGGGGGCACTTCCCTGTCCCGGCAGGGTGCCAGAACAAAGATCTGTCCCCCGAAACTTGGGTTGACGATGACGGCGGCTGCGGAAGGTTTCGTGGAATTTTGCCGATTCTTCTAGGGTTTTCCCTCGGGGGAGTATAAATAGGCGAAAGGGCGACGTCAGAGGGGCACCGGGGTCTCCTCACCACCCCCAGGCGCGACCAGGGGTGGGCCCGCGCCTGGGCATGGTGAGGGCCCTCCGGGGCCCGTCTTCGACTCCTTTTCGAACTTCTGGAAGCCTCCGGGGAAAATAGGAACTTCAGGATTCGTGGGTTCCAATTTCGAGAATATTTCCAGAACAACTTTTCTGAAATAAAAAATAGCAGAAAACAAGGAACTGGCACTTGGCATCTTGTCAATAGGTTAGTCCCGAAAAACGTAAGAAAACGTAGGAAAGCATACGGAAACCATGTAGCAATTGGCATAATATCAACATGGAACATCATAAATTAGATACGTTGGAGACGTATCAATGGTCCGGAAAAGAGAGCGGGTATCATTCTTGTAATCTCGGTGTGATAGAAATAATATTCAGGGAGATTACAGGAGGACATGAGATGTCTCAAGATGTCATAAATATGTTTCTGACATTAGTATATAAGGTCGATGATTTTACCTATGGGGGTCACAGGGTTTAAGAAGAGTTCCATACAAAAAACCGATAAAGAGGGAAACGTCGAAGGGGGCAGAATTACCCCATGGCCACACCCATTTTGGGAGCTGGCAGGTGGGTCCAAGTGCTCCACACAAGCTACACCTCTCCCCACTGGTTTCCTTTCTTATTTTGTCCGAGAGAGAAAATAAAAAGACCAAAAGAAAAACGAGGAAAAAGGAAAAGGACAGGGGGGAGTTGCAATCCAACTTTGAGTCCAATCTTATTCCTCCTAGTAGGTAGGGGGTGTGGCCATCCCTAGGGAAAGCCAAATTGACCTTCCTCCCATGGTAAGTGCCCTTTTCTCCAGCTATAAATGGCCCAAAACCCTTGAGTAAAGTCACACAATTTGACCACACGCCCCTCTCTAGTTGAATTAGAGTGTCTAATTAGAGCTTCTTACAATTATAGCTTCTAATTGTAGCCCCTATAATTGAATTACATCTCTTATAATTGGGTTTTCAGGTGTCCTCTCCCAATCATATGTAGCTCTAGTCTCGCTTTATTTCTCTCTCTCCCCCTTGTGTTGGGATCTCTTCGCCTCAATGTGCACCTGCGGTTCCTAGTTCTGGATAGCAAAGTGATGCATGACTTTGAAGAACGTATGTGTGCGAGCTTTCAGAGGGGTAACACGTGAGACCCTCAATCTACTGGATCCGGAAGACTGGATACGGGAGAGGGCAACATTCTTGTCGCTAGGCTTAGCAGTGAGACTCTTCATCAAGTATCACTGACATCATCATCGACACCCGTTTTCTCTCTGTGTTGCCAACTATTCAGATCTATAGTCGCGTTTACCTTCATAGTAAATCATGTGTGTTGCGTAAGATGATTTTTTTAATTTCCTGTATGCGACCCAATAGCTCTAACCATACCACACCCGAGGTGGGGAGAGGCGGCGAAAGAGGGTGTCAGGTTGGCAAGGACGACCGCGACGGTGCCGGTGCAATACGCCATGCCCTGCTGCCTCTTTCACCGAGCCTATCGGGCTCATCAACGTTATGCACTCATTTGCAACGTGGCTCCCGCCACAACGAGAAAACACACGTTATTGGTGCACTCCACCAAGATGTGCCAGCCATGCAGGAAGTTGTAGAAGAGGCCAGACATTAACTGATGGTGCTTCTTGTGAGGTGGTGAGTGCACCGCTGGCTGCGGCTTCTGATGCATATCCTACATGCGCCGGCGGCGCCGCTGATGATTGCGCGAGACCTCGGCCACAAATCAGCTGGACAGCCCCGCCTCCGTCGGCGCCACTGCCAGATGGGCCTCGCTGTTCCCACAACCCTGGATCAACGACGGGACGGAGGAGAGATCCGAATCTAAGAGGGTGACAATGCATTCAGAGGCCATCGGAAGGGGAGGGTGATACGTCACAAACGTATCAATAATTTTTGATGCTCTATGCTATGTTCTCAACATATTTTCTTTTGTTTTCTGGATGTTTAGTGGACTAACTTATTAACAAGATGCCCACTGCCAGTTCCTATTTTCAGCTTTTCAGAATAGTTCTTAAGAAAATATTCTTGGAATGGGCTGAAAATTACAGAGATTTTATTTTCTTGGAACAAAGACAGAGTCCAAAGGAGAGCCGGAGAGGAGGCCTGGGGGTCATCTGGTCTCTGCCGGCACCACCTCCCGTTGCCTATAAATTGCCTTTAACCCTAAAAATGTCGGAGACGGAGAAATTTTCCACGAAACAGATACAAAGGCGTCGTCACCTCGAAAGTCCAACCTAGGGCTTCTGGATTTCTGCGCTGGCACCCTGTCGGAAAGGGGTGCGTCACCGAAAGCCTCTATATCTCCATGATTGCCTCCAGAAGATGTGTGGGTAGTTCATCTCGGGACTACATGTCCATAGCAGTAGGTAGATGGTGTTCTCTCCACTTTGTGCTACCATGTTTAGATCTTGTGAGTTGTCTAACATGATCAAGATTACCGTTATGTAATTGCTACATGTTGTGTTTGCTGGGATCCGATGAACCATGATATTATGATTATTCTGTTCATGTCATATTGAGATGCTTCACCTATATCTTTATAGAGTTTTAATCTAATCTTGCAATGCTCTCGGGTGTGTATGATTTTCTTGGCAAAGTTATTGTATGCACCTCCAAGAGAGGGTTTATATGATAGATAGTAAGTTCATGCCTTCTTTTCATCTGTGCTCGAGTGATAGAAATGTGACAGGTGGGGGATGTGATGTTTCCATAGGGAGAAAACAACTGTGTTCTTGCCCATGGATAGGAATTATTGCTTACATTATGTACTATTCTTAATGCATTTGTATGTTGCACACAAAGCAATCACTTCTTTGCTGCAATTTAATAACAACGAGATTTACTGGATAGCTTTCTCAAGGTGGAGTTTGAGTGGTAGATGTTGTCGGATGGAGGTCCATTTATCTTGACGTAAATCCTACAAAGTTAGAACTCGTGAACTGTATCTCTTCATAATAGTATTGTTATACGTTCATGACTTGTCAATTACCCAGCTGTAAATTGTTTACCAGGCATGTTATTGTTCTTAGGCGAGACACCTCGATCTAAACTTTCACCCAGAGACGTCGACCAGAAAAAGAGAGGGAGAGGGAGGTGCCGACACACTATGACGACGTCTCCAAGGAGGGGAATGGCGTCCACGAGCGCCATCACGGCCGGCACCGACTGAAGACGGGCAAGACTTGCATATGTATTGCGATCCACACCCATCCTACTGGCCGGATTGGACTACCCGTCCTTTTTCTTACATATAGCCACCACCGCAGCACCCCGCCATTGTAGCCAATCACCATGGCCATGAAAGCGCAACCATTATTGTGCGCCGCAACCACCTACCAGCCGCACATGTCGTCTGAGGCTACCGCACCGGACAAGAACGCATGGACCGCCAAGGTGCAGCCTCCCCCTCCCCCCTCCCCCCCCCCCCCCCCCCCCCCCCGCCCGCCACACACACACCCACGCGGACAAGAGAAATCGGCGCCAGTAGACACCCCTAGGCCATCGTGCCACTGCACCAGGGAAGATGGAGAGCACCACAACCTGCCACCTGGTGGTAAAGCTTCCCCGCCGTAGCGTCCTCCGTAGCCACCATAAGAGGCACCAGGACAACGACGCCGTTGTGTGCGGTCGGTTGGGCTGGGGTGGCAGGTGGGAGTTGGAGCATGGCAGTCGTCGCCGCCGGAGGCGGAAACCGGCCGTCGAAGAGCGTCTACAGGGGTTACAGGGGTGCGGCCCACTGATCGCCTCAACGCCACGACCACCGCAGGCCACCCATGCACCCACGCCGCTCTGGAGCCGGCCGCATCACGTGCATATGTCGGCTCGGGCCCTCACGCTATCGCCTCACAGCACACTGGGCTGCCTCCCCACATCCACGTCAACCTCGCCGACCACCCTCATCACTTGTCCGTATCCTTGGCGACTTTGCTGGCTGACCCTAGAGCTGGGCTCACACCTCCATCCGAGAAGGAGCCACGCGAATACCGCCTGTGGAGACGGGAGAAGAGAACGCCCCGCCGCCAGTTTCCTTGGGGAACATCCATGCTTTTCTCCGGCGGCCCCTCCGGCAGCGGCAACATGTGAGGTAAGGGGCAGGAGGCCTCGGGCTGGTGGCTAGGGTTCCCCGTATCGCTAGAGGACGGTGACGCCGGGCCGAGAGCAACCGGACCTCTCGGTTGCTCATGTTTTACGATGTTGATCACAATATGTCGTGTGAATCATCTCTTCGAACATATTACTCAAAGGCGATCACATCATTCTAACATTATAATGCGCCTAGAACATGAAGCATGTGCATTATCACAAATTTTCAAATGATAGCTGACAGGAACTGTCGCAGAAATGCGATGTTCTAGATACAGAATAATTACCATAAATGGGGACATATTCGACACTTTCGAATGATAGCTGAAATAAGGTGCAACAACTTTGAACGAATTACAAAACTAACAATACCATATTTTGTCTGACGAGTTCACAATACAATTATGGTAAACAAACCATGTCTTTCCAGAGAAACTTGAGAAAAAGATCAGAAAGCTGACCCAAATTGCTGAGATCACATCATCTTAAGGAAATCGGTCCTGAAATTCTTACCCCACCGAAATCTGAGCTTCAAGATAGGCCATTTGCCTACCAACCAAGTAAAAGGGGGTAACAAAGCTACCATGATGAAGATTGTGATAGCCAACCAGTGGAGACGTGGAGCCAACACCATGTATAAACCACTTGAAAAAGCCGTAGTTGTTGCCACATATGAAAACCAAATGAGCTTCTTAGTGAAGGGCATGTAGTAGATCAATAAATCTAAATCCTCCCATCTTGCAAGGATGCATATGAAGGCGACAGCAAATGATGAGCACATCGCTAAGGCGTCAGCGATAAAAAACGCGATGAATGCAATTTTTTTAGACATGACGGGAAGTCCCTCAATTCCTGTACTGTAGCTGTATACTCCAGGCAGCATCAAGGCCGCAGAAAAGGTGACCATTGCAATGAGGATTGCCACCAAAGATGTGCTCGTTTTGTATGTTTGAGTTAATGGCTTTTCATCCTTCCTTGATTCTTCATTTATCATTTTTTTCGCATCTAAATGAAGATTATGTAGAATGGGATCATCTTGTGGACAAGCTCTCGACATAAGCATGAACACTTCATTCTGCATGAATCCAGAGGAATAAGGTAGACATCAGGTTCATACTATAACTAATAAATATGTGATGTTCTACAATGTAAATAGTAAAGTTAGTTATATCTCTTTGTTTATTATAAAAATGTGTAACAAGAAACTTTAACAATTTTTATTTAAATTGATCGTGGAATAATCACGTTGATGTACTATATTTTTTGGGGTCTTCACCATGCACATACCATGCAAGAAAAACTTCTAAATATTTATATGCTATAGGGGCCTCCTATTGCTTCCCATAAAAAAAATGAAACAATCAAAGAAAAATGGGTGTATATGCATATGATGGATATTATTTTAACATGCATATGTATAAGTAATGTACCCAGTTTAATGTCTTGGCATCTTTTGTGGTGTTCCACAGTTCCCAAGCTGCTAAAGCGCCACTATTGTCAAGCACGGGTGCATATATATCCTGGTGCGTTAGTAAAGCAGCAACTAATTTTGGATTGCAGTCCCTGACTGCATAATGCAGAGCTGATTTCCCATCACTGTCTTTCATATTAACGACCTTTCGCAGTAGTGGTGTGTTGAGGACAAACCCAACAAACTCGACTTGATCATGCCGCACAGCCACATGAAGCAACGTCTGACCATTTGACTTGTTGTACGGAGGAGCATCGGGACAGTGCTTCAGAATCTCTTGAGCAACAGCAACTTGACCTCGATATGCGGCATCAGTAAGGAGAGAATCACCAATGATGTTTATTTCATAACCTAGAGTTGAATCATGTTCCAGCATAACTCTTAACATGTCGACCATGCCATGATGTACAGCCATTCTTACTGGAGTACGGGAGTACACGACATTAGCTTCTCTGGCCAGTGCAGGATGTTTCTCCATCATAGTTTTAACAAGAACTGGAAAAACGACGAAGGCATGCTTTAGCGCAATGTAACAAGTTGATGATTATAATTGTAATAATTTGTGTTCCATGTGTCACATCTCACCTTGATCCCCGCTCATAATTGCAGCATGTAAAGAATTGTAACCATGTATTCCCCCCGAATAAGCACAATCAGGATTTTGCATTATTTTCTCGTAGATGTGTGTAAAATTTCTCCTCACAGCGAAGAACAGAGGCGACTCTTTGCACTTGCTGACAGCTTGCGACAGCGCAGGCTCTTCTGATATCAACTCCAATGCAAGACTCTCATGACCGTTGAGAATGGCATGGTGCAATGCATTAAACCCATAGATGTCTTGTTGCAAAATTGCCTGTCTGAAGTCGGGCCGGCAGTGCCTGAGCAAATAAGAAGACATGGAGATATGACCACTTCGTATCGCAGCGATAAGCGGCGTCTCCCCGTCCAAGTTGACAGCCATAAGTAGAGATTCGTTTAACGCCACCACTTCCGTGCTGAATCCCTGGTGACCATGGATGGAAGAAATGTGAAGGCATGTGTTCCCCTCCGGAGTAGTTCCAAGCAGAATGCTTGGATTCTGTAAAGCCATGGCCTTCATTGATTCGGAATCACCAGATGAGGCTGCTTTCAGGAGCAGCTTGTCCATGGTTGGAGATGAATTGGCTGTTGCTGTAGTCACGGCTGCCATGTTTGGGGATGGTCTGCATGAATACAATGAGACGGGTGTAAATGAGTGGCCACTGGTTTTGAATGGAAAATTAACTAAATCACACCAAAACAAAACAGATTTGTAAAATTACTCAAAAATGATAAATAAAGAAACGGGGTAAATTAGATTTACAATTGAAAGTTGACCTCAAATTAACGGGGTAGTATGAGCAAGAACTAATCTGTAGAGTAGAAGAATATAACGGGCAACGACTTTAGCAAGGTGGGTGCAGCGCATCAAAACAAGCAGGACATCACGACGCAGTAAACAATGGACAAATGATTTATTTGACATGGCATAGCTCGGTGGAAGTATGATTTGCTAGCTGGTTCTGCACCTCACGAATAGCTTGCAGTCGGGGAGGTTGCCTATAGAGGCGTTGAACCACAGCGGTAAAAGTGTTGATGGAAAGGTCAGGGAGCAGTCAAGGCCGCAGGGGTTGGATTCCGACCAGCAAGATCAACACCACCCCAGCCAATGGTGACTATGGGTAGCTGGTGCTGCGAATCTATTCGCCGCGCCTAGTATGTTTGCTCACAGAGGGAAAACCTGATGAATCGAAGACTGAGTTCAATGGAGTTTGCACTATGGTGCAGGTGCGGAAGGTAAACACGATGACTTACAAGGGGAATTTGAAGTTTAAAATACCCTTCGGTTTAAAAATCACACCTCTATACCTTGTATACACAGAAAAAACCAGAAATTTCACACCAAAAACTCATTCATACATCGAACTAAAGAATGGGAAAATATATGATGCCAAATTTCCAGATCCATCACATACGTTCATCAATTGATCCCCTCCCACTCAAATCCCCATGTCAATCCCACTCAACACGTAGGGCTTCAACGATTTACAAAATATACTAGAGTAAGAGCACAAAAGTCGTGTAGATCAATTGAATGGGAGAGAGCTTGCCTTAACATGGGCCAGCAATAAGGGGCGGTGGCTACGAACGGAAACGAGAGCGAGCCAGCACTCCCCTATACATCTCGTGTGTCCCTTGCTTGCACGCCAGCAAAATCCAAGTATTCAATGGCCGATGGCGATTATGCTTTTTTGGCACGCCAGCACTAGTGCTCCGGCCATGTGGTGCTCCGTGGAACGTCCGTTTCATCCATCTTTCCATTAAGTTGTTTGTATACTCTGTACAGCTTCTCTAGTGTATATATATATATATATATATATGCAAATATAATTCCAGCCAAGTTGTATTTCGGTTAGGTGCTCACTTAATGCTGGAGACCGCGTGGCCAGGCAGAGTTCAGTTTTGTTTTGTCATTTTGCAAAACTGAACTCAGACCATCCCCGCTGCGTGCCCCTCTGGCAAAGTTCAGTTTTGTCAAGTCACAGACCACATGTCCAACCAGTTTCTTAGCAGCAGTCCAAGGTTCAGTTTGTCCAAACCCTTCAACATAGTTGTCCACAGCCTGCTGCTTGATATCCTTCATTCCTGAGAACAGTATTTTCAGAATGATGTTTCATATCTACACAAACACACATACCCAAAAAAAAAAAAAAAAAAAAAAAACACTAAACAACGTGGAAGAGGAATTTACCCGAGAAGCCAGTGTGCCTTTCTTCCGCGTGTCATCTCCAAATGATACCAATTGGTCCGGAACCGAAAGCTGTTCTCTCTCAGAAAAAAAAAAACCCCGAAAGTTGCACTACTAGCACTAAGTGAAAGAAGCCGATACAGTATTTGAATCAAATGCTTCCTGTAAATTAAGTTGGAGGATTAGTGCATCTTTTTACACTTTGGACTGTTCAACTTGAACAAATCGCCGACATACAACATCAGGTTCAACTATCCTTAGAAAGTTAGCGCGTCAGGATCTAGTCACTACGGTCTCGCTCTACGCAGACACTGGTGGAAACAACCCCTATCGTCCAGGGGGCAAAACTCCATTGGTCCCGGTTGCACAAAAATCTGGGACAAATGTTATGCATTGGTCCCGGTTTGTGTGCGCGAGGCAGCAGAAATGACCTGGGGCCATCTGTCCCGGTTCGTGGAGAGGCATAGGTCACGGTTTGTGGCACGAACCGGGACCAATGCCTCGCCACAGGCCACGTGGCACGCGCATGGGCATTGGTCCCGGTTCATTCCACAAACGGGGACCAATGCTCCCCTTCTCCTACATATACCGCCTCACAGACCCCCTTTCCTCTTTTTTTTTTGGCTTGGAGGAGTGAGAGAGGTGGGTGTTAGTGTGTGTTATTTTACTATGCACACGAGGTGTTCGACGAAATATCCGAGCCACACATAAACTCACTCAAAATGGTATCTTCGACCGAGGTTAACAAACTTATCTTTTTCATCTGTAATTGATACATAAAAAGTAATATTTGTCGATGTACTGTGGTCATTTCTCTATTGAATATGTTATTATAATGTTTTTTGATAAACTTAATTATACCATGCAGATGGATGCACGGCAGCGATGGATGTACGGTGACCGACGCACTTTCGAGTATATGGCAGGCCTGAATGCATTTCTCGCTGTAGCTCAGGCGAACAAAGATAATGTCTTTATGTGTTGCTCATGTGTTGATTGTCGGAACGTCAAGGAGCACTCTTCCTCGAGAATCCTTCACGGCCACCTACTTCGGAGAGGTTTCATGCCCAGCTATAATTGCTGGACCAAGCATAGAGAAAGAGGGGTTGTGATGGAAGACAATGAAGAAGAAGAAGAAGAAGATCCTTTGTTCCCTGAATACAGTGATACTGCAATGGAAGACAATGCAGAAGAAGAAGGTGATCAAGAACAGGCATCAGAAGAGCCCGATGATGATCTTGGCCGAGTTATTGCTGATGCAAGGGAAGACTGTGAAAGTGAATTGGAGAGGTTGAACCTGGACAACATGTTACAGGATCACAAAAAGTTGTTGTACCCAAATTGCGAAGATGGTAGCATAAAGCTCGGTACCACACTGGAGTTGCTGAAATGGAAGGCACAGAACGGTGTGACTGACAAGGCATTTGAGAGTTTACTTCAACTAATGAAGCCGAAACTTTCAAAGGATAACGAATTGTCTGAGAGTACGTACGAAGCAAAGAAAGCTCTCTGCCCTCTAGGATTAGATGGGCAGAAGATACATGCATGCATTAATGACTGCATCCTCTACCGCGGTGAGAAGTACGAGAATTTGGATGAATGTCCGGTATGCACTGCACTGCGGTATAAGATCAGAGCATATGACCCTGGTGATGTTGACGGCGACCCCCCCCCCCCCGTAAGAGGGTTCCTGCTAAGGTGATGTGGTATGCTCCTATAATACCACGGTTGAAACGTCTGTTTAGAAACAAAGAGCATGCTAGATTGTTGCGATGGCACAAAGAAGACCGTAAGAAAGACAGAAAGTTGAGACACCCCGCCAATGGATCGCAGTGGAGAAAGATCGAGAGAGACTTCCCGGACTTTACATGAGAGGCGAGAAACTTATGGTTTGGTCTAAGTACATATGGCTTTAATCCTTTTGGGGAACAGAGCTCCGGTCGTAGCACCTGGCCGGTAACTCTATGTATGTACAACCTTCCTCCTTGGTTGTGCATGAAACGTAATTTCATTATGATGCCAGTTCTCATCCAAGGCCCAAGGCAACCTGGCAACGACATTGATGTGTATCTAAGGCCATTAGTGGAAGAATTCTTACAATTGTGGGGCAAACCAGGTTTACGTGTGTGGGATGAGAACGAACAAAAGCCATTTGACCTATGGACATACAAACAAGGGATACAATGCATGCACACACTGTTTAGATAAGACTGGCAGTGTTTATTTGGATAAATGTAAAAAGGTTGTATACCTGGGGCATCGTAGATTTCTTCCGATCAAGCATCCCGTAAGAAAGAAAGGAGGGAAGCATTTCAGAGTTGAGGCAGATAACAGGAAGAAGCCTGACCTCCGTAGTGGTAATGATTTATTCGATATGGTCAACCAACCTGTTCCGAACGGCCTTGATAAGCGCGCACCCATGTGGAAGAATAAATCTATATTTTGGGAGCTACTGTATTGGAAAGTTTTAGAGGTCCGGTTTTCAATTGACGTGATGCACGTGACAAAGAATCTCTGCGTCAACCTGCTATGCTTCCTGGGCGTGTATGGGAAGTCAAAAGATACGCCAGAAGCACGGGAGGACCAGCAACGTATGAAAGACCCAAGCAACAAGCACACGGATACATGGCGCCATTACTTAAGCAGCTACGCTCTTACTAAAGCAGAGAAGGAAATATTTTTTGAAGTCCTTTACAGTATAAAGGTTCCGTCTGGCTTCTCGTCGAATATAAAGGGGATAATAAACATGGCAGAGAAAAAATTCCAAAATCTGAAGTCTCATGACTGCCACGTGATTATGACGCAGTTGCTTCCGATTGCATTGAGGGGGCTTCTACCGGAAAATGTTCGAGTACCCATTGTGAAGCTATGTGCATTCCTCAATGCAATATCTCAGAAGGTAATCGATCCAGAAATTCTGGCAAGATTACAGAGGGATGTGGTCCAGTGTCTTGTTAGTTTTGAGATGGTGTTTCCACCATCCTTCTTCAACATTATGACTCATCTCCTGGTTCACCTATGTGAAGAGATTCATATTCTCGGTCCGTTATTTCTACACAATATGTTCCCCTTTGAGAGGTTCATGGGAGTCTTGAAGAAATATGTTCATAACCGTGCTAGGCCAGAAGGAAGCATCTCGAAGGGCTATGGAACATAGGAGGTCATTGGGTTCTGTGTTGACTTTATTCCTGACCTTAAGATGATTGGTGTTCCTGAATTGCGGCATGAGGGGAGACTGAGGGGAAAAGGAACGCTGGGAAAGAAAACAATGACACCCAGGGACGGGCATTCTTTCACCAAAGCACACTACACAGTTCTACAAAATTCAATGTTCGTGGCTCTGTATCTCGAGGAACACAAGAATACTGTAGGCTCCACAAACCCGGGGAAGGATGACTCATGGATTAAACGCAAACACATGGAGACTTTCGGAAGTTGGTTGCAAACACATCTTATAAATGACACCATTGTTGAAGATCAGTTGTACATGTTGGCCGGGTCACCATCTTCGACTATCGGGAGTTTTCAAGGGTACGAGATAAATGGGAATACATTTTACACGATCTCCCAAGATAAGAAGAGCACCAACCAAAACCGTGGTGTCCGTTTTGATACAAAAAACGAGAATGGAAAAAATGACACATACTATGGTTACATATAGGAGATATGGGAACTTGACAATGGACCTTCTTTTAAGGTCCCTATGTTCAAGTGCAAATGAGTCAACCTGAATGGAGAAGGGGTAAAGGTAGACCCGCTTTACGGAATGACGACAGTGGATCTCAACAATATTGGTTACAATGACGAACCATTCGTTCTAGCCAATGATGTGGCTCAGGTCTTCTATGTGAAGGACATGTCCTCCAGACAGAAAAAAATAAAAAATAAGCAAACAAATACATCATACGATGAGCCGAAGCGTCACATAGTTCTTTCAGGGAAAAGAAACATCGTGGGAATCGAGGACACGACAGACATGTCAGAAGATTATAATAAGTTTGTTGAAATTCCATCCATCACAGTGAAAGCTGACCCCACCATCCCGTTAAATAATGAAGATGCTCCATGGTTACGGCCGAAGCGATCATAAGCAAGGGACAAGGGTTCATGGACCATCTCTACACGAAGGAAATTCAGAAGACTAGATAGGGATGTTGTTGGTGATGTGTAATAATAAACGTGGAATACATGATCATAGTTCTGTTGAAAAAGTGTTCACAAATATTGTTGCACCGGCGCTCGCGCCCATATTGCACACAAACATGCATCTTGGATATATTGATAAAAAAGGCAGTACATAATGGCAAGAGTGGATCTAAACCTAAACGGAGAGCATAGATATCTACATAATGGCAAGACTGGATCTGATATCTGCTAGTCATACCCCTATCGTTGGGAAAGAAAACAATGATATTTATGCAAATTAGAAGTTTATTCGAGTATAAGTCTAAAAATATATTTCTTATAAGGTAGTATGAAGAGATTTTGTTAGACAAAATGATATTTATACCTATTTTATGATTATGAATTGAGTAGGTACAAGTTTGACCAATAATTTGTATTGACCGGTCAAAAGCTGGCAAGCATTGAGTGCTTGACAACTATGACCAGCCTGACTTCATTATTATCCCAACCAGCGGCACACCCACCCACTTTTCTGTTTCTCTCTCCTCCGTCTCGTCCATTGAGATGTGCGCTGCACACAGGGCCGTTGTAACCAGCCCTGTGTGCAGCCGCGCATCCGGAAGGAGCGCCACGGCAGGCACATATTTCCTCTTTATCCCCGACCCCCCGCTTGAAAACAGAGCATACGTCCTGCCGTGCAATTAGTATGCATATATGCACTCAGTAGCCACGGCAGGGCTGTATGCTGGCGATACCGATTGTTGTGTTCTACATCCCCCCTTTAAGGTTTGATACATCATTCAGTTCATCGACCAAATACAAATCATCCGGATTCTCCATCATACGTCTTGCCGTGCATTTGGTATGCATATATGCACTCAGTAGCCACGGTAGGGCTTTATGATGGTGATACCGATTGTTTTGTTCTACACCCCCCCCCCTTTAAGGTTTGATACATCATTCAGTTCATCGACCGAATACAAATCATCCGGATTCGCCATCATACGTCCGACCGTTCTTTTTATATGCATATATATGTGCACTCAATAGCCACGGTCGGGGAGTATGATGGCGATACCGATTGTTTTGTTCTACATCCCCCTTCAAGGTTTGACAAAAGGTTTGATATATCATTCAGTTCATCGACCGAATACAAATCACCCGGATTCGCAATCATACGTTCGACCGTTCTTTTGATATGCATATATGCACTCAATAGCCACGGTCGGGCTGTATGATGGTGATACCGATTGTTTTGTTCTACATCCCCCCTTGAAGGTTCATCGACCGAATACAGATCACCCGGATGCCTTGTATGCTCTGGACTCCCTCGGAGGATCACAAGAGAAAACAAAAAGAATACAAGAGAAAACAAAATAAAACAATAGAAAACATAAAGGAAACAATAGAAAACAAAATAAATGATGAAGATTGTCCATGGTTGCGGCGAAATCCGAACAAAGTGACACAGAAGAAGAAGAAGACGCAAACCGAAAAACTCTAGAACCCGATTTGTGGTTTTCTACGTAAACACTCTACGGCCAGTGAGACAAGGAGTCTATTAATTATGTTGCTATTAATGTAATTGTTACTAATTTTAAAACAACATAAGATATTTATATTCAAATTATATGCAAATAGTAAAATAGTTAATAGTTTGAATAGTTAGAATAATTATTTAGTTAAACAATAAATGGATTTGAATTAGTTATGCAAATTCAAGCACTTTTCATGTTGAAATTTTTGTCAAATTCGAAAGTATATAGAAGTTATTCATGTGGATATTCAAACAATTTTCAAATTTTGGCGTTAAAACATTAGGGCGCGCAGGGTAGCACCAAATTTCGAAATACGTCTGGTCCCGGCCCGTGCCACCAGCCGGGACCAAAGCGGGTACCTCTAGTCCCGGGTGGTTGCACGGGCCGGGACTAGAGGCACATTAGTATAAATACCCAGACCCTCTCTCCAGGCCGAGCAACCACCCGGGACCGACCGGAGTAGCCTAGGGGGAACCCTGCCGATCCGCGCCGGCGACGGGGATGGATAGAACGATCCCGCCGGTGCCGGCTCTGGCCGTTTATTGCATTAGATTGGCCATAGATTGGCCAGGGACGAGTTGGGACGGAAGCGATTTCATTCATAAAAGGCCCTAGCGGCCGGTGCTTACATTGGGGCGGCAGCGCGGCCACAGGCGGCCAACCATTTCTTGATGACGGCCCTAGTGGCCGGTCCTTACATGGGGGCGGTGGCACGGCCACAGGCGGCCGCCCGTTTCTTGCGGGGGTAGAAGCAAACCTAACAAACTAGTTGGGCCAGGGGCGCGCCGGCGTCGGCCTAGTCCTCCTCGTCGGAGGAGAGGCAATGGTAGTCCGGCTGGACCCACAGGTAGGCAGGCAGCTGGGGCGGCTGCGGGGGCATCGGGGGCGCGTCCTCCAGTGGTGGCGCTGGCCAGTCCTGTGGCGGCGGCAGCTCCTCCTCCGGCGACCACTCGCCGCCGGTCCAGGTCCAGTGCATGCCGTATTCGAGGCCAGGGGGCAGCGACTGTGGCTCCGGCTCGTCCGTCGACTCCTCCAGCGCGGCGTTCATCACCTGCCACCACGACGCCGGCGGTGGAGGGGGCGGCATCGCGGCCGCGTCAGGAGCCGCGCAGGCGAGGACCTGCTCCCAGCGCTTGATCTCGTCCTCGACGAGGGAGCGGCGGGAGGCCTCGAAGGCGACCTGCATGTCGAGGTTCTCGTCGTCGTCGACGATGTCCTCCTCGAGCCACAGCTCCGGCTCGTTGCCGGGCGGCGGCGCTGGGTAAGGGGCGGGGTTGGCCGGAGGATTCGGGGGCGTAGCAAAGTAGGAGCGGCGGCGCTGGTCGTGCTCCTGCTGGAACCACTCGTCCCAGTTTGGCGAGTTCAACGCGTAGGCGGGGTCCCTGAGGAGGTCGGCCGGCAGGAGCGAGCGCCGGCGAGCTATCTCCTTGGCCCGGTCGCGTTCGTTGGTCGGAACCGGCGGCACCGGGACCCGCTGCTGGTTGAGGTGCCAGCCGTCCGGGAGGTGGACGTCCGGCCAGAAGATCGGCGTGTGATACTGCCAGTGCCAAGAGCACTCCTCCTTCCGGACGTACCGGCGGTACCGCTTGCCCGGCGCGGCGCGAGGCGGCGGGTGGCGCGTGGCCGGAGGTGGTACTGGGAGGCGCGGGTTGGCCCCGATCCGCACGCCGGCCGGACCGAAGCCAAATGCCTCCCGTGGGGGGGGGGGGGACGCCGCCGCTGCCGGAGCTTCGACCTCCACTACAAGAAATATGTTGATACATGACGCTCTATTTTCGTCACCAAATCGTCAGTAATTAACCACGACGACGTTTTTTTGGAATCGTCGTGAGCATTTCAGGCAGGACACATCAGCTCCGACGTGGCTAGTCCTACGTGGCAAATACAACCCGGTCCATTTCTGTGATCTATGTGGGCCTTGCCCAATTATTCTGGCCTTTTTTCTTGTCCTTGGCTATTACGGTTCTATTTTTTGGGGGGTTTAGCCTATTTACAGCCTTTTTCATTCTTGGGCCCTGGCCTTTTCAATGAGCGAATTCTATTTTTTTTCAACCATTTTTTCTAAAGAATCTATAATGAATTAATTAGGCCTCGGCCTTTTAACAGACCATATATACTTTGGTCCATGGCCTTATTCAGATCCAGCGGCTATACTGTGCATTTGCGTAAATCCTTTTACAAGAAATAATTAACACACCATTTCTGTTAGTAATAAGGCAAATTTCACCCATCTTCAATTCAAGCCAGCCTAGCAATATTTCAAATAATTTACAACAAGAGAATAGTCAAACTCACAACCATCAAACCACATTATATGACATGTTGGTACTACTTTCTATGTTCTAAGGTCACTTCTTCGGACTTGCCGAAGGCAGCAACATCTTTGACAAGCTGCATTCACCCCCAAACTTAACTTGGCCATCGACAAGCCTTCTGCTGCAAATTCAAACAACACAAGGTTAAGTAAAAGAGCAGCAAAAGATACAGGTAGAACAGAACAAAAAATATCATGTTTCTGTATTTGCACATGTCAGATTTCATTAGGTTTCCAAGACTGAAACAGAACAATGTTCTCAAGCTGCAACTGATGCATACTCAATAATGCATTTAGCGAAGAAGAAAACTGAATTTAACTGTATTTCACAAGTCAGATTTCATGGATATTTGCGTTCAATAGGTTAAGCCAAACAATTAACTAATACAGAGAAGAAGTGCCACTTCATTGAACTTAAGGCTGCACCATGGTGTACATCACATGAAACTAAACTATAAGAGGGATGGGATTGTTCTAGCACTTACCTGGTGTACATCACTAGCGTTACTACTCCTCCATTCTCCTTTGACAGCCTAAAACAAGGAGAAAATAGACATTAATTTTTAGGCCACAGTGCCACACATAATAGAATCTCGTACAGAAAGCAAGATTATTACTTCTAAATTCTAATAAGTGTTCCAAGGCTAACCATTAAAATGGACTAGCTATCTGTCGAAAACAAAAAAAAAACATGGCTGACAATAAGGAGATTGAACAATTATATACTGCAAAGCTGGTTTGACATTAATAGCTCATAGGTAGCTAATATTACTTATTGTAGTACTGGCTATATAACTTAATCAAAGTCAGTAACATGTTTATTCAGAGATGATTTGCAACAAAGCAATAGTTTTAGATTTGTTAACAAATAGAGGATGTAAATCAATAGCAGATTGCGAACTGCACACTCACTGTCATAGAGTGCCAATGGTAGTAAATGACAGGCGGAGAGTGTTGTACATCTGCAAGTAATGGGGACAAACTCACCTAATGCAAGTGTCAAGGCCACCCTTGTTCCAGGAACGTGTCCATCTTCAGTCCTGGCCCCGCATTGATAATCCAGAAGCACTATGCACACTGCAACCTGAACAGAACTTTGTGAGTCATAAGAATGCAGCAAACTTATCCAAACCACCTACTCAAGTTCATAAGGCAGACCAACACATATATATACATAAGAATAAGTTAACACAGCCGGCTACACTTCAAGAAATCATATCTGCATACAAATAGAGGCTACATAAGAATAAGTTAACAGAGCCAGCTACTTGGCAGTGCACACAAGCGACTGGTGACTGATTATATTGGTTCATCATCATCAACTTTAAAAATCACCAATCGTCAAGAGTAGTAGTTTAATTTTACTGTACATACAAATAGAGGCTACATTCTGAAGTACCCACATTTCATGAAAACCCTTGTGTGAAGGAAGAATAACTTAAGTTTATCAAGTTATACACCATCTGTTATCCCTAGTTATACACATCATATCTATAAATGAAATATATTTTAGTTATCAAAGGTCAAGTCTCATTGGGTTGTGATTTCTATATAACACAAGGAACAATTCCAGATCCAAAGTGTCTAGCTTACGGACGAGGACCCATCACAATTTGTGCAACCAACCATTTGTAAGAAAAAGATACATGTATCAAATCATGCAGCAACATTTTAAAGGGTTGGGTTCTTGATTAATTACAAGCCGTTCAGCGGGACAAACCAACATAAGGACAAAAGAAGAGCGCACATTCTTCAGAGGCACAAAAAACTTGCAGTTTTCAAGTATCATTATAGATACAATGTAGCTACATAACTGTATAGAGAATTTGCGGTGTTCAGGGGACATCACAAGTAGCTCACTTATACAACAGAAATTCTTGCAAGAATTTTCCACCTAACTAGTGACAATAGACTTTGGCAGAGAGGAACAAAGGAAATTAATTGCATGCCAAAAGGCTGAGCTACAATATGCAATCAAGAAACCCTGTCTGCATGAATCAATCGACCTATTGTATTTTCTAGCACCTGCCTATTGTAATTTGGGGACACACATACATACACGGTGCACACACATACATACACGGTGCACACAGATGGATGAGCATCTACAGCAGACCAAAGAACCAGGGCATGGAGATTACTTGACGCCGGTGATGCCGGCCAGTGCGAGGGTGTGTCTTCCATGGCGGAGCAGCTAGCAGCGGGATGGCTGCCGAGATGGTCGGAATCGTAAGGCGCCACTGCATAAGCGCGCGCCTTCCTTGGTCCTCGAAGCGTATGGATCCCTTTGTGTAGCAGCACCATGAGCATCTAGCGCTGGCGGCAATGCTAGCAGAGCACCAGTCGGGGCGGATCCATGTCCTCGTGATGTCTCCTCCCCGTGGACATGTCCAGGGAGGTCGTCTCCTCCCCGTGGCCGTCCAGGTCGTTAAGGAACTTAGCGTCCGAATCAAAGCAGCAGCAAGGGCGTGAGCTGTGGAAGGAAGCTGCATAGAGGAAGGAAGAGGAGGAGGGGGTGGACTGACCGATTAGGTGGTGGATCTGCTCCATGGAGGCAACCTTTAGGCGGATGGAGGCGCGGAGAACCAGTGGTGGGCGACGGGCGCGGGGAAGAGATGGCGTTGCCGATGGAAGCGGGCGGAGCTGCTGGGAGACGCCGTGGCTGCTGGGTGAAGGATCTGGAAGGACAGGAGAGGAGGAAGGGTGGTGGTTGTGGCTGTGTTAGGACGGCAGGGGTCGGGGAGGCGGAAGAGATGGGCTGCTGGTGTGTCGGGGAGAGGCCGGAGGAGCTTGGGCTCGTTAGGGGGAGGGAGGGGAGGGCTTAGGTTTTCTGCCGGTTTCCTAAAAATTTAACACCCCGCTTTATTTCCAAAATTTTCCCGCCCCTCTTTCATACTGGCGGCACTTGCTCCACCTAGTGACTGCAACTGGGACCTGGCTCCTCATGGCCCCACCACACGGTGACTAGTTAGGTCGTTTGGTGGTAAGATAACTAGTTCAAGTGATACCATATTTGTTAAAATAGTTCCTTTGCTCTATTGAATGGCAAAACACTTTAAAATATATAGTTAATTAATAATTTCATGGCAAAATATAATATCATTAACTAAGTCTTAATCTTTTTTATAAGCATATGTTGAATTTTACTACTGAACTTAGTTTTTCTATTAATTCTATATGCATATTTTAACCAGAAAAAATAAAATTCACATAACATAATTTAAGTCCAACAAAAACATATAGTAACCCAAAATGTAAACTATCTAGAGAGTATTTTGAAGTAAGATGTTCACCCTGCTAGTCATACGACGGTTTCCTTCCGCAACTTGTCCGACGTTAAAGTCATATGCATGTGTTTGTATTGTTAAAGTATCAGACGGGGCACAGAAAAGACCGGACAAGTATATATGTCCTAGTATCCACCAAAAATAATAAAACTTGCAATAGGACAATTGGGTTTAAAAGCCGTTCACAAAAATGAGCTATCTCCTCCGAAGATTCTTGGGATTCGGGCCAAATGACGGTTGTTATGGCCACATTCATGGCATAGTTTGTTGAAATGTGCCCATATTATACACAAACATGCATAATGGAACAACGAACAATGTCGACGAAGAAAGTTTTATTTTTCTCTTAATTAAAATACCATTTTTCATTTTCGGAGTGTCAAAAAAGGGTTTTTTGTGAAGCATCTACCAAATATATGTTACAAAATTGCACCAACTAAAATTATAAAGTTACTATAGCACATTTCATGTTCAAAACCCCAAATTCCTACCTCTCGATAGCTTTAAATACACCTCTTTTGAAAAAGACAAATTTCTGCCGATTTAGCTGAAACTAGGCAAAATTTGAACTACAGGTGCCTTATAGTTTGCTCATGATTTTTTGTAAAAATCATTTTTAGGTACACAAGTACCTATTTCAATAGAGATGTACCAAGATTTTATCAATATTCAACCCCTGGCTATGAACGGTCATGCCCGCCGTCTTGACTTTTTCCTAAAACCGGCTTAGAAAATTCCAGAAAATTCAAGAAAATTCAAAATGATGCAAGACCTTCGCGTGGTGTCATTTTATACATCCTAGAATCCGCCAAAAATAATAAACTCGAAATACGACAACTGGGTTGAAAAGGTGTTCATAGAAATGAGCTATCTCCTCCGAAGATTCTTGGGTTTCGGGTCAAATGACGGATGCTATGGCCACATTCATGGCATAGTTTGTGAAATGTTCCCATATTCTACACAAGCATGCATAATGGAACAACGGACAATGTTCACGAAGAAACTTTTATTTTTCATTGAATAAAAACATCATTTTCCATTTTCGGAGTGTCAAAAAGGGGTTTTTTGTGAAGCACCTACCAAAAATATGTTAAAAAAATTGTACAAAGTAAAATTCTAAATATATTATGTCATATTTTATCTACAAATAACAAATTTACAACCTCTGAATAGATTTTCATACACCTCTTTTGAAAAAGACAAATTTCTGCTGATTCCGCTGGAACCGGGCAAAATTTGAACTACAGGTGCCTCGTAGTTTGTTCATGATTTTTTGTAAAAATCATTTTTAGGTACACAAGTACCTATTTCAATAGAGATGTACCAAGATTTTATCAATATTCAACCCCTGGCTATGAACGGTCATGCCCGCCGTCTTGACTTTTTCCTAAAACCGGCTTAGAAAATTCCAGAAAATTCAAAATGATGCAAGACCTTCGCGTGGTGTCATTTTATACGTCCTAGAATCCACAAAAAATAATAAACTCGAAATACGACAACTGGGTTGAAAAGGTGTTCATAGAAATGAGCTATCTCCTCCGAAGATTCTTGGGTTTCGGGTCAAATGACAGATGTTATGGCCACATTCATGGCATAGTTTGTTGAAATGTTCCCATATTCTACACAAGCATGCATAATGAAACAACGGACAATGTTCGCGAAGAAACTTTTATTTTTCATTGAATAAAAACATCATTTTCCATTTTCGGAGTGTCAAAAAAGGGGTTTTTTGTGAAGCACCTACCAAAAATATGTTACAAAATTGTACAAAGTAAAATTCTAAATATATTATGTCATATTTTATCTACAAATAACAAATTTACGACCTCTGAATAGCTTTTCATACACCTTTTTTGAAAAGACAAATTTCTGCTGATTCCGCTGGAACCGGGCAAAATTTGAACTACAGGTGCCTCGTAGTTTGTTCATGATTTTTTGTAAAAATCATTTTTAGGTACACAAGTACCTATTTCAATAGAGATGTACCAAGATTTTACCAATATTCAACCCCTGGCTATGAACGGTCATGCCCGCCGTCTTGACTTTTTCCTAAAACCGGTTTAGAAAATTCCAGAAAATTCAAAATGATGCAAGACCTTCGCGTGGTTTCATTTTATACGTCCTAGAATCCAAAAAAAATAATAAACTCGAAATACGACAACTGGGTTGAAAAGTTGTTCATAGAAATGAGCTATCTCCTCCGAAGATTCTTGGGTTTCGGGTCAAATGACAGATGTTATGGCTACATTCATGGCATAGTTTGTTGAAATGTTCCCATATTCTACACAAGCATGCATAATGGAACAACGAACAATGTTCATCAAGAAACTTTTATTTTTCATTAAATAAAAACATCATTTTCCATTTTCGGAGTGTCAAAAAAGGGGTTTTTTGTGAAGCACCTACCAAAAATATGTTACAAAATTGTACAAAGTAAAATTCTAAATATATTATGTCATATTTTATCTACAAATAACAAATTTACAATCTCTGAATAGCTTTTCATACACCTCTTTTGAAAAAGACAAATTTCTGCTGATTCCGTTGGAACCGGGCAAAATTTGAACTACAGGTGCCTCGTAGTTTGCTCATGATTTTTTGTAAAAAATCATTTTTAGGTACAAAACAACCTATTTAAGTAGAGATATACCAATATTTTATAAATATTCAACCTCTAGCTACGAACGGTCATGCCCGCCGTCTTGACTTTTTTCTAAAACCGGCTTAGAAAATTCCAGAAAATTCAAAAAAAATCTAAATGACGCAAGGCTTTCGCGTGGTGTCATTATATATGTCCTAGTTTCCACCAAAAATAATAAACTTGCAATATGACAATTGGGTTGAAAAAGTGTTGACATAAATGAGATATCTCCTCCGAAGATTCTTGGGTTTCGGGCCAAATGACGAGTGTTATGGCCACACTCATGGCATAGTTTGTTGAAATGTGCCCATATTCTACACAAGCATGCATAATGGAACAACGGACAATGTTCACGAAGAAACTTTTATTTTTCATTGAATAAAAACACCATTTTCGGTGTGCTAAAAACGAGTTTTTTTGTGAAGCACCTACCAAAGATATGTTACAAAATTGCAAAAAATAAAATTATAAAGTTATTATACCACATTTCATGTTCAAACAACAAAATTTCTACCTCTCAATAGCTTTTAATACACCTCTTTTGAAAAAGACAAATTTCAGCGGATTCAGCTGGAACCGGTCCAAATTTGAACTACATGTGCCTGATAATTTTCTCATGATTTTTTGTAAAAATCATTTTTAGGTACACAAGTACCTATTTCAATAGAGATGTACCAATATTTTATCAATATTCAAGCTCTAGCTACGAACGGTCATGCCCGCCGTCTTGACTTTTTCCTAAAATCGGCTTAGAAAATTCCAAAAAATTCAAAAAAAAACAAAATGATGCAAGGACTTCGCGTGGTGTTATCATATATGTCCTAGCATCCACCAAAAATAATAAACTCGAAATAAGACAACTGGGTTGAAAAGGTGTTCACAGAAATGAGCTATCTCCTCCGAACATTCTTGGGTTTCGGGCCAAATGACGGATGTTATGGCCACATTCATGGCATAGTTTGTTAAAATGTACCTATATTCTACACAAGCATGCATAATGGAACAACTAACAATGTTGCCGAACAAAGTTTTATTTTTCATTGAAAAAAATATCATTTTCCATTTTCGGTGTGCTAAAAACGGAGTTTTTTGTGAAGCACCTACCAAAGATATGTTACAAATTGCAAAAAAAAAATTATAAAGTTATTATACCACATTTCATGTTCAAACAGTAAAATTTCTACCTCTCAATATCTTTTAATACACCTCTTTTGAAAAAGACAAATTTCTGCCGATTCAGCTGAAACTGGTCCAAATTTGAACTACAGGTGCCTCGTAGTTTGGTCATGATTTTTTGTAAAAATAATTTTTAGATGCACAAGTACCTATTTCAATAGAGTTACACCGATATTTTCTCAATATTCATCCTCTATTTATGAACGGTCATCTCCCCAGTTTTGACTCGAAAGCCGCAATTCAAAATCCTCAAAAGTTCCAAGCAATATATACTCATGGGCATGATTGTATTTCCTTTTCCAAAAAAATGGTTCCTAATTGTCTAGAATTATTTAAAATAGTTTTACAAATTTTATAAAATTGATTTCGGTCAATTTAGAAGTCAAAATCAAATTATAGATAATGAAAACAGGAAAAAAACGAGATGTTTTTAAGCCAACCCAACGAGCTAGCTTTCAGAGCCCGCAACAGGAATCTCTTCCCAGGTTGAATTTCGGCCCAAGTCCCACCAATTTGTCCTACCGAGGCCCAAGTCCACGTCGAATATCACCTCAAGTAAGTTGAGGGCGCGGTAGTTACAAGAAGCGATTGATGGTCCAGTGGCTTGCATGCGCATGTGAGCACCGGAGGTTCCAGGTTCGAGTCCTTGGCAAGCCTATTTTTGCAGATTTTACTGACTAATTCACTAATTTGATGATTCGCACACGCATATACAGATTGCAAATTTGAGCCCTCAATAAAAAAAGGAGAGCTCAAATTTCAGTTACTCTGAGGGCCCGCATGGCAGATCGGTGAGTATTCTAGGAGTGGCTTGCTGGTCCCGCGTGGCAGACACATATGCGAACACGTGGCAGTAGAGATGACACATATGCAAAATTGATGATATGGCCATCCAGTAGATATGACACGTAGGCAGAATTGATGAAGTTTTCGTCCAGTCATATAAACGCATCCACATTTAGGTTGTCACGACGATTTAAATTCGTCGTGATCAGTTAAAGAATAGGGCCACCATCGTCTATGACGATTTGATTTAATAAAATTACGACGTTTTGTCTCAAATCGTCGTTATTTTATAGGTTTTTGATCCCTTCAAACGGTCTATAACGATCTTCTCTGAAATCGTCATAACTTTATGACGTTTTCTTCCATCGTCGCTATGAGAACGTCATGTATCAACGCATTTCTTGTAGTGCTCTCTGTCCGGCCCTGGAGGACCCAGCCTCGTGCTCGTTCTTGGCCTTCTTGAACCAGCGACGGGCGACATGGCTAGGGTTTAGGGTTTGGGCTGGGGTTGAGGGAGTGGGTGTGCCGGTGTCCGGGCGGCGGGGTCCCTTTTAAAAAGGATCGGGGGCGGGGATGGCGTGCCAACCGGCTTTGAATGCGCGGGGGACCGTGGGTTCAAGCCGAGGCGGCCACTGGGTCGCTGGCCGGTGGGCCCTTTTTCACAGTTCGTGGCCACGGGTTGGGAAGTGGGGGACGGGGGGAAGGCGAGGCGGTCACTGGGTCGCTGGCTAGTGGGCCCTTTGACCACACATGGCCGCGGTTAGGGGGATTAATAAAAGACGTGGGGATGTGGGGGAAGGCGAGGAGGCCACTAGGTCGTTGGCCAGTGGCCCCCTTTGACCATGCGTCACTGCCTGTAGGTTGGGGAAGGGGAGGCCGGTTGGGGATTACGAGGCAGGTGGCCGCTGTGTCACTGTCTGACCCTGTCCAGCGCTACACGCTCAACGCCTTATTTCTGTAGGCTTCAGCTCCTTGTCTCTGTCCAGCTTAAGTTTGTCCCTTTTCTGACTATTTCGTTAAAAAAATTGGATGTGATTGATGCACTTGACTAGGTTAGCTAATTTAGATGTTCATCACTTCACTTAGTTAATTAACTTATACAAATTTTCTATTTTTTACGTAGATGTAAATTTGCACGTTTTAGAACTAGTTATACACTAGTAATATTGCACAGGCGATGCGCGTCTTAACTAACAGAGCGATTAGTTGAGCAATAGTTAGAGAAATATGGGATGGTAGGTGATTTTGGTACTTAACATTGAAGCGACATACACCATTCGATCGACGTCGTGGACGGATGTGATTCTTTCGATTTCTTTCTCTCGGTATTTTTATGTTAACCATAGATATAGACATGTTTTTGCGTGAAAACATATCATCACAACATCTCCATCTAATTATCGTTATTTCTATTATATGAGTTGGCCACTTTTTTTATATATTTTTTGTGTTTTCTATAAAATTGGCCCCCTCTTATGTTTTGTTCACCCTTCGCCAATGGCTACAGGAATGGCGCTGAAACAAACACAGCAACTGGAACAAAGACAGGAGTTCGCTACGAGATCCGCGCATCTCCTTGATTCTAGTGTCGATACCATTATCATGGCTGGTTGATTATTATTTTGATTGCAACCATGTTCTCGTAAAGTGCTTGCAACAGGGAGACGGGAATCAGTTGTGTGGATACTACATCTGCGAGTTCATTCGTCAGACGGGAACTACCTTCATGTACGTCAGTCGTCAATTTTTCTTATTACCATCTATTTAAGTTACTTAGTTTCATTAATATATATTGACCACTCTTCTTTATATTAGATCGAACGGCTCCGGGACGGTCTTCTACCAAGGGACCGCATACGAGCAATTCAGGAGGAAATTGCGGGCTTCTTAGATGCAGAGGTCCTAAATGTAAATGGAGAGTACTATAGCGCCGGTTGGAACTAAATTTCATTTTGTAATTCATTCCATTGGTCATGTAATATGCTCGATATACTTAGCTTCTGTAATATAAGTGTTCCTTCTTTTTCTATATATATGTATTACTTATTCACTCGTGGGATCCGGGAGCTCCGGGGAGGGGCCACCGAGACTCCTCTCTTCTCGTGGGATCCGGGAGGTCCGGGTAAGGGCCACCGGGCTCCTCTCTTCTCCTGGGATCTGGGAGGTCCAGGGAGGGGCCACCAAGGCTCCTTACCAGTGTATGGTGACAGGGGTATCGTAAAATAGAATTGGTCGCAAAACAGAAAATAAAAAGGAAAACAATAAAGCGAAAAAAACTCTGCCGCAGCAGAGAAAATGGCAAAACTACTGCCGCGGCAGAGGAGGCATTCATCCCGGTTCGTGTTACGAACCGGGACTAATGCCCTGGACAGGTTCGCCACGTGGTAAGGGCCATTTGTCCCGGGTCCTGGCACAACCGAGACCAATGGGAGAGTGCCATTTGTCCCGGCTGGCCCATCCCGGTTGCACAACCGGGACAAATGGCCCTTACGAACCGGGACTAATGGCCCTGTTTCCACTAGTGAGACGACGTGATCATCTTCTGCCATCCGGACCGATATGGAGCCACGAGCGATCCGTGCAATACTTGCGCTTTTGGGGACACGTCCGGGCTGCAAATGAACTTTTCCTAGTGCTCAGTCTCCCCTATTGGGTGCGGGATGATGTGGCTGCCGGTGTTGCGGTAACTATGGGGTATTATTAGTTGGCCAATTCTCGGTCAAATATCTGGGAATCCCTCTCGGCCTCCGGAAAATCCAGAGCGGATCGCTTCATCCACTCATTTGCATACTAGCAATCAGTTACCCTCCTGGAAAGCAACCATGATTCCTAAAGCAGGGAGGCTTGCGCAAGTAAAAGTGGTTCTGGCTGCAATTTCCGTTCACCAGTTGATGATACTGAGCGTCAACAAGAAGTGCCCGAAGATTAAAGAAAAAAAATCCTCAGAGGATTCCATTGGGTGGGCTGGGCGGAGGCCAAGGGTGCACACTGCCATGTCAACTGGGCTAGGGTGTGCAGACCACTTCATCTGGGTGGCCTTGGCATCCCAGACCTCGCTCGCATGTCTACCAGCCTTAGGGTGCGATGGTTGTGGAGGATGCGCACGAACCCTGCCCGTCCATGGCAGGGGCTCGACATGTAATTTCCAGGGTTGGGAGGGCCATTTTCGAGGCGTCGACCACTATGTCGGTTCATGATGGCTCCTAGGCTCTATTTTGGGTGGACAAATGGCTGGAGGGTAGGTTGCTCAAGGAATTAGCACCTGCACTCTTTGCGCTGGTCCCTAAGAGGCGCAGGAAGCGTCGGAAGGTTCAGGAGGCGCTGATGGAACGCCGCTGGATTATGGACATCTTGGGGGCCCTCAACCCTTTCGCCCTATCATAGTACGTGCAAACATTGAGGCACATGCAGGGTGTCGAGTTGTTGGAGATGCCAAATAGAATGTTGTGGCATTGGACGATCGATGAGGTGTACATCCAAATCTTGCTACAACGCCATGTTTCACGGGGCCATCGAGATCCTGGAAACTTAACCAGAAGACGTGGGCGCCACCCAAAGTGAAGTTCTTCATCTGGTTTGCCTCTTTGGACCGCTTTTAGATGGGGGAGCGGCTGGAGCGTCGTGGTATGTCGCATCATGCGCATTGCCCACTATGTGACCAGGTTGTTGAGTCTATGCCTCACCTACTCAACCCCCCCCCCCCCCCCCCCCCCCGGTTATTGAGGAGGATTTCGTTGATTGGTGGTCGCTGCTCTTACAGTACTCCACCCCCGCCCGCTGCAAAAAGGCACATCGACGATGATCTCGCTCATCACCTGGTGGATTTGGAAGCAGCGAAACGAAATTGTCTTCAACAACTCGAGTCATTCGGTGAGCGCTTTGGTGGAAAACATCAAAACCGAAGTGTAGATCGGACACTGGGTTGAGTTTTACTTAGTTGGGTTGCATCTCTTGTAGACTTGTATATAAACTCGTTTTCTATCAATGCAATGAAATGCAAAAGCAATGCAGTGAAACGCAAAAATTTTGCGTTTTCGCGAAAAAGGTTCAACTATGTACGTATATAGCAAGATGAGGAACATTTACCGAATAATTTCTAGATTTGAATAAGGTGCCTATATGAATGTGAAAGCTTGCTTGCATGTACGTAGGGCATTCACTTAAATAAATTATAAACTAGATATGAAAAAATAAGGGGCATATTTGGGACATGTGATGTATTCGAGTTGCCGGTTGCTAATCAGCCGAGGAATGGATTGTTTTGTGTCATGCGGTCATTGGTGTATCGCTACTGATCGTCTTGCGTCAGTTACTGCATCTTTTGTGAGATTTCCAAGTGCACCGACACACCTTTTTGCAGGAGCATAGCCTAATTAACTACGTGTTTAGACTTGTTTTCTCATGTATCTAGGTATGGGTATAAAATTAGAAAATCGGTGCTCATACTAACGGATTCGAGTTGGAGTTTTCTTTGGAGTGTGCTGAAGTGTTTTTCGATAGTAAGATCTTCATACAAACTTTCGGTCGCTCGGTCGTTGCAACATAACCCTACATGCATAGAAAAAAAATACTATAGGAGCATTTTCTCCTGCAGTGGGTCAAAATTGTACAATGAACACCGCAGAATTTCGAAGCACAAATTTCTGCAAAATTATAAGAGTATGCAAAAAAAAAGTATGAAGATAATTACCATCCTGAGACCTCTGGCCCGTGATGCCTACAAGTGCACATGTCTATTGAATTACTCCAGTGGAAAGTATATCCTGTTTATATCGTCCTAATCGGGCTAAATGAAGACAATTACCAGCCATGCAACTACGTTGTAACACGTTAAATATGCATGTAGTCACGCTTGTGCCCAAACAGTTCTTTGGAGACACTCTATTCTATAGGTTGCTAGGAAAATAGTAATAAGGAGATCGACATAACTGTAAATCAGAACAAACAATAAGGAAAACAAGAACTAGAATTAAACTAGAAGAGATTTAGTTGTAGGATTTTTATGTGACTTTCAGGAACAATAAACATTTGGAAGGAAACGAATGATTTGGAGAAAATCAAGCAACTCCCTGATAGGAAGCAATTCAACCAGGCAATCTGGGAGATTTGATAACCAGCAATACGGCTGCGTGCCATCATACCGCGACGATATGTCAAATGTTGATGCACTCATCTCATCAAATGGGACAACAATCATGAAGGAGGCAAAGACGAAAAACATACGTAACACGGCAAAACCGAGCTAGAGTAGAAAAGAAGAGATTTGGTGAAGAAGAACCATCGCCCTGATCTGCTCCGAGATCATCATCTTCGTTATCCATCACTCCTACATCACCATAATCGCATAGAGAGAGATTCTACGCTTGTGAACTCTATTTATACTCGAACTCAAGGATTTGTTTTCATTAATCTTGCTTCTAACTATTGTGGCTTCTTACTTGTTACGGTAATACCTTGATGGACTCTATTCATTTGACAATTGAGTATATGTGGTATTCTTTTTTCATGTGTGATAACCCCCGAGTCGTGGGTGACGTAAGACATTGGTGAGATGTGTTTGTTGCTATTCCTATTCCATCTGTTTGTGAGAGTCTTCTACATATTGATTATCCATTGTTCGTGTAACAATTCTTGTCTATTTTAAGGGTCCAGACGACATGATCCATAAGCCTACATGGGTAAGCACTTATTGTTTAACGAAACCTTCACCTCCATCTGACAAGTGTTGACATCAACGATAAGGGCATCTCCAATAGCTGTAAGGTAGGTGTTGGTAAAAAATGCTAACTAGGATTTGTGATGATGTGGCATGCAATAAATAAAATTGCCAAAGATAACAACTAAAAAACAAAAATTGCTCTCTGATCTGGTCTGTTCTAGCTGCACAGAGTTTCTGGTGCCGGATTCGAGTTAGGAAGAAGCGTTCAACGCCATTATGAACGTACCCGTAAAACGGGCCAAAAGGTCAGTGTCAGAGTCTTCCACCGGAAATTCCACGAGCCGGACGACGGAGCTGTTTCCGCCAAGTGTCCTTCACACGAGTACACGTGACCGGTAGACTGACTGACCTCCCGCGTACGTGTTTGGCCGAACCGGATGGCGACCTTCGCATAGTTCCACGATCTCCCCAAGCAAACGGCCGGCCGGCGTGGGTGGGTCAAGCACGCCGGCAGGCTGGCGACGCCTCGTATCGGTCCGTAGCGGTGGGAACTGGGAGCCCATCTGTGGAACTTGGGAACGGCTGCCGTGACAAACAGGTAAGCCTGTGTATATATAGGAGGCGAATGCTTGTAGAAATGCATGCAAAAGGTAAAACCTTTCTACTAGTTCTAGACACTCACTCTTTGTTTCACCCGGATAAGTGGAGATGGCGGAGCATCGTGCTGCTACCTACTCGTACTTGTCTGCAGCGGCGTTGGTCCTTGGCGTGCTTGCAGTCGTGCCGGCAGGTATAATCAAGATTTCTCCCTACTCTTACTCGGGATAGTGCATCATTGGATTAGTGATTGGTCTCACATGAAAATGACACGACTGAGATTAGAACAAAACCAGTTAATCGATCGATCAGTCATCCGCAGCGGTTCAGTCCATCGGCGTGTGCTACGGCCACTAGTGGAAACAGAGCCATTTGTCCCGGGTCGTAAGGGTCAGTTGTCCTGGTTGTGCAATCGAGATGGGCTAGCCGGGACAAATGGCCCTCCCCATTGGTCCCGGTTGTGGCAGGACCCGGGATGGTAAGGATGGCCCACGTGGCGAACCTGGGCCAGGGACGGCCAGGGAGTTCGTCCCGGTTCGTTTTAGGGACCGGGATGGATACCTTTTTTGAAAAAAAAAATATTCCGCCAATTTTCCCCTGCCGCGGCTGGTTTTTTTTTGTTTCGTTTTTTTTGGCTCCTGTCTCGCAATCCCCAACCGGCCTCCCCTTCCCCAACCGCGTCCAGGCCCACGTCTTTAATTAAACCCACTGGCCACATTTTTTGGTCAAAAGAGCCCATTGGCCCGCGTATTTTATTATATTCGGTCAACGGTTCGCAAGGGTCAAAAGAGGCCACTGGCCAGCGGGCTAGTGGCTGGCTCGCCCGGTCCCTTAATTTAAGACCACAGGGACGATCAAAGGGCCCACGGCCCCCTCGTCTTCCCGCCCCCCTCCACTTCCCCACGCGCGCGTGGTCAGCTGTAACCGCCGCACGCCTCGGCTCCCCACCCCGCATTCATGGCCGCCTGCAACCGCCGCCACGTTCCGGCCGCCGGTTGGCATGTCAGCCTCCCCCGGGTCATTTTTAAAGGGCCCCCGCCGCCCGTACAGCCCATCCACCCCGGCCGCGCCGCAGCCAAAGCAACCCTAGCCACCATGTCCCGCTGGTTCAAGCGCCCCCGGAACGATCACGAGGCCGGGTCCTCGAGCGGCGCGCACTCCGGCGTTCCACCGCCGCCGGCGGAGGCCTTCGGCTTCGGCCCGGGAGGCGTCCGCATCGGCGGGCAGCCGCGCGTCCCCACTCCGCCTCCGGCGTCACGCGCGCCGCGCCCAAGGGCAAGCGCTTCCGCCGGTACGTCCGGAAGGAGGAGGCCGAGTGGCACTGGAAACGCGCCACGCCGGTGTTCTGGCCGGACGTCCACCTTCCGGACGGCTGGCACCTGAACCCGCAGCGCATTCCCGTGCCTCCGGCCCCGTCCAGCAGAGAGGCCCTGGGCGAGGAGATCGACCGCCGGCGCGCGCTCCTGCCGGCTCGCCTCCTCAGGGACCGCACGTACGCGCGGAGCTCCCCCTACTGGGCCACCTGGCTCCAGCAGGAGCACGAGCAGCGCCGCCGCTCCTACATCCCCACAGCCGAGGAGGTGAGCACCGAAGACTACCCCGCGCCGCCGCCGGGGAGGGAGCCGGAGCTGTGGCTCCTTGAGGACATAGGCGACGCCATCCCCGAGGACGAGGACCCCGAGCTCCGGGACAACTTGGAGGAGGCCTACGAGGCCTCCCGCCGCTCCCTCGTCGAGGACGAGGTCAGGCAGTGGGAGGCGGTCCTGGCCGCCGCTGCCGCCGACGGCGCAGCCATGCCGCCCCCTGCGGCGCCTGCCCCTTGGTGGCAGGTAATGAACGCCGACCTGGAGGCCTCCGAGGACCAACCGCCGCCACAGCCGCTGCCCCCCGGCCTGGTGTACGGGATGACCTGGGCCTGGACCGGCGGCGTATGGTCGCCGGAGGAGCTGCCCCCGCCACCGCCGCCGCAGGAGGAGGTGCTGCCCCCGCCACCGCCGCACGCGCCCCCGATGCCTCCGCAGCCACCGGCGGGCCCGCCCAGCTGCCTGCCCACCTGTGGCAGGCACCACCCTACCACTGCATCTCCTCCGACGAGGAGGAGTAGGCCGGCGCCGGTGCGCCCCCCCCCCCCTAGGCTAAGCTACCCACCCCCCAAGAAACGGCCGGCCGCCTGTGGCCGCGCCGCCGCCCCCTATATGTAAGCACGGCCGGCCGCCTGTGGTCGCGCCGCCCCCTATGTAAGCAAGGCCCCCGGGCCTTTTTTAATATATATTTGTGTCCCCAGTCCAACGTATCCCTAGTCCAACCCCGCCGGCGGAACCAGCGCCGGCGGGATCTTCCTACTCGTTCCCGCCGCCGGCAGGGCTTCGCCAAGCCATGTCCGCTGTCCTGGGTGGTCGCTCGGCCTGGAGAGAGGGCCGAGATATTTATACACCTGGGCCTCTAGTCCCGGCCCGTGCCACCAACCGGGACTAGAGCCCCTTTGGTCCCGGTTGGTGCCACGGGCCGGGACCAAAAACTAATTTCGAATTTCGGTGGCACCCTGCGCGACCAAAAAATTTTAGCGCCAAAATTTGAAAATGGTTAAGTTTGCACATTAACAACTTCTATATACTTTCGAATTTGACAAAAATTGCAACATGAAAAATGCTAGAATTTGCACAACTAATTTAAATCCATTTTTCGTTTAACTAAATAATTATTCTAACTATTGAAACTATTAATTATTTTACCATTTGTATATAATTTGAATATAAAAATGTTACAATTTTTGTTTTCTCTCGTGATCTTCCGAGTTAGTCCAGAGCATACAAGGCATCCCGGGTGATTTATATAAAGTTCGACAAAGCAAGTTGTACCTTATTGACACGGTGAATTTTAGATCTTCGTCTACAACAGAAAAACCATAGTTTTCCTTCGAAGGTTTACTCTGAGCATTCTTTCGCCCTCTTTTCAAAACATAGTGTGGTGGAATTTTTTTGATATTTCTGATCTCAAGAACCTTCAGTACCTGGCAACACGGAAGACCTACATTTTCAAACTTCTTGCAGCTACAAATGTATTCTGATGAGTCGAATCTAACAAAATGACCCCGACGCCTGTTTTTGACAGTTATCTCATACTCGGATATGGGTCCAATTTCGCCACAGTTATAGACCACGCAATCCAAGATCAGTTCAAATTTTAATCTGAAAATCTCAAACAGTGCAGGAGTGTATGCATTAGCAGCTTGCCAAAGTAACCGCAGAGGTGCAACCCTTTGCGTCATTTGAACTCCAAGGTAGTACCGAAGGTCTATTTCTATTTTAAGGATATCTGTCAGGATGGTATCCGTACTATCACTTCGAAGTGTGCCTGCAATATCTGCCTACAGTTATCTCATACTCGGGTGGATGTGCCGCTGGTTGGAATAATAATGAAGTCAGGCTGGTCATAGTTGTCAGCTTTTTACCGGTCAATACAAAATACTGATCAAACAGAACTATATGATCATGTATTCCACGCTTATTATTACACATCACCAACAGACGTAGGAGAGAGAAACAGAAAATTGGGTGGGTGTGCCGCTGGTTGGAATAATAATGAAGTCAGGCTGGTCATAGTTGTCAGCTTTTTATCGGTCAAGACAAAATACTGATCAAACAGAACTATATGATCATGTATTCCACGCTTATTATCACACATCACCAACAGATGGAGGAGAGAGAAACAGAAAAGTGGGTGGGTGTGCCGCTGGTTGGAATAATAATGAAGTCAGGCTGGTCATAGTTGTCAAGCACTCAATGCTTGCCAGCTTTTGACCGATCAATACAAATTATTGGTCAAACTTGCACCTACTCCATTCATAATCACAGAATATGTATAAATATCATTTTGGCTAACAAAATCTTGTTCATACTACGTTATAAGAACTATGATCATGTATTCCACGTTTATTATTACACATCACCAACAACATCCCTATCTAGTCTTTTGAATTTTCTTCGTGTCCCTTGCTTATGATCGCTTCGGCCGTAACCATGGAGCATCTTCATTATTTAACGGGATGGTGGGGTCAGCTTTCACTGTGAAGGGTGGAATTTCAACAAACTTATTATAATCTTCTGACATGTCTGTCGTGTCCTCGATTCCCACGATGTTTCTTTTCCCTGAGAGAACTATGTGACGCTTCGGCTCATCGTATGATGAATTTGTTTCCTTATTTTTTCTTTTCTTCGGTCTGGAAGACATGTCCTTCACATAGAAGACCTGAGCCACATCATTGTCTAGGACGAATGGTTCGTCATTGTAACCAATATTGTTGAGATCCACTGTTGTCATTCCATAAAACGGGTCTACCTTTACCCCTTCTCCATTTAGGTTGACCCATTTGCACTTGAACAAAGGAAACTTAAAAGAAGGTCCATAGTCAAGTTCCCATATTTCCTCTATGTAACCATAGTATGTCTCATTTTTTCCATTCTCGTTTGTTGTATCAAAGCGGACACCACTGTTTTGGTTGGTGCTCTTTTTATCTTGGGAGCTCGTGTAAAATGTATTCCCATTTATCTCGTACCCTTGAAAACTCCCAATAGTCGAAGATGGTGACCCTGCCAACATGTACAGCTGATCTTCAACATTGGTGTCATTTATAAGATGTGTTTGCAACCAACTTCCGAAAGTCTCCATGTGTTTGCGTTTAATCCATGAGTCATCCTTCCCCGGGTTTGCAGACCGTACAATATTCTTATGTTCCTCGAGATACGTAGCCATGAACATAGAATTTTGTAGAACTGTGTAGTGTGCTTTGGTCAAAGAGTACACGTCCCTAGGTATCATTGTTTTCTTTCCCAGCGTTCCTTTTCCCCTCAGTCTCCCCTCATGCCGCGATTCAGGAACACCAATTGTCTTAAGGTCAGGAATAAAGTCAACACAGAACCCAATGACCTCCTCTGTTCCATAGCCCTTCGAGATGCTTCCTTCTGGCCTAGCACGGTTATGAACATATTTCTTCAAGACTCCCATGAACCTCTCAAAGGGGAACATATTGTGTAGAAATACCGGACCAAGAATATGAATCTCTTCACATAGGTGAACCAGGAGATGAGTCATAATGTTGAAGAAGGATGGTGGGAACACCAACTCAAAACTAACAAGACACTGGACCACATCCCTCTATAATCTTGTCAGAATTTCTGTATCGATTACCTTCTGAGATATTGCGTTCATGAATGCACATAGCTTCACAATGGGTAATCGAACATTTTCCGGTAGAAGCCCCCTCAATGCAATCGGAAGCAACTGCGTCATAATCACGTGGCAGTCATGAGACTTCAGGTTTTGGAATTTTTTCTCTGCCATGTTTATTATCCCCTTTATATTCTACGAGAAGCCAGCCGGAACCTTGATACTGTAAAGGACTTCAAAGAATATTTTCTTCTCTGCTTTAGTAAGAGCGTAGCTGCTGAAGTAATGGCGCCTATCTGTGTGCTTGTTGCTTGGGTCTTTCATACGTTGCTGGTCCTCCCGTGCTTCTGGCGTATCTTTGGACTTCCCATACACGCCCAGGAAGCATAGCAGATTGACACAAAGATTCTTTGTCACGTGCATCACGTCGATCGAAGACCGGACCTCTAAAACATTCCAATAGGGTAGCTCCCAAAATATAGATTTCTTCTTCCACATGGGTGCGCGCTTATCAGGGCCGTACGGAACTGGTTGGCTGCCAGCAGCCTTACCAAACATTACTTCTAGGACCTTGACCATATCGAATATATCATTACCACTACGCAGCTCAGGCTTCTTCCGGTTATCTGCCTCACCTCTGAAATGCTTCCCTCCTTTCTTTCTTACGGGAAGCTTGATCGGAAGAAATCTACGATGCCCAGGTATACAACCTTTTTACATTTATCCAAAAAAACACTGTCAGTATTATCTAAACAGTGTGTGCATGCATTGTATCCCTTGTTTGTATGTCCGGAAATGTTACTAAGAGCAGGCCAATCATTGATGGTTACGAAAAGTAACGCCCGTAGGTCAAATGGCTTTTATTCGTTCTCATCCCACACACATACACCTGGTTTGCCCCACAATTCTAAGAGTTCTTCCACCAATGGCCTTAGATACACATCAATGTCGTTGCCAGGTTGCCTCGGGCCTTGGATGAGAACTGGCATCATAATGAACTTGCGCTTCATGCACAACCAAGGAGGAAGTTTGTACATACATAGAGTTACAGGCCAAGTGCTATGACTGGAGCTCTGCTCCCCAAAAGGATTAAAGCCATCTGTACTTAGACCAAACCATAAGTTTCTCGCCTCTCCTGCAAAGTCTGGAAAGTCTCTCTCGATGTTTCTCCACTGCGATCCATCGGCGGGGTGCCTCAACTTTCCGTCTTTCTTACGGTCTTCTTTGTGCCATCGCAACAACCTAGCATGCTCTTTGTTTCTAAACAGACGTTTCAGCCGTGATATTATAGGAGAATACCACATCACCTTAGCAGGAACCCTCTTACGGGGGGGCTCGCCGTCAACATCACCAGGATCATCTGCTCTGATCTTATACCGCAGTGCAGTGCATATCGGACATTCATCCAAATTCTCGTACTTCTCACCGCGGAAGAGGATGCAGTCATTAATGCATGCATGTATCTTCTGCACATCTAATCCTAGAGGGCAGAGAGCTTTCTTTGCTTCGTACGTACTCTCAGGCAATTCGTTATCCTTTGGAAGTTTTGGCTTCATTAGTTGAAGTAAACTCTCAAATGCCTTGTCAGTCACACCGTTCTGTGCCTTCCATTTCAGCAACTCCAGTGTGGTACCGAGCTTTGTGCTACCATCTTCGCAATTTGGGTACAACAATTTTTTGTGATCCTGTAACATGTTGTCCAGTTTCAACCTCTCCAATTTATTTTTACAGTCTTCCCTTGCATCATCAATAACTCGGCCAAGATCATCATCGGGCTCTTCCAATGACTGTTCTTGATCACCTCCTTCTTCTGCATTCTCTTCCATTGCAGTATCGTCGTATTCAGGGAACAAAGGATCTTCTTCTTCTTCATCGTCTTCCATCACAACCCCTCTTTCTCCATGCTTGGTCCAGCAATTATAGCTGGGCATGAAACCTCTCCGAATTAGATGGCCGTGAAGGATTCTTTCGGAAGAGTGCTCTCTGACGTTCCGACAATCAACACATGGGCAACACATGAAGCCATTATCTTTGTTCGCCTGAGCTACAGCAAGAAATGCATTCAGGCCTGCCATATACTCGGAAGTGCGTCGGTCACCGTACATCTATCGCTGTCGTGCATCCATCTGCATCGTATAATTAAGTTTATCAAAATACATTACAATAACATATTAATACAGAGATGACCACAGTACATCGACAAATACTACTTTATAATGTATCAGTTACAGATGAAAAGGATAATTTGTTAACCTCGGTCGAAGATACCATTTTCAGTGAGCTTATGTGCGGCTCGGGAATTTCGTCGAACACCTCGTGTGCATAGTAAAATAAAACACACTAACACCACACTCTCTCACACCTCCAAGCAAAAAAAAAGATGGAAGGGGAGGGGGCTGGGGCAGTATATATAGGGGAAGGGGGCATTGGTCCCATTTCGTGGACTGACCGGGACAAATGTTCATGCGCGTGCCACGTGGCCTGTGGCTAGGCATTGGTCCCGGTCCGTGGCACGAGCCGGGACCGATATGTCCCCCACGAACCGGGACCAATGCCACCAGGCGATTCCTGTTGCCCCGGGCGCACGAACCGGGACCAAAGCATGGCATTTGTCCCGGATTCGGTGGCAACCGGGACAGCTGTCCCCTGGCCCCCTGGACGAGAGGGGTTGTTTCCACTAGTGGGCGTGAACGACAACGGGCTGCCCCTGGCGGCGAGCGATGTGGTGCAGCTCTACCAGTCCAACGGCATTACCGGCATGCGCATCTACAAACCTAACGGCGGCATCCTCCAGGCCCTGGGCGGCACCAACATCGACCTCATCCTCGACGTCGACAACGACCAGCTCTCCAGCCTCGCTGCCAGCCCCTCCAACGCGGACTCCTGGGTTCAGGCCAACGTGCAACCCCACCAGGACGTAAGCATCAAGCACATCGTGGTCGGCAACGAGGTACCTGACCGCGGCGGCAGCACGCAGGACATCCTTCCAGCCATGCACAACATGAACGACGCGCTGGCCAGGGCCGGTATCAGCGGCATCAAGGTGTCAACGGCGGTGAATTCGGGCGTCAGAACTGGGTTCCCTCCATCCCTGGGCACCTTCTCGGCCTCCCACATGCCGCCCATGGCCCAGTACCTCGCTATCACCGAGGCGCCGCTGCTCGCCAACGTGTACCCCTACTTTGCCTACACGGAAGACACGGCCGATATCCCCCTGGACTACGCCCTTTTCACCGCGCCGGGGACGGTGGTGACAGACAACAACGGAAACCAGTACCAGAATCTGTTCGATGCGCTCGTTGACACGCTCTACTCCGCGCTGGAAAGTGCCGGTGCCAGCAACGTCGGCATCGTGGTGTCCGAGAGCGGGTGGCCATCGGCCGGTGCATCGGATGCGACCGTTAATAACGCCCAGACATACAACCAGAATCTAATCAAGCACGTCGAGCAGGGTACGCCCAAAAGGCCTGGGGCCATCGAGGCCTACATCTTCGCCATGTTCAACGAGGACAAGAAGAATGGGGCTGAGACGGAGAAGCACTTTGGGCTCTTCAACCCTGACCAATCGCCGGTGTACTCCATCAGCTTCTAAGCGGAATAGATATCGATACCTATGTACTGTCACTAGTGGAAAGAGCGCCTTTTGTCCCGGGTCGTAAGGGCCAGTTGTCCCGGTTGTGCAACCGGGATGGGCTGGCCGGGACAAATGACCCGTCCCATTGGTCCCGGTTGTGCCAGGACCCGGGATGGTAAGGATAGGCCACGTGACGAACCTGGGCCAGGGAGTTCGTCCCGGTTCGTTCAAGGGACCGGGATGGATACTTTTTTGACAAAAAAAAAATATAATCGTTCAGTTTTCGCGTCCAGGCCCCACGTTTTTTTGGGCTCCTGTCTCCCAATCCCGAGCCGGCCTCCCCTTCCCCAACCGCGTCCAGGCCCACGTCTTTTATTAAGCCCACTGGTCACATTTTTTGGTCAAAAGGGCCCACTGGCCCGCGTCTTTTATTATGGTCAGTCAACGGTTCGAAGGGCCCACTGGCCAGCGTGGTCAGTCAATGGTTCGAAGGGGCCACTGGCCAGCGGCCGTTGGCTGGCTCGCCTGGTCCCTTAAATTAAGACTAATGGACGGTCAAAGGGCCAGTCGCCTCGTCTTCCCGCCCCGCCTCGGCTTCCCCGCGCCCCCACTTCCCACGCGCGCGTGCCACGACTGCAACCGCCGCCACGCCTCGGCTCCTGCCCGCATTCATGGCCGGCTGCAACCGCCGCCACGTCCAGGCCGCCGGTTGGCATGCCAGCCCACCCCGGGTCCTTTTTAAAGGCCCCCCGCCGCCCGTACAAACCATTCACCCCGGCCGCGCCCAAGGCAGACCAACCATAGCCACTATGTCCCGCTGGTTCGGCAGCGGCTCCGGCAGCGGTTCCGGCAAGCGCCCCAGGAATGAAGGCTCCTCGAGCGGCGCCGGCCGCGTCCCACCACCGCCGCCGGAGGCCTTCGGCTACGGCCCTGGAGGTGTCCGCCTCCGCGGGACGCCGCGCGTCCCCGCGCCACCTTCGGCTGCACGCCCGCCACCCAGCGCCGCGCCCAAGGGCAAGCGGTTCCGTCGGTACGTCCGGGTGGTGGAGGCCGAGTGGCACTGGAACAACGCCACGCCGGTGTTCTATGCCGACGTCCACCTCCCGGACGGCTGGCACCTGAACCCCCAGCGGATCCCTGTGCCGCCGGTCCCGACCGGCCAGGCGCTGCTCGAGGAGATCGACAGCCGGCGCGCGCTCCTGCCGGCCCCCGTCCGCAGGGAGCGGATGTACGCGCGCGGCTCCCCCTACTAGGCCGCCTGGCTCGAGCAGGAGCACGAGCAGCGCCGGCGCTTCTACATCCCCGCCCCCCCACGAGGTGAACGTCGAGGACTACCCGCCGCCACCGCCAGGCCGGGAGAGGGAGCTGTGGCTCCTCGAGGACATCCCGGAGGACTTCTCCGGGGAGGAGGACCCCGAGCTCCGGGCCGCCATGGAGGATGCCTGCGAGGCCTCCCGCCGCTCACTCGTCGAGGACGAGATCAAGCGGTGGGAGCGGGTCGTGGCCGCCGCCCGCGCCGACGCTGCCGCCATGCCGCCGCCGCCGCCCCCCGAGCCTGCCCCCTGGTGGCACGCGCTCTACGCCGAGTATGAGGCGTCCGAGGACCAGCCGCCGCCGCAGCCGCTCCCCCCGGGCTGGAGTACGGCATGTCCTGGGCCTGGACCGGCGGCGTTTGGGCGCCGGGGTCGCCGGAGCAGGAGGAGGAGCTGCCGCCGCCGCCGCAGGAGGTGCTGCCCCCGCCACCGCCGTACCCGCCTCCGATGCCCCCGATGCCTGCACCCCCGGCCCAGGCGCCGCCTGCCCACCTGTGGCAGCCGCCCCCCTACCAAGAAATCTCCTCCGACGAGGAGGATTAGTAGATCGGCCGGTCGCCTGTGGCCGCGCCGCCGCCCCCTATTCTATGTAAGCAAGGCCCCTAGCTACCCCCCAAGAAACGTCCGGCCGCCTGTGGCCGCGCCGCCGCCCCTTTATGCAAGTACGGCCGGCCGCCTGTGGCCGCGCCACCCCCTATCTATGTAAGCAAGTCCCCTGGCCTTTTTTAAATTTAAGTTGTGTGCCCCCTAGTCTACCGTGTCCCTAGTCCATACCCGCCGGCGGTCCGCCGGCGGGATCTGACTAATCGTTCCCGCCTCCGGCAGGGCTTCGCCCAGCCATGTCCACTCGTACCTGTCCCTGGGGTGTTCGTTCGGCCTGGAGAGAGGGCCGCGATTTTTATACACCTGGGCCTCTAGTCCCGGCCCGTGCAACCAACCGGGACTAGAGCCCCTTTGGTCCCGGTTGGTACCACGACCCGGGACCAAAAACAAATTTCGAATTTCGGTGGCACCCCTGCGCGCCCAAAAATTTTTAGCGCCAAAATTTGAAAAGGGTTAAGTTTGCACATTAACAACTTCTATATACTTTCAAATTTGACAAAAATTCCAACATGAAAAATGCTAGAATTTGCAAAACTAATTTAAATCTATTTTTCGTTTAACTAAATAATTATTCTAACTATTGAAACTATTAATTATTTTTTCATTTGTATATAATTTGAATATAAAAATGTTACAATTTTTTATTTCTCTCGTGATCTTCCTAATTCAAAGCGAGTTCTACCTTATTGACACGGTGAATTTGAGATCTTCGTCTACAACAGGAAAACCATAGTTTTCCTTCGAAGTTTTACTCTGCGCATCCACACGTATTTTCTCTTTATTCCGACCCCCGCTTGAAAACATAGTAACTTCCGTGTACGCTATCATTAGTGAGAGACTTCACGTCGGCAATCTCAATTAAAGTGTCAGTTTGTGTCTGATCCCACCAACCCCTCAAAATCCTCCTATTAACTTTACCTATCTCAACTGAAATCACTGTCTTCATGTGGATGACAAGCCTGTGCAAAGCTATCTCTACTCCTCGAATACCGGTGAATAAGGACACCACATTAACACCATTGGGAAACATGTTCTTCAACACCGACAAGTGGCAACCCACAGTATCAATTTGGAATGAATTGCCTTCCGTGTACGCTATCATTAGTGAGAGACTTCACGTCGGCAATCTCAATTAAAGTGCCAGTTTGTGTCTGATCCCACCAACCCCTCAAAATCCTCCTATTAACTTCAGCTATCTCAACTCAAATCACTGTCTTCATGTGGATGCCAAGCCTGTGCAAAGCTATCTCTCCTCCTCCAATACCGGAGAATAAGGACACCACATTAACACCATTGGGAAACATGTTCTTCAACACCGACAAGTGGCAACCCACAGTATCAATTTGGAATGAATTGCATTCCGTGTACGCTATCATTACTGAGAGACTTCACGTCGGCAATCTCAATTAAATGGCCAGTTTGTGTCTGATCCCACCAACCCCTCAAAATCCTCCTATTAACTTCACCTATCTCAACTCAAATCACTGTCTTCATATGGATGCCAAGCCTGTGCAAAGCTATCTCTCCTCCTCCAATACCGGAGAATAAGGACACCACATTAACACCATTGGGAAACATGTTCTTCAACACCGACAAGTGGCAACCCACAGTATCAATTTGGAATGAATTGCATTCCGTGTACGCTATCATTAGTGAGAGACTTCACGTCGGCAATCTCAATTAAAGTGTCAGTTTGTGTCTGATCCCACCAACCCCTCAAAATCCTCCTATTAACTTCACCTATCTCAACTCAAATCACTGTCTTCATGTGGATGCCAAGCCTGTGGAAAGCTATCTCTCCTCCTCCAATACCGGAGAATAAGGACACCACATTAACACCATTGGGAAACATGTTCTCCAACACCGACAAGTGGCAACCCACAGTATCAATTTGGAATGAATTGCATTCCGTGTACGCTATCATTACTGAGAGACTTCACGTCGGCAATCTCAATTAAAGTGCCAGTTTGTGTCTGATCCCACCAACCCCTCAAAATCCTCCTATTAACTTCACCTATCTCAACTCAAATCACTGTCTTCATGTGGATGCCAAGCCTGTGCAAAGCTATCTCTCCTATCAATGCTTGCCAGCTTTTGACCGATCAATACAAATTATTGGTCAAACTTGCACCTACTCCATTCATAATCACATAATATGTATAAATATCATTTTGGTTAACAAAATCTCGTTCATACTACGTTATAAGAACTATGATCATGTATTCCACGTTTATTATTACACATCACCAACAACATCCCTATCTAGTCTTCTGAATTTTCTTCGTGTCCCTTGCTTATGATCGCTTCGGCCGTAACCATGGAGCATCTTCGTTATTTAACGGGATGGTGGGGTCAGCTTTCACTGTGAAGGGTGGAAGTTCAACAAACTTATTATAATCTTCTGACATGTCTGTCGTGTCCTCGATTCCCACGATGTTTCTTTTCCCTGAGAGAACTATGTGACGCTTCGGCTCATCGTATGATGAAATTGTTCCCTTATTTTTTCTTTTCTTCGGTCTGGAAGACATGTCCTTCACATAGAAGACCTGAGCCACATCATTGGCTAGAACGAATGGTTCGTCATTGTAACCAATACAGTTGAGATCCACTGTTGTCATTCCATAAAGCGGGTCTACCTTTACCCCTTCTCCATTCAGGTTGACCCATTTGCACTTGAACAAAGGGACCTTAAAAGAAGGTCCATAGTCAAGTTCCCATATCTCCTCTATGTAACCATAGTATGTGTCAGTTTTTCCATTCTTGTTTGTTGTATCAAAGCGGACACCACTGTTTTGGTTGGTGCTCTTCTTATCTTGGGAGCTCGTGTAAAATGTATTCCCATTTATCTCGTACCCTTGAAAACTCCCAATAGTCGAAGATGGTGACCCTGCCAACATGTATAGCTGATCTTCAACAGTGGTGTCATTTATAAGACGTGTTTGCAACCAACTTCCGAAAGTCTTCATGTGTTCGCGTTTAATCCATGAGTCATCCTTCCCCGGGTTTGCAGACCGTACAATATTCTTGTGTTCCTCGACATACGTAGCCATGAACATAGAATTTTGTAGAACTGTGTAGTGTGCTTTGGTCAAAGAATGCCCGTCCCTAGGTATCATTGTTTTCTTTCCCAGCGTTCCTTTTCCCCTCAGTCTCCCCTCATGCCGCGATTCAGGAACACCAATTGTCTTAAGGTCAGGAATAAAGTCAACACAGAACCCAATGACCTCCTCTGTTCCATAGCCCTTCGAGATGCTTCCTTCTGGCCTAGCACGGTTATGAACATATTTCTTCAAGACTCCCATGAACCTCTCGAAGGGGAACATATTGTGTAGAAATACCGGACCGAGAATATGAATCTCTTCACATAGGTGAACAAGGAGATGAGTCATAATGTTGAAGAAGGATGGTGGGAACACCAACTCAAAACTAACAAGACACTGAACCACATCCCTCTGTAATCTTGTCAGAATTTCTGGATCGATTACCTTCTGAGATATTGCGTTCATGAATGCACATAGCTTCACAATGGGTACTCGAACATTTTCCGGTAGAAGCCCCCTCAATGCAATCGGAAGCAATTGCGTCATAATCACGTGGCAGTCATGAGACTTCAGGTTTTGGAATTTTTTCTCTGCCATGTTTATTATCCCCTTTATATTCGACGAGAAGCCAGACGGAACCTTGATACTGTAAAGGACTTCAAAGAATATTTCCTTCTCTGCTTTAGTAAGAGTGTAGCTTCTTAAGAAATGGCGCCCTGTATCTGTGTGCTTGTTGCTTGGGTCTTTCATACGTTGCTGGTCCTCCCGTGCTTCAGGCGTATCTTTTGACTTCCCATACACGCCCAGGAAGCATAGCAGATTGACACATAGATTCTTTGTCACGTGCATCACGTCGATCGAAGACCGGACATCTAAAACTTTCCAATAGGGTAGCTCCCAAAATATAGATTTCTTCTTCCACATGGGTGCCCGCTTATCAGGGCCGTACGGAACTGGTTGGCTGCCAGCAGCCTTACCAAAGATTACTTCTAGGTCCTTGACCATATCGAATATATCATTACCACTACGGAGCTCAGGCTTCTTTCGGTTATCTGCCTCACCTCTGAAATGCTTCCCTCCTTTTTTCCTTAAGGGATGCTTGATCGGAAGAAATCTACGATACCCCAGGTATACAACCTTTTTACATTTATCCAAAAAAACACTGTCAGTCTTATCTAAACAGTGTGTGCATGCATTGTATCCCTTGTTTGTATGATCGGAAATGTTACTAAGAGCTGGCCAATCATTGATGGTCACGAAAAGCAACGCCCGTAGGTCAAATGGCTTTTGTTCGTTCTCATCCCACACACGTACACCTGGTTTGCCCCACAGTTCTAAGAGTTCTTCCACTAATGGCCTTAGATACACATCAATGTCGTTGCCAGGTTGCCTCGGGCCTTGGATGAGAACTGGCATCATAATGAACTTGCGCTTCATGCACAACCAAGGAGGAAGGTTGTACATACATAGAGTTACAGGCCAAGTGCTATGACTGGAGCTCTGCTCCCCAAAAGGATTAAAGCCATCTGTACTTAGACCAAACCATAAGTTTCTCGCCTCTCCTGCAAAGTCTGGAAAGTCTCTCTCGATCTTTCTCCACTGCGATCCATCGGCGGGGTGCCTCAACTTTCCATCTTTCTTACGGTCTTCTTTGTGCCGTCGCAACAACCTAGCATGCTCTTTGTTTCTAAACAGACGTTTCAGCCGTGGTATTATAGGAGCATACCACATCACCTTAGCAGGAACCCTCTTACGGGGGGGCTCGCCGTCAACATCACCAGGATCATCTGCACTGATCTTATACCGCAGTGCAGTGCATATCGGACATTCATCCAAATTCTCGTACTTCTCACCGCGGAAGAGAATGCAGTCATTAATGCATGCATGTATCTTCTGCACATCTAATCCTAGAGGGCAGAGAGCTTTCTTTGCTTCGTACGTACTCTCAGGCAATTCGTTATCCTTTGGAAGTTTTGGCTTCATTAGTTGAAGTAAACTCTCAAATGCCTTGTCAGTCACACCGTTTTGTGCCTTCCATTTCAGCAACTCCAGTGTGGTACCGAGCTTTGTGCTACCATCTTCGCAATTTGGGTATAACAATTTTTTGTGATCCTGTAACATGTTGTCCAGTTTCAACCTCTCCAATTTATTTTCACAGTCTTCCCTTGCATCAGCAATAACTCGGCCAAGATCATCATCGGGCTCTTCTGATGCATGTTCTTGATCACCTCATTCTTCTGCATTCTCTTCCATTGCAGTATCGTCGTATTCAGGGAACAAAGGATCTTCTTCTTCTTCTTCATCGTCTTCCATCACAACCCCTCTTTCTCCATGCTTGGTCCAGCAATTATAGCTGGGCATGAAACCTCTCCGAAGTAGATGGCCGTGAAGGATTCTTTCGGAAGAATGTTCTCTGACGTTCCGACAATCAACACATGGGCAACACATGAAGCCATTATCTTTGTTCGCCTGAGCTACAGCAAGAAATGCATTCAGGCCTGCCATATACTCGGAGGTGCGTCGGTCACCGTACATCCATCGCTGCCGTGCATCCATCTGCATCATATAATTAAGTTTATAAAAATACATATTAATACAGAGATAACCACAGTACATCGACAAATAATACTTTTTTATGTATCAGTTACAGATGAAAAAGATAATTTGTTAACCTCGGTCGAACAAACCATTTTCAGTGAGCTTGTGTGCGTCTCGGGAATTTCGTCGAACACCTCGTGTGCATAGTAAAAAAAAAACACCAACACCACACTCTCTCACACCTCCAAGCAAAAAAAAAAGATGGAAGGAGGGGGGCCTGGGGCATTATATATAGGGGAAGTGGGCATTGGTCCCGGTTCGTGGACTGAACCGGGACAACAGGTCATGCGCGTGCCACGTGGCCTGTGGCTAGGCATTGGTCCCGGTCCGTGGCACGAGCCGGGACCGATATGCCCCCCACGAACCGGGACCAATGCGCCCAGGCGATTCCTGTTGCCCCGGGCGCACGAACCGGGACCAATGCAGGGCATTTGTCCCGGATTTGGTTGCAACCGGGACAGCTGCCCCCCGGCCCCCTGGACGAGAGGGGTTGTTTCCACTAGTGTGTACGTCTGTACGTAGCAAGATGAGGAAAATTTACATAGTAATTTCTTGATTTGAATAAGGTGCCTGTAAGGTAAGCAGTCAAGTTATCTCTCTACTGGAGTCGAATAATAGTAGAGGCATGTTGTTGAGATATGGATATCTATCTAAATTGGGTCATTTATCGAATTGACCACATCGGATCACTTCTACTCAGTTTTACCCCTAGCGCCGAATCGACTTCAGTTTTTCCCCTAGTCCGTGAGCAACTACTATGGAGAGGACGGAACGGTAAGTTTGGTGTCGAATCCGTTTCGCGAAGTGGGTCCGGAGGAGTCAGACTCCGTTTCGCGAAGTGGGTCCGGGTGGGACTGCCAAGTTCGTTGAAACCGTCTAGAACTTACAGGTGGGACCGCGCAGTTAGTTGACTATGCTGAATAGTCCACACCCGAGCTTCCCGCCAGCACCGTCGTGCGCTGCCGCCCAATTTAGTTGACCCGCCGTCGTGCGCTGCCGCTCTCGCCGCCGCCACCGCCTGCTCCACCGCCACCACCCCCTGCTGCGCCACGAGCACCTGCGGCGCCACCACCACCTGCTCCACCGCCACCTGATCCTCAGCCAGCACCCCACCGCCACCTGTGTCGCAGCCAGCAGCACACATTTGCGCCGCCAGCACCACCTGCACCGCTGCGGCCGTTCCGCGTGGCCACCTGCTTCACCGCTGGGGCCGTCCTGCGACGCCGCTGGTGGGGCGCTCGTTCCACCACTCTGCCCGCCACCTGCTCGACGAAATGGATACGAATGAAATGGAGAGCGGCGGTGACCTGGGTCCGGAGACACGCCGCGTCCACGATTGGGTTCCCATTGGGTAAGTACTGAGCTTTGAATTGTCGATTCGACATGGGATGCCATTGATTTGCAGCTGATTGCGTCTCTGTTTTCGTGGGTTAGGATGGAGTCGCGGTTTGTTTTATTGGTGAACGTTAGAAGGGAGCGCTACAACGTCGATGCAGACGGTAAGAAGAAATACCAAGGAGGTTTCGGTTATCCGGTCCCAATGGATTGTAATTGAAGTTTCAGACAATTTGGGGAGATAATTTGCAGCCCATATCCTTGGGGTTTGCATGATGAAGTGGAATTTAGATACTGTGATGGGGGGAAAAATTGGATCCAAATTAGTAATGATGAAGAGCTCTCTACCATGTTTGCTAAGCATAAGGAGGCAGAGAATTTTTATGTGAAGCTGCAAAATGATGTGGTTGTACCGGCAGTTGGACCTACGGTGGCGGGTTCATCTTCTGTGGCAGGAGCATCACGCCGTACTGTCAACTCTAGCCAGAACAGTTCAAAACCAACTCGACGTGGTGGCTCGACAAGTTCGGCCACTGGGAGAAGGGTTCATGTTGAAGTGGAGGCTGGTGCCTGCATTTCTGTGGATGATGAAGAGAGGCTATATTCTGATGTTATTCATAATTTATGACGGACACCTCGGGCTGAAATCCAATATGAGTCTGACAGTGACGATGAAGAGGAGCAAGACCGGACACCTGTTGAATGGAACTCTGAGAACCCTCTTATGGCAGAAGGTTGCATTTTTTCTTCCATGGCTGAGTGTAGAAATGCACTTGTGACGTACTGCATTAAGGTAGAACGTGCGTTTACAGTTGACAGGGGCGATAAAAGACGCTACACCGTGCACTGTGCGTCTGAAGATTGTCAATGTAGGATGCACGCATCTAAAATGCGTGGTAACACCAATATTCAGGTAAAAGTGAACTCTTTTTCCCACACATGCCAAGAATCAACCCTTAGGAAGCAAGCAATCAGCAGAGCCAAGTCAAGATGGGTGGCGGATGAAGTAAAAAGATGGGTGGCAGAAAACCATCAAGTGACTGCAAAGGAATTGCAGAAAAACATCAAAGACAAGTTCAAGATAGATTTACCATACATGAGGGTCTTCGGTGGTAAAAATAAAGCATTGGAATCTATCCATGGTAACTGGAATGAAAGTTTTCAATTGTTGAATTCATTCAAAGCTGAAGTGGAGAGGACAAACCCAGGTAGTGTTGTTGAAATTCATCACCACACCGTGGATTACACATCGAAGAAAGTGACAAGGACCAAGGAATGCTTTAGGAGGGTTTTTGTGTGCTTTCAACCTTGTCGATTGGGTTTTTTGGTAGGATGCTGGCCTTATTTGGCTATTGATGTTACTTTTCTCACAGGGAGGTTTAAAGGCCAGCTAGTGGCAGCTTGTGCAGTTGATGCACACAATTTTGTTTTTCCAGTTGCCTACGGTGTGCTGGAGACAGAGTCCGAGGAGAGCTGGACATGGTTTTTGCAGAATCTGCGCTAGGCTATTGGACATCCCAATTGGTTGGTAATTCACACAGATGCATGCAAAGGTTTAGAAGTGGTCGTGGACAATATGTTCCCAGGAGTAGAGCATAGGGAATGCATGCGTCACCTTGCTGCAAATTTTGTGAAGAAATTCAAAGGAAAGTTTTTTACCGACCATTTATGGACAGCATCTTTGACTTGAAGTGTGAGGAAGCACAACTACCACATGAGTCAGTTGTACACAAATGAGAAAGTGAAGTAATACTTGGAAACACACCACTCGAAGTTATGGGCTAGAAGTCAATTCAGTGAAGTGAGCAAAGTTGACTATGTGCACAATAATCTTGCAGTATCTTTCAACTCATTGATCCGGAAACTAAAGGATCTTTATTTGGCGTATTTGCTTGACAGGATAAGGATAGAATACGCCGAGAAATTTCATTTGCGTCTTGGAATAGCTAATGCAAAATTCATGGGCCACGTTATTATCCCGGATGTGATGAAGGTGTTGAAGCAAAAAACAGAGGGCTTGAATATGAACATGAGATTTATCTCGGATACCAAATCACAGGTATCATTCTTTGATAAAGCTAATAAAGAATGGAGATAGCATTCATGCCTTGTTTTCCATCACTTCTCTCTCAGGTCCAGCAGGGGATATACAGCAGTATGTGCATGATTACTACTCTGTTGCAATGTTCAGAGCCACATATGCACATGCCTTGCCTGCTCTGGAGAGAAAACAACAATGGGATAGAGTGGATCCTAGATTCAAACTTTATGCTCCGGTTCTGAAGAGAGCTACAAGTAGACCGAGGAAGAGTCGACACCGACGTCGAAGTGAAGGTGGAGTTGGAGCGAGGGTGCGTAAGTGCACAAGGTGTGGTGGGACTGGTCATTTCGGCAAATATTGTGATAACGGAGTAGATCCAGGGTTTGGAGAGAGTTTTCCTGGTGAAAATGATGCTCAGCAGCCGGATGCAGCATTTAAAAATGATGATCAGCAGCCGGATGAAACATTTGCAAATGATGATCAGCAGTCAAGTGATTAAGATGATGCTCCAGATGAAAATGATGATCAAGTACATGATCCAAATGATTATGATTATTCAAATGATGATCAAGTCCATGATGCTCTAGATGCTCCAGCTGATGATCCGCTGGATGTTCCAGCTGATGATCCAGCTGATGATCCGATGGATGCTCCAGATGCTCCAGCAGATGTTCCAGATGCTCTAGATGCTCTAGATGCTCCAGCTGATGACCCAGCTGATGATTCAGCTGATGATCAGCTGGATGCTCCAGCTGATGATCCGCTGGATGCTCCAGTCGATGATCCTGCCATGATCTCACCAGTTTCATTGGATGCTCCATTCGATGATTCTGCCATGATCTCACCAGTTCCATTTTCAGATGGGTATGTAAATCCTGCCATGATCTCACCAGTTTTCATTTTTCATTTTTTATTTATTTATCATGATCCTTTATGTTTTGTACAGATCTGGTGTAGTTTCAAAGAAGAAGGCTAAGGTACCGACTACCAAGAGGAGAAGACAAGAAGCTATGAGCAAGATGAGCACAAGGAGCATAGGTCCAACAAAACAGCCAAGGATCACAAAGAAGCCCCAACGCTATTTAGACTAAGTTGGTGTTATATTTCTGTTGAATAATATTGTACTTATGTTGACTGGTGATGTATCTAAGTTAGAACATAGTTTGGATGATGTTTGAATAATGTTGGATGATGTTGAACCAAGTCATTCCAAAATTTTAGGCAAATGTGCTTCAAATGAGGTCTGAAGCTAGGGTAGACACCCCCGTTTGAAATTTCATGAAAAATTCGACCTTGTCAAAATTATCCAAATAAATTTGAGGAGCAACTATATCACATATAAGAACATTGTGCGTTGGATTCATGTCATTTTGATTTTTTTGAATTATTTATACTCATTTGAAACCATCGCTCTATTCTCATGAGAAATGTGCTTCAAATGGGGTCCGAAGCTAGGGTAAATACCCCCATTTGTGCTTCAACATTTTTTGGCATCTCGTCTAAATCAGCCAAATTAATTTTCTACACATCTATTCTACATATATAGTGTAAATATGAAGTTTCAATATGTTTTGAATAATTCTTCTATTTTTTATTTAAATAACATGGTTTAATAGAAAAATCATATGTAAAACAGATAAAAATCATCGCTCTAGTAAATCTGAAGTTTCATTATTTTTTGAATAATTCTTCTATTTTTTTATTTAAATAACATGGTTTAATACTTAATAGAAAAGAAATCATATGTAGAACAGATAGAAACCATCAATCCCTGTCGCCAACGGACCAACCAATCCGAGCGCAGAACGAGCGTCTCACGGATCGCTGTGGCTGCGAGCGCATCCGTCCAATGCAAAATTCCTTCTAGAAGGCGTCGATCCAACAGCCCAGGTCGAATCCCTGGGTGTCCTTCTAAAAGCTTTTCGGTTGGGTCAAACAGAGGGTTAACCAAGCTTGAAATGAGCATAAATAATTCAAAAAAAATCGAAAAAATATAAATCCGATGCACATAGTATTGTTATGTCATATAGTAACGAGAAAAAAATATAAACCTGTCTTATAAAGAATGGAACGAAAAAGCCTTGTCTAATATGTGATATCTTGAACAGACTAGTAGAGAGTTCAAGAGAATGAGATGAGTTTCAAACCTTTGGAAATGAAATAAGGTCAAAATCTCATCAAAGCTTCATTTTGGTGTGACTAAGAAAGATCCAAAGTTATTTTTTCATTTTGATGTTTTAAACTTGTTTTATTTACGATTTTCGATTAAAACCATTATTATTCAAAAGAAAATAAATAATACGAATATTCATCCAATAAATTTTCAGGCTTCGAAATTACATTATATAGGTCGAATACAAGTCTAGGAAAAATATAAATAGGATTTATAACCATTAGAACAAAAGCCTTCACTAAAATATGATTCCTCGAATACAGTAGTAGAGATTTAAAAGAATATGAGGTGGAAACATTGTGAATCTTTCAAAGAGGTGGGTTCTACCTTTTTGTTTCGTGTTCCTATGGGCTATCCTAACACAACCAAGCAAATAGTTCCACATTGCTACCCCCTTTCGACGCCATTACCGTGTGTTTCCTTATAAGTCCGGTATTTCTCCAGCGGGTAGGGTTTCACCGGGAGGGGGGCTACGGAGCGTCTAGATCCCAAAACAAGCTAGGGGGTGCCATACCATGTTAGTATAGGTGTGTTGTGGGCTTTGGATGTCAAAGATTGATCTCCGGGGTGTGACCCGCTTCACCGGCATCCCCTTCTCTCTCGTGAGCGCTTATAGGGTGAAACTCCTGTATCGGACGAAACATCGTGAATCTTCCGAAGAGGTGGGTTCTACCTTTTTGTTTTGTGGTCCTATGGGCTATACTAGCACAACCAAGAAAATAGTTCCACATTGCTACCCCCTTTCAACGCCGTTACCGCGTGTTTCCGTATAAGTCCGTTATTTCTCTAGCGGGTATAGGGTTTCACCGGGAGGGGGCTACGGAGCGTCTGGATCCCAACACAAGCTAGGGGGTGCCATACCATGTTAGTATAGGTGTGTTGTGTGCTTTGGATGTCAAAGATTTCTCTCCGGGGTGTGACCCGCTTCACCGGCATCCACTTCTCTCTCGTGAGCGCTTATAGGGTGAAACTCTTGTATCGGACGAAACATCGTGAATCTTCCGAAGAGGTGGGTTCTACCTTTTTGTTTTGTGTTCCTATGGGCTATACTAGCACAAACAAGCAAATAGTTCCACATTGCTACCACCTTTCGACGCCGTTACCGCGTGTTTCCGTATAATTCCGGTATTTCTCCAGCGGGTCTAGGGTTTCACCGGGAGGGGGGCTATGGAGCGTATGGATCCCAAGAAAAGCTAGGGGGTGCCATACCATGTTAGTATAGGTGTGTTGTGTTCTTTGGATGTCAAAGATTTCTCTCCGGGGTGTGACCCGCTTCACCGGCATCCACTTCTCTCTCGTGAGCGCTTATAGGGTGAAACTCCTGTATCGGACGAAACATCGTGAATCTTCCGAAGAGGTGGGTTCTACCTTTTTGTTTTGTGTTCCTATGGGCTATCCTAGCACAACCAAGCAAATAGTTCCACATTGCTACCCCCTTTCGACGCCGTTACCGCGTGTTTCCGTATAAGTCCGGTATTTCTCCAGCGGGTCTAGGGTTTCACCGGGAGGGGGGCTACGAAGCGTCTGGATCCCAACACAAACTAGGGGGTTCCATACCATGTTAGTATAGGTGTGTTGTGTGCTTTGGATGTCAAAGATTGCTCTCCGGGGTGTGACCCGCTTCACCGGCATCCACTTCTCTCTCGTGAGCGCTTATAGGGTGAAACTCCTGTATCGGACGAAACATCGTGAATCTTCCGAAGAGGTGGGTTCTACCTTTTTGTTTTGTGTTCCTATGGGCTATCCTAGCACAACCAAGCAAATAGTTCCACATTGCTACCCCCTTTCGACGCAGTTACCGCGTGTTTCCGTATAAGTCAGGTATTTCTCCAGCGGGTCTAGGGTTTCACCGGGAGGGGGGCTACGGAGCGTCTGGATCCCAACACAAGCTAGGGGGTGCCATACCATGTTTGTATAGGTGTGTTGTGTGCTTTGGATGTCAAAGATTGCTCTCCGGGGTGTGACCCGCTACACCGGCATCCACTACTCTCTCGTGAGCGCTTATAGGGTGAAACTTCTGTATCGGACCAAACATCGTGAATCTTCCCAAGAGGTGGGTTCTACCTTTTTGTTTTGTGTTCCTATGGGCTATCCTAGCACAACCAAGCAAATAGTTCCACATTGCTACCCCCTTTCGACGCAGTTACCGCGTGTTTCCGTATAAGTCAGGTATTTCTCCAGCGGGTCTAGGGTTTCACCGGGAGGGGGGCTACGGAGCGTCTGGATCCCAACACAAGCTAGGGGGTGCCATACCATGTTTGTATAGGTGTGTTGTGTGCTTTGGATGTACCAACTATCTCTAAAAATGTCTAGAAATGACATGGCCGAGTAGTGCAGACAGCACCCGTCTACACTATTGTACATGCCCTAAAAACAGAGGGAACCAGATTCCTCTTACTTTGCCCACCTTACGTTCTCTGACTTTCTCCCATGACACGTGGGTCCGGTGTGTGATGGGCTCCATTTGTCAGTGACCTAAAGTCAGAGGATCGCGTTGCCGCACAGAGAAGCGCTCGTCTCAGCGTCTGCAGGCCGTTGCCGCCGTAGTTTGCATGCATGGACTCGATCTGCACCGTTCCTTACGATCAAACGATCGAAAATGACGCGGTGCATGGACTGGTTGTTTTGTCTCAATGTAACTGCATGCAACAACGGACACTGTCTAGTGTGGCCCCGTTCACCAGCCCGGTGCATGCACGCCTCGTTTTTTCAGAGTAAACAACGTGGCAGAAGAAGAAAAGAGTAAACGTCGCGTCGCATTTGCAGCCCTGCACGCCTCGTTTCAGAAACACGAGTCGCGTCGCATTTGCAGCGACGCAACCCTCCACGCCTCGTTTTCAGAAGATACGCATCAATGCATGCAGCGAGGCAGGATTTGGCGTGAGACTTTGGATTTCTTCTCTTCACCTCTTTAATACACGCATGCAACGTCGCATCACTTTGACTGCCTAATGCACACGCTCGTATCACTAGCTGTCCTACGCCTACGCCTGTTCTACACCGCTTTGACCATGCATCGACTGTTCTACACTGCATCCAACGTTTTCACACAGTTTGCTTCATCTACCCCAATTAATTCACGTCTCATCGTGTCTTTAAATAGCCCGTTTCACTCGTCCTCCATCTTCTCATCCCTCTCCAGCCCCTTTGCCTTCTCTCCCTTCAAGCCCCGAACACCATGTCTTCCTACTCTCTCCCTTCAAGCCCCGAGTTTGTCTCCGACGAGGACAACCACCCCAAGGCTCGGCCTTGGTACGAGCCCGACTGGACGCCGGAGGAGACGGGCCTCGTGCCCGTCGAATCTCCCGAACGGGAGCGATCGCCGTCGTCCGACCCCGACAGCGTCGAGCACGCCGAGAACCTCTCCCCCAAGACGAAGAACCGCCTCCTCAAGAAAGAGGAGCGGCTGGAGAAGAAGGAGCTCGAGAAGGAGGAGAAGGCTCTCCGGGCCCGCATCAATAGGGCCCATGAGAACGACGAGGAGATGATGCGGGAGGAGAACCGCCGCGCTCGGATCAAGGATGAGATCGAGACCAGGGCGGCGGAGTGGAAGAAGTAGGTCAACCCCCGGTGGTTGGCCGGACGGCGGGAAGGGCGCCCGCATGCATTCCGCGGGCGGTTAGGGTTTAGGGCTAGGGCCTCTTTTTTTTGGTTTAATAGATGTAATGTCCGACGGGCCCAACTAAATATATGTAAAGTGGGGCCAATGATTATCCATATATATATATGTCCACTGTTTAATTATGTTTGCCAATGAAGTTATGTTTAATTCTATTTGCCCAAATGAAATCAATGTTTAAATTATATTTGTCCGAATGTTAGTCCGAATGTTTAAATTATATTTGTCCTAATGTTTATATTATATTTGTCCAAATGTTTAAATTATATTTGTCCAAAATTTTAAATTTTTTTTGTCCAAATGTTTAAATTATATTTGTCCAATGTTTAAATTATTTTTGTCCACTGTTTGTCCGTGCTAGTATACGTTGGGCATCATTTAACATTGGGCATATCTTGGTTTTAGATGGGCCTGCCCCTTTTATCCTGAACTGAACATGAACTGAACTGAACCTGAACTGAACTGAACACTGAACCTGTACATACGAACACTGAAAACTGAACTAAACTGAAAACTGAACATACGAACTGAAACAAACCAAATCAGGGCTGGAGTTCTGACGCATTTATTCTAAATCTTATACATACACAAATTGACCATGTCAAGCTAACTACAACACTAACTACATTATTTTTGACTAATGATCTGCAAATACACAATTCCAAGAACAAATGCACATAAATAAAAAACTGCAGCCAGCATATTGCTCTGCTTCTTTAGATCGACAAGCGTCTCCAGCTGTTTGGCCATCTTCTTCAACTCGTCCTTCTGTACCCCATTGTGCACCGTAGCAGATCCCAATTGCTCCACCACCGATAGCAAATTGGGCACCTTTTTTTGTCCTCCTTTTCAATCCTCTTTATGTAATCTTCAAGCCACTCGAAATGGTCACATGGAAGAAGATCCTGCAAATACGAAAACCCAAATCGGATGAAAACCCAAATCGGATGAAAATTGAGGAAAAAAACGAAATTGACAGGGGGAACACAGATCTCACCTCCCCAAGCTGTTCTTTGCTCTCGCATTTCACATACTCGCGCCCGCGGTTGCCGTTCTTGTCGCTCGCGGTGACCCGCCGCTGCAGGGACGCCGTCCATGGGCATGCAGGGCATCTTCCCAGCGGAACTGGCCCAAAGCGCGGCCATTTAGAGTGGGGTTCGGAAGCGTAGGACGGCGACATGCCGCCGGAGAAGAAGGGTACGCGCTGCATGAGAAGAAGCGGAGCTCAGCTGATTTTCTTGCTCACAGCCGCGAGCTCCGCCGCAAGCTCTGCCGCTTTTAAACCGCCGGCCGCAAGCAACGGTCAACAGCTGGGGCCCACAAATCGCGCCAACGGTCAACAGTTGGGCCCAGAAGCCGCGCCAACGCTCAACAGCTGGGGCCCACAGGCCGCGCCAACGGTTCTATGATGGGTCCCACAGGTCAGGATCCTAACGGGGACAGAAAGTAACGGTGGGAGCAGCGAAAGGAGTCATTGCGTACAGACTAGGGGCAAAACTGAGGTCGATTCGGCGCTAGGGGTAAAACTGAGGTCATGGTGCCAACTGAGGGCACCCTGTTAAATAACCCATCTAAATTTAACGTCCACAAGGAGTTGTCGTTGAGCTAATTAAGAAAGAGATTCTGGGCCTCTGGTCAAACTAAGGATGTATATAGACAATATGTTATGTGATCACGGCTATGGAATTATGTACTAATCGTCTTTTGTTCCTCACTTTTACGGTTTTGGCTAAATCACACTCGAGTGAGATTCTGTTAAGTCTCGGTCGACTGAGTTAGACGTCTGATCCTGCGCTATGATTCGTGTTCGTGGACTGTGTGTCCATCTCGACCTTCTTGCGTTTGGGCCATATCTACAGTGAGTTGTCTTACGGGCTACTATATTTTTTCTAGCGAATTATCCCTTGGTTGTTTGCGTGCCTGGCAGTGACCTCTTTGCTTGTTTTATTTGAGATAAGAGGATAGAGCAAGCTGGTCAGGCGAGTTCCACGGCAGGAGGCGGGCTCTGTTGCCGGTGACTCACCGGTGCAAGTACAAGGTACTCTGCGTTCTGGATCTCTTCCCAGCTCTATTCAACTCTTTGTCAAAAATATAATTGGCCGTCTAGCCCTTTCCATCTGTTCGGACTTTTGGATTAATTGCCTAGTGCATCAGTTTAATATGGTATTAGAGCGAGAGGTCTCGAGTTTAAATCCTGACCACCGCAGTGTTTAATTAAATATAAGTGGACACGCTAAAATCCACGCACTAGACGCGGGAAGTCAAATCCACACCCTAAACCCGTGAAGAATAAGCCCACCGGCCTAGATGTGAAGGGGAGTGTCAAGAATATAATGGGCTGCCTAACCCTTTCCATCAGTGGGATAATTGGTCAGTGCATCAGTTAATACTGTTAGGTCACCAAATCGAACTAGATCCATCTGTTTTGTGCTTCTCTGTTCAAGACTCAATATTGGATTCAAGCTAGGGTTGAGGTAGGACGTTACTGGCGTCGGGGGTCACAACTACACCCAATATATTCGATTCTTGCTATCATAGATTGGAGAGATTCATGTTTCTTGTGTTCATGTGGTGATCCAGATTACCCTTCTGTATTTATGTGTCCTGCTATGTGAATAAGTATGTGCTTTTCGTTTGCTAGTTTTGTGTATTTTTATCTGAAGGATTGCTTCATCTATAGCAACATCTATGTCCTGTGTATTTTTGTGTGAAGGATTTCTGCCTTTGTTCTGTGTTTTGTGTTCTCCCCTAGAGACGAAGTGAATATTTATTTTTCTCAGTATGTTTGGTTTGTAAGATTCGGAATCTCACCTAGCAGCCTACAAGAAATTTTTGCATTTCGTTACTGCAATGTAGCTTGTAATAAGATGACAGTGGCAGCAAGTACCTTTTTGTTTGATAGATCTTGTGAAGTAAGTAGTAGCATATATGGTTTGTGTCTGATTTTGTAAGAACACAAATCTCAAAAAATATCATCTGAAACTCTTATATATTTACATTGGAAGAGGATTGTATCTCAACAATCCATATAGTTAGGTACCTGGGGTTTTGTAGGGAGAAAGACGTTGGTGCGCTACTCGGCTAGACAACGTATTGCCCGCCTGATTATTATTCCGACGAGGTGAAACAAATTACAGGGTGCCGCACATATTGGATATGGCGCAGCTATCGTCTAGGGTTACTTGTGCCGATCTATGACCTCCTCCCGACCATTATGTGGGAAGCCGAGTCTCATGAGTTATACATGAATAGGACACGATCCCGAGTCGGTTCTAACCTATCCTAACTGTCTGACCAAGTTTTTCTTTGCGTCTGCTCCATCTTGTTCCTGTAGTGGGCTCTGGCTCCGCAGCCCAAAGACTTTTCTAGAGTGCCCTCTGATGGGCTGCACCCGGTATGCCCACCGTGGGGGTCTCAGGTACCCCACGTCATAGATGGTACAGGGGAGGGGGGCAAACACACAAGTGGTTTTGCATTTCCGGAACATAGTCACTCTACACATCCATTGGCTCTACCATTGGCCCTTCTCACTCATCAAAAGACGAACAAGAAAAAAGTATAAGCATCAACGCTCACAAATCTGGTCATTACCTACAATCCAACTATTCATCCTCACTTAGGATTCACGCCAGGGAGGAGAGGGGAGTCGTGAGCTGCACCTTTGTGGAGATGCAGGGCCGGCGATCATGCAGAGCCACTGGTATGTCAGCGACATGGATTGGCTACTTTTCGGAAGCATATGGTGAATCTGGTGGTTGTGCTTGACAGCGTGGTGGCACCGAGGAAGAGGGAGTCGCAAGCGACCAAGGGCACACACGAATAGATAGGCAGAAGAGTCATCTTGCACGACACCTCTCTTGGTCGACGAGGAGGCGACTTGGCAGCGGAGAAGCACATACTGCTGGGTGGGGAGGAGGGAGGAGAGGCGGCGGTGGCCAGAGGAAAGGTTTCGAGGCTTGAGGATGTGAGTCGAGTCGTTTAATTCGAGTCGACTGGTGCATAGGTTGTTTTTAGCACTAGTTAGTGTGTAAGTGCAATGCACAATCTTTCTGATATCATTTAACAATATTTTTCTCAGGATTCAATGAAACTGCAGGAGTACAACCACGCAAAAATCTGAACTATCAAGGCCCCTTAGCTAAAGGGGATAGAGGATGTTGTTTATATGTTGTCACTACTTTCTAAACCTGACACTCCTGAATCTTAGTCAGTGTGTAAGTGCAATGCAGGATCTTTTTGATATCATTTAACAATATTTTTCTCATGATTCTCTAAAACTGCAGGAGCTCAACCATGCAACAACTTAACTATTAAGGCCCCTTAGCTAAGGGGGCTAGAGGATGTTGTTTACATGTTGTCACTCCTTTCTAAACCTGACACTTCTGAAACTGATTCATTACAAATTAGTTAAAAGCATACACATTGACGACAAGCACCATCTTATATCTTATCTATACTTTTTATAAAGCAAAACCCCACTAACATGCATTAATGAATTTTCCATCTCACCTTGCAAGCTATCCACATCATTCATTCTCCTAGCTAATCAATTGTCCATGTCATATGATATTTATTAATCACTACATACAAATTACACATCACCCATTCCTTAAACCATCCAATTATGTACATTAATAATTTAAAATATGTACTATATACTATGATCAATTTAATTTTGCATATTCATTTGAAAAACATAATGCATCACATCTCTTATAATTTTTTGTTTACACATCACGCATTTCTTAAACAATCCAATTATTCATATTAATAATTTAAAATATATATACTATGATCAATTGTAGTTTTTAAAGCAATCCCCGCAGCAACGCGCGGAGTATCCTTCTAGTATTTACTAATTGGAGACTCCCTACCAGGCTCCACATTAATTCTATAAACTCACAAAATAATGAACGGCAAATTTTAATTGCACGGTTCACATTAAATAAGCCGGATGGAAGAGTCCAATTTATTCACGACAGGGGTCCCACGTGCCATGCTACTTTTAGTCACAAAACGAAAAATTAAAAGATAGCAAGTCCTAAATGTTTCTTATCCAAGGCTATGAGATTGATTGCATGTTAATCGTTGAATATTAGTGCTACTAATTAGGTCGGCTGTTACCGCTTTGCCCTAGCATGCATCTATCGTGGGAATCAAAAACCGGGTAGGACACTGCATATCTCCTGGACTCTCTTTTTCTTTGCTACCATAGAAAAAGGGAAGCGCTGAGCGTCCCCCGGGGGATAGTTTCCCCCGATCCTCCGCCTCGACAGGGCGACACGTGTCCCCTTCGATAGTCAACGACGTGCGCCTCTAGCTCCCTTTCCCCTTTCCGTATACAGAGAAACCTATCGGAACGCACGTCCATGGTGGAGAGCCCTTGGAACCAATCCTGTTCCCATCGCTCCGCCTCGATCCGCCGTGACCCCACCCTTCGGCGGAGAACGTAGGCCTAGCACCTCCACCTTAGTCTGGCAGAACCACGATCCACCGCAGGGAGCAGAACCTCGCGCCGCTCGGAAGCATCCTCTCCGGCCGCTCAGAGCATCTCCTCGCTCCTGAGAGAACATCCTCTCCAGCCGCTCGAAGCATCTCGTCGCGCCTGAGGAAGCATGGCCTCCTGCCGCTGGGAGCATCTCCTCACGCCTGAGGGAGCATGACCACCCGCCGCCGGGAGCATCCTCTCGCGCCTAAGGGAGCATCTCCTCGCACCTAAGGAAGCATCTCCTCATGCCTGAGGGAGCATGGCCGCCCGCCGCCGGGAGCAACCTCTCGCGCCTAAGGGAGCATCTCCTCGCGCATAAGGGAGCATCTCCTCCTGCCGCCGGGAGCATCTCCTCATGCCTGAGGGAGCATGACCTTCCGCCGCCGGGAGCATCTGCTCGAGCCGCTCGGAGCATCTCCTCGCGCCTAAGGGAGCATGACCTCCTGCCGCCGGGAGCATCTCCTCGCGCCTAAGGGAGCATCTCCCCCTGCCGCCGTGAGCATCTCCTCATGCCTGAGGGAGCATAACCTCCCGCCGCCGGGAGCATCCGCTCGAGCCGCTCAGAGCATCTCCTCACGCCTAAGGGAGCATGGCCGCTTCGGAGGCGCTCGGCGGCACAGCCTCTCCGGTGAGAGGGCGGAAGTGGTCGGAGAGAGGCGGGGGCGGGGGTGGATGGGAGGACGCGGCGACAAATGAGGGAAAGAGAGGCGACTGTGTACGCAGGGAGGAGAGAAATGAGGAAGAAGATGGGTCGGGAGAGGATAAGACCGGATGCTCCACGCGCGGACTGGATGGTGGGCCCTCGCCACGTTATTTTTCTCCACGCGGAAGGACGCGTGGCGTGCTCTCGAGCCGGAGGACGCGACGACGCGATCCCCCGGGGGCATAGTAGCGTTTCCCATAGAAAAAAGAAGTAAATATATCTCCAATTGTTGCCGTCTCAGTATTTTTTGCGGCGACGAGTCCGATCTGGCAGCGGCGAGTCCGATTCCGCATCCCGACAGCTCCTCCGATTGTTTGCAGGCGCGAGGCAGTGAAACATCGTTTGCCTATCACTCCTCCTGTATTGATTTGTTCCGGAAAAAACTGAGATCGGCAAGGTGGCCATTATCTATTTTCTATCGGGTCGTCACCAGGTAGCCCCATCCGATCTACTCCCTCCGTCTACTTTTATAAGGCTCACTTCTTACTATTGAAATGCTAAGAAGTGTGCCTTATAAAAGTGGACGGAGGGAGTACAACATATTACACGGGAAATTAGCAATACGGAACAACCAGCTATGCATCCATCGAATTTTTTTTTTTTTTGGCTAAACCATTATTTCTAGATTTTTTTTTGATTGGAGGTAATTGCTGCCGAATTGTTCCCTAAGAATCATGATCAGATCACAACTCAATGTGATGCCAGTCGTGTCTCTCTGGTCTCCCCTCCCTAACGGCATCTGGATGGGTCACTGAGATCAATAGGTAATTACACCACACCAGTTATACAAAACCATGCCCGGTTTTCTGCGATCTAAAAAGTTGGATTCCATAAGACTACATGTGTGTCTCTGTAGTAAGGACGATGGGCGGCCGCAGTGGCGAGTATATCCTGACATCAACTGGGTTGAAAAAAAAAAAAAACTGGGTTGAAGCATGTTTGATGCACATAGCCGCCGTTGATATGAAAACAGGCCCTGTGACCTTCATGCACAAGCTATCAATGAAGCAGGCTGATTGATTTCTTCTTCCTTTTGCCGTGCGTGTCCGTGAGGCTGCGGGCAGCGGCCGGCAAGGTAGGACGTACGTACCATATTGTCTCTTCACTAAACATGGATGACCGATACCTATGAGGGCAGACTGATGGCCTTGAGATGGTCTCTGCAGCATTGTCTCGCCAGCACACGTGTCTGCTGTCACCAGCGGCCGGCGTTCAAAGTACTTCACCATCAAGCATGTCTGATGCCAATCAAGTAAGATCAATGATACGTCCGACTCATGAAGATTAGTCATAGGCTTCAGCGGAAGGCTCAGGTTAAACAGCAAATTGCCATGCGAGCTGCCGGAACATGGACCTCGCACGTCCGTAAGGACAGGACATCGGATTATTTGAATTATTTGAAGCCAGGCTAATCACTAATCAGTATATCTATCCAGCATGCTTCAGTTCTAGCACAAGGAAATGTTACCAAGAATATTCAACTAGCTATGCTAATCCATCTGACTATCCATCCAGACCAATAGGCAATAGTACGTACACCTTTTTTTCTCCACCTGATCAAATTTATCGGTCTGTCTATCCGGCCAAAAAAAAAAGAACGTGCAATCTACAATAATCGGTGTCTATCCTTTCCACCAATTTCAGTTCTTTGCTTTCCGCTTGCTCCTCCTATTACCAAGAATATTTAAACTATCTACACTAATAAGTCTCTCTATCCAGACAAAACAAAAGAACGTATATTTTTTTCTCCACCATGATTAAATTATTTCCCTGCAGCTAGCTCCTCCTTATTATTTATGGTTGCTTGGCAATACTTGAGTTCTAGCTGGAAATTTTGACCAACATTATTGAACTATCCTTTATGTTAATAATAATCTTTAATACCCTAATATTAGGAAATAATATAACTAAGTGTTTTGAGATACATGCAATGCACCACTATGAACTTTGTTGGCCAATAAAATACATAGATATTCTATATTTTTTAGCATATTGTTTTTCTGTTGTCACAATTGCACTGGGAAGGCATAGTATAGCTATACACATCTTAATAATTAAGAACAATATGTTCATCCGATTGACACATTATTTGAACATTGGCTTTGACTATCATATTGTAGGTCTCTATTTTCTATTGATTTTTTTCTTTGTTATCCAGAGTTTACATTAGGTGGATGCAAAACCTTTGTATTTTTCTGTTGCTCATTTTCTTTTGTTGTCTGCATGAGGTGGCTGCTACATTTTTCTTCTATGATCCAACATTATAGTTGACAATATGTTATATTTTTTCCTTTATGTTCATTGCAATGACAATTTCGTGAATAGTACTAACATACTATATGGCGAGTTCTATAGTACCTTTTACTGCTGGTAATATTTGAGTAGTATGGTTTGATCCGACGGCTGAGAGAAATTTGGCCCAGCAGGCCCAGCCGCCCAGGTAGTCGCCAAGTAGTCGAAATTTGGTTAAAAAAAGAATTAGCTACTCGTTTCCCAGTTGGCTGTCACCTCCTCCAGCCCCGAGTGCGCTCGCGCTGCCGCCGCCGCCGCCGCCCCCGAGCTCGCGCCGCCGCTGCCACCCCCAGTGCGCGCCGCCGCCTCGTCCAAATCTTCTTGTACGCCGCCTATCGCGCGTTCGTAGTACACCTTCTCGTCAGATCAAGCACGCACCGACGATGCCAACGCCCTCTCCTCCGTGCACCAGAAAATTCTCCTTCGTGGACGTCGGCCTGCGCCCTTCTTCTGAACTCGGAGGCAATCAAAGGAGCAGGGCCCTGGCCGGTTCTGGTTTTCGGTGTTTCTATCAAGTCCATGTAAAATGTATTTCAGAAGCTCTGATGTTACCTCTGAATATTTTAGAAATTGGGCATCCTTGTTAACCAATGACATATGGCATTTGTGGTTTTAGCAAGACACATACCTCGCAATTGTCGTTGCCCATCTTATACCATTTGTTAAACCAGGAAGGACCTAAGAGAACTGAAAGTCTGAAACATGAACAAACTCTTGCAAATGTGCATAGGGCAACGACTAGTCTGCTGGGAGTATGAGATATATTTGATATAATTTAGATATAATTCATATAGTGAAGACACAATCAATCCAGTCTGCTAGGAGCATCAGATGTACTAGTCTGCTATAGTCTGCTATTAGTCGTTGAACTATGGCTCCAATCAATCTAACCGAGTTCAAAATACAATAATAGCTAACACCATATGCATTAGCATTAAGCAGGATTCCACCGGTTTAAACTAGTTCTGTCTCATTGTCAGACGAGATGATGGACCATATACACTGACTAACTTCAGGTGAGAAGGGGACGAGTCCAGAGTGTTCCCTTCCATGTCAAGACATCTCAATCTGTTCTCGAGGCAAAACCCGTCCTGCAACATCAGTGCTACAAGGAACACACACATAAGTTTGGTTTATCTTGGGGCTGCGCCCTATCTCAGTTAATGGTAGGTTATACAGTTAACATACTGGAGATTTATCGCTTGTGCCAGCTCAACACCTTCGTGACCTCCAACTTTTTCTCAGCATAGTACTCCTGAATCAAATGGACACAGATTGTGAGTAACACACACACCTAAATTACCATACTAGTCGAGAGGATATCTTACACGATATGCCAAATAAGCTATACCACTAGTCATATCGGGCAACCGTGTTGCAATCCTCAATGCTTGCCTCCATCCTTTAATTAAAATTTATGTCCACTGAAGTGGAAATTAGTTAATAATCCGATGCAGTACTAATCCTCGTTCTTGGGCTGAAATGCTGAATATTCACTATTTCTTCTTGGGCTACGAACTTTCCACCTTCTTGGGCCAAAGCCCACTTACGGGAGGAGCCGAAGTGGCAGTAGTAGGAAACATACTAGACACAATGTGACAACCAGTATGGATCCTTTTCCAGCGTTTTTATCCTTTGGATTAGTGGAAATAAACGGTTGTGGTTCATTTAAGGGTACCACATAACAGCTCTACTATATAGTTGTGTGGACCAGACAGAGTTCATGCCATAGATACATTATTACATCGATACTATGGTAAGTATTATGATGTAACAAAATTTGCACATACTCTTCTCTGAAATTCTACTTGCAAAGAAACACGGGCTATGCTAATGCAAATAGGAACTGCCAGTATTAGTATTTAAGATCAGGTGGCTTCTTAGTGTTAGTTGTGATATTGTAGTTTTGTTATATATTATTGGCACAAGAAATATAATAGAATATACTTCAAATTTTGTTTGTTCTGTCATGAGTGCTTATAATTTATCTCTAATCTCAATATTGGTCATTTCATTTTAAAATTATTTCAATATTGACACACAATGGTTATTATTGCAAGCATTTTCACCGATTTATATGATACATCTCACAACTTTTCTACATGCAAGGTGATTGTCACCATATTTACACAAACTAATCCATCTGAGATTATTTCTGGAAGTAACTGATGTGTTGCCAACATCCTTGAATTACCACTTTGTAAATTAAAATATCTAGCCCGTGCAGTTGCACGAGTGGATAACTAGTCCTTCTAACCAGGTATTGTGGCCAGATTTTTGTTCTCTAGAATGATTTTGTTTATATAAAGATTGTATATTAATATCGAAGAGATACAAATTATACACATCCTCTGCAACAACGCAATAACCAGAGCCATTACGGATGCACACAGCCGAAAGACAAGAAAAAGAAAGAAATAAAAAAGAAAAGTCACGCTACAGAGTTACAGTCCTTGCAGTAGCCGCACAACCACCATGCACCAAAACAACACCTGATGTCCAATTCTTCAAAAGTAACGTGTTCAAGAAGAATATTGCCAGGCACAACCAATTAAGGCCAGACCTTGGGTTTTCACCCTGAAAAAAATATATTCTAGACTTAATCGCACAACCCACGAGCAAGCTATGGGTTGATCATGTTCGGCAGTTCCACAATGGAAGAACAGAGATGAAGCAGAAGAAAAACTCAGAAGACCTTGCTCATCCTTCACCAGGTTATCTCCACTTCCCAATTGCATGGTGATTCATAACAACTGTAATCAGTCAAAAATCGTGAAACATCCATCCGAAATCTAATTATTTTTGGATTTTCCACTAAAATTTGCATGGAAAAATGTATGAGATTACATAGTATACGTGTTATTTTGCAATAACTCTATTTAGCTGTCAATTGTACGGACTCCATTTAAAAAAAATAGTATATCATTAATTTTCCTAATATTTGCTTCAAACCATACTGTATTCATAAATATTATAAACATTGAAAAGCAGTCGAGATGCTTCTAGAGCGGTAGATATTTATGAGAAGCTTTTCCGTCCTTTGGACCACAATAGAGGTGCTTTGTACATGCCATTTGAAGAAGGTTCAGACAAAAAAACAGAATCGTACCTCATCTGCAGAGGGTTGCAGATGAGAACATTTAAACTTGATTTGTTAGTGCCGAACTAATTTCAACATGCATATTCATCTGATACACACGAAGCAGACTCCTAGCCTTTGGTGCAAACAAGAATAAGATCATGTACACTACACGTCGTTTTTCACATATATAGTACTGCTATTATCTAAAGCTTTAAGCCGGGTGAGCTATATTAGTTAGTCCCGTCAGAGGACATGAAGAAATCCCGTGACTCGGGTCAGACATACTCATGCCCAGGAATTCCACGAGCCCGGACGACGGAGTATAGTTATTTTCGCAAGTGTCCCGTATAAAATACTTCTACGCTCGCGCCTCGCGATTGGTGAACGACTGATCTCGCCGGGGCGCGTACGGACGATTTTTTCGGCCTAATCGGTCAACCGGATGGCGACCTTCGTATGTTTCCACGGCCCGGCAGGCTGGAGATATGTACGTATTCCGGTATTCGTCCGATAGTGGTGGCAACTGGGGGCCAACGCAGTGGACTGTGCCAGTCAGGCTAACTTAGGAACGACTAGTACTCCACGAGTGTGTGTATATATAGAGTTGAACGCTATGTGCAATGCATGCAAAAGGCACAGCCACGTGAGTAACTCACAAGCACTACTTCAGGAGGCATAGAGTTTAAGAAGGTCTAGCTAGCTAGATAAGTGGAGATGGCGAAGCATGGTGGTGCTGCTACCTAAAAAGTTTTCCTTTTCACTGAATAAAAAAACCGTTTTCTATTTTCTTAGTGTTAAAAATATGTTTTTTTTTGAAGCACCAACCACAAATATGTTGTAAAACTTGAGAGATGCATTTTTTGAAAATACTAGACCATGCTATATGCATAAATAACCAATTTGTTTCCTATGAAAAGGTTTCTATCCACCTCTTTTGAAAAACACAAATTTCTGCCGATTCAGGTGGAAACGGGTCAAATTTGAACAACGGCTGCCTTATAGTTTGCTCATGATTTTGGGCAAAAATCATTTTTAGGTACAAAATTACCTATTTCATCACAGATACACCAAGATTTTATCAATATTCAACCCCTAGGTATGAACGGTCAGCCCCGCCGTCTTGACTTTTCCCTAAAATGGTCTTAGAAAATTCCAGAAAATTAAAAAAAAAACTCAAAATGATGCAAAACCTTCGCGTGGTGTTCTTATATATGTCCTAGCATCCACCAAAAATAATAAACTTAAAATACGACAGTTATATTGAAAATATGTTCACAAAAATAAGCTATCTCCTCCGAACATTCTAGAGTATCGGGCCAAATGACAGGTGTTATGACTAAATCCATGATATATTTTGTTTAAATGTGACCATATTCCATACAAACATGCATCTTGAAAGCACAGACAATGTTGACGGAGCAAGTTTTTCTTTTTATAGAATAAAAAACTATTTTCCATTTTCTAAGTGTAAAAAATAGGTTTTTTGTGAAGGACCTACCACAAATATGGTGAAAAACTTAGGAGATGTATTTTCTGAAAATACTAGAACATGTTATATGCATAAATAACCAATTTGTTTCCTACGAAAAGGTTTCCATACAGCTCTTTTAAAAACACAAGTTTCTGCCGATTCAGCTGAAACGGGTCAAATTTGAACTACAGCTGCCTCATAGTTTGATCATGATTTTTAGAAAAAATCATTTTTAGTTACACAACTAACTATTTTATCATAGTTACACAAATGATTTATCAATATTTTACCCCTAGCTCCGCTGGAGAAAAACTAGCTTTGCCATCAGCGTAGCCCAGTTAATGTTTCCAGATTATGTAAGTAAGTTTCTACTTTTTAACTTCATTCGCAAACTTGCACCATGATATATTTGGAATCTTCCGATTTGTCTTCATGATTTTCTTACCGTGCGTGTTATAGATATCACTTTTAAGTCATTTTTTTTATATTTCTCTCATTATAGAAAAAGACACACGCATTTTCTATAGAGAATGACTCTACTATTGAGGCACTCTCAAAGATGTCTCTTTTAATGCCTTTACAGAGATTCCAAGAGACATTATGATGAGTGTCTTTAGTGGGGTGTCTCTATTGTTAAGACATTCTCAAGAATGCCACTTACAATGTCTTTACATACATAATAAAAGACATTATGGAGGATGTCTCTACGTAGATGTCTCTACTGCTAAGGCAATCACTAAAGTGTCTCTCTTAATGCCTCTACAACAAATTTGATAGGAATTTATGAGACATAGTAGGGAGTGCCTTTATGAAAATGTCTCTACGGGCCAATTTTCTTGTAGTGAGCCCAGTTGACACTGACGGAATGCATACGCCGACGGAGCAAAAGGCCGACGGGGCATATGCCGACGGGGCCGTCGGCCTATGCATACGCTGGCGGGGTTTAGAGTTTCCCCGACGGTAGTAGGCCGTCGGTGTATCCAGCTGCTCCCGTAGTGCAACATGTGCCAGAAATTTGAATAGCACTTCTCCCGTACAGTTGCCGGCCGGTAGAGATTCTCTTAACCCGATTAGAGGATACGAAGCAATCTCCTTACTCAGGTGAGACATACTGGCACCCCGGAATTCCACGAGCCGGGACGGCGGAATACAGTTGTTTTCGCAAGTGTGTCCCGCATAATAATACTCCTACGCTCGCTCCTCGCAATTGGTTGACGACTGACCTCGCTGGGGCGGGCGTACGGACGATTTTTTGGGCCGAACTGGTCAACCGGATGGCGACCTTCATATGGTTCCACGGGAGGGCAGGCTGGCGAGATATGTGCGTTTTGGTCCGATAGCGGTGGCAACTGGGGGCCAATCAGTGAAACGTGGGACCGTCTGCCGTGTTAGCCCGGCTAACTTGGGAAGGAGTGTGTGTATATATAGGGCTGAACATTATGTGCAATGCATGCAAAAGGCACAGGCACGTAAGTAACTCACAAAGCACTACTTCAGCAGGCATAGAGTTTAAGAAGGTCTAGCTAAGTGGAGATGGTGAAGCATGGTGGTGCTGCTGCCTACACTTTTGCCGTCGCCTTGGCAGTTGGCGTAGTGCTTGCAGCCATTCCGGCAGGTAATTTATCCTGATTTCTCTCCTGCTTACTTATTTCGGATAGTGCAAGTGAAGACTACCTTAATTAAGTGAAAATTTTAAGTGTCTGATCTACGGTCCACGCATGTAGCATGCATGTTTACGCAAACCAAATTACAACCAGGGCCGGTCCATACATTTATGGGGCCCAGGGGCAAGATGATAACATGGGCCCTTGTACGCATATATAAACGCAAAAATATGTTATATTTCAGAAGCAAAGTATCAAACAATACCTGATATAGATACATTATCTCTAAAATCTAAAATTGAAAACTCAAACCGTTTTTTATCAAGTCAATCCATTGACGAAGAGAGGAATACCTACGAAAATTTTGAGCCATGGGAGAAAAAAAAGGCATTTAAAGCCGAACAACGGAATGGAAATGATGGACTTGGACCATCTCTCTATTGTCTTATTGATGGGAATGATCGGAACATTGAGGATGGAGCAAAAACTGATTAGGGGTGATTCAAGTACGTTGTTGATATATATTATTGCGTGCCCATGACCTCGGAATTGGAAACAACGGGAAGAGCCATGATGTTACGAGAAAAGGCTATTGATAATTTTGGGGAGTAGAAGAGTCAGCAAATGAAGTGTACATATACATAGGCGAGTGATAGCTAACATTTTTGTTTCTACCTCGCGAGAGTTGAGTGTGGTGGTCTGGTGGGTTAGCCTTAATTCATTAGACTTGAGCCGCCTAATCTTCTAATACCTTTTTTAGATTTTGTAAATACTTGGGACTAAGACAAAATTTACACTAAATACTATAAAATTAGTAACTATGATAGGGCCCCTGCCTTTTGGGGGCCCAGGGCGGGCGCCCCGTTTGCCCACCCATATAGGCCGGCCCTGATTACAACTAATCTTCTGACATCCTTACACGCATGCCATTTTTCACAAATTAATCGATTCGTGAAACAACAACAGGGGTTCAGTCCATCGGCGTGTGCTATGGCACGCTTGGCACCAGCCTGCCCCCGGCGAGCGACGTGGTGCAGCTCTACACGTCCAACCGCATCACTGGCATGCGCAAATACGCCCCATACGGGGACACCCTCCAGGCCCTCGGTGGCACCAACATCGGTCTCATCCTCGACACCGGCAACGACGACCTCGCCAAACTCGCTGCCAGCGCCGCCAACGCGGACGCCTGGGTCAAGACCAACATTCTGTCCCACAAGGACGTCAACTTCAAGTACATCGCGGTCGGCAATGAGGTGCCCGACCAAGGCGGCAACACCAAGGACATCCTCCCGGCCATGAAGAACATCGACGCCGCCTTGTTGAAGGCCGGCATAAGCGGCATCAAGGTGTCCACAGCGGTGCACTCCGGCGTCACCAAAGGGTTCCCTCCCTCCCAAGGCAAGTTCTCCGACGGTGGCTCCCACATGCCACCCATCGTGCAGTATCTTGTCAGCACCGGTGCGCCGCTCCTCGCCAACGTGTATCCTTATTTTGCCTACAAGGGCGACACCACCAATATCGCCCTCGACTACGCCCTATTCACCTTCCCGGGCACAAAGGTGCAGGACAACGGCAACGCGTACCAGAACCTGTTCGACGCGATGGTGGACACATTCTACTCCGCGCTGGAGAGTGTTGGTGCCAAGAATGTCCCCATCGTGGTGTCAGAGAGCGGGTGGCCGTCGGGCGGTGATGACGGCGTGACGGAGACCCCGGAGAACGCGCGAACGTACAACCAAAACCTCATCAACCATGTCCGGACCGGGAAGGGGACGCCCAAGAGGCCTGGGGCCATCGAGGCGTACATATTTGCCATGTTCAATGAGAACAACAAGGGCGGGAAAGAGACGGAGAAGCACTTTGGCCTGTTCAATTCGGACAAGTCGCCGGCGTACAATATCAACTTCTAAGTGGGACAGACCCGTGGCAAATGAGGAACGCTTGCCTATTAATTTTCCGAATTTGAATAAGATGTCTGTAAAATGCCAAAGCTCGCTTGCCTGCAAGGCAGTTTGCTACTGGAAACATATAATTTATAAGGCACATTTGTGAAGCGTGGTATATTCCAGTTGCGAATCAGCCGCGAGGAATGGACTGTTTTTTGTGTGATGCGGTCTCGAACCAACAACCAAACATATATACTGAGAATTTTAAAGCGCTGGAGTCATATCATCATGAATAATGTTTACCCATCATCAAGATATCACACAATTAGCCGAGAAAGTGATGTCATTTGTTTTCGTGATATATTTTTGGCTGCTGTATAAAAGCATGCCCATCACACAAGGATGCAGTGTACTAGGCACAAACAGCCGGCGGCAGGAAGCTATCAGCCCGTCTAAGAGCATGTCTAACAGACCCCTTATGTTTTCGCCCCCTAAAACGCGTGTAGAGGGCCCTGTATACGCATTTCGCCGGCCAAAAACTCGGGCGAGCTAGCAGACCCCCTACCCCCACCCCGTAAAAGAGAATATTCTGTCTCTCTACACCGGTCAACGCCCAGAAAGCATCGCCGATGAACTTCCGCCACAGAACTCGCCGAAACCCGGCCGTCTTCCAGCAAACTCGCCGCAATCGCCCCCCAAAACTTCATGGAACCATTGCTGTTGGCGCTTCTCTGCCGATTCTTGCTGCTTCCGTCTGAATCCGATTAACATAGGCGGAGATCAGCGAGGACCGCCATGGCAGATGCCGGTGCTAACGACGGGGCCAGCGCTCGCAATGGGAGCTAGCTAGCGAACGAAGCACACGGACACGACCACACGGGCACACGCGACCGAAGCGAGCTAGCTAGCTTGATGGATCGATCGTAATACGGGAGCTAGCCAGCTAACTAGCTTAATTGATCGATCGATTTCGATTGATTCCGTGCACACAGCGTACCTAGCTAGCTAGCTAGCTCTCTCTTCAATGGATGGATTCGTAGCTAGCTAGCTCTTAAACTCGGGCGGCCGGGGAGGGCGAGGAGGCGGATTTCCGGCGGCGGCGGCGGCGGTTGGGAGCTTCGCGCGCAGTGGGGGAAAAGGTGAGGGGTTGGACCTCTATATCTATTCCCGACCCGCACATGTAGGGGTCGACGGGCCGCCCCTTACCCAAACCTGTAAAAAATCGTCCGGGGTGGTCCATTTACGGGGTGTGCTAGATGGCCGGGTAGAGCCCAAACCCGTATATCAGCGGTTATTATACGGGTTTGGGCCATATAGGGGGTCTGTTAGACATGCTCTAACAAGCCACGCCAGCGGTCATCGGGCCAAGGAAATTCCACGAGTCGGACAAAGCCCGTGGCTGTACATACGTACCGCAAGTCCTGCGACGGCCAGTCCGGTCGACGACGATGACCTATCACTCCTCCGGGACAAATCGAGTCAACCCGCGTTCAACCCGCCGTGAGGCTCCAACGAACAAGTTGGGCATGCACTTCCGTCATGCCAGCAATATACACTAAAACAAATAGCAATATACAGTAATATACACTTGCATTTTTTATAGATAAAAGGCAAACAAATTTGCCCTGCTTTAACTTAATAAAACAACAAGTATGCCAGCAACAAGTATGCTTTAACTTAATAAAACAACAAGTAATATACACTTGCATCATGCCAGCAATGTACTCTCTGTAGACAGATGACATAATAATCATTTTAGGCAACTTCTACGTTACCTTTTACTGGTCCACAAGAGTGAGTAGTATGTTTTGACTGAACGGTTCAGATTTGTCGTCCTATATTCGGCCCAACAGGCCCATCTAATGTTATTCACCCAAAAAAACATGAGCGCAGCTGCGCAGGCCTAACAATCATTTTGCTCATGCGAGTAACCTGACCGACCGCCGCCGCCTCGGCCTCGCCACTATCTGCCTCCACCTGACCCGCGCCGTCGCCATCCGACCCGCAGCCGCCGCCTCCAGCCTCAACCCCACCCTTCGACGCCGCCTCCCCGCACGCTTATCCATCAACCATGTTGTTGAGCCCATCTGGACACTCCACTCATCGTTTGACGCCATGGGAGGCGAAGGAAAACGGAACTAGATCGCTTCATCCGTTGTCCCTGATGTTATGCTGATTCTCCTCCATGCGCTGGCATCTGAAACCCAGGGCCCACCTCGGCGGCGTGGCGCGGGTCCATACGGTTTTTTTGCCATTCTGTGTGATGCACCTGCAGAAGATGATGCGCATCTCGCACAGCGGCTCAAGGACCCGACATCCAATTCGTCTGTCGACCGCTATTGCATATGGAGCTAATGGCGGCGGAGGGGACTTCAAGAAGCTCCCCACCAAAGCGCGCATCCAATAAAACCCAGCGTTGGGTGATATCGTCCACCTTCTTGGAAAAGTCCAAGTGGAGGAACAAAGCTCCTCTTCCCAAGCCGATGCGAAAGGAGACGCACCCCGTAGCGGGTCCTGCCCGTCACGCGAATACTGAAGAAGGACCAGAAGAAAGCCACAGAAGTCCTGACGCCAAGGAGAGCTTCGCACCAGAAAGAGAAGATTTCCAGGTTAAGGAAGGAGTTGGGGTGGAGGTGCAGAGCGTGGATCTGGTACCAATCCAGAATCACGATAAAGAAGGTGAAGAAGGGGGAATTAAACCCACGAAGATGGTGCATGATACGTCATAAACGTATCCATAATTTCTGATGTTCCATGTTGTTTTCATACTATATGCTACATGTTTCTTATACACTTTATGCCATTTTTATCGATTTTCTGGGACTAACCTATTGACAAGATGGCACAGAGTCGGTTCCTGTTTTCTGTTGTTTTTAGTTTCAGAATAGTTGTTCCGCAAATATTCTCGAAATTGGACGATTCGAAACCCAGAAGTCTTAGAAATCTGCCACGCACATGGAGTCCGGAGGGGACACAGAGGGGGCCACAAGGGCCCCACACCATGAGGCGGCGCCCCCCCTTGGTCACGCCCAGGGGTGGTGTGAGCCCCCTAGTCTCCAACCGACGTTGCCCTCGCGCCATATATTCTCCTCGAAGTGTTAACCCGAAACACCAGAGTTTTTTCCACCAAAAACATCTGCAGCCGCCGTCATCGTCAACCCTAGTTCGAGAGGGTTCTCAAGCTCTCCCCGGCACCCTGTCGGGAGGGGAATTCATCATCGGAGGGCTCTTCATCATCATGCCCGCCTCCGGAATGATGCTTGAGTAGTTCATACTTGGACTACGGGTCCATAGCAGTAGCAAGATGGTTGTTCTCTCCTCTTTATGCCTCATGTTCAAATCTTGTGAGCTGCCCAATCCTACGCCTCGATGGTGCTAGGAATTCTTGCTGCTTGTGATAGCGTGTTGGGAACCTGATGTTGCGTGTTGGGATACCCCAAGAGGAGGGTGTGATGAGCACAGCGTTAGGAAATTCCCCTTAGTTAAGAACCAAGGTTATCAATCCAGTAGGAGAAAGAGGACCTTCGGAAGGTTGATGCCACAGACGATGGTGACGGCTCACCGGTGTTAGCAACAACGTGGAACCTGCACATAACACAACCAAAATACTTTGTCCCAACTGTACAGTGAGGTTGTCAATCTCACAGGTCTTGCTAAAAACAAAAATTAGACGTATAGTGTGGAAAATAATGTATGCTTGCAGTAAGTAAAGAAAGCAGGAAATTGTGGTGGTTTGTTCAACAGTGTAAGAAAATGGACCAGGGTTCATAGGTTCACTAGTGGTGTCTCTTCATAAAAGATAGCATGATGGGTGAACAAATTACAGCTGGTCAATTGACAAAAAAAGGTTGCACCGTAGTGCACATTCATCACACGATGACTACTATGATATTTAGTGCGGGCATTACAACAATATACATAGACCGTAATCCAACTACATATATGACTAATAATCCACCCTCAGGTTATCATCTGAACCCTCTTAGGTATTAAGTTGCAAGCAACAAATAACTGCATTAAAGAAAGTGTGTATTGTAAGCAATGATTATACACGCGGGCACTCTCACCGTTGTTTTCTCCCTAATGCCAACATCACATCCTCCCCCTTCACGTTTCTGTCACTCGAGCAAGGCAGAAAGGAGGCATGAACCCACTATCAAGCATAAATACTCCCTCTTGGAGTCACTAGAAACTACTTGGCCAGAGCAACCACTAGCAACGAAAAGCATTCAAGATCACAAATAACATATGCAATAAAGACTATAATCAACTTGGCATAAGTTAAATATTCATCGGATCCCAGCAAACACAGCGCATAGAGTTACATAAGCTCAATCTCGATTATGTTAGGCACCACACGAGATCTAAACAAGGAGGCATAAGAGGAGGAGACAACTATCTAGCTACTGCTATGGACCCGTAGTCCAAGGATGAACTACTCACGCATCACTCTGGAGGCAGGCATGGTGATGTAGAGGCCTCCAGTGATGATCTCCTCTCCGGCAGGGTGCCGGAGACAACTTCAGAACCCCCCTGATCTAGGGTTGACGGTGACGGCGGCTGCGGAACTTTTCGGGGATTTTTATCAGGTGTTTAGGGTTTCCATCCAGGGGGAATAAATAGGCGAAAGGGCAGAGGCGGTGGAGCCCTAGGGGGCCCACACCACCCCCTGGCGCGGCCAAGGGGGGCGCTCCACCCCATGGTGTGGGCCCCTGATGCCCCTCTTCGTCTCCTCTTCGGTCTTCTGTATGCTTCCGGGGAAAATAGGCACTTCGGGCTTTGCGGGGTCCAATTCCGAGAATATTTCCAGAACAACTTTTCTGAAACCAAAAACAGCAGAAAACAGGGAACTTGCATTTGGCATCTTGTTAATAGGTTAGTCTCGGAAAACGTGTAAAAATGACATAAAGAAGGGAGAAAACATGTAGCAATTGGCATAATATTATCATGGAGCATCAGAAATTCTTGATACGTTGGACACGTATCAAGCATCCCCAAGCTTAGTTCCAACTCATCCTCGAGTAGGTAAATGATAAAACAATAATTTCTGAGGTGACATGCTACTAACATAATCTTGATCATAAAAATGTAAAGGCACATGCAAGCCGAGATCATAGAACTTCAAACACAAACATGATAAATAGAACTTTAATAATAAAGCAAAGCAATAACTTTTCATCATGAAGAGTATCTCAAATAAAGGATCATGAGAAACAACGCAAAGAAAGATAAACGTCTGTTTCAGGTATAGAGAAAGCATGGCAAAGTGATATTTCGCTTGTCCTTAAGAGTGGGGGAAAACATAAATGCCAGGACACCTTCAAAGTTCATGAGGAAGACTAGAGCAAATAATTTAAAAACAAATAATATCACATCATGAAGTAATTATTGATGTTTATGGGACAGTGCACATAGAACTAAGAATCGCAAAAATGCTCTCTCAACTGTGCATAAAGTTAGAAGATGGAGACTCAACATAAAAGTAAAAGAAAGGCCTTCGTGGAGGGAAGCATGGATCACTCATGTGCTAGACCTTTTATTTTATTAAACAAAGATATTAAAAGTTTGACACTCCTCCCATCCATCTTTCACAAACCATGGCTAACCGAATCCTCGGGTACCTGCCAACAATCACATACCGTTGAGGAGTGTCTATATTTTGGGAGATGTATGCTAATGTCAACGAATTGTAAACAAAAAATACAGTACGTCACAAGCCAACTGGATTCACAAGAGCAGCTCCCATGTGAAGGACGCATCTATATAGAAGGTAATCATTCTTTCTCTTTTGTTTACACAATTATTCTATATAGAAGGCAAAAATAGTGAAGAGATTTGTGTGTATTAATTTGGGGCTGGGAACCCTGCTGAAAGCTCTTCTATCATTTGGATAAGCGGATGAAGCCACAAGTCCAGGGTGTGAAATCCAATCAACAAGTGAGATAAAGATACTCTATTGACGACCTCATGAGCAAAAACAAGAACAAAAAGCAGGAGTAATTTTGAAAGTTTTAAAGGTAACACATGAGCAATTTACTTGGAGTGGCAGTTAAATACCACATGTAGGTAGATATGGAGGACACAATGGGAAAAACTTTGGTTTAAGGGAGTTGAATGCACGAGTGAGCTCATACTCAGTACAGGTGGAGGCTAGCAAAAGACTGGGAGCGACAAATCAAGAGAGCATAAGAGCCATAATCATGCATAGCGACATAAGCATCATTAATTAAAGCATAAGCAGTATCAAAGTTCAAAAACTAAGTGGTCATGGAGGCTATTCGTGACTGGTTCATAGTCATAAACATGGTGTGAGCATGCGCCAAGTCAACCAAATAAAACATTCGAAAGAGAATACCAAAAATTTATGCTTCCTGATGACAAGAACAACTCATGAATCTTTCAATGAAATATTATGCACTATCGGCTATTTGAGGCTATTCATGTTACATCACAAGGCTTTAGAACTAAAATAACATTTAGCATGGCATGAAAAAGCTCTAGCAACAGTCTATACAAGGTTCTACTTGCACCAATATAAATTCTACTTTAAACAGCAGTTTCTTCTCCCAACAAGCACCACACAAGATATGTTTAAACAAAAACTCTCTAAATGCTACAGCAAGCAAACATGATAGTACTCACATAATACTACTAAAACTAACAGCTCTAATAAGAGATGCATGCAAAGCAGAAGCTAAATATATGCAGCAGCCAGAATAAGATTAAGAATACAAAGTATTACCATGAAAAAGCGGAGCGTGTCACTCTCCAATAAAAGAATGCTGGGGTCCAACCAAGTTTATTGAAAAAGTAAAAAAAAACTGAACGCAAAAACAAAAACAAACTGAAAACAAAAAAAAATAAAAGACGCTCCAAGTAAAGCACATAAGATGTGACCGAATAAAAATATAGTTTCACTAGAAGTGACCTGATAATTTGTTGATGAAGAAGGGGATGCCTTGGGCATCCCCAAGCTTAGATGCTTGAGTCTTCTTGGAATTTGCTTGGATGTACCACCGGGGCATCCCAAGCTTAGACGCTTGACTCTTCTTGGAATTTACTGGGATGTACCACAGGGGCACTAGTGGAAACAACCCCTTTCGTCCAGGGGGCCAGGGGCATCTGTCCCGATTGCACGAAAATCCGGGACAAGTGCTATGCATTGGTCCCGGTTCGTGTGCCCGAGGCAGCAGAAACCACCTGGGGGCATCTGTCCCGGTTCGTGGGGAGACAATGGTCCCGGTTCGTGGCACGACCCGGGACCAATCCCTAGCCACAGGCCATGTGGCACGCGCATGAGCATTGGTCCCGGATCATTCCCCAAACCGGGACCAATGTCCCTTCCCCTACAAATGCGGCCTCACAGCCCCCTTCCCTTTTTTTTGCTTGGGGGAGTGAGAGAGAGGTGGGTGTTAGTGTGTATTGTACCTCGTGGCACGGGAGTCCTGCCGCGTGGCGCGGGAGTCTTGCCGCGTGGCGCGGGAGTTGTGACGCGTGACCACGAATGCGCGGTATAAACTGCCGCGCCTCGAGCGTCTTCTCCTCTCCACGCACCGTCGTGCCACCACCATGCCTCCGAGGAGGAACAACACCACCGGTTTCCGCGGCGTCCGAGCACGGAAGAACGGAATATTCACCGCGAATATCCGCTGCGGGGACGACCGCATCCCCCTCGGCTCCTTTGCGACGGCGGCGGAGGCCGCCCGCGCTTGGGACGCGGCGGCATGGCGCCTCAGCCGCCCGCGGTCGCTGATGAACTTCAACGACTGCCACACCCTCTGGGAAGCGGAGGCCAGGGCGCCGACGCTGTAGATCGTCACTGCCGCCGACCACCGCCACCTCAGGCACCGCACGTTTCAGGGCCTAGTCGACGCCAGGGACGACCGCGTGGTCCGTGAGTATTACCGAAACAATCCGGGTGAGGAGAGCACCGACGAGGAGCTATGGCAGACCCGCGCGGCTGAGCGGGCGGAGCGGTGCCTCGAACGCCACCTCGAGTTAGATGTCGCTCGGGAGGCGAGGACGAAGGCGCTGCAAGAGCTCCGTCGGGCCGACCACGCCGGCGAAGTCTGGGCCTCCGACGATCCGAGGTGGGGGCCTATGTCGGACATACCATCATGCACCTCCGACGAGGACGAGGAGGTCACCGACGACGACAACCAGGACGAGGAGTAGCGCGCTAGCGTGTCTGTTTTCTGTTGGCTGTTTAATAAAATAATTTGTTGTATTCCGGGAAACAGCGGCACGCTAGCGCGTCTGTTTTTGTTTTCCGTGTGATTCTTCCTGATTGGTTGGATTCAGACGACTAATGGCATTTCGATAGACGTTAAAAAGAGGGGGACATGCATTTCGATAGATAAACAAGGCACAGTACACATAATGGCAAGATTGGATCTAAATGTGAACGGAAAGAGCATAGATCTAAATAAACAAGGCAGTACATTATGGCCAGAGTGCATCGGTCTACTAACTAGTCATACTCCTGCCTAGGCCTATAATACTCCGACTCGTAGTCGTCGTAGTCGCCGCCGACGTCGTCACTATCGTCGGACAGTGCTCTGGACTCCCTCGGAGGATCACGATTCCAGGACTGGGCGTGAGGGTAGCGCAGGCGGGGGTTATCGCCAGCCCTGATGTAGTTCATGACGCTCTGAAGAGTCCGTCCGCCACCCCACCACATCCGATGACCGGCCTCGTTGAAGTTCGAAGGAGGCGGGTCGTTCTCCTCGTACCTGGCGAGCGCACTCTCACGCCGATTAATGAAGAAGGCGTCCCAGGTAGGGCGCTAGTCAGGATTCCAACTGGGATTCCTCCGCTGCTCCGGCGTGAGCTCCTGGTAGTATTGGTTCGTGATGGCCGCCCGACGCGCCACACCTTGAGGAAGAGGAGGGACAGGCACTCCTCCGGCGCTCAGCATCCAACCGGCGGGAACGCTGTAGCCGGGCGGGCAGGGGTAGTTCGAGGCGGAAAGAGCCTCCGCCTGGATGAAGGTTAGAGTAGGTACGGTAGAAGCCATGAGAGAGTGGTGAGTTTGTATGTGTTTATGTCAATGGTGTGGCAATGCATACATATATATAGTGAGAAGAAAACATGTCCCTTTAGTCCCGGCCTGTTTTACCAACCGGAACGAAATGGTTCGGGTTTCGTTTGGACCAATCAGATAGAATCACACGGATCGTGTGTTTCTTTCAAGCGCTTGTGAGTCGTTGGATCAGGAGTGTGTTTCTTTCGAGTTGTTGTGAGCCGTTCGATCAGGGCTACGCTGTGTTTCTTTCGAGCGGTTGTTAGCCGTTGGATCTAGAACTTTGTGAGTCAGAGGACCCTATGTATAGCCCACCTTCATACACCGGTCAGTTCATCGACCAAATACAAAACAACAGAATTCGTCAGCATATGTTATGTCGTGCATTTGGTATGTATATATATATGCACTTAGCAACCAAAAAACGGATTTGAATGTAAATAGTAAAATAGTTAATAGTTTGCATAATTATTTTCATGTTGAAATTTTTTAATTTAGAAAAATTCAAGCAATTTTCATGTTGAAATTTTTTCAAATTCGAAAGTATATAGAAATTATTCATGTGCATATTCAAACAATATTCAAATTTTGGCGCTAAAACATTTGGCGCGCCCTGCCAAAAAAACATCTCGATGGTGGTCTTTCGTCCCGGTTGCTGCCACCAACCGGGACTAAAGGGGCCTTTCGTCCCGGTTCTTGCCACCACCTGGGACGGATGGCCATGAATATATACACGTCACCGTCCCGGATGGGCACAGAACCGCGCCCAGGGACGAACCGACGCCGCCAGGCTGCCCATTTTTTCCATCGCCGCACTCCGCCGCCGCGCCGCCACTGCCCCTCCCGCGCCGCCCTACCCCGCCGCCGCACTCCTCCACCGCCGCACTCCTCCGTCACGCAGCCCCGCGAGCCGCCCCTCGATCCCGTCGTCGCGCCGCCGCCAGCCCGCGAGCGCCGCCCCTCGAGCCGCCAGCCCGCTCGCGCCGCGCCCTCTATCCCGTCGCGCCGCCGCCCCTCGATCCCGTCGCGCCGCCGCCCCTCGATCCCATCGGGCCTCCGCCAGCCCGCGAATGCCGCCCCTCGATCCCGTCGGGCCTCCACTGCCCCTCGATCCCGTTTTTAGTTATTTATTAGTGTTAGAAATGTTAGAATCATTAGTTATGAATGTTAGAAATTTTAGATTAGACTTAAGAATTTTAGATTTGTTAGAATTGACATAGGAAATGTTAGAAATGTTAGGAAATTTAAAAATGTTAGAAAAATTAACTAAATTAGTGTTAGAAATTTAAGAATGCATGTTACGAATGTTAGAAAATTTAACCACGTGAGCTATGACTACCCTTATCTATGGATGCGTATTATCATACGTTTAAATATTTCATGAATATGTTGCACTTTTTGTGTATTATCTATTAACAATTTTGATGAAAATAATTGATCATTAGTTATTATCTATAAGCAATTTTGATGAAATGGATCTCAAACATATAATTACTCTTTTTGTATAGTATGGAGCCAAGAGATGAAGATGCCGAAAACTTGCTCGAGGGTTTCATCCGCGGGGCCGACGTAGATACCGATGTGAGCCAGTGGATGAACAACTCCGGTGAGGGAGATCCGGAGCTCACCCAGGGAGACGACTCCGGTGAGGGAGAAGCCGACGGCTCCGATATGGGAGCAGCCGACGGCTCCGGTGGAGCCGTACAAATTACAAATACCGGCGCCGAGGTGCATACATAGATATGTTAATTAATGAAGCATTCGTTGTCTATATACATGTATTAACAGTCTTTATATTTTTAGTCATCCGGTTCAAGCATATCAACCGGAAAAAAGACTAAACGAGGCGCAACAAAGAAGTTAAAAGATATAGAAAGATATAGGATCGACAAGATCACAGCAGACGGCGCACCCGAGCTTCCCGCTGATGTTGCCCAAAAATTTGTGAAGCAATGCGGAGGGCTAGTTAGGGATCACATCCCGATCACTGTTCATGAGTGGAATCAGCCAAAAGATCCGCGGAAACAAGGAATTTCATATAATAGCCAAAGAACATCTTTTCTCGAAGATCTTGTCTAATTTCAACTTACCCTTGCCGAAGGTGGACGAGAATGAAGCGGCTGTGAATGAGGCCGATGTTACTAAAATGAAAAAAGAGATACGGGAAAAGGTCAAGGCGTGGATCCTGAAAAAGATGGCCGGGCAATTCAAAAATTGGAAGAAAAGATTGAACCTTGACTATGTTAAGAAAAACAAGACTCCAGATTTCACTCAAGGGTATGAGAAAATAAAACCCACATGGGCAGATTTCGTGAAGTACAAGCTGTCAGAGAATGAACTGGAAAGGACAAAAACAAATGAGAAAAACGCCGCCAAAAAGGTATATCACCATGTTATGGGGGCAAGGTGGCTACAAGGGTTCCAGTCCCAAGTGGGAAAAATGGGAGAACGACCTAATTCAGCTGGGGATCACTCCCGAGCCGTTTTTGTGGGTCGAGCGGACAAGGTCATGGTTCTACGGGCATGGGGGCACGTTGGACGCCGAAGGAAAAGCAATCTATAACCTAAGGCATAAAGAGAGTCCTCTACCCATAGAGAGGCTGAGAACCGCAATACAGGACGTTAAAGAGGGGAAGTTCGTGCCAGATAGAGAGAACGACGAGCTCACACGCGCCCTCGGGAATAAGGAACACGTAGGGCGTACACGAGCCGTAGAAGGCAATCCTCTGTGGAAAACTGGGTTCGACGACAGCAAAAAGACATACCCCGGTAGAAGCCGTCAACGTAGAAAGGACGCGGAGGCAGCTGAAGCAGAGACTCAGGCAAACTGGAGGCGTCAACTTGAAGAACAGATAAAGATGACGCAGGATGTAGCAAAGAAGCAGCAGGACCAAATTAACACACTTAGCCAGCAGATAGTGTCTACCGGCGCATCACACATGGTAGAAGGTGAAGTCGAGGCTACCAACGCCGCACATTCTCATCGCAAAAGCAGCGTTGCATCCACGCAGCTACCGGGTGATGATGCACCACCGATGATTCACCCGGTGGATGATATCACGGAGATGACAACCTGTGAGCTCCACGTGAAGGTCGTCAGTATAACCATCAAGGCGGCGGCCGGCTATGCCTTACCAATTGGCAACGAACCAACTCACCATAGTCTTCCGGTTCCACGGGGCTACGATGTTGTTGGGGTCGATGAAGTTGTCAATGGATTCGAGCGGGTAAAGCTTGATTTCCCTGAAGGTGAAGACGAAGAGTTGACTGAACTCGGAGAAGCCAAGAACTTGACCGTTCTATGGCTAAAGGAATGCATTGTGCTCCCAAATCAGACGGCAAAGCCATCGAATCCTCGCCATTCTCCAGCGCAAAAGTCTCCAGCGCGGTCGTCTTCGCCATGCATGCCGTCTCCAGCGCGGTCGCCTACACCGTGCACGTCTCCACCGCGGTCGCCTACGCCGCTGCGTCAGCCTTCTCCACCCACTAAGTTTCTATCGAAACATAAAATATCACCCCAAACGTCAACGGTCACCCGTCCCGAAGGTACCAAAGGAGGTACCCAAGTTACCTTACGACTATACTCCCGAGGAAAACCAGAAAATCGCAAAGGACGAATACGAGGCGTGAAAATCGAAGCGGAAGGAGAAGAAAAAGGCAGATTTCCCCGAGACCGAAGAAGAGATAGAACGAGCTTGGAAAATGGTGAAGACTCTTCATCAACCCGAGCCGAGTCTGTCGTCTGACTACGACCGCTCTATTCTAAAGTCACACCAGTGCGGTCGACGAATAGTAGTAGCGTAAGCGGGAAAAGGGGAAAATCAGTTGCCCAGCTTGGAGAGCAGAAGAAACAATCCACGTCCCCGCTCAAAGTGATTTCCAATACCCAGGTGGGGCCGAGCACTAATATGCTGACGAGCAAATTGATCCGGAGTTTGTACCACTGTACGCAGACAAGGCAGCTGATGCGGGTTTGTCCATTGCTGAGTATATGCAAACAGTAGACTACTTCCCCGGAGCTGAATGTGCGTACAAATACACGTACGGGAAGCCTCTCGTCAAACCCGAGGAGATAAAGGATCTACCAACGAAAATGCGAAGAGTGCATAGTTGGTATATGGAAGCCAGTGAGAAATCTCAGGACTGGATATGTCTCAGCGTTAAGGACGAGCACTATGGGTATGGAGATGGATTGGTTATGATCCAATTTAACGAATTGTTTCGGTTATACCAGCAACAGGCCCTCGACAAAGCTGTCCTTAGTGCCTATTGTCTATAAGTACTTATTTCTCTAGCTCACCTCATTCATTTGCATATTCATATATATATAGTACACTCATATATTATAATTGCAGAATGAAGATTCTCGAATGCAAAAGAGGTGGAATCTATGATATTTGGTTCATTGATCCAAATATTGTTTATGAAAAGACTCTTGAGATATCTGCCAAGGATACAGAAAATAATATTCTGAGGGCAATAATGTTTCACCAACACCGACGGGAAATACTATTTCCTTACAACTTCGGGTTAGTGTTACTGTGTTGTAAACATTCTGTTTTCCTTACTCGATGTTCACTGTATAACTGATGAGTTCTGCGTGCGCAACTTCCACTATATTCTGCTAATCTTCGAAATTGACAAAGGAAAAGTAATGGTAATGGACCCAAAACGTAAACCCCTAGCGATGTGGGCTGACATGCAGGAAATGATCCAGCGGTAATTTCAATCTTTATTAATTTCAGTATTTATATATGGCATTATATCGACTACTTTGTTTCATTTTCGGATATCAAGTAATTACTAACTCTTTTTATTCTTTTTTTCTCGGGTAGCATTTGGAAGAGGTTCATAAAAAAGGCCAGGGGTGAATGGAAATCAAAGGTTACATTTGATGTTTTGCAAGTAAGTACTATCTAGATCCGCGAGCATCTCCTTGATTCTAGTGTCGATACCATTATCGTGCCTGGTTTATTATTATTTTGATTGAAATCATGTTCTTGTAAAGTGCTTGCAACAAGGAGACGGGAATCACTTGTGTGGGTACTACGTTTGCGAGTTCATTCGTCAGACGACATGTCCCAAGGGCAGAAATTTAAAGCAACTTCATGTACGTTAGTCGTCAATTCTTCTTATTACCATCTATTTTAGTTAATTAGTTTCATTAATATATATTGACCACTCTTCTTTATATTAGATCGAACGGCTTCGGGACGGTCTTCTACCAAGGGACCGCATACGAGCAATTCAGGAGGAAATTGCGGGCTTCTTAGATGCAGAGGTCCTAAACGTAAATGGAGAGTACTATAGCCCCGGTTGGAACTGAATTTGATTTTGTAATACACTCCATCCGTCATGTAATATGCTCGATATACTTTGCTTCCGTAATATAAGTGTTCCTTATTCTGCTTTATATATGTATTACTTATTCGTTCGTGGGATCCGGAAGCTCCGGGGAGGGTCCACCGAGGCTCCACTCTTCTTGTGGGATTCGGGAGGTCCGGGGAAGGGCCACCGGGGCACCTCTCTTCTCATGGGATCCGGGAGGTCCGGGGAGGGACCAAATTAACACAAATCATAAAAATTCTGCCGCGGCAGAGAAAAGGGCAAAAGCCCTGCCGCGCCAGAAGGGGCATGCATCCCGGGTCGTATTGAGGACCGGGACTAATAGCCCTGGCCAGGGTCCAGCTAACGAGCCACGTGGTCAGCCCCATTTGTCCCGGGTCCTGGCACAACCGGGACCAATGGGGGAGGGGTATTTTTCCCGGATGCCCCATCCCGGTTGCACAACCGGGATAAATGGGGCTTACTGACCGGGACTAATGCCCCTGTTTCCACTAGTGGGGCATCCCCAAGCTTAGGCTTTTCACTTTTCTTTATCACATCATATCATCCTCTTCTCTTGACCCTTGAAAACTTCCTTCACATCAAACTTCTCACAATCTTCATTAGCAACGTTAGTGCAAATAGAAATAATAAATTCACATGGTTCAGTTTCAACACAAGTATAACACTCAAAAACACATTAGCTACTGCAACAACATCTTTTAAAACTCTTTTTCTCAAAAGAACACCTGTCGTGGGATAATCACGGCAGACGTTACCAGGGGTAACTTACTTTGGGGCAAATCGACTCTGGTGTTTGGGAGAGGGTTTAGCTCAGGGGAAATCATGCTGTCAATTGACCTGGTAGCTCTGGCAATAATATCACCAAGTCTCCGATCTAGGGTTACTATTATCATCTCTCGTATTACAGGATACTCGAATATCTGGTGAAGCTCTCTGTTTCTAACCCTAGGAGCCGGTTTATATGTTACCCGGCTCCCTGGCTTCCTATACAAGAGACACCCGGAATCCTACCCGGAAACCGCACACAACCCTAAGTTTCCTAATCCTAACCCCTAAGGTATGGGTTACAAGGCCTACGCTCCTTCTTGGGCCTCCTAGAAACTCCTCCTCCCTGAGCCGGGTCTTGCGCGATTCCCTTTGGGCCGGGTTTCACCTAAGTATTAGCGCACCGGGTTATCATCCCCTCATCAGTAGTCCCCAGAATAGCTTGGGCTTCTCGGGCTCAACCATAAAGCGCACGCTATTCCCTGCAAAACAATAATCATTCAAGTTCATAAAATACCGGGTTAGAGTGCTTTGATAATAGCTAGGCCTTGCTCCGTGGGCGGTCCATATAATAACCCGGTTTCCCCGAGTCAAAACACCATTTCCCGGGTCAACACTCCGAGGAAACGTGACGAGACCCGGCATCAGCATCACTACTGATTAATCCGAATATCACGCTCGCAATCAATCATGATCTCTATCTGGATATCCCGCAACGGATATTTTGGTGCTTATCCCCAAATTTCCGGGCCGGATCTTTTTTCCCTCAAAAATTTCGCTTACCGCCCAAACCTAGGGATTTCCTCCCGCACCTATAAATAGTGCTCAGGGGCTAACCCTAAATCTCACAGGCCATTTCTCATCTCCTCATCTCCCTTTCACTCCACCCCGCGCCCGCGAGCCCTAGCTCGAGCTCACGCCAGCGTAGCTACGCCGCCACCCGTAAGGACGCCACCGGAGTTGCGCCGCCGCCGCCAGGTCGCCACCGCCTGCGCCCGCAACGTCGCCGTCAACCGCCGCAGCGCCCCTGAGCAAACTTCCAATCGGTCCACCGGAGATCCCGAGACGACGCCGCCGTCGAGCTAACCGCCGCCTCCGCGCATTCTCCTTCAATCCATCCGGTAAATACCTCTATCTCTTAGATCTAGATCCATTCTTTTGCTGATTTTGCGCGTAAACTTTCAAGATCCAATCTCATCCGCTAGTTATTCGCCATTCTCTCATCAGCTTGGCAGGCCCTTGTAATTCCTAATTTCATATCTTTCCGTGGCTCGCACTTAGTTAATTCCACGTCTATGCCCCTTAGCACATTTCCCTAATTGCAATCTCATGTTTTTCTCCATGCGTTCTTGAATAGATCTATTTGCCAAATCTCGCAAATACTTAGTACTTTCGCTTTTTCTTCTTCTCATTAAATCGGATAGCTGTATTCTCCGAGTTTCTCGATATTCACACCTTGCATTTTGCCTCTTTTTAGATCTACACGCCATGGCTCCTAAGGCCAGCGCCAAGGCAAAAGGCAAAAACCCGGCCGGCAAGCAAAAGCCGGGTCAGTCGATTTCCGCCAACTGGGCGAAATCGACTGTCACTAAGGCTAAGCTTGATGAGCTGGCCGAGTCGGGTGTCCTGCCCACCCGGTCCGAGATCCATTGGCGGATACCCGGCGAGGAGACCTGGCCTTCACCAGGCCTAGATGAGGTGGTGGTTTTCGTCGAGCACGTGATCCGGGGTTTTCGCCCCCCGGGTCACCCTTTCTTCCGGGAGCTCCTGAACCACTACAAGCTCCGGGTATTTGATATCGGCCCCAATTCTATGCTTAACATCTGCCATTTCATAGTCTTATGTGAAGCATATTTATGCATTCCTCCCAACCTAGCTTTGTTCCTCGAACTCTTTCAATGCAAACCATGCCGAGAGAGCGGCGACGGGGCCCTCCTAGTCTGTGGGGGAGTCTCGATTCAGAGATGGAAAAACTCCCTGATGCCGACTCTTAGCCTCCATACACACGTCAAACACTGGCAAAAAAACTACTTTTACTGCCAAGATACCTCTTTACCCGGCGAGAAGCCATTGCCAGGTTTTCCTGAGAACACCCTCACCTTGACCGACAATCTGAACTCCTTTGCATCTGAGGCCGACAGGCAATCTATCCAGCCTTTTCTTCACAAGCTTGCCGTACTTTCTGCCCAAGGTCTCCTTGGGCTCAATCTTGTAAAGACCTGGGTAAGTTGCCGGATTCAGCCTAACAGCACCCGATCTAAACTCATGTGCGAATACTCGGGGCATGTCACCGATTCTCTCCGATACTCGGAGAAAAACTACCCGGCTGGTGATATGAACAAGGTTATGAAGACCTTCTTGGCCGAAAAACTTGATGTTATCAAGAACATAGCCGGGCTTAACCCCTTCACTCGATCTAACCCGGCTCCTCCAGTAAGAACCGACTTAATTTCTTTATCCGACTGATATCTCTTACGCTCATATACTAACCTTTGTCTCTGCATTCCTTACACAGGAAGACGAAGCATTCTGGAAGATAGTCACCCCTCCCCCTTCAGAAAACTCGGAGGAGGACGAGGAGCCGGCTAATAGTGATGAAGGTAAGTCCGGGTCTTCTGTTTATAGCTTCTTCATTAACTAGTTTAGACCAACTCTTTCCATTTTTCAACAATGCTCCTTATTTACTAGAGCTAGAGTACAAAGAGGACACTCAGTCGGACGAGAGTGAAGCTGAGCCGGAGATGGAGATTGGGACGAACAGGAAAACCCGGGGTGCTGTTTTCAAGGTGCCCTATTCCTCCATGGCCTCCAAGCCATATTCGTACGCCAATATGTGCGAACTTAACCAGTGTCTAACCGATTCATCGTACTTGAAGGAACCTGCCCCGACCAAACGAAGGGTAACCCGGAATTCCCCGGGTGACGATCCTCTTCACCCGGGTATTCCTTCATCACCCGCTCGCCGAGCCGGTACTTCCCAAACTCATACATCCCATATGCCTCGGAAATTTCCATCTCCAAATCATCCCTTAGCCGGTCAGCTCCGGGTCTCATTCTCTAACTCTTTATCAGCGTCTTTTGGATCCAGCAACAATCTCCCACCGGATTTCGTCGTGAATACCGGGTAACCTATTTTCCTTGTTATTCAATATTCTAGTGTTTTCCACATCTTTCGCTTATCATCTACTAACTGTTTTATTTTTCTCTTTCTCAGGGCCAAGTTCACAATCAGTGACCCTGAGCATATGAATGTTGATAACCCGGCTATGGAAGATCCGGAGGATGTTGTGAAGCCCACGTCTGGCGGTGCAGAAGAAGAAGAACGTGAAGATTTGCTGAAAGACCCGGTTGAGCAGGAAGCCGAGTTTCCCCTGCCAACGCACAAACCAGAAGACGAGGATATGGAGTTCCTGGGATCACGGAGGGGTGACCCCACTCCTAACACCCAGGCAACCCGGATCAACTCCCCCAAGCATGAAAGGACCCCACCTCCGGGTAACCAGGACCCCACCTCCTCCAGGCCGAAACTCGGCGATCTTGATTTTGAAGGGATGTTAACTGAGCTCTTCTCTCTGAAGACCAATGAAAGGGATATCCTTGAATCCCTAGCAGCTGAGCACCAGGTAACTTAAACAATGTTGCTTATGTATTCATCCAGTCCCCAAGTTCCGAGTTAACTACATCAAGTTTACTCGGTACTTCCATAGCTGTATAACCTTTCATACCCGGTTTTACCCTGCATCCGACTGACTTTTCGTTGTCTACTTCCGCAGGCGCACATGACCCGGTCTGAGGAGATGTTGGCAAAAACCAACGAGCTCCTCCAGGCCGAGACCAAGCTGCGGGAAATGCTGGAAGCAGAGGTGAAGGACCTTGCCAAGGATGTCAAGAAATACAAAAAACGGTCCCAAAATGCTGAGGGTGCGCTGAAGAAAATTTCAACCCAGATTGCCGACACTTACCGCTCTCTGCTTGGTAACAGATCCTAACTTTACTGAATATAACCCGGATTTCTCGTTCTGCAAGGTTTGTAACCCGGATCTCATTGCCTTAATTTTTCTGGTATCCTGTAGCTCCGGGTGAGGAGGCTATGGATGAAGATGATGTTGAGAAGCTAAAGACACCGAAGTCCGTGATCCGGCAATTCTCTGTGGGGACCAAATGGACCCTAGAGGCATTGAAGTGGCCTGGGGCTTGTGGCGGCACGGACAAGATGCTCGAGGCGTGCTCGACTATCCCCGCCTGGATTGAGCACTGGAAACGTTCAGCGTGTCGGGTTGGGGTAACCCGCGGCCTTGCTCTGGCCAAGGCCTATTTTCCTAGGCTTGAGCCGGCAACGCTCGTGAAAGGGTTCCCCGAGTTTAACAACGACGGCTCAAGGTTCACTGGCAAGGACTACAAGTCTATCCATGCTCAGGTGCGTCATTCGGCAAGCTTGATAGCCGACAATCTGGATGTGAGCAAGCTCACCCCGCCCTACAATGCTGATGACAAGCCGGTTCCATCTGATCTCCCTCGACCCTTTGACATGCTGGCCCGGTGGAAGGAGGAAGTAGCCAAGAACAAAGCTGAGGCCGATACTGTGCCTTCCTCCTCTACTCCGGCTGTTCCTCCCCCAGCTCGCGCCGATACTGCAACTAACCCGAACATGGGAGCAGGGAAGACCACCGATGAGCATGTTGAAGACCCGACCACCAAAGATATTGTTGATGACTCGGCTATGGATGCCGAGTGAAGTTTTATTGTTTCTTATCCCAAAACACTTATTCGGCCAGTAGGCATTATGTAATATGCCTGATACAATTATTCTTTTAATAGTGCGCATGTGCACTTTTGATACTATTTCTGTGGTTTGTAATACGTTTAAACTTTAATAGCTTTTGGTGGCCCTTTTGGCCATCCACCTCGATATGACCTTTTCCAGTCTTAAACTTTTTGCCGCTTTTTTGATATTTTCTCTTTTTTTTCATCCGTGAGACTCGGTTTCCGGGTCTCAGGATCATTGACTGGTTAAACTTTCTGCTTTCCAAGTCCCCAAGCCCAAAATCACTAAGACTCGGGTTTTTGGGTTTCAAGCTTAATGGCTAACAATTTATTGCTTTTCTCAAATTCCCAAGTCCCCAAATCCCCATGACTCGGTTTTTTGGGTTTCGAGCTCAACAGCTAGACAGTTTGTTGCTTTTCTCAAATTCCCCAGTCCCTAAGACCCAAATTTCCGAGTCTAGGGATTAGTGGTTTTTAAGAAAAAGCTACCTGTTCTTGCCAGGGCCCAAAGTATATATCTTCCCATATAAATTTTGAAGCCATGCTTAATACATTGTGAGTTTCCGGCAATAGCCTTTTTACTCTGCATAACTTGTGGTTTGGATGACCCTTTTGACCCTCTTTGTTGTAAGCCGGTTTTCGCGTGGATATTCAGTGCTGCTATAACTGTATAAAAACAGGGTCAGGCAAGTCCCAATGGGCATCATGACTGATTGTGATTACACGTTAGCAAGTCACGCCACATTATTGCGAGTCACATCAAGCTTAAACAAGAGAAATCAAGAAAGTTTGGCTCTATTGTCCAGTTATAAGATTGTAACCGTACTTATTACAAGTAATCGGTCCTCATAACTTAATGGCATCGTGGCCGGGTCTTGAGATTATAGCTGTGCTTATTCAAGCAATCAGCCCCCAAGGCCTATGTATGCGATTTATAAAAAATTTAAGCCTAGTGCATCATGACTAATCAATAAATACTTACCTGATATGAAACAAAGTAGAACATAAACATTAAGAACAAACTAACAGAAAATAAATAAGAAACAATATCATAGTTTAACCATCTCTTTATTGATATGAGAAAGGTTAGGTCAGCAAGCCGCCTCATTAAAAACCCTCCAGTCCCGTTAGGTACCCTGGATAGGAAAAGAGTGCGTCTGAAACCTGCTGCCTGTTACATCGTGTAATTCAACTTGTAAACCTAGCCTATGCTAAGTGTAGTAGGGACGTAGCTGAGCCACATTCCATGGTCTTTCCCACTCTTGCATAGATGAAGTGGTACGTGCGGTATCATTAACTGTATCCGACTCTTCCCTTGCATCTATCAAGTAGTATGATCCATTGTGCAAATTCCAGCTGATGACGAAAGGACCTTCCCATGGTGGAGATAATTTGTGCTTTCCTTCTTTTGGCTGCACGAGGCGTAATACCAGGTCTTCTTCCTGGAAGACCCGGGTTTTGACTCGCCGACTATGATATCTCTTCAGATCCTGTTGATATATGGCTGATCTTTCCAATGCTTGCTCCCTGTGTTCCTCTAACATGTCCACGGCATCCTGCCGGGTCTTCTCATTCTCCACCTCAACATAAGCCGCCACCCGGGGCGAGTCATGAATAATATCACTCGGCAGGACTGCCTCTGCACCATAAACCATTAAAAACGAAGTCGTCTGGGTAGATCTGTTAGGTGTAGTATTAATTCCCCAAACCACTGATGGTAGTTCCTCAACCCACGCTCCCGCAGCTCTGAGGCACGGGACTCGTAGTCGTGGTTTCAACCCACGAAGCAACTCCTGATTTGCCTCTCCACCTGTCCATTAGCTTGTGGATGGGCTACAGAAGCTACGTGAAGGCGGATGCCATTGTTTCCACAGAACTTCTCCATCTCACTTAGGGACATGTTGGTTCCATTGTCTGTTATTATGCTATGAGGGTATCCAAACCGATAGATGATCCTTTTCAGGAAGTTGACTGCTGTGACTGCCTCACAATTGGTGACTGGCATAACTTCAACCCACTTGGTAAACTTGTCAATGGCCACCAAAAGATGAGTCTTTTTGCAAGGCGACATGTGGAAGGGGCCTACCATATCCATACCCCAAACTGCAAACGGCCAGGTTAGCGGGATTGTTCGCAACTCCATAGCCGGCACATGGGTTTGGCGAGCATACCTTTGACATCCATCACACCTTGCTACCAAGCGCTCCGCGTCTGCCAAAGCCGTAAGCCAGAAGAAACCGTGTCTATATGCTTTAGCCACAAGGGACCTTGTGGAGGCATGATGCCCACAATCACCTTCATGAATCTCCCTTAGAATCTGCCGGCCTTCTTCTGGTGCTACACAGCGCAAAAAGACTCCTGTTGTACTTCTTTTATACAACTCACCATTGATGATAGAATAACCCTTTGCTTGTCTCAGAATTTGCCTGGCTAGAACTTCCTGCGGTGGTAACTCGCCCCGTGACAGGTAGGCCAGAAACGGCTCTGTCCACTCGGGGATAGCGTGCACAGCGGCTACGAGCTCCAAATCCGGGTCTTGGTTGGCCACCTCTTCCTCAGACTCGGTTTTGACGGAAGGACGCCATAACTCGTCCAGAAAAACATTAGGCGAAACCGGCTCTCGGCGCGAGCCGAGTCTTGCGAGTGCATCTGCTGCCTCGTTCTTTCGCCTGTCAACGTGTTCCACCTCATACCCGGAAAAAGACCCGGCCACCTTGTCTACCTCCCTGCGATATGCTGCCATTGTTGCATCCTTCCTATCCCAAGTTCCGGAGACCTATTGTACCACAAGATCTGAGTCTCCATAACACCTTATTCGTCTGATATTCATCTCCTTTGCTACTCGCAGTCCGTGTAATAGGGCCTCATACTCGGCCACATTATTGGAGCAATCAAAATGAATTTGCAACACGTAACTTAACTTATCTCCTTTGGGCGATGTAAGCACCACCCCAGCTCCTGATCTCTCGTATTGCTTGGAACCATCAAAGTGCATCACCCAAGACTCGGAACTTGGCATCATTGTGGGCATGCTTGTGTGAGTCCAATCATTGATAAAATCAGCTAACGCCTGGGACTTAATTGCAGACCGAGGCTCGTAGTTGATGTGATAATCTCCCATCTCAATGCCCACTTGGCTATTCTACCTGTCGCGTCTGAATTTCTGATAATATCTGCCATGGGTATAGAGCTAACCACCGTTATGGGGTGTTCCTGAAAATACGGCTTCAGTTTCCGGCTGGCCATGAAAACTCCAAAAACTAGCTTTTGCCAATGCGGGTAACGCTGCTTTGCTTCCGATAAAACCTCACTCACGTAGTAAACCGGCCTTTGCACCGGGTGATCTTTTCCATCCTCCTTGCGTTCAACCACAACCACTGCGCCATCCGCCCGAGGCCCGGCCGCGATGTATAATAACATGGGCTCTTTGGGACCCGGTGCTGCCAGGATTGGTGCCTCAGATAACTGCCTTTTCAGGGCTTCAAATGCCTCGTCCGCCTCTTGGTCCCATACAAATTTGACGGTTTTCCTCAAGAGTCGGTATAGGGGTATTGCTTTTTCTCCAAGCCTAGATATAAACCGGCTCAATGCTGCCACACACCCCGTGAGTTTCTGAACGTGCTTCAGGCCTTCCGGCTTTTTCAGGCTTTGGATGGCCTTGATCTTTTCCGGTTTGCCTCAGTTCCTCTCTCAGAAACGATAAAGCCGAGTAACTTTCCTGCAGGCACCCCGAATACGCACTTAGTCGGGTTAAGCTTCATCTGGTATCTCCTCAAGTTCTTGAAGGTCTCCTTTAGATCATCTATGAAGGTTTCAGCATTCCTTGTTTTAATCACCATATCATCCACGTAGGCGTGAACATTGCGACCAATTTGATCCTCAAAACACTTCTGGATGCACCGCTGGTACGTTGCGCCTGCATTTTTCAGCCCGAAGGTCATAGTTTTATAGCAAAAAGCACCAAAGGGGGTTATGAACGAAGTTTTCTCCCAATCCTCTTTTTTGAGCTTGATCTGATGATACCCGGAATAAGCATCCAGGAAACATAATAAGTCACAACCTGCCACTGCATCAATGATCTGGTCTATTCTTGGAAGGGCAAATGGATCCTTTGGGCAATGCTTGTTGAGACTTTTGTAATCTATGCACATCCTCTACTCATTGTTCTTTTTCAGCACTAGAACCGGATTTGCCAACCATTCCGGGTGAAAAACTTCCCTGATAAAGCCGGCTGCAAGGAGCCGAGCTATCTCCACTCCTATAGCCTTTCTCCGTTCCTCATTCATTTTTCTCAGGCCCTGCTTCACAGGCCGAGACTTGGGATCAACATGCAAACTGTGCTCAGCTAACTCGATCGGGATACCTGGCATATCGCTGGGCATCCAAGCAAAAACGTCCTGATTCTCACGAATGAACTCGATAAGTGCTTCTTCCTCCTTGTTGTCTAGGTTAGAACCTATGGCAAATTGTTTGGAGGGATCACCCTCGACAAAAGCCACCATCTTGGTATCCTGGGCCGCTTTAAACTTTACTCTCTCATCCTCCGTATTCGGCCTTTTCAAAGTAGTTCTATCTGCCGCGTCTACTTGAGACCGGTAATACTTGAGCTCTTCCTTCCTGCAAGCCTGTTCTGCCATGGCCGCATCTCCTTCATCACACTCCACTGCCACGGCCCGGTTCCCATGTATGGTGATGGTCTGCTTGGGACCCGGGATCTTTTGCTATAAATACACGTAACATGGCCTGGCCATGAACTTAGCATAAGCCGGCCTTCCGAACAGCGCGTGATAAGGACTGCGCAATTTTACCACCTCGAATGTGAGCCATTCCACTCGGAAATTTTCCTTGGATTCTCCAAAAGAGACTTCTAGTGTAATCTTTCCCTCGGGGCACACCAAGTGATCCGGCACAATCCCATGAAAAACTGTGGAACTTTTCTGTAGCTGAGACTCCTTGAGCCCCATGCGTAGGAAGGTTTCCCAATACAAGATATTAATGTTAGTTCCACCATCCATCAAAACATTTTTCAGCTCGTAACCATTGACCTGTGGTGCGACCACCAAAGCTAACACACCCGGATGTTCTATTGTTTCCGGGTGATCCCTTCTACTCCATGTTACTTCTTGATCTGACCATCTCAAGTATCTCGGGACACCTGAGAAAACCGAGTTTACGACCCTTTTAAGTATCTTTCTGTCTCTATTGGAAGTCTCGGTAGTGTGAACATGGTACTGTCCTAACTGCTTTGGGTTGGCCTGGAAACCCCCAGCACCTCATTCATTATTACCCGGATGTCCACCTCCTGCGTTACCTGCGGGGGGTGGCCCGTTGCCCGGGTTTCCACCCGGACCCGGCCTCCTCCCCAGCCTGCACCTCGCAGGGCTTTATGTATTTCATCGTTCTTCCATCTCTGTAAGTCCACGCACTGCTCTAATGAATGATTAGCCGGCCTGCCATTCCTGCTATGACGCGGACAGGGCATCCTGAATGCCTCTATATGGTTAGCCGGTCTCGGTGGTCCTTGGTAGTTTCCTCCATTAAAGATTCCTCCGTTGAAATTTCCCTCTTCCCTGGGTCTTACGAACCCGGCTTCTGTATTAGCAACAAACTCGGAATTTCCTTCGTATGGGCGCTTGTGCTGGTTATTTCCATTGTTTCCTCCGTTATTACCCGGTGCAGCTCCATTGCCGGGTCTTCCATTGTTGGGCTTCGCTTTTTTGTCATCAACATCCTCCTCTGTTGTGTCCGTAGCAGCGTGCTTATTGCAAGCGTCCATCAATTCTCCCATTGTAACTTCTGAGGCGTGCCGACTAGATTTCATGCGTGTCAACTTTTACACCAGGGGTAAGTATTTGCATGTTTTTGCCATAGCCTGCAATGCATCTTTTGGCTGGATATCAGTGGAAGAGTGGAGGATTTCCATAACCCGGCGCACCCAGCTGCGCGCCGACTCTCCCTTCTTCTGGACGCAGCGCTCTAAATCGTCAATCGTGAATAACTTTCGGCACGTCCCATGAAAATGTTTGATAAAGGCGTTTTTCAGCTCACTCCATGAATTGATGGATCTTTCAGGCAGGTTATTGAACCATAACTTCGCTGCTCCTTCGGACATCATAAGATACATAAACTTAGCTTGGAGATTCTCGGATGCGTTTCGCATTGACATAGCCATCTCGTAACTGCTCAACCAGGTTTCTGGGTCCATGGTCGGCTCATAGTTAACCACCTTACCCGGCTCCTTGAACTTATCCAGGTAGGGCTCAGCTCTGATGACATCCCATAAACACTTAGGCCCGGCGAGGTTCGCCGGTACTGGACTTACTCGGGAAACGTGCGATCCTGCAGCTGGAGCGGCGGGGGGTGCAATCGCTACCGGCCCTCTTACCGCAGACCCGGCTGCTGCGCGCCTGGCTCGAGAACTGTCGACAATGGCTTGTGCGGCTGATGCTGCGGGCGTTGCCGGTCTGTGGGGAGGAGGCGACATTTGTTGCTGCTCTGCCCTCCGCCTTGCCGAACTTGAATGAATATTTCCGGTATTCCCGGGTTGCCGGCTGACATACGGCGTCCCGTGCAAACCACTTCTGTGATCCGGGTAATTTGCTTGCTGGGCCACTGCGGTGCGTAGCATCTCTATGGCCTGCCGAGTTTCAATTTCTCGAGGCGTCTCTCCCAGTGGGATACGGTCGAGCGCTAGAGTCGCGGCGTACACGTTATCCATGGGATTGTTGAAGTGACCTTGTGGAGTGTGAAATCGCGGTGGTGGTGGAGCTGGTGCGGTATTGCCAACAGCGATCCCAGTTTGCAGCATGGGTAACCCGGCTTGCACGTTCGCCGGCTGTCCTCCCAGGATCGCAACTCGATATCCGGTTTCTTGATTTACTGCCGGAATTGATTGGTACTGAGGGGTAACAAACAATGTGGCTGGCTGTAAATTCCCTCCGGTTGTCGGTAATCTCGTCTGGTGTCTCTGATTGTAAATCCTGGTTGACTGAGTTTGAAGGCGATTCTCCAGCTCTTCCAACTCGCGCTGGCGCGCGGCCATCCCTTGTTTTTAGGCTTCAGTATCTCTCCTTTGTTGGTCCAATGCACGGCGAGCCACATCCAGATCTCGGGCACGTGTCGCCGCGTTCTCCGGTGTTATCACCGTTGCTAACACTGTGGGATCCAAAATTAGGTTATTATTGAACAGAGCCGGATTACGCGGATTCGAGGGTCCCGCTCCTGGTGTTCTGTTCGCCATAAATCCAAACATGTTCCTCTGCCGCTCGCTTTCTCCGGTATGGCTGGTGACGGAAGCCGACTCTCCGTCGACCCGGGCTATAACCGGGTTTCCGTCAATCGGTGCCTGCTGTTGGGCCAGTGCTCGCGCTGCTCTAGCCCCGGCCGTCGTCACATCCCCCTGATTAAGATTGATTGCAGGGGCTGTATAGACCGCGACCCGGCGCACGATGCCTGGTGATGATTCGTATTCCTCTTCGTCACAGCTATCTTCCTCGTACCGGTCTTCAAGCAGGTGCAGGATAGATTCGGTGTCATCCTTCCTTATGACCCAGCCACGCGGGGTCCATGCCGGCTCCTTCGGCTGTTCCCTCTTCGTGGTGGACTCTTCTTCTGGATCGGCTGTCCCAACCGATTCTTCTCCATCCGACTGAACGCAAGTTGCTTCTCCTGACACAAAATCATACCCAATATTATCAGAAACAGAACCGGACGTACGTACCATGCCGACGAAGACGTTGACCCGACCGATCGTAACGATAGACCCGGTTTCCAGCAGATCCGACTCTGGTCCCCAACCAAAGTCGGCCACCATCTTCTCTCCTTCAGGGTTGGTGATGACTTCGCCGATGACGAGGTTCTTCATGTTTTCCTGAGCTTCTCCCGTGATGTAAACACCCTTGGACGTAGGCCCCACGGTGGGCGCCAACTGTCGTGGGATAATCACGACAGACGTTACCAGGGGTAACTTACTTTGGGGCGAATCGACTCTGGTGTTTGGGAGAGGGTTTAGCTCAGGGGAAATCATGCTGTCTATCGATCTGGTAGCTCTGGCAATAATATCACCGAGTCTCCGATCTAGGGTTACTATTATCAGCTCTCGTATTACAGGATACTCGAATATCTGGTGAAGCTATCTGTTTCTAACCCTAGGAGCCGGTTTATATGTTACCCGGATCCCTGGCTTCCTATACAAGATACACCCGGAATCCTACCCGGAAACCGCACACAACCCTAAGTTTCCTAATCCTAACCCCTAAGGTATGGGTTACAAGGCCTACGCTCCTTCTTGGGCCTTCTAGAAACTCCTCCTCCCTGAGCCGGGTTTTGCGCGATTCCCTTTGGGCCGGGTTTCACCTCAGAATTAGCGCACCGGGTTATCATCCCCTCATCAACACAAAAAGAAAGAGTTTAAGATGCAAATGCAATTATTGGCAGAAATCTGTCAAAACAGAATAGCAGGTAAAGATGATTTTTTTTCGAAAATCTTATGTTGCTCAAATCAAAAAGTGGCCCACTAAGAAAATTTTCATATACAGCCCAGGATTACGCACACAAAAAATCAGGCCAATTTGAATTTTCTGTGATTTTATACGGAATAAACAGTGGACAGCAGAAATTTGTTTCCTACGGAGAAATCCAAAATATAGCCTCAACTTTCCACTAGAGGCTTTACTTGGCTCAACAAAAACTCAAAAGGAAAGATACAGCGGGTTTGCTAATGAAATATACAACACCCATGTGCAAAGATCACAAAAGAAAACAAAGGAAAACGGGTTGAAAAACTGCGAAATAAAACGTGTTGTCTTCCGGTAGCGCTTTTCTTTAACGCCTTTCAGCTAGGCATAAAAAGCAACTCAAGTATTTTCAAGTGAAGAAGAATCAACATCATAACTTGCTCTAATAATAGAGTCAAAAGGTAGCTTCCTCCTCTTTCTAGGAAAGTGTTCCAAACCTTTCTTGAGTGGGAATTGATATTTAACACTCTCCTCTTTCATATCAATAACAGCACCAACAGTTCTAAGAAAAGGTCTTCCCAAAACAATAGGACAAGAAGCATTGCATTCGATGTTCATAAAAATAAAATCAACAGGGACAAGGTTATAGTTAACCATAATAAGAACATCATCAATTCTACCAAGAGGTTTCTTCTTAGCATTGTAAGCAAGATGAACATCCAAATAATAGTGTTCCAACGGTGGTAGATCAAGCATATCATAAAGCTTTTGAGACATAACAGAGATACTAGCACCAAGATCACACAAAGAATTGCAATCAAAATCATTTACTTTTATCTTAATGATAGGCTCCCAACCATCATCTAATTTCTTAGGGATAGATGTTTCAAGTTTCAGCTTTTCTTCCCTAACTTTCATGAGAGCATTGGTAATATGTTTAGTAAAGGACATATTCATGGCACTAGCATTAGGACTTCTAGCAATCTTTTGTAGGAACTTAATAAATTCATAGATATTTCAATCATCAAAATCAATATTATTATCATCAAAAGCAATGGGACTATTATCTCCCACATCTCTAAAAATTTCAGCACTTTTATCAGAAGCAATTTCAGCAGTTTGAGGCAGTTTAGCACGTTTCACCGAAGGGGTGGAGTCTTTGTTAACACCAACTGCTTTACCATTTATAGTAGGAGGTTTAATAGCACTTGGGGCTTCATTTTTACTAGTGGTTGTGATAGTGAAAACTCTAGCAATATTATTCTTTCTAGCCAATTCATCTTCTCTTTCCCACCTAGCACGTAATTCAGCCATCAACCTAACATTATTATCAATTCAAACTTGGATGGCATTCAAAGTTTAACTTTATTTAACATAATGTGGCAAAACCTTCAGTTTTAGAAAATCAACATCAATAGCTAGCCTATCTACTTTAGAGGCAAGAACATCTATTTTACCAAGCCTTTCCTCAATAGATTTATTAAAAGAAGTTTGTGTGCTAATAAATTCTCTAAGTATGTTTTCAAAATCAGAGGTAGAGCTTTTATTATTGTAGGAATTTCCATAAGAATTACCATAACCATTATTAGGAGGATAGGGCTTATAATTGTTTCCACCAAAATTGTTTCTATAAGCATTGTTGTTAAAATTATTATTTCTAATAAAGTTCACATCAACATGCTCTTCTTGAGCAACCAAAGAAGCTAAAGGAACATTATTTGGATCAACTTGAGCTTTACCATTAACAAGCATAGACAAAATAGCATCAATCCTTTCACTTAAAGAGGAGGTTTCTTCAACAGAATTTACCTTCTTACCTTGTGGAGCTCTCTCAGTGTGCCAATCTGAATAATTTATCATCACATCATCAAGAAGCTTTGTTGCATTGCCCAAAGTGATGGAAATAAAGGTACCTTCAGCAGCTGAATCCAATAGGTTCCTTGAGGACAAATTCAGTCCTGCATAAAAGGTTTGTATAATCATCCAAGTAGTCAGTCCATGAATGGGACAATTCTTCACCATAGTTTTCATTCTTTCCCAAGCTTTAGCAGCATGTTCATTATGAAATTGTTTAAAATTTATTAAGTCACTTCTCAGGGATATAATCTTAGCAGGAGGATAATATTTTCCAATGAAAACATCTTTACACTTAGTCCATGAATCAATACTATTTCTAGGCAAAGATAGCAACCATTCTTTAGCTCTTCCTCTCAAAGAGAAAGGGAATAATTTCATTTTAATAATATCTCCATACACATCTTTATATTTTTGCATCTCACATAGTTCGACAAGATTATTAAGGTGGGCAGCAACATCATCAGTACTAACACCAGAAAATTGTTCTTTCATAACAAGATTTAATAAAGCAGATTTAATTTCATAGAAATCAGCAGTAGGAGTAGGTGGAGCAATAGGTGTGCAAATAAAATCATTGTTGTTTGTGCTAGTGAAGTCACACAACATACTATTCTCAGAGAAACTCATTTTTGGCAAAATAAAAGCAAGTAAATAAATAACAGCTATAAAGTAAACTATTTTTTTTCTGTTTTTGATAAAGAGAAGAAAAACAAGACAAAAATAAACACAAGACAATAAGAAAAATAGAGAGGTTGAGAGTGAGAGACTCCCCTTGCCAGAAGACTTCTTCCTCTGCGGCAACGGCGCCAAAAACTTCCTTGTTGCTCGTAGAGTTGACGAGGGAGTGGTTGCTTCTTGATGGATTTGATTACCCGGCAACGGCGCCAGAAATTTCCTTGATGTTGCGTGTTGGGGTACCCCAAGAGGAGGGTGTGATGAGCACAGCGGTAGGAAATTCCCCTTAGTTAAGAACTAAGGTTATCAATCCAGTAGGAGAAAGAGGATCTTCGGAAGGTTGATGCCACTGACGGTGGTGATGGCTCACCGGTGTCAGCAACAACGTGGAAACTGCACACAACACAACCAAAATACTTTGTCCCAACGGTACAGTGAGGTTGTCAATCTCACCGGTCTTGCTGAAAAAAAGATTAGACATATAGTGTGGAAAATAATGTATGCTTGCAGTACGTAAAGAAAGCAGGAAATTGTGGTGGTTTGTTTAACAGTGTAAGAAAATGGACCGGGGTTCATAGGTTCACTAGTGGTGTCTCTCCATAAAAGATAGCATGTTGGGTGAACAAATTACAACTTGGCAATTGACAAATACAAGTTGCACTGTAGTGCACATTCATGACATGATGACTACTATGATATTTAGTGTGGGCATTACAACAATATACATAGACCGTAATCTAACTGCATCTATGACTAATAATCCACCCTCAGGTTATCATCTGAACCCCCTTAGGTATTAAGTTGCAAGCAACAGATAACTGCATTAAATAAAGTGTGTAATGTAAGCAATGATTATACACGCAGACACTCTCACCGCTGTTTTCTCCCTAATGGCAACAGCACATCGTCCCCCTTCACGTTTCTGTCACTCGAGCAAGGCTAAAAGGAGGCATGAACCCACTATCAAGCATAAATACTCCCTCTTCGAGTCACTAGCAACTAGTTGGCCAGAGCAACCACCAGCAACGGATATCATGCAAGATCACAAATAACTTATGCAATAAAGACTATAATCAACTTGGTATAAGTTCAGTATTCATCGGATCCAAGCAAACACAGCACATAGAGTTACATAAAATCAATCTTGATCATGTTAGGCAGCTCACGAGATCTAAACATGGAGGCATAAGAGGAGGAGACAACCATCTAGCTACGACTATGGACCTGTAGTCCAAGGATGAACTACTCACGCATCACTCCGGAGGCAGGCATGGTGATGTAGAGGCCTTCGGTGATGATCTCCTCTCTGGCAGGGTGCCAGAGACAGCTTCAGAACCCCCCCCTGATCTAGGGTTGACGATGACGGCGGCTGCGGAACTTTTCGGGGATTTTTGATCAAGTGTTTAGGGTTTTCCATCCGGGGGGGAATAAATAGGCGAAAGGCCAGAGGCGGTGGAGCCCTGGGGCCCCGCACCACCCCCTGGCGCGGCCAAGGGGGGCCTCGCCACCCCATGGTGTGGGCCCCCTGATGCCCCTCTTCGTCTCCTCTTCGGTCTTCTGGATGGTTCCGGGGAAAATAGGCACTTCGGGTTTGTGGGGTCCAATTCCGAGAAAATTTCCAGAACAACTTTTCTGAAACCAAAAACAGCAGAAAACAGGGAACTGGCACTTGGCATCTTGTTAATAGGTAGTCTCGGAAAACGTGTAAAAATGACATAAAGAAGGGAGAAAACATGTAGCAATTGGCATAATATTATCATGGAGCATCAGAAATTATAGATACGTTGGAGACGTATCAGAACCCAAAAAGGAGGGTGTGATGAGTGTAGCGATAAGAACTTCCCTCAGTTAAGAACCAAGGTTATCAATCCAGTAGGAGAAAGAGGATCTTCGAAAGGTTGATGCCACTGACGATGGTGATGGCTCACCGGTGTCAGCAACAACGTGGAACCTGCACACAACACAACCAAAATACTTTGTCCCAACAGTACAGTGAGGTTCTCAATCTCACCGGTCTTGCTGAAAACAAAGATTAGACGTATAGTGTGGAAAATAGTGTATTCTTGCAGTAAGTAAAGAAAGCAGGAAATTGTAGTGGTTTGTTTAACAGTGTAGGAAAATGGACCGAGGTTCATAGGTTCACTAGTGGTGTCTCTCCATAAAAGATAACATGCTGGGTGAACAAATTACAGCTGGGGAATTGACAAATAAAGGTTGCACCATAGTGCACATTCATGACATGATGACTACTATGATATTTAGTGCGGGCATTACAACAATATACATAGATTGTAATCCAACTGCAACATGACTAATAATCCACCCTCAGGTTATCATCCGAACCCTCTTATGTATTAAGTTGCAAGCAACTGATAACTGCATTAAACAATGTGTGTAATGTAAGCAATGATTGTACACGCAGGCACTCACACCGCTTGTGTCTCCCTAGTGGAAACAGCACATCCTCCCCCGTCACGTTTCTGTCACTCGAGCACGGGCGAAAAGGAGGCATGAACCCACTACCGAGCATAAATACTCCCTCTTGGAGTCACTAGCAACTACTTGGCGAGAGAAACCACTAGCAAAGGAAAGCATGCAAGAGCACAAATAGCATATGTAATAAAGACTATAATCAATTTGGCATAAGTTCAGTATTCATCGGATCCCAGCAAACACAGCACAGAGAATTACATAAGATCAATCTCGATTATGTTAGGCAGCTCACGAGATCTAAACATGGAGGCATATGAGGAGAAGACAACCATCTATCTACTGCTATGGACCCGTAGTCCAAGGATGAACTACTCACGCATGACTCCGGAGGCAGGCATGGTGATGAAGAGGCCTCCGGTGATGATTTCCTCTCCGGCAGGGTATAGAGAAAGCATGGAAAAGTGATATTTCGCTAGTCCTTAAGAGTGGGGCAAAACATAAATTCCAGGACACCTTCAAAGTTCACGAGGAAGAGTAGAGAAAATAATTTAAGAACAAATATTATCACATCATGAAGCGATTATTGATGTTTATGGGACAAATGCACATAGAACTCAGAATGGCAAAAATGCTCTCTCAACTATGCATAAAGTTAGAAGATGGAGACTCAACATAAAAGTAAAAGAAAGGCCCTTCGTGGAGGGAAGCAGGGATCACTCATGTGCTAGAGATTTTTATTTTATTAAACAGAGGTGTTAAAAGTTTGACGCTCCTCCCATTCATCTTTCACAAACCATGGCTAACTGAATCCTCGGGTGCCTGCCAACAATCACATACCGTGGAGGAGTGTCTATATTTTAGTAGATGTATGCTAATGTCAACAAATGGTAAACAGAAAATACAGTACGTCACAAGCCAACTGGATTCACAAGAGTGGCTCCCATGTGAAGGACGCATCTGGGTAGAAGTTCATCCCTCTTTCTCTTTTGTTTACACAATTATGCTTTGACTCATAAATCAGGGGCAAAAATAGTGAAGAGATTTTGTGTGTATTAATTTGGGGCTGGGCACCCCGCTGCCAGCTCTTCTATAATTTGGATAAGAGGATCAAGACACTAGTCCAGGGTGTGAAATCCAATCAACAAGTGAGATAAATATTCTCCATTGACGTCCTCACGAGCAAAAACAAGAACATAAAGAAGGAGTAGTTTTTAAAGTTTTAAAGGTAACACATGAGCAATTTACTTTGAAGTGGCAATTAAATACCACATGTAGGTAGGTATGGTGGAAATAATGGTAAAAACTTTGGTTTAAGGGAGTTGGATGCACGAGTAGAGCTCATACTCAGTACAGGTGGAGGCTAGCAAAAGACTGGGAGCGACAAATAAAGAGAGCATAAGAGCCATAATCATGCACATCGGCGTAAAAATCATTAATTAAAGCATAAGAGATATCACAAGTTCAAAAACTAAGTGGTCATGGAGGCTATTCGTGACTGGTTCATAGTCAGAAACATGGTGTGAGCATGCGCCAAGTCAACCAAATAAAACATTCGAAAGAGAATACCATAAATTTATGCTTCCTTATGACAAGAACAACTCATGAATCTTTCAATGGAATATTAAACACTGTCAGCTATTTGAGGCCATTCATGCTACTCAATATCCACAAGGCTTTAGAACTAAAATAACATTTATCATGGCATGAAAAAGTTCTAGCAATAGTCTATACAAGCTTCTACTTGCACTGTTATAAATTCTACGTTAAGCAGCAGTTTCTTCTCCTAACAAGCACCATATAAGATATGTTTTAACGAAAATACTCTTTATGATACAACAAGCAAACATGAGAGTACTCACATAACACTACTAAAACTAACAGATCTGATAAGAGATCCATGCAAAACAGGAGCTAAATAAATGCATCATCCAGACAAAGATTAAGAATACAAAGTATTCCCATGAAAATCGGAGTGTGTCACTCTCCAATAAAAGAATGCTGGGTCCAACCAAGCTTATTGAAAAAATAAAAACAAACTGAAATCAAACATAAAATCAAACTGAAAGCAAAAAATAAAAGACACCCCAAGTAAAGCACATAAGATGTGACCGAATAAAAATATAGTTTCGCTAGAAGTGACCTAATAATTTGTCGATGAAGAATGGGATGCCTTGGGCATCACCAAACTTAGATGCTTGAGTATTCTTGGAATTTGCTGGGATGTACCACCGGGGCATCCCCAAGCTTAGGCTTTTCACTCTTCTTGATCACGTCATATCATTCTCTTCTCTTGACCTTGAAAACTTCCTTCACACCAAACTTTTCACAATCTTCATGAGCAATGTTAGTGCAATCGAAATAATAAATTCACATGGTTAAGTTTCAACACATTCCTAACACTCAAAAACACATTAGCTACTATCACAACTTATTTTAAAACTCTTTTTCTCCAAAGAACACTAAAAGAAAGAGATTAAGATGCAAATGCAATTATGGGCAGAAATCTGTCAAAACAGGACAACGGGTAAATATGATTTTTTTCGAAAATCTTCTGTTGCTCAAATCAAAAAGTGGTAAACTAATAAAAGTTGCGTATACAGCCTATAATTATGCACAAAACAAGTCAGGCCAATTTGAATTTTCTGTGATTTTATACGGAATAAACAGTGGACAGCAGAAATCTGTTTCTTGCGCAGAAATCCGAAATATAGCCTCAACTTTCCACTAGAGGCTTTACTTGGCTCAACAAAAACACAAAAAAAAAAAATACAACAGGGTTGCTAAGGAAATAGACAACACCTAGGTGCAAAGAAAACAAAGGAAAACGGGTTAAAAACAGAGAAATAAAACGGGTTGTCTCCCGGTAGTGCTTTTCTTTAACGCCTTTCAGCTAGGCATAGAAAGCAACTCAAGTATTTTTCAAGTGAAGAAGCATCAACATCATAACTTGCTCTAATAATAGAGTCAAAAGGTAGCTTCATCCTCTTTCTAGGAAAGTGTTTCATACCTTTCTTGAGTGGGAATTGATATTTAATACTCCCCTCTTTCATATCAATAACAGCACCAACAGTTCTAAGAAAAGGTCTTCCCAAAACAATAGGACAAGAAGCATTGCATACAATGTTCATAACAACAAAATAAACAGGGAAATGTTATTGTTAACCATAATAAGAACATCATCAATTCTACCAAGAGGTTTCTTCTTAGCATTATCAGCAAGATGAACATCCAAATAACAGTGTTCCAATGGTGGTAGATCAAGCATATCATAAAGCTCTTGAGGCATAACAGAGATACTAGCACCAAGATCACACGAAGCATTGCAATCAAAATAATTTACATTTATCTTAATGATAGGCTCCCAACCATCATCTAATTTCCTAGGGATAGATGTTTCAAGTTTTAGCTTTTCTTCCCTAACTTTCATGAGAGCATTGGTAATATGTTTAGTAAAGGTCATATTCATGGCACTAGAATTGGGACTTCTAGCAAGCTTTTGTATAACATAATAACTTCAGAGATATTGCAATCATTCAAATCAATATTATTATCATCAAAAGCAATGGGACCATTATCTCCCACATCTCTAAAAATTTCAGCACTTTTATCAGAAGCGATTTCAACAATTTGAGGCAATTTAGCATGTTTCACCGAAGGGGTGGAGCCTTTGTTAACACCAAATACTTTACCATTGATAGTAGGAGGTTTACCAGTACTTGGAGCTTCAGTTTTACTAGTGGTGGTGATAGTGCAAACTCTAGCAATATTATTCTTTCTAGCCAATTCATCTTCTCTTTCCCACATAGCACGTAATTCAGCCATCAACCTAACATTATTATCAATTCGAACTTGGATGGAAATCAAAGTTTTACTTTATTTAACATCATGTGGCAAAACCTCCAGTTTTAGAAAATCAATATCAATAGCTAGTCTATCTACTTTACAGGCAAGAACATCTATTTTACCAAGCTTTTCCTCAATAGATTTATTAAAAGCAGTTTATGTGCTAATAAATTCTCTAAGCATGTTTTCAAGATCGGAGGTAGAGCTTTTAGTTTTATTGTAGGAATAGCCATAAGAATTACCATAACCATTATTAGGAGGATAGGGATTATTATTGTTTCGACCAAAATTATTTCTATAAGCATTGTTGTTAAAATTATTATTTCTAATAAAGTTCACATCAACATGCTCTTCTTGAGCAACCAAAGAGGCTAAAGGAACATTATTTGGATCAACTTGAGCTTTACCATTAACAAGCATAGACATAATAGCATCAAGCCTTTCCCTCAAAGAGGAGGTTTCCTCAACAAAATTTACCTTTTTACCTTGTGGAGCTCTCTCGGTGTGCCACTCTGAATAATTTATCATCATATCATCAAGAAGATTTTTTGCATTTCCCAAGGTGATGGACATAAAGGTACCTCCAGCAGCTGAATCCAATAGGTTCCTTGAGGAGAAATTCAGTCCTGCATAAAAGGTTTGTATAATCATCCAAGTAGTCAGTCCATGAGTGGGACAATTCTTCACCATAGTTTTCATTCTTTCCCAAGCTTTAGCAACATGTTCATTATCAAATTATTTAAAATTCATTATGTCACTTCTCAGGGATATAATCTTAGCAGGAGGACAATATTTTCCAATGAAAGCATCTTTACACTTAGTCCATGAATCAATACTATTTCTAGGCAAAGATAGAAACCATTCTTTAGCTCTTCCTCTCAAAGAGAAAGGTAATAATTTCAGTTTAATAATATCTCCATCCACATCTTTATATTTTTGCATCTCACATAGTTCAACAAAATTATTAAGGTGGGCAGCAGCATCATCAGTACTAACACCAGAAAATTGCTCTTTCATAACAATATTTAATAAAGCAGGTTTAATTTCATAGAAAGCAGCAGTAGGAGCAGGTGGAGCAATAGGTGTGCAAATAAAATCATTGTTGTTTGTGCTAGTGAAGTCACACAACTTAGTATTCTCAGAGGAACTCATTTTAGCAAAATAAAAGCAAGAAAATAAATAACAACTATGAAGTAAACTAATTTTTTGTGTTTTCGATAAAGAGAAGCAAAACAAGACAAAAAATAAAAACAGGAATAAACAAAATGAAGAGGTTGAGAGTGAAAGATTCCCCTTGCCGGAAGACTTATTTCTCCCCGGCAACGTCGCCAGAAATTCTTTTGCTACGCCTCGATGGTGCTAGGAATTCTTGCTGCTTGTGATGGCGTGTTGGGAACCCAAAGAGGAGGGTGTGATGAGTGTAGCGGTAAGAACTTCCCTCAGTTAAGAACCAAGGTTATCAATCCAGTAGGAGAAAGAGGATCTTCGGAATGTTGATGCCACTGACGGTGGTGATGGTTCACCGGTGTCAGCAACAACGCGAAACCTGCACACAACACAACCAAAATACTTTATCCCAACGGTACAGTGAGGTTGTCAATCTCACCGGTCTTGCTGAAAACAAAGATTAGACGTATAGTGTGGAAAATAGTGTATGCTTGCAGTAATTAAAGAAAGCAGAAAATTGTAGTGGTTTGTTTAATAGTGTGGGAAAAGGGACCGGGGTTCATAGGTTCACTAGTGGTGTCTCTCCATAAAAGATAGCATGCTGGGTGAACAAATTACAGCTGGGCAATTGACAAATAAAGGTTGCACCGTAGTGCACATTCATGACATGATGACTACTATGATATTTAGTGTGGGCATTACAACAATATACATAGACCGTAATCTAACTGCATCTATGACTAATAATCCACCCTCAGGTTATCATCTGAACCCCCTTAGGTATTAAGTTGCAAGCAACAGATAACTGCATTAAACAATGTGTGTAATGTAAGCAATGATTGTACACGCGGGCACTCACACCGCTGTTTTCTCCCTAGTGGCAACATCACATCCTCCCCCGTCACATTTCTGTCAAGCGAGCACAGGCGAAAAGGAGGCATGAAACCACTATCGAGCATAAATACTCCCTCTTGGAGTTACTAGCAACTACTTGGCCAGAGTAACCACTAGCAACGGAAAGCATGCAAGATCACAAATAGCATATGCAATAAAGACTATAATCAACTTGGCATAAGTTCAATATTCATCGGATCCCAACAACACACAACACAGAGAATTACATAAGATCAATCTCGATCATGTTAGGCAGCTCACGAGATCTAAACATGGAGGCATATGAGGAGAAGAGAACCATCTAGCTACTGCTATGGACCCGTAGTCCAAGGATGAACTACTCACGCATCACTCCGGAGGCAGGAATGATGATTTCCGGTGATGATTTCTGTAACATCCCAAGTATGAAAATACCCCTAGAATGTTTGATTTCCTGTTTAATTAAAGTATTGCATCATGTCATCATATTTATTTCTTTGTTTACTATTTTTTTTGCATCTGTTTTTATTCTGTTTTCATAATGGAAATCCAAACAATATTCAACTTTGTTATCATACTTGTCATGTTACAATTTTGTTTTCAAATAATAGTTCAACTCAAACAACCTTTTGTTTCCAATTATTCCATATTTGATCAACTAATAAAATGGTGGTTTTTATTTCAATTAATTAATTCCAAATTGCATTCAAATTCAAATCAAATCATCAAACAACACCTAATTTGAAAATTATGAAAGTACCAAACAAATTCTAATCACATTTGTTCTACTTAATCAATAGGGGTCACCCTATTTAAAACATTGTTTTCAATAACCACTTAACCACAAAATTCAATTAAATACACTCCAAATTCAAACAGCACTATAATTCAAATAATTTTGAAATTCCAAACTTGCATTTGGTTACCAATCCATTAAGGAGTGAACACAAATTTTTCTAGAATTTTTGCTAACCCCAAAATCCCATTTTTCTTCCATTTTCATTTTGCTACAAAAAAACAGAAGAGAAAAATTCAAAAAAATAAAAAGCGCGCGCAGCAGAGGCAGGTGGGCTCAGCCCAGCGCGAGCCAGCCCACTCCTTTTCCCCCGCCTGGCCCGGTACCGCTTCGCAGCTCCTCGCCCTCGTCTTCCTTCTGTACGGCGGCAATCCCACCGGTGCCACGTCGCCGCAGAGCCGCTCCGACGGCCGTCCTCGCCTCCGCAGCCCTATATAAGCACCCTAGGTCCCTGCACGCAGCCCTAGCCCTAGCCTACACCCTATCCCCTCGAGACCGCCGCAGATTTCCTCTCCCTCGCCGCGATCTCCTCTCTCTGCTACTCGCCGGAGCGCGCCACCTCTGAACTTCGATGGCCACCGCCGCCTCTCCACACCACCACCCCTCCTAGACTACTGGAACCAAACCGCCGTACCTCCTTCTTCCACGACGACGTCTCCGTTGAGCTCAACGCCGCCTGGATACACGCCGCCGTCCACGAACCTGTCGCCGGCCACCGTCTCCCCCGAGCCTCTGCAGCGACTCCATCCGCGGTGAGCGCCACCGTGTCCACCTCCTCCCTCCTTGTTCCTCTCCGTAACGTGAACGAGCACAAGCACGCAACACAACACACCCACCAGCAGCAGCACGAGCACGACGCCACGGTGATCGCCGCCGGTAGCTCTGTCGAGTTTCAGTCGGGCGCGATTCAGTTAAAAATTCAGTTAACGTTTTGGAACCTTATCCTGTCTGCGCGTCGTATACTGTCAAACATCGATTCGTAGCGCAGCGGTAACAGGCAGTGTGCGCGTGCGAGAGGGCCTGGGTTCGAACCCTGGCTCCGCGATTAAAACACCATTTTGCACCGAGTGCTGACAGGGTGGCCCCCCCTGTCAGCCACTCTGTTGCCACGCAAGCACCCAGTGGCCCTGTGGCCCACTGGTAGTGGCCAGGGTAGACCCCTGCGCGGTATAAAACGTTTTTCCAACTTTCTGTTTTAAAAACAAGTCCCTCCAAATTACAGATTGGTCCTAAAATTTAAATTGTTAATAACTTTTGTTTTATAATTCCAAATAACAAAAATAAAATATGTGCATTGCTCCAAATTAAATTATCTATCTAATCATAGCATTTGTTTCCTGTTTTGAATTGTCCAAATGCAATTTAAATTTGAAATTCAAATAATTCAATTGCAATTTGCTAAAATCCATAACTAATTCATACCTAATCCAAATAATGCAAATAAAATATGTTTTCCATGCTATTTCAAATAAACTTTTCAAATATAAATTTTGTTTCATGGTTTGAATATTTAAAATTGCTTAAATATTTTAAACCTTGTTTAAATCATTTAAAATGGCTAAATTCATAAATTGCTCAAAATAAATTATTTTTGAACATGCAAAATATGTTTTCAAACCATCAAAGTATAAACTTTTCAAATGTGAGTTTTAATTTATGTTTGGAACAAATAAAAATTCAAATAATATTTAAACTTGTTTTAAATTCATTTAAAACTTGTTTAATATTGTTTCAGTCATAATAAATTCATCCTAACTCCTATTTCAATATTTGAAACATGTAATCCAACTAAAATTTGGTATTCTTTTCAAATATGAATTTTGTTATTTGTTTTGAACATTTTAAATTGATGAAAACAACAAATGCTTGTGTGACATCTTTAAGTAACCCAAAATTTCCAAACTTAATAAATATTTTCCCAACTTGTTAAAATCCTTTACCACTTGCATCTATTGTTGTTATTTTGTTGTTATCATCATGCATGCATCATGGTAATAAATTCTCACATGGTAATTAAATTGTAGATCATTTGTTTCCACCTTAATTCATGGACCTTTTCCATATGCAACTCAAAATTGCATATGGGTCCATTTAAATCGTGTTACCAAGTCCACTAGTTTATTTTGATGCATCCATTTAACTTGACATGCATCATCCCTTGATTGTGCACTATGCCATGATATTGATTGTTTATATTTCTGTCTTGTTTGTTTGCTTCTTCTCGAATAGACGACGACGTTGAGACAGACGATCTTTACAGCACCCCTTCTGAGGATCTAGCTCAGTACCAGGCTGCTGAGTTTGCAGGCAAGTTATCACTCACATGAACCACTGTGTTCCTTTCAACATTGGTTACCGATACTTTCCGTTGTCTATTTTGCTAGCCCTATGTATAGTTGTTTCTGTTACGAACCTATCACATGAATCCCTTAACCCTGATATTGCCTCACCTCCACTCCTACAACCCCATTGTTTGAGCCAGTGTCTTACTAGCATGCTTAGGTTGTTTTGCTCGAGTCTATTACCCGTTACTTTCAGTTACTATATTCTATTATGTTCTGGGGGCTCGATGTTAATCAATCAACCTGTTAATAATAATATGCTGATAAGGCACCGGCAGGAGGCCCTGTGTGGTTTTGAGGCCTGCTAGTGTCGACCCTAATAGGAAAAGGGTCTTGTCTACTGATCCATGATGAGCGCACTATCCGCATGTGGGAAGCGTGTATGGGCGCCCCCCTCAATTTGATTCGATTCGCATCTCGTCCAAATCGTCTCATTTAGTTCGTGTTTTCCATTTGCCGCATGCATGTTTTTGCGAGCCCAGCGCAGGGTGGAACTTTTGTAGTCGGCATATAGGGGGACACGTTCTTAGAGTGCTATGAGGGTCCCCTATCTTCGGGGCTCGATTAGCCGTGCGCCCAAGGTGCTTTGGGCTTGATGCAAAGAAGAGTTGGGTTGTGTTGAGTGCCCCGCTTGGTGGGAGGCATCCCATCTGGAGGGTTATTCTTACGTGTACGGCCAAATTGGTGCAACCCTGCAGGGATAAATCTTCTCGAGAAGCCGTGTTTTCCGCGGTTATGGTTGACTTGGTGAAAGTGCTGGCTAACAAGTACTCAGAACAACTTACACCTAACTAATGATAACTGGACTAGTAATAGCATTATTGACACAACGATTTGACCCATTATTCAATAATCCAACTGTGTGAGTTATCCTCGGATTGCTTCTTTGGATAAGGGGCGAGATCCAGGATGGGTTTGTTTGAGGTTATCTTTCAGTTGGTTACTATACGCCATCTTATCTCCTTTCTGTTAGCCGAGAGTTGTAGTATTTCTGTAGTTGGTTAGCGCAGCCAGTTGCAGCATCTGTTATATCCCCTTTCCTCCGTTGAACCCAAGGCATCTGTGCTTGGTGTTGACGGGTTACACTTTGGTGAACTGTGAGTCTTGCTTGCCAGTACGTTTATGTACTGACCCCTTTGGGGCTGTGGTTTCCGCAGACTACGCTTACGAGGATCCCAGTGACGGCTACTACGTGGAGTTTGACGAGGCTGCTGACGAGTAGGTAGCGGACCCGGGCAGGATCCGAGACTACGTGGATGGGCTCCGTCTTTCTTTCAGTTCCCGGCTTCTTAAGCCTATTTGGATTTGTCTGTACTCAGACCCTTTGAATGCTTCCGCTGAGATGTAATGATGTTATGTTGGGACATGTGTCCTCTGGATGGTTGTATTTGCTATCTCTGCTCTTGTGAGAGCTATTTGCAACTTATTTCAATCTTTTGTGTCTTAGAGATATGTTGTGCTATCATTTTGTTACAAACCGTTGACGTACCATGTGTGTATGGTATGAAGTACGTCAATGGTAGTATCCTGATTTCTATGGGATGGTTTACGTCGACGCTGAACAGATAGGGGTTGGTTGTCACACATACGTGTGTTGGCCTACTCGTAAGAGGACGCGGGTGTCGGTAAGCCCCGTAATCCAATCTACTACTGTTCAACGGAACGGCGAGTATCCTTTAGAAATCCGGGTGCGACAATTTCCTCTCCAGCAGGGTGCCGGAGACAGCTTTAGAACCCCCCTGATCTAGGGTTGACGATGACGGCGGTTGTGGAACTTTTCGGGGATTTTTTATCAGGTATCTAGGGTTTTCCATCTGGGAGGAATAAATAGGCGAAAGGGTAGAGGCGGTGGAGCCCTGGGGGCCCCACACCACCCCCTGGCGCGGCCAAGGGGGGGCGCGCCAACCCATTGTGTGGGCCCCCTGGTACCCCTCTTTGACTCCTCTTCGGTCTTCTGGATGCTTCCGGAGAAAATAGGCACTTCGGGCTTTGTGGGGTCCGATTCCGAGAATATTTCCAGAACAACTTTTCTAAAATCAAAAACAGCAGAAAACATGGAAGTGGCACTTGGCATCTTGTTAATAGGTTAGTCCCGGAAAACGTGTAAAAATTACATAAAGAAGGGAGGAAACATGTAGCAATTGTCATAATATTATCATGGAGCATCAGAAATTATAGATACGTTGGAGACGTATCACCCTACATGATCAAGATCATCTTATTGTAATGCTACATGTTGTGTTTGCTGGGATCTGATGAATATTGAATGCTATGTCCAATGATTATCAATATATCATGTTCTTTTCATGTGTATGTTATTTATGATCTTGCATGCTCTCTGTTGTTATTAGATGCTCTGGCCAAGTAGATGCTAGTAACTCCAAGAGGGAGTATTTATGCTCGATAGTGGGTTCATGCCTCCCTTTCACTCATGCTCGAGTGACAGAAACGTAACGGGTGGGGGTGTGATGTTGCCACTAGGAAGAAAACAACGATGTTTACATTGTTTACATTACACACTTTGCTTACTGCGATTATCTGTTTCTTGCAACTTAATACTCAAGGTTTGCTCGGATGACATTCTGAGGGTGGATTATTAGTCGTAGATGTAGTTGGATAATGTTATATGTATCTTGTTGTAATACCCGCATGAATCACATAGTATTCATCATGTCATGCATATGCACTATGGTGCAGCCTTTATATCTGTCAATTGCCCAGCTGTATTTTGTTTACCCAACATGGTATCTATCTGTTTTGGATAGACACCTCTAGTGAACTGTGGACCCTAGTCCATTTCCTTTGTACTAATAAAACAACCACTACAATCACTGTTTTCATAATGTTGCTACTGTTTTCCTACTGCCATCATTGCTCTCTTTTCATCTACTGCAAACAAGTACTATTTTCCACACCATATGTTTAACCTCTTTGTTTTTAGCAAAACCGGTGAGATTGAAAACCTGACTGCTTCGTTGGGCCAAAGTGATTTGATTGTGTTGTCTAGGTTTCACGTTGCAGCTGAATCGGTAGTGCGCCCTGCCACATCAGCTGCATGAACCTTCGGAAGTTATTTCTTTCTCCTACTGGTCGATTCAACCTTGGTTTCTTTCTGAAGGAAATTTTCTGTTGTGCTCTTCATAGCTTCCTCTTGGGGTTTCCCAACAAGTGCAAGATCTGCACCATCTGTTTGAAAGAAGAATGTGTGAGCAGTGGCTGGGAGTGTGCTACTCCGCGTTGAGATGGCATAGGGTAAAGCAGCCCCATGCTCATTGGTGGAGGAAGCCACCATGGGGCGGGCTTTCTCGAGCGAAGGCCCCTCATGGATGTGAGAAGGTTCCAAGATTGAGCTCGTCCTAGAAGAGGACTACTTGGCGGCCGCCACGAGCTTGCCTTTTGCCGCCGACGCCCCCTTCTTACCCGCCATTGAGAAGGAGATTCTTGGGGAGAGCTGAAGATCCGGAGGATGGGGAGTCGAGCGGACGCTGGTGGATCGGGCGAATGAGAAAGCTCCCGGGCGCTCCGTTCAGTATTTATGATTGGGGCCCACCACTGAGCCATTATCATTGCCTCGAGAAGATCGTGGGTCATGGCCACGTGCCACGGGTTGGCTCCGCAGAAGTTGGCCCCACATCTTCTCGCATCATGCGGACACGTGTCCTCCGCGGGTCCGAGGCTACTGTCGGGCCTCTAGATACCAGGGTATCCCGGAACAACTGTTGTGGCCCAGCCCGACATGCAACTTCGGCCTTGAGAGCTCTACCCGTGTTTGTGGGGCCGTCCTCATGCCCAATCTTTGAGCATGCCCATATAAGGAAGAGGCCTCGGCGCTAGGGATTCGTTGTACTCGCCCCAGGAGAGGAGCTCTACTCCGCCCCCACTCCACTTTAGAGAATTCTCTCTCTCAAGAGGGAATATGCCATGCACTGCTGACGACTGCTCCTCTATGCAATGACGAAGGCGCTGCAGAGCTGTGGGTCCTCTTTGCCCACATTTGTCGTTCTCGTGTATAAAGCGAGGACCTTCACTGTGGGCGTCAAAGCGTCCTCCCAAAATTTCCTCTTTGTAGCAAGGAGACCAAGACCTTGCTACAAGACAGGGGACGTTACCAGGCGCCCCCACCATGCTAGCATGGACGATGGAGCTGTCCTCGACGACTAATACCACGCAGGCGGCACAGAGTACGGGTTGTTCCCCGCTTTGGCACCTTGTGGGAACCCTTTCCTCCCAAATGAGTAGGAACGAGGTCCAAAGGTGAGTATAAGAAGGGCCTCTTAGCCCTCGTAGAAAGGGATCTCAAATCTCCTAAGAGCCCGAGTAGTATGACCCGAGCACAAGCTCGCATTTGTACTGTAGTCACTGCAGTGCAATCCATCAGACAAGTAGGAGTAGGGTTTTACACCACACTGGTGGCCCGAACCTGGGTAAACTCTCTGTGTTGCCATTGTTGTCGTTCTCAAGCTTCCCTCGTGAAGCCCCCTTGAGAGGTGAAGGAAGTGTGGTTAGCCCCCAGTGTTCGAACCTCTTGAGAGATCTTGTCATTGACAGACCACTCTCCAACAGTTTGATTATGGCACGTCGCAGATCGGGGCTTATTGGAGTCGGGCTTTTCTTTACAGGCGGTTTATCTACGCAAACCGGATGAAGGTAGTGTTTCTGAGCCTGCTTTTTTGTTCAAGGGTAAAACCGCCTCTAGTGATGGTATCTAATACTCAGTTTTCTACTAGTGGCAACTAAAGATCATATGTCGCGAAGGAGAGAGAGACGAATGCATTGCCCGTGTTTGGACTGCAAAAACTTGAAAATTTGTACAGACAGAAACGAGATTGAGAAATATTTGATCATGAGGGGATTTAAGGAGGCTACAAATGTTGGCGTCATCACGGCGAACAAGAATGTATTGTGGAAGATGCAGAGGGGACCGATGAGGAGGAGATCACTATAGAGGAAGATGGGCTAGCCGATACTTTACTAGCGACAAATTTTTCATGGACGAGGAATCAAAACATCAGGGCGATCTGCTTGAAGGAGAAGACAACTTGCCCTAGATGTTGGAGGACTTTGAGCAATTTGAAGATGATTTCAAGGGACAGAAGCAGTACGGCAAATTTCTTTCCATGAAAAAAGACTCAGAGATACCAATGTACCCAAATTGTAAACCGAAGTACACAAAGTTGGCAACCGTACTGCAAGTGTTGCAGATAAAGGAGAATCACATGTGGTCAGACCGAAGTGTAACTGCCATGCTGACATTTTTACATGACTTACTTCCGGAAGGAAACAACATACCACAAAGCACGTAGCTAAGAGGATCTTGTGCCCTTTGGGAAAGGAAGTTGAGAGAATACATGCTTATAGTTATGATTGTATATTGTATCGTGGAGAGGCTTATAGCAAGTTGCGTGAGTTCCTAATAAGAAAAGCTCCTTGATTCAAGCCCCGGAAGGATAATCATATGTCTAAGGATCACAGTACTGATGATGTCATGGAAACTGAGCAGGGCAAGAAGGAGAAGCAAAACGATAAGATGATGATGATGAAGAAGAATAAGAAGAAGAAGAGGAAGAAGAAGAAGAAGAAGAAGAAGAAGATGATGAAAGACGTACTGGTAAAAGTTTGTTGGTACCTACCAATTTTTTCTCGTTTGAAGAGCTTATTTTTAAACCCGGATTTGTCAAAACTAAAGCGTTGGCACGCAGAAGAGGGAAAACAGAACGGAATGCTGAGACACCCTACCGACTCTACGCACTGGAGGAACATTGATAGAAAATTTGGTGACCACTTTTCAAATGACCCTAGGAATGTACGGTTTGCACTGAGCACTGATGGAATGAACCTGTTTGACAACATGAGTACGATGCACGACACCCGGCCTATTAATCTGTGCATTTACATCCGTCCTCCATGGTTGTGCATGAAGTGGAAATACATCATGATGGCGGCCCGAAACAACCTGGTAACAACATTGGTGTGTATTTTGCACCTTTGGTAGAAGATTTGAAACTTCTTTGGATCGAGGAGTAAGAGTGTATGACACTTTTGTGAAGGACTACTTTACCCTAAGGTGCATGATGTTCCTAACGATCAATGATCATCCGGCCTATGGGAACACGGCGGGGCAAACAATCAAAGGGTATGACGCGTGTGTCCAGTGCTTAGAGAACACAACAAGTATTTGGTTACCCAAGTGTAAGAAAATAGTGTACATGTGACACCGTAGATTTCTGCCCAAGAATCATCTGTACCGCCGGATGACAAAAAGTTTTGACAACACCGTTGAGACAGATTCAGCTCCTCCTATTTTCACTGGCTCAGATATCCATGACAAGGTTAAATACTTGAAATTTTAGCTTGGTAAAGGAAAGTTCAAACCCACAACTCCTCGCACACGGAAACCCAAAATGACAGAGAAAGATGCCAGAGAATGAGTAGCAGATGTGCAGTCTGGAAACCCATCTAATAAACCCCCCAGAAAGCCCATCTGGAAGAAGAGGTCGATCTTTTGGGACTTAATTTACTGACCCTACCTCGAGGTCTGACATACAATCGATGTGATGCAGGTGGAGAAGAATGTGTGCGATAGCATACTGGGGACTTGTTGAACATGAAGAACAAAACGAAAGATAGCCTGAATGCAAGAGAAGAGTTAGTTTGGGAGGAAGGTAAAAATCTTCCAGCGGTTGGATAAGCTAGAGGCAAAAGAGGTTTCTCTGTCTTTTCATGACATGACTTTTCCAATAGGTTACGACGCCTTCATGAGGAATATCATCTCGTTAAAAGATAACAAATTAACTGGAATGAATTCCCATGATTGCCATATTATGATGACACATACTCTCCCTTTCGCGGTCGGGAATTCCTTGGACCACACTGTTCGAAATGCTCTAACAAAGTTGTGTAGATTCTTTAACACCATTTCTCGGAAGGTGATTGATCCTTCTTCGCTAGATGACCTGCAAATAAAGGTGGTGTTGACTCTATGCCACTTGGAGATGATATTCCCTCCGTCTTTCTTCAACATAATGGTACATCTCATTGTTCACATTGTGCACGAGATAAAGATGTGTGGGCCCGTATATCTGCGAAGTATGTACCCGTTTGAACACTTAAGGGGCATTCTTGAGCACTAGTTAAGGAACATAGCTCGCCCAGAGGGAAGCATCATCGAGGGCTATGCAACCAAAGAAGTTGTTGAGTTCTGCCTTGTTTTGATGAAGCGTCTAGACCTTGTAGGAGTGCCTCGGTCTATCCATCAAGGGAAACTTAAGGGCTCTGGAACGGTCGGAAAGAGCATGGGCACTCCAACTGTGACAGAGATGAAGCAGTCAGATTTACATGTACTTCATCATTCCGGGTGTGTCACCCTACATTGAAAAACACAAGTTTGCTCTGCGGGAACAACATCCGGTGAAAAAATCTATTACCAGACTACACAATTCTCAGTTCAACACATGGCTAATTAACGAACTACATGATGTCCACACAGACGATATAAAGCTTTCTCGTTTAGCAACCGGCCCAACATGGTAGGTCAACAAGTATCAATGGTACAAAATTTATGGGTACACCTATTCTAGAAGAGCAAGAGATGGAAAGGCATCGATGCAAAATAGCGGTGTTAGCTTACACGCATTTCATAGTGACGAGGATAAACAGATGTTCTATGGATTCATACAAGAGATCTAGGAGCTGGAATATGTTTCCTTCTGTGTCCAATTGTTCTGTTGTCGTTGTGTAATTCAAAGTCAGGTGAATGCAGATGAAAATGGCCAAGTGACCGTGAACCTCAACAATGCTACTCCCACAGAGGAGTCTTTCATTATGGCTAATCTAGTTCATCAAGTCTTCTACATTGTGGACCCGAAGAATAAGAATAGACATGTAGTTATGCTCCCGAAAAGGAGTATCATCGGATTTGATGGTGTGGTCTTGGAGGAATATTACAACAACATCGACGAGACTCCTTGGCCTTTCTCGTCCACCATGCCAAGAGCCGAAGATGAATTTCTGCCATACACTCGAAGTCATAATCAAGAAGGATGAATGATGTATATTTTTAAGAAAAATTGTATGGATATATAATTATAATTTGTGAATTCATATGTATCTCAGACAACGCTTTTGGAGCCTAGTGTTCTGCATACTTATTTTCATGATCAAATCGAGAATGGGTAATCCAATCAACATTATCGTACTCATAAGAGTGGAGTTTAGAGCAGGTTAGCACGCCAACACATATAGTCGGATACATATAAGAGTTTCCGACAAAGCATACGAAAGAAAAAGTACATAAATATGATACCCAAGCCATGCCATTTTACATGATGTAGGCGATCGATCATCTAAAAGCACGGGTCGTCACCAGAGTTGTCGTCACCATCGTCGTCATCACCAGAGTCGGAGCCATTGAAAACTTCTTCCCTGTCGGGGAGACACTGCTTCCTTTTCTACACCATCAGTCTCCTTTGGTGGTTCGTCCTTTTTCTCGGAAGGATTTGGTAAACCAAAATGGAGCAACATATGTTTAGCATCAAGTTGTTATCAATCAGCGTACACCTATCAGCGTAAGCTTGTGACTTCAATCTACTGACTGCCCTAAGCGCCCTCCTGATATGTTGGTTCATCCTTCTGTTTTCGCAGATGAGGGACCCTTCAATGTCCATGAACTCCCAGTCTTTTGTGCTTTTGTTCCTGATGGATTTTGTGCACCCTTTCATAGGCTTGTCTACGACAGTTTTGTCCATGCCATCTACGCTGAAGAAAGCGGCATCCTTATATGTTCTTTTGGTGACACTGTCAACGAAGAATTGGATGTAAGGATCATACATGAGTGACCTTTTACTGCAAACCATGCTTTTTCGTCTCTCTTCAAACAGGAGATTGGGCACATCAACAGGTTGCACCTTCTCCAGCAACATTGCGGTGTACCAGAGGAAGTTTTCGCATAACCCCGTATGTTGGATGAGCCTCCCACCTTTGGAAACACGGTCCAACGAAATAGCTTGTACAATGTATGAAATATGAGGACTTGAGGAGGAGGCCACTAATGTAACCATGTATAATATACATATGGGCAACATGATAGCAACTGCAAAGATCATTGGGCTTCTTCGAAGGGCCATCATGGACACGGTGGAATCTTTCATCGCCTTCTTTAGGCACTTTGCTAATTCCAACAGCACCAACAAAGTCTTTGAGTGTGACTTTATATTTGACGCCATCCGTCGTCCACTGGAATTCCATTGCTTCATTCATCACAATAAAGAGTGTAGCATAGAATTGCATAATCACTTCTTCATTGTAGTAATGCTTGAATTTTATGATCCGAACCAGACCCAACCGCTCACACAGCTCATGAACATCCTTAAACCGAGCATGATCGTCGACACCATCGATGTGTTTGAAAGCAATGGCATTCTGAGGAGCAATCTTTTGATTAAGTTTGAGAATCACATCATCGTAGATACTCTTTTGAGTGCGTGTGTGTGGAACCTGATATCCTCCAAATATTTATCCCTAGCATATCCATATGGATTGTTATACCAACGAAGGTGTAAGTACTCTTTCTTGCTCATGCCCATCACAAATTTATCTTTATTCACCTTATTATCCTTCGACTTTGCTGAGCTGTTGGACGCATTACGACCAGAAACTTTCTTCATAGGACCGGAGGTCCTTGGCACCTCATCGTCCAGTACATGAAAAGATTTCCCTTGCTTTTTTGCACTCAAACCCTGTCGTGCCTCATCACTGCTGGATTGACCCGCCGGAGACTCTGTCATATAGTGGGGGACAAAGATGATATGTAAGTCTCCACAAAATTTGTAATTTGACAAGTAATTTTCTCAATGTTACATCGAGACGGTCTGAAATTACGTGTACAAGCAGATCAGAGGTACACGAAGGTCAGCCACTGTTTTCGGAGCAATTAAATGTACGGTCGACCAAGATCACAAATCTTATTATAACTACTACTATTATTTGTACGATAGCGGATAATTGTTTACCGGAATCAGTCGACATCGCGGAACAGGGGTCGTCTTGGAGAACCGCGCACGGCCTTGGGCGACAACCAAAGCGTGGGACTCGTCAGATGATTGGATTTCCTCGAGGCCTGGGCGGCGGAGGGGGGTGGTTTAACTCGTTGTGGCCAGCATCAGTGGGACTAGGCCTTGGGCGAGGGCAGGGACTGAAATGGAGAACCGAGCACCCTTGCTGCATCACTTTGTATCGTTCCTTCGGAAGTAAGTGTTTCTCAGGAACTGCACACTTGCAAACCGTTCGAGTTTCACCCCAGAAGGTCTGAATTGTTTGTTATGCCGAGAACGGTTCATTGAATGCCTATTTTAAGGCTTCTATAGTTTTAAATTAACCTATCTATGAATGTTTGTATCACGAGAACGTGAAAAAAAAATTGCATGGTCTACACCCCCTATCGAACCCGGTCAAAATAAAGGGTACTGTGACCGAGGTATCGAGCTGGGGTTTCGACAGAAACCGCATGAGTGAGCTGTAACAAATCTTGCTTGTCTCTACTAGTATATGTATGTACAATCATGTTGTGAGTGCAGAATTGATCGAAGAACGCAAATTCCGTAGTGTGAGTCGGCTTATATATAGCAGGAAGTCGTTTTTGCTCGGACTCACATTGAGTCCACCTGGTTGAATCTCATGAGACTTGGGACCAAATTTTGGTTTTCCATGACCCTAGGACACCCCCTGAAAACAAACAATGGGAAAATAAAATGGCTACCCCTTTTTGAAGCCAGTCAAAGGGGTAGACGATACGGTGCCCTGCGGGTTAGGGTTTCGATCTAAACCATGCTTGGAATGCAAGCAACATTACAAATCTTGCGAGGTGTAGTAATATATGTATATGCAATCTTCGTGGGCGTGTAGAAGAGAAAATACATATTTCCCAAATGGGACACCTTCCAAAAGCACCTTACCCCAGAAAGAGGGTTTTGCACTAGAATGTCAAACTCTCACGTTGAGGGCACACATGAGTGAATATCTTTAGAACTTGAGCTCAAATATGGGTTTTCATGGTTGATAGGACCTAAACTAACACAAAAAAAGTAGAAAAAAAACAAATGATCTACCTTTTTCGAAGCCTGTTACCCTGTTTTGAATCTAGAATAATTACTCCACTACCACTCTCCCCGCCACCATCTCGAATCCCCCTCCCTCCCTCCCTCCCTACGATATGTTGCCTCGCCGGAGTAGAACCACCCACCCCCACACGAAGGACCTAAGGACCCCTCAATATGACCGCGGCAAAAACCACAAAGAATCCCACGACTATTACACCCCGGTGTCACACTCGGCTGCACCCCTTAACACCGAGCGAGACTGCCACGGGCGCCAGGACAGAAGATTTCATCCACCAAACCAAGGGCCTAGCCGCCGGCGCCGCCGCAGAGGCTTTCCTCGCCGAAACCACCGCCGAGGCCGGAGGCGCCACGGCGGGGAATGTCCTCGCCGTAGACGAGGTCAACGCAGTGGAAGGAACTACCTCCACCCCAGGCAGTATGGATGTAGTGCCTCGAACCCACACTGTGGTCAACAAGGACCTCACCATGCCGTAAAGCTCTCTCACACCTACTTAATTATAATTAATACTCTTTTTTAGGCTTTTTAGTTTTGAGTACTTAGTTACTCAAGTGATGTTAGACATTTCGATTTGTTCCAATATGCTTGGTTTATCTTTCAACTGGTCCTTCAAGTTAGGCTTCTGTTATACGAAGCAGCGTTGTTTTGCATTTGACATATGCATTATACATACACATTTTAGGTCGACTTTTCATTTTAAGTGTTGAATAATTTCACTAGTTTTGTTCCATTTAATGAATACTGTGGCTTTAAGAGCTCAAATTTATGTATTTTTGTTTAATGGAAATTTTAGGCCAGACCTGTTTGTCCCCTACAACGAGGTATTCTTGAGAACGGAATTGTCCTTTAGCAGTACTCTATTTTCGATAATATACTCGTATGCGAAACCAAGTCTTAAACATTTGATTTTATATATTTATTGATATTTATTGAGTATCATACATATAAGTATTCACTCTTGTTTGTGTCTTCTAGATCTAATGATTATATTGCATATATGTTATTTTTACATTTTCTCGTAAATATACATTCTACAGGCACGTGCCTAACTCGCAAGTGTAAGCAATGGTCTCATTCGTAGACAAGAGCACTGCTGTTTTCTCCCTAGTGGCAACAACACATCCCTCATCCGTCACGTTTCTGCCATTCGAGCACAGATGTAAGGGAGACATGAACGTACTATCTAGCATATAAACTCTCTCTTGGAGGTAAAAACAACTATGTGGCCACGGTAATCATAAACACGGAAAGCATTGCAAGAAAACATCAAAACTCTCTAAAAATATAAGTGAAACATCTCATATTGAAATGAACAAAATAATCACAATCTTGGTTCATCGGATCCCAGCAAACACAACATGCACAATTACATAACGGTGATCTCGATCATGTGAGGCAGCTCACGAGACTCTAAACATGGAGGCATAATAGAGACAGACCAACTAGATACTGCTATGGAACCGTAGTTCCGATATGAACTATTACACATCATCATGGAGGCAAGCATGGCGATGTAGAGGCCTCCGATGATGATTCTTCCCTTCGGCAGGATGCTGGACATGGATGTAGAGGACCTATATTGGAATTTCGAGGTGAAGGTGCCTCTCTATATGTTTCGTGGAAAATAACCCCGTCTTTGATAAAATTAGGGTTGGGGGCATCTTATAAGCGAAGAGGCGGCGAGAGGCGGTGGCCAGGGCGCTCAGAGGCCCACCAGGAGCGGCCTAGGGTGGAGCCGCGCCTGGCACCCCCTTGGGGCAACATGGCTCCCCTCCGGCTCTTCTTTGGACTCCGTCTTCATTCCGGGTAAAAAACAATCTCCGTGGATTTTCAGCCCTTTATGAGAATAATTCTTTAAGAAGTTTTCTGAAATAGAAAAACAACAGAAAATATCAACTGGCCCGAGGCATCTCATTAATAGGTTAGTGTATGAAAACATCCGAAAAACGAAGGAAAATATATGGAAAACATGACATTGGATAGAAAATAAGTATGGAGCATCAAAATTATAGATACATTTGCAACGTATCACAACTCGCTCAATCCTCCGTCGCCGCCGTGCGAGCTCCGCCCGAGCTCACGGCGACGCCAAACTCGGCCCCGACAGCCTCATCACCCACCACCACCGCATGTTTGCGCCTCCTTTCAATGCTTTGTTGTGTTCCACCGACGGGAAGGCTGCCTCGACCCCGCTGGTCACCGGCCCGCCAACCTGCGGTGTATGCCGCCATAGGCGCCGAGAACCCTAGCGGTGGTCCCGTGCGGATGGACCAATGAAAGTTGTCGCACGCTCAGCAAGCAAGGCTTGGTATTGGGACGAATACGGCCCATTAAAACAGACGCCTAATAAAAAAAAGATGGTTGGTGGCGGATTGATGGAAGGGCTTCAACCTGATTTTTTGGCCTACTACTGTTTCGGTCGGACCTAAGGCGGTTGTGCGAGCGGAAATTTGCATTTTAGCCATCAGATTTTCTAGTTTTACGCAATTTTAATTCCCGCTGAATTATTTTGCGTCTAAACCGGAATTGTCAATTTTTGGTCAGTTTTTCATGTTTGTGATGCACTTAACATGTCTCCATCATTACGATGCTTGTAGTACACTATCATTGCTAGAATTAATTATTTAATTACTCTAAAATAATTGTTAGCATGTTTTAAATATTGGAACATCATGTTAATGGAATATTTTTGTATCATCGTTGCAATATGCAATAGATTATCTGATGTAACCAGATTACCTGTTGTAATCTTGAAACATTTGCATATATTGTTGATGGCCGAAATCATCACCGGGAGATCACCAAGCTTTTTGTAACGAGCTACTACCCCACATGAACATTGGATGTGGAAATCATTCTCGATCGAATCCAAGCGACTCTCGTGAACGATATGCTTGTGGACCTAACTGGTCCACACCACCACCACTCTACATGGACGTCTGATGTGGAACTATACTCGAGCCAAAGCAACTCGAGAGGACTATAATTCGAGGACCCATATGGTCCCACCACCACTAATACTCCCGACGAGTATGTATGGGCGTTGCCATTCTTTAAATTTCATCTCTATGATACTTTGCAAAATAAGTACACGACAGAACAAAGTGTTTTTTGGCACGCTCTCAAGTAGCTCCTTGGCCAGAACCAGGGGCGTAGCCAGGCCCCAGGCTACACTGGCCATGGCATGTAATTCATTTGTTGATTTTAGGTACTGTAGCTAATGTTTGGCACTGTTCATTACTGTAGCATGTAGTTGTCCTGGGTCTACGCTCTATCCTGGCTACACAACTGGCCAGAACGAAATAAATTGTTTGCTCGCATGAGAGTATATAGTGAAATTTTGTGGTGATACAAGTTGTGGGGTATCTACATTGTTCAGGGGAGGCACCATTGGCTCCGATGGTATGTTCAGGGGGAGGTGCCATCGACTCCCATGGAAGAACCTCTGTAGGTGCCCATGGTAGAGCACTTGGCGCCCCCACCTTGATGCCTATGAAAGTGGCCATGGTAGAGCACTTGTTGCTCGCCCCTCCACACTAGCTCGGTATGTTGTTACCTTGGTGATAACCTAAGATGTGGAGAAGCTTAGTTAGCTTGAAATATAGGCCCAATTCAATGATGTATTCATTGACTCCGCCTAGTATCCTAAATATTTATGATTCCTTTGGCATATTTTTGATACATTTTGGATTTTAAGCTCTAAAAGAGGAAATCCTATTCATTATTTCGATGCTTGAATGTTTTTTATTATGGTTCATTAATTCCTCCATTTAAATATGATATGTTCTGAGATATTTATGCATTTTGTTTTATGTAATGTTGCTTCTTCCTGCTTCGTTATATTCGTCAATGAAATATCTTAGAACATGTGTGGCACCCCAATGGAGTAAACATGTCTTGTGGAAAACGATACACAAATACCATTTTGAGAGAGATTATGTGCTTTGAGTTTAATATCGAGGGAATGTTATGACAATCGCTGGCTGCGATCTGGCTCCAAATGATCCACTACTAACCCATGGGAACAACTTTGATCATTAAGTGATGCATTATTGTACCCCGAGTTATTCACAACCTCTTATCTTTCAGTGATATTCACGCTAATAGTCTCTAGTTGAGACCGGTGTTGTGAATGGCAAGTATGGCTCCTAATCACCGAGCGCGATGAAAATGGTGAACATATTCTTGAAAGTTTTTTCCCCCATTGGACACAGGGCTACGCAACATGATATTCTTAGCACTGCCCGTGTATACTACCTTCTAAAGCTCTGAACTATTGTGTCTCTAACATGATAGATTAGGACACTCGATCTTAGTATGCTGATAAATACAATTGACAACTCGAATGGTCATAATGTTAATGTGAAAAACTTCCCGAATCCTGATGATTTTGTGTGCTCCGCATGCGCTATAGGGAAGTTAATCATTAGACCGCCGCCTTAAAGGTGAATGATGAAATCGCCACATTCTTGGACACATCCAAGGGGACATATGTGGTACAATTCATCCCATCCCAGGGTTGTTTGGTACTTTATGGTACACATTGACATTTTTCTAACTGGTCCAATGATTTCCTGATGCAACACGGAACCATGAAAATGGAAACTGCAGTCGAGCATTCAGTGATGCATGTCCATACGTTAAACGGACTTGCAGAGGCACTGATTAAATTCATTGCCAGACCACTCCGGGGTTGCAATTTCACCAACCAGATGTTGATGGAACGCTGTGTTACATGCTCTAAAGTCATCAACTTTATACCGTGATCCTAGAACATCCATTCTCCTATCCAGCTCGCGTATGTGTCGGCACCGAAAATTCCCACCTTAATAGGTTTGGTTGCTAGGTGTATGTACCGACACCACCACCCAACAATCAACAATGTGTCTGTTCGTAAGTCGAGGATATACTTTGGTTATGAGACCTTGTCCGTAGTCAGGTATTTGGACCCTTATGACATGTGATTGTCATACGGCCCGCTTTGCGATTGCATATTTGACGAGGATCTCTTTCCGACTTTAGGGGAGACAAAATCATCCTATTGATGATAAAAGTCGAGAAATCACGTGACAAGCCACGGGGATCCACGCTCATGACCCATGGACTGCTGAGACAAATAAAGAAGTCCAAAAGATAATTGATATGCATGCATTAGGAAATCAACTGCCTGATCACTTTAGTGACTTGAAAACCGTGACAAAATCGCATGTGCCTGCGCGCAATGCACCGGAAAGAGTTGAGATACCAATTACACCCGCTCCCGTCCAAGGTCCTAAAAGGACGCAAAATCCGGTTTCTTAAATCCTAAGTACTTGGAGACGCACGAGGAAGAAGGATAAGAGAAATTTATCTTATACAGTCACCAAAGCCCCTAGTAAGCAAAATGGGAGCCAATTGAGACCGGACACAAGTACGGAAAGTCCTATGCACGGTATTCGAACTTGGACGTCCCTATTAAGGGACCATCCAACGAAGATGTGAGCGCACACATCGGCGCAAAAAGATAAAGGACCTTGTCGGATATATACTGAATAGTGGTATAGAAGATGGTAGACAAAGAGCCGGACCACCAGGGTGGCCTCAGAGGTAGTGGGCTTAGGTCCATTGGGCGGCCCAGTAGTCCGACGCGCAGAAGCCGGATTCTAGAAGAACCCGGATCACGGCCCACGTGATCTGGCTTGGAGGAGAAGACGGATTCCTTACTTTCCAAGTTACAAGTTAAACGTAGTCTTCTAGGTTTCTGGTTCGGTAAGCCATAATCCGGCTATTATATAAAGCCGGACGGGAGATAGATTACATAAGTTCTTTAGGTTCTAGGTTCAAGCTTCACAAGCTCAAGCTCTACGCAACTCGCCGAGAAGTTCATCCTCGTCGAGTAGCTAGATCTATTCCTCACATTGTAACCCTGTTATACGGGCTTTAGTCCCAATTAGTGAGAAGTGCAGGAGTAGGTACGCCGTACTGTCGCGACGTACCGAACCTGGGTAAAATCCCGTGTTCTGTGTTACTACGCTATCCCGTTACCCCACGTCTCTACCGTAGTCTCATGGCACCCCAGTCTATGAAAACTACTATGATGTCTCGACAGTTGGCGCCCACCGTGGGGCAAACGACGTCAGGCGTGAAATTCCGATCTGGGATACTAGGCGGAATTGGAAGATCGATCACTGTCGGAAGCTTGGAATTCGACGACGACGTCGGGCGCTTCCTCGACAATGGATCCTACATACCAGCGCAAAACCACCTGGTAAGTACCTGCGTTTTACCGATTGGATCTGCTAACATCTTTATCGGATTAACCGCAGAGGCAATGGGGTTTTGCGGTGGAAGCAAATTTATCCCACCCGCCCTATACCCAGTCGAAGACGACTATGATGCCGGATTTTGCTCAGATCACCGACAAAACAGTGATACGCACTTTATCGGCATGGTGCAATCCGAGATCGCTGAAAACACGGATGAAGGAAATCCCGTGCAAAAGGCAGATAACAACCTACCCGTCATAGAGACGGAAGAACCAATACCCGTCACAGAGACGGAAGATCCGACATCCGTCAACCAGACGATGAACTCGGAAACAGAGTCCGTGCTTGCCGCCATAGAGGCGAGATTGGAGTCGGAAACCGGATCGGATAACTTCGACTCCGAAGACGAAGACGATGATGCCTTCGTAAGAAAAGTTAAGTCCTTTCAAGAGGGATTCCATGAAGTGCTAATGGCAAAACCAGCTGATACAACGGGTGCCGATAGCCAGGAAAGCCCTAAAACCCCTCCGCCAGTGGAAGAGAGGGAAGACGGAGAAACTTCTCCGATATTCCCTAATGTCAAGGAGATGACAGAGGATGAACCTGTCAAAAAACCTCCGTCTTCCAAGAAAAAGCACCGTGCTTCTAAAAAACTCCAGTACAAACTCCGGAAGAAAAAGTCAGCTGATCTCGCTGATGAAAACCTGGAAGTTGGAGATATTAGTGGCACAAAGCCCGCGGAAAAGAAATCTAAGGAAATCACCGCTCCGCCAATGACAGAACTGGAAGAGCAAGAGCTATTACAAACTCCAGTGGGACCCAATGAACCCCCTGAGATGCTGGAAGCCAGGAGACAAGCTTTCCAACGGCAACAGCAACATCTGCTTAGATCTCGGCAACATCTCCAACAAACCCATAATGACATCAAAGTCATGAAGGAAGAAATAGAGGAGTACGAGAGGAAGCATAGATCTGCCTTAAAACCTACTAGGTTACTCGGAATCGCAAAACCGGAAGAACTGCCGCCGAAAGAAAGGTTTTATAACCCATCTTGGCAAAAGCAGTTAAACGGCAAAGATGCCAAGGGCGAACCAATATACAAAACCGCAGCGGAAAACGCGGAAGCAGCGTTCGCCATCCTCAATAACGATCTGTACTCCAACGGGGAAAAACTCCAAGGGGTGTATGCTTTCCTAGGAAAAGCACTACAGCAGCAACAGCGAGGACAAGAGCGATCAGGGAGGCTGCATGATAATTCCGCCCTCTGCAAAACTGTTACTTGCGCTGCTGGAGCACCTGGACCGGAAGAACCCGGAGATTCGGATAAAAAGAGGATCCGAGAAAAGACAAGAAAAACCCCGACAACCGGGACGCAGCGTCTAGAACCGGACCTCATCTCCCGAAAGATGGATATAAACCACACGATCGGGAAGACAAACACCGGAATGACGGCAAAATAATGCCACCTCCGAGAAACCCAGCTGAAAAGATCTCGGACACCGCCTAAAGATAAGGAAAGGTACAGGAGCAGGACTCCACCTAATCCCAGGGGGCGTGACAACGGAAGAGATAGAGATAACCTCGGAAAAGCGCGTCCGCGCAACAATGGAAAAGAAAGGAGCAGATCCCCTTCTGTCCATTCAGCCGGGAGATATTCTGCACATATTGATAGAGCAGAAAAGGATGATCTATACTTTGGTCCTAAGTGTTTTACTGACAGGATCCGAAGGATAACCCTACATTCTGGCTTCGCCAAAGTTGGTCCAACCTACCAAAAATATACCGGCAGTACAAACCCGGATACCTGGCTTTCAGATTATTACACAGCCGTCCAAATCAACAACGGGACAGACCTGGAAGCTGTCAAGTTTCTTCCCCTAATGTTGCTAGACGGAGCCAGAGATTGGATCAATGGTTTACCATCAAGAACTATCGACAGTTGGGATGATATGGCAAGAGTATTTACTCAGCATTTTCGGGGAACATACAAACGCCCAAATAGCATCAACCAGCTGAACCGTTGCACCCAATTTGAAGACGAACCATACGTGGATTTCATCTCCAGATGGACTGCAATGAAGAATAGTTGCTCTGGAGTAACTGACGTACAAGCAATGCATGCTTTCGTCAATGGCCTAAAACCCGGACTTGTACCGTTCATGGTTGGTTCTAAAAAGCACAAAGATCTCGGATCTATGCTTACAACCGCTAATGAGCATGCTGCAGCCGAAGACGATATCAGAGCAAGAGGAGGCAATATTGAGTCACTGATACTGGCCAAGAAAACACCTCGTTCTGATAAAAAAGGAACTCCAGAGTCAACAACAAAGCCCAAGGAGGTTAACATAGCCTTTGGAGGAGAAAAGGTGAACAAGTGGAAAGGCCGCAGTCCGGATCCAATCAATTACACTCCCGAAGAATGGGAGAGAATTAAGTCGGAACCCTGCGTCCACCACTCTCAGTTTGGGAAACCAACCCACACAAACGCGCAATGCCGGCTAAACAAGCATATGAAAGGCAATGCAGGATCCGGAAATAAAGGGAAGGGTTCCAAGAGGAAACCTGCCAAACTAAAGCCAGAAGCTGAAAAAGAAGACAGTGAATCGGACACTGATGACAAAATCCAGGAACAGCAGCGAAAAGGCGAACCTAAATTTCCGAGAGTTGACGGAGAAGCAATGTTAACTTTCCTAGCAACCCCGTCAGCAAAGGTGGCCAAAAGGACACTTCGAGAAATAAACGCGGTTGTTCCTGCAACCCCAAAATTCTTGAAGTACTCCAACACACCGATAATCTGGGATCAGTCAGATCATCCCGGAAATATCCCTGAACCCGGCACACAAGCTCTTGTTGTAAGCCCTATTGTTCAAAACACTAGGCTAAGAAGAGTGCTGATGGACGGAGGATCCAGCATCAATATAATGTACCTGGATACACTGAAGCACTTGAAGATCTCCGAGTCCCAGCTCAACTACAGCAATATACGCTTCCATGGCATTGTTCCTGGCAGGCAAGCACGATCCCTAGGAGAAATTTCCCTAGATGTCACCTTCGGAGATAAAGATCACTTCCGGCAGGAAAAAGTATCCTTCGAAGTAGTGCCGTTCGAAAGCGTGTATCACGCAATACTCGGACGTCCGGCTTTCGCCAAATTTATGGCAAGATCTTGCTATATCTACAACAAGCTGAAGATGCCAGGACCCAAAGGAGGAGTAATCACCATTGCCGGTGATTTCAAACTGGCAAACGAGTTGGAGAAGCAAAACGCCCTTTGCGCTCAAAGAGTTATAGCTCAGGAAGAACTGAAGGAGTTAGCCAAGGAGGTATCGCCGAAAGAAATGCCGGCAGGAAAAGAAACTCGGAAGCCAACAGATAGCTTCAAGGCGCCCGAGAATACAAGGCAGGTAATCCTAGATCCCAAAGATCCGACAAAATTCGTCGTTGTAGGGACTGGGATGACCGACAAATAGGAAGGCGAGCTCATCAAGTTCCTCCGTGAGAACTGGGATATTTTTGCCTGGTGTCCAGCTGACATGCCAGGCGTACCCAGGGAGCTTGCTGAGCACCAACTCAAGGTTATTCCCGGATCAAAACCCGTCAAACAAGGTCTCCGTCGATTTGACGGAAGAAGACGGAAGGCTATTGGCAAGGAAATTATCCGGCTTTTAGCAGCGGATTTCATCAAGGAGGTAATCCATACTGACTGGTCCGCAAATCCGGTATTAGTACCGAAGAAAGACACAACTGCCCTCAGAATGTGTATAGATTACACAGGATTGAACAAGTTATGTCCGAAAGATAGGTTCGCACTGCCGCGAATCGATCAAATAATAGATGCCACTGCAGGCTCTGAGCTTTTATGCTTTTTGGATGCATACTCCGGGTACCACCAAATACGCATGAAAAAGGAAGATCAAATCAAGACTTCTTTTATAACCCCGTACGGGACGTATTACTACGTAACCATGCCTTTTGGCCTGAAGAACGCAGGTGCAACCTACCAGCGTTGCATGCAACGTTGTTTGCATAGTCAGATTGGAAAAAATGTCCATGTTTACGTGGACGATATTGCTGTCGTAACCAAGGAAAAAGATACACTCCTTGAGGATTTGCGAGAAACCTTCGAAAACTTGCGCACTTACAAGATGAAGTTGAATCCATCCAAGTGCGTATTCGGGGTTCCCTCAGGAAAACTTCTGGGTTTCATCGTTTCTCAAGAGGAATAGAAGTCAACCCGGAAAAGATCAAGGCAATCTTGAATATCTCAAAACCTACGTGCGTAAAAGATGTCCAAAGATTGACGGGTTCCGCCACAGCCATAAAAAGATTTCTTAGTTGGCTGGGGGCTAAAACCTTACTATTTCACAAACTGCGGGAGAAGTTCGACAAGGTCAAGTGGATTGCGGAAGCCTGAGAATGTCTAGCAAGTTATGTCCCCTTCTGTACTTAGTTCAATTCTATGTAAACATCTTTTGAGATCATGAAATAAAGTTGTCGGAATGCTGTCATCCATATTTCTTGATAAGTGCAAAGTGTTTCCGCCTCATCTATTTCCCAATGATCTTGCAAATTTCTCAACGTTAACCCGAATTGTGCTTGCGTACTCGGCGTTACATAACTGAATGATTTTTCAGCCTTTTAACGGCTAAAGGAAACTTGAATTGCCTGCGTGCCCAAGTTTCACTTAAAACTTTCCTTGTTTCTCTAAGTCTTATCTGATTGTGTGTGTGCCGGGTTACTGGAACTAGTTAGTAAAAATGCCTTTAGCATGATTCATGTTTTCGAGTTTCAAAACTGATTGGTTCGTCCCCAGTTACTCGGCATAACGATTCATAATGCTATTTGAGCCATTTCAAACACTAAGGACAGTTAAAGCATATAAACCAGAGAACTTAGAAGATAAAGGAATGGTAAAATCCAAACAACTTGCAAAGTAATTTCATAGTTTAAACTGCAAAAGGCGGAATTCTCATTAATATAAAAGAAGCATTACATTTCAGATTACATTAAAAGGACAGTAATGCTCCTATTGTCTGTTTTTTCTATCCAGGTTCCAAGTAACCTTTCAAGAATCCGACTCCTCCTCGCTGCTTTCTTCGTCGGGGATTGGAGGAGCTTCCTCTTCTGGATAGTTGACGGCGACATTTACCATGGCGGCAATCTGGGTGGCGTGGCCCTTAACTTCACCAAAGATGGTGGATCGTTGCGCATCCGTGTATCCCTGAGGGACACCGGTGGCCACACGCCAGGATTTGGCACTAGGATAGTGCATGCGCATAAGGCCTAAGGCCATGCGCGCACCACCCCGTGCAGCGGAGCGGAGAAGAGACTCCTTGGACTCCGCCACCTCCATGATGATACCCGGAAGTTTTTCAACCTCCGAGCATTCCCCAGATTTATCGGGAAGGAACTTCTCTATGAGCTGCGTCCCGGCAGCCTTAATCAAATTCCATGTTTCCCCGAAAGCTCGGATGCCTGCAATCCGAGTTCCATCTGGGGTGTCTCCTGTTCGATTCAATAAAACGTACAAAAGGATTAGGCAGACAAACAGAGAAAGCAAAACATGGAAAGATGTGAAAAGGGTAAGAAATTTACCGATGAGCTTGTCGATCTCGGAAACTTCCTCCAGGCGAAGGTTCAGAGCTTCGGTCAAATCCTGAATGGTGGATTTGTCTTTCTCCGCCTGTTCGGAAGCCTTGGAATTAGCCATTCCAAGAGCCAGGTTGCTGGCTTCCAGGTCTTGTTGAGCTTTCACAAGATCCTTGTGAAGCTCAATGTTCTCATTGCGGAGAATTTCGGCGTTGCCAGAATCTTCCGCTGCCTGCTTAGCCTGAGCTAAGGCAGCTGAAAAGGAAGGGAAAATCCGAGTTGGTCAATTTCCTCGGGAAAAAACTCAGACAAAACTCAAATAAGAAATTTCAAAACGAAAATGCCTACCTTTCGTTTCTGTCAATGCGAGCTGAGAGGATTCCAGCTCCGCCTCCTTCTCCTCAAGAATAGAAAGAAGACTTCGAACTTCTTTATTCTTGATGGTGAGCTTCCTGAAAACTTCCAGGTTTATGGCTTCGGAGGTTTGCTGAAACGTAGCAAGGAAAAGAATGAGTACAAAAAGCATCAAAGCAAAAAGCACGCATTTTAATTAATGCTTGGGGGCTAGAGTTATATACCTGGCTCATGCGCTGCAAACCTGCTAAGTTTTCTTTGAATTCTTTCGCGTATTCCGCGAAGTGATTTCCGGCTGCGTCCAAGCCGTCATTGATAGCTTTAAAATCCTTGTCAAAGATGGGGATTTCCTCGTCGAAAGTCCGAGAAGATTTCCCCACCTCTGGGGCCGCCCTTTCCCTCGTATCCGACTCGGATACAACGGGCTGGCTGGGCTCTGGGGGCTTGGTGGTTGGGGCTGCAGTAGGCTCTTCCGCCATTGTCTGCGGCGTGTCCGGGGCGACGGCGGGAGATGGTTGGCTGCCTCGGCCGGAAGAAACCCTGTGTTTCTTCAGTTTCTTCGGCTTCAGGTTGGAGGGAGGTAGGCTAAAAACCAAAAACCCAGAAAAGGTCAAAACTCCGAAAATGGACGAAAAAGATCCCATGAAAGAAAAAGAACCCAGAAGAAGGAACCTGGAAGTGGCGACGGGGATTCCGTCAAGGTCGATAATCTCATCCGAGGAAATTATCTTCTTGCGCTTGCGCCCACCTGTAGCGGCGGTGCGCAGCGCATCCAGCTCGGCCTCGGAGGCTAACTCCGAGTCTGGAAGATCCACAAGCTGTCGGAAGAACCAATCAGAATCAAAAGGCAGATTATCCAAGAATTGAGATTGTACCCAAATGACGGAAAATTTACCTTGGGAGCTGGGTTGTCGGCCGTGTACATTGGCCGACTCTCCGTGTATTGGTCGCGCGATGCGACCAACTGATTGATGCGCCGCCTAAGTTCCTTTGCGGGCCAATCCTTGTCGGTTGTCCGCATTGGATCCTTGGCTCCCGTGTATTCACACAGGAGACGGCCTCCGTGGTTTGCTAATGGCTGAATCCGCCTATCCAGCCAGCAAAAGACCGTATCCATACCGGTCAAAGGAGGTTTGGAGGAGGTGAGCTTAGCGATGCGCCTTTTGATCCTTAGCAGATCTGGAGGCAGAACCTGGACGGCTTCTGTCCCCCAGTTATCTTGGGGAATAGCGGCGGAATTAACGAAAGGTGGAACCCCGACGGCCTTTTTAGGGAAAGGCACGTCGGGATGATAGAAAAAAGAACCCGTCCAAAATTTGACGGATTCTGAGGTTTTGATTTTGGGGAACCAATCCTCTCGGAATCTCCGAAGAGTAAAGGAAATGGTTCCGCAATTTGGGAGTGCGCCCTCCGAAGAGTTACGCTTGACCCCAAAGCAGTACAGCCAAAAATCTAACCTAGGCTCTATCCCTAGGTAACCTTCGAACAAGGCCTGGAAGCCGGCCATGTACAGAATGGAATTGGGAGGAAGGTTGTGAGGTTGGATGCTGTAATGTGACAGAACCTGGAGGAAGAAAGAGGAAGGTGGGAGCCCCATACCTCGTAGAAGGTGGGAGGTAAGAAGCACCCTTTCGCCCTCTTGTGGCATGGGTTCGGTCTCCTCTTCCGGGAGCCGCCACTTCTTTTTAAGAACCAAGCCCTCCTTCTCCAAGTTTGGAAGGAGAGCCGGGGGAATACTGCAGGCACTCCAGTTGCCTGCAGTTTCCTCTTCCTCATCTGCTCCGGTGGCGGCGGCAGCGGCCTTCGCGGCGGCGAGTTTCTCGCCAAGGAGCTCGATTTTCTCCTCCGCCGTTTCAGGTGCGAACGGCGGGGTTGTCGTGGCGCTCGATGCTGTGACGTCCGCGGCGGCGGAAGTGCTTCCTCCGTCCGCAGTAGATGCCGTGGTCTTTTCCGGCTCGCCGCCGGCATGCTTGGGTGACCCTAGCTGTGGATCTAGGTCGCCCAAAAGTTCGTCGATGGAGGCGCGAGCCGGTGAGGACGACGGAGAGGCCATCTTCTTCGGTGGCGAGTGAGCGCTCCGGCGTGCGAAGAGTTCGTCGGGGCAAGGTCTTGCTCTCGAGCTTACGGTTGCGTCAATGGCGTGGGCAGTGATGGAGTGAGGAAAGATTTCCGATGACGAAGAGGACGGCTATTTATAGCCTGAAAACCTCTAGATACGTGCCAACGGCTCTTTTGACCGTTGGATGTTCGACGCGTGTCGCTCGCCGGAAAATTCGGGAAACGAAACGACAGAGGAATGATGGCTATCTCCTCGTTTCTCGTGAGAATCTGTCAGAGATACGTTGCAGGGTTTCCCGCGTGAAACCAAGCGGCGCTTGCGTCAGCATGATTAAGGCGCTGATGTCATAAGTTCCTTTTCCGCGAAGGATCGCGAGAAGAAAAGCCGGATTTTCAGAGTTCCGAGTTTTATGTTACCATCTCCTTCAAAAGGAAAGTAGAAAGAATCAAGACTGCTGAATCAAGATTTCCCGGACAAATGCATTTGACGAAAGACGGAGAATCAGAGTTTTGATCCTTCCTGGGGGCTACTGTCGGATATATACTGAATAGTGGTATAGAAGATGGTAGACACAGAGCCGGACCACCAGGGTGGCCTCAGAGGTAGTGGGCTTAGGTCCATTGGGCGGCCCAGTAGTCCGACGCGCAGAAGCCGGATTCTAGAAGAACCCGGATCACGGCCCACGTGATCTGGCTTGGAGGAGAAGACGGATTCCTTACTTTCCAAGTTACAAGTTAAACGTAGTCTTCTAGGTTTCTGGTTCGGTAAGCCCTAATCCGGCTATTATATAAAGCCGGACGGGAGATAGATTACATAAGTTCTTTAGGTTCTAGGTTCAAGCTTCACAAGCTCAAGCCCTACGCAACTCGCCGAGAAGTTCATCCTCGTCGAGTAGCTAGATCTATTCCTCACATTGTAACCCTGTTATACGGGCTTTAGTCCCAATTAGTGAGAAGTGCAGGAGTAGGTACGCCGTACTGTCGCGACGTACCGAACCTGGGTAAAATCCCGTGTTCTGTGTTACTACGCTATCCCGTTACCCCACGTCTCTACCGTAGTCTCATGGCACCCCAGTCTATGAAAACTACTACGATGTCTCGACAGACCTCGCTCTTGTAATGGGAAATATGGTAGAGCAAGAGGTAGCGCCAGGTGCGCCCCATGACAAAATGACCATAAATTTTATAAATAAAGGAGAGTGAAGGAACCAAGAAATGACGATAACTTCACTAAGAAAATTGCCTCAATCATAGATCCCAACCCTAGGGCTAACAATCTCGTCGATTTGTATTTTTTTTGGATTGGGTAGATTGGTAGAAGGCAATTACCTCACAAAATGAGGTGTATCGATACAAAGGAATGCTTGTTGCTCAAGGTTCACTCAATGACTAGTTGTCGATTTTGAGGAAACTTAATCCTAGTCCTAGATGGTATAACCTTTAGATACTTGATCTCAATGGTAGTAAATCTGGACTTGACAATGAAATTGATGGATTCTATATAATCTCAGTGTACGTGGACGATTTGAATATAATGGGTAACTTGGAGATATTGAGGAAGCGAATTCCTACCCGATGTCGAAATTCGAGATGAAGGATTTGGATAAAACTAAATTCTGTCTAGGTCTCCAACTTGAACATTTCCCTCGTGGGATTCTAGTGCACCGGTCTGCCTACACCCGAAAGGTGTTGGAGAGATTCGGATTTGACAAGGCATACATTTCAAAGACCCTAATGATCGGATGGTGTTTACAGAAAGATAAGGACCCGTTCAGGCCTAAGGAAGAGGTGGAGGAAATTATGGGACCAAAATTCCTCTACTTGGGCGTTTTTGGAGCACTCATGTACCTCGTGAATTGTACATGACCAGATATCGCATTCACCATCAATTTGTTTGCTAGGTATAGTTTCGAGCCTACCAATAGACATTGGAAATGCATCAACAACGTCTTATGATACCTTTAAGGGACCAAAGATCTTGGGCTGTTCTATGGAAGAATCAAGACCTATCACTGGAGGCTATGCAGATATAGGGTACCTGTCAGACCCGCATACTTCCAAGTCACATATTGGATATGTTTTCCTTTATGTTGGAACAACAATTTCCTGGAAATCGTCTAAGCAAAGTCTTGTATCAATTTCGACGTACCACTCAGAAATCATAACATTGTATGAGACACCATGAGAGTGTGTATGGCTACATTCAGCAGACGTGTGGGCTGAACATCGTATATACCCCCACCATTATCTATGAAGATAATGCAGTTTGTGTTGCACAAGTGTAATCACGATATGTGGAGATTGATCTCACAAAGCATATCAATCACAAGTTCTTATATGTACATGGGCTGCCGAAGATGAATGAAATGAGGATCTTGCATACTTAGTTGTGTGACAATCTCACCGATTTGTTCACTAAATCATTATCAAACACCTTTTGAGAGATGTGTTCGTGGAATCGGTATGATGAGACTTAGAGAATTGCCAGACTCAGGGGGAGATTCTTCACACCCCCATATGTCAATCTCGATTCAGATGATCGAGTACTCAACCCGGTGTTGAGTGAATTGTACTCCTTTTCCCATTATGTGGGTTTTCGTTTTCACAACAAGATTTTTTATGATGCAATTCGTGCGACATAAGGAGACGTATTCTATGCGCACCTTCTCCATATTTTTCCACTAGAATTTTGGAATTTTTGAGACATAGACAATACGGGATGTCGGACCAAGGGGGTGTTGGGAAACCTTTCCCGTGCATAACATGCGGGCCATCCTTTCTTGGGATGGGAGTTTTCCCTCTAGGTTTTGGTCCTCCCACCTACCCATCTCCCCTATATATACTCAGCTATTGTATAGACAGAGACAAACAATTGATTAATAAAGTTTATTCCCCACATTTATGATTCGATTACTCTCGAGCTCCACGCTCTTGTACCGGACTCGCCGGCAAAGGTTAGGTTGGAGAAGAGAATGTACCACATAGGGGCTAGCTCTCCAGTTAGGCCTTCCGTAATGCATTGTATCTTAGCGCACTATCCTAGGTAGAAGAAAAATCTAAGAAACAACTACCCTAATGCATCGTATCTTATATGATGTATCTAAGTCAAGTAGCATTTAATGATTTTGGCTTAATACTTGCTTATGATTGGCCTAGCAATCTTTTTTGCCTATGATCTTGTGCAAGAGTTGTATCTTATATAAGATACAACAACACTCTCTTTTATCATTAAATAAGGTGTCACGTAAGCAAATTGCCTAAGCGCGCGACGGAAGCTCAACCATCGATCAGTTTCCGACCATGTTACGTTTGCTGAAAAAGGAAACTAGCACCTGCGTGCACCTATTCCCTTTTAGTAATGCTCCGTTTGGCACACACGAAACCTCTTCCGGTCAACAACACATTAGGCGCATATTCCTTTTTTTTCAAAACCTGTTACGTGCGTGTACTGTACTAGTACATTTCTTCTTTGCACGCACAGTTGGTGCCAAAAAAAATGAAACAATAATTCTACTTTAGTGCGAAAAAATTCCTTTGTAATAAAAAATTAATAATTTATTTTATAAATCTATTTCCTTTTAATTGATTAAAAAAAAGAATTTTGTTTCTTTTACTTGCAAAAATCCATATGAGCACAATTTAATTCCCTTTTAGGGCTAGTGGTTTTTTAGGGTAAAAAGATAAAAGGGTGGGAGAATAAAACCACTTCCAACTAGTGTAAAATTTTAAAAGGGACAAAATGAAATACTACAAAAAAAATGCTATACGTGGTTGTGGTCTCTATAAAAATTATAGAGTATTTATTTGTTTAGTATGATACGTGAAAAATATATAGAAACATGAAAAACTTACTTTTGTATATGCTAAAGTACAAGACAAAATTATTTTATTTTCGTCTCAAAAGATAAGGTACAGTTTATTATTTTTTATAATTTGTTACATTCTTTTTAAAGATTTTGCCTAACTATTTCTCTAAAAGGTCAAAATCGCTTTGCGTCGAGCCACTGAAAAGTACAGTTGTCAATAGAATTTAGGTTTGTAATTTTAATTCATCGCCTACACTTTTATGGTCAGAAAAAATTAATTTTTTCTTCAAAATTAATTCCCTCTTAGGGCTAGTGAATTTTTAGGGTAAGAAAAAAAAGGATGGGAGGTATAAAAAGTTCCACTTCCAACTAGTATAAATTTTTGCGCTTCCAACTAGTGTAAAAAAATCCCACTGTCTAGTAGAAAAAAATACATTTTCCACTAGGATAAAAAAATTCACTATGAAAAAATACACTTCCTCCGCTTCGTTGTTGCCGAAGGGGCGTCGACGAACAACAGCTGCGCGCGACCCCGTGATGGCGGCGGCGGTTTTTTTCTTCCAACGGCTGGGGATGGCGGCGGGCGCTGCTCCGTCGACCTGCGCGGCTTGGCGGCGTCGTCACCGACATGGAGGATCAAGGAAGAAGCTGGGTGGGGGGCTGCTGAGGGCGGTGGTCTGCGGCGTCGGGGATGTGCCTGGTTGGAGGTGGACGGCCCGGGAAGGTGGCGGCCGGGCCGCCGGGCTGGGGCGACGGCCGGCGGAAGGTCTGTTGACGGTGGAGGTCCACCGGTGGTGCTGCAGGGGTTGGGGCGCTGCTGCTGTACTCCGGTATGGTGGAGGCTGCGCACCAAGATGGGCTTGGCGGGCCCGATCTGGGCTCGTCGGGCCCGGTCGGCGGTTGGCTGTGGCGGTGCGCCTCCGGAGCTTCTGCTGGGTGTGCGAGCCGGCGCTGGGCGCAGACTGCGTTGGCCCGGAGGTAGTGGCTTTTGAGATCCTGTCGGCATGGTGCCGCGAGGCGACGTCCTCTCCGACTGGTGTCTCCGCGTGGTGCGGCGTTCCGGGCGCGGAATCGACGGCATCCGGGCCCCAACTCTAGCGGGAGGTGCTGCGGTTGGTGAGGGTCGGGAAAGAGCAAGCCGGGGCAGCGGCCCCGGATTTGCGCTTGGGTCGTAGTTGGCATGACGTTGGCCGTGGCGGGAGGTGCCGCGGGTGCTGCGACATGGCGTGTTGGTGGTCGGGGCGGTCCCCGTGGGGCGGTTCGCGGGGTTTGCGACGCCGGGCGAAAAGCCCTACACCGGTGCTCGATCGGGGCCGACGACGGCGAAGCCTCCCGGCGCCGCGTCCTTCATGAAGGCGTCGTCGAGGCGGTGCTTTCGCTTCTCCGCGCCGGGTTTTTCGGGGGAAACCCTAGATCCCTCGTGGGATCGGGCGAGGGCGGCGCTCCTGCGTCGCTTGCCTCTTGGGTTCTCCCCTTGGACGTTCCACCGGCTTGTGGGAGCCGTGGGGTGTTGGTGGTTGGTGACGACATCTTCTTCGTCGGCTAGGCGGTGCGCGGTCCTGGGGCCGACGTGGATGTCGGAGCGGCGGCTCCGGATGACTTGCGTTGAGGTTGCCTCCGCCGTGTTTAGGTCGGTTTTGGTTGCTAGGGCAACTTGATCGTCGGCTAGTTTGGATGCGCGGCCTTGGGGCCGGCGTGAATGTCGGAGCGGCGGCTCTGGGGTTTCTTGTTGCGTTGAGTTTATCTCCGCCGTTGTAGTGTCGGCTTTGGTTGCTAGGGCGACATGACCGGCGGCTAGTTTAGGGGCGTGACCCTGGGGCCAGCGTGGATGTCGGAGCGACGGCTCCGTGTTTTCGTCTTGCGTGAGGTTGCCTCTGCAGTGATAGTGACGGCTATGGTTGCTCGGGTGACATGGTCGTCGACTCGAGGTTTATCTTTTTTCTTTTTAGGCCTCGTCCTTCCTGTATTCTCCTTCTATATCAAATATAAAAGGCAAAGCTTTTGCCTCGTTCCAATTTTTTTTTAAAAAGCCTCGTTTCAAAAAAAAAACTAGTAGAAAAAATTCCACTTCCATTCATCACACTTGATTACTTTGTTTGGAAAGAAATATATATAGGTTTTTCAAAGGGTTGGTAATTTCCATTCATCTCCGTTGATAACATTCTTGGGAAAATTATATATAGGTTTTCAAAGGGTTGGTAATTTCCATTCATCTCCGTTGATAACATTCTTGGGAAATTATATATAGGTTTTTAAAAGGTTGGTAATTTTCATTCATCTCCCTTGATAACATTCTTCGGAATAAAACTATACATAGGTTCTCTAAAAAAAAGGTTGGTAATTTCCATTCATTGCCCTTGATAACTTTCTTTGGAAAATATTAATATATATTGGTTCTTAAAAGTTGGTAATTTCCATTCATCTCCATTGATAATATTCTTGAGAAAAAATTATATATAAGTTTTTGAAGGGTTGGTAATATTCATTCACCACCCTTGATAACATTCTTGGGAATAGACTAAACATTGGTTTCTAAAAAAAGGTTGGTAATTTGCATTCATGTCCCTTGATGACTTTCTTTGGAAATAAAAATTTATATTGGTTCTTAAAAGGTTGGTAGTTTCCATTCATCTCCCTTGATAACATTCTTAGGAAAATTATATATGGTTTTCAAAAGGGTTGGTAATTTGCATTCATCGCCCTTGATAACATTCTTGGGAATAGACTATATACTGGTTTTTGAAAAAGGTTGTTAATTTTAATTCATTGTCCCTTATGAATTTCTTGGGAAATAAAAATATATATTGGTTTCTAAATAAGGTTGGTAATTTCCATTATCTCCCTTGATATTATTCTTGGGGGAGTTATAAAAAATATGTTTACAAAGGGTTGGTAGTTTCCATTCATCTCCCTTGATTACTTTGTTTGGAAAGAAATATATATAAGTTTTCAAAGGGTTGGTAATTTTCATTCATCTCCGTTGATGACATTCTTTGGAAATTATATATAGGTTTTTAAAAGGGTTGGTAATTTTCATTTACCACCCTTGATAACATTCTTGGGAATAGACTATACATTGGTTTCTAAAAAAAATGTCGGTAATTTCCATTCATTGCCCTTCATAACTTTCTTTGGAAAATAAAAATATATATTGGTTCTTAAAAGTTGGTAATTTCCATTCATCTCCATTGATAACATTCTTGGGGAAGTTATAAAAAAATATGTTTTCAAAGGGTTGGTAGTTTCCATTCATCTCCATTGACGAAGATATGGATTCTGGATCCTGCGGATAAGGACACCCCCTCTCAGGCCGAAGAAGAGGAGCCCTTGGAATACTCCAGAAGGCCCACGTGAAGCCCACCCGCACTAAACTTGCGGGTTAAGTTAGGAAACATGTAACCGACCTAGCTAGGGTTGGAGTCCTCTCCGGGTAGAACTCGAGACCTGGCCGCCTATATAAGGCCAGGAGAGCCTCCGAGAGAGGACCAAGCAATACCGCACGACCAAAAGACTTGAACTCGAGACCTACTCTCGATTCGAGCACCACCTTTGTAACCGATCTAATCATCAATACAGATCGACAGGAGGCAGGAGTAAGGGTTTTACCTCTACGAGGGCCCCGAACCTGGGCAAATTTCGCCCCTGTCTAGCCGACGATTCCGCCAGCGCTCATGGGTTCTCCTAATCGAAACCCGATAGGTTCACCGAAGGGATTTGTTGAGTCAGGGATTCGACAATTGGCGCCGTCTGTGGGAACGGCGGGCGCTGGATCACCGGCATCTTCGGCTTCATCGACATCAAACTCTCGCTGGAAACCGACAACTACGGCTCCGAACAATCCTGTACGGATCGGATCTGTCGTGGTCACACCGCACTCGCCGGAATCGCGCCCTGTATTCGAAGATCTGGAGGAGAGCGTCACCCTGACATTCGGGAGCCTCAAATTCGTGACGAACAGGGACGGGATCCTCCACTTCTCGGATGAATCGGAGACTGAATCTAGAGCTGTCGACTCACGCCGTCACCTGGAGAAAAGGGGCGAGTCCATCCGCTTAAACGCCAACGACTATCACACCCTCTCGACAGAGGAACCATCAAGAATTCAAGGAAACCTTCGACCTACGCCTAGGACGCACGAGCTTCGACTGGCTCAGGTCTGCATGGCAGGATCGGAACAAGGCTCGGAAACAGAACACAGCGCGACAGAGCGCAACATAATCGGCGTTTCGCGGGAATCCTGGAAACGAGCGAAGGAAGCTATGCGAACAAGCAAGCCACCCGCAGCCGGATCCTCACGCGAAGACATGGTTGCCTACCACTATCACCTAGTGAGAGCAGCCACGATTATCAAAGATGCTCGGGTAGATCTGGCCCGCCGAAGAAGAGCGGCGGACGAATCAAGCCAGAGACGAGTTGGGTTGTCCGTAACGCCCTCGGTCGGAACCCGACCCGCGAGGAAAGGACACGCATCCACATCCAGGAACGATGAATCCATACCCGAAACAAACAGATCAATCACTCCTTCTCTCATGCGAGTCGACGACGACGGCAACGTGTACCCGCAAACTCCCGATGCTGCAGTTCTAGCCGCGGCAACCTACATGCAGATGAACCAACCGACGGAGAGCGACCCTCGGGCAGAGCAATACAAGCAAATACGAAAAGGACTCGGATTGGCAGCCACAAGGCTCGCCTCTCACGATCGCAAGAAGGCCGAGGAGCAGCAGGAGAAGGAGCGACGGGAGAAAGAGAAAGATAAAGAAACGCCCCGCAGGAACAGAAGCTCTTCACCAAGGAGGGATAAGTCACCACGCCGCGGTCGAGGAAAAGAAGCTAGACGCCGCGGCGACAGTCGAAGTAGCAGTGAAGATAGCCCGAGAGACAGAAGCTCGCGGCACCATAGCAGCCGCTCGAGAAAACGAAGCAAGGAACCGAGGAAAGATGACGACCGCGATCGGCCAGAATACGACGCGCGATCAGATCTCGCTCAAAAAAGGGTGGATAAGGCAAGGGCTTCGCGATATCGCGAGCGCTCTTCGTCCGACTCCTCGGATGACGAAACCTGCGGAGCACTCTGTTTCGCTCACAGCATCCGCGAAGCACCTCTACCCAAAAGGTTCAAGCTCAGCACGGAGGTGACGAAATACGACGGCTCACTCGAGCCCTCTCAGTGGCTAAGCGACTAACTCACGGCAGTAAAATGCCAACGTGGGAACAAGAACACGGCTATGCAATACCTCAATTTGCATCTTACCGGCGCGGCCCGCAGTTGGCTGGAAAGAAGACCAAAATCTTGCTATGCATCGTGGGATGATTTGCACCGCGATTTCTGCAAAAATTTCCAGTCCACTTACAAGAGGCCAGCTACAATCGAAGAACTACGAGCATGCAAGCAGAAGAGTGGCGAGTCCACACGCGAGTACATCCAGCGATGGACCACGCTCAGAATTACCGCCGGAACTATCTCAGAAGAAGTAGCGATCGAAGCCTTCGCAAAAGGCGCTAGAAGAACCGCTTTTCGAGAGGAGCTAGGCAGGGCTGCACCCAAGACTATCGGAGAGCTAATGATCATAGCCGAAAAATGGGCTAACGGAGAAGATGCGGTGCGCAACGAAAGAGCATCGTCACCGGCACACGATGACGATCGTCATGGTCGAAGAAAAAGAAGAAAATATTACGATCATGAGGATAGAGAGGAGTTGGTCGCCGCGGAATTCACGCGAAACCGCGATTCCGGTCGCCGTGGAAATCGCGAGTGGAGACCAAAGGCTGAAGAAAAATCCCCCGAGGAAGACCTTGATGCATACTGCTCGCTACATCTATTCACAGATAAGCGCACGGGCAAAACTAAGGCAACACACCTGCTTAAGGATTGCCGAAAGTTCCATGACATCTCGGACGCACTCGCGAGGAAAAGATCTGCCTCCACTCAAAATTACCCACCGCTTCCAGGAGGAGGGCACCAAGGATTCCAGCCGCCACCACCACCACCTCCACCCGCAAATCCAAACATGGCGCTAGCTGCAGTACCCGCACCACCGCAGAACGCCGGAGCCAATGCGTATCCGAACCCAGCAGGACAACTCGCAATGATCCAGAAGGTATGCCCCTCTCGCAGAGCTCAAAAGACTAACACAATGCATGGCAGTGCAGACACCGCCAACAAAGACCGAATACCTGAAAATGGCGGACCAGCCAATCACGTTCTCGATGAAAGATCACCCACCACGAGTCTATCGACGAGGACACGCCGCCCTCGTCATCCAGGCGCAAATCGTCAACTATGACTTGGCCCGCGTATTCATGGACTTGGCCCGAATGAAAAGGGAGGATGAAGAAAAGACCGCATTCATCACACCTCACGGTGTCTACTGCTACACAACAATGCCCTTCGGGCTGAAGAACGCAGGCGCAACATATCAGCGCTGCATGCAAAGATGCCTCGCCAACCTCATTGGCAAGAACGTGCAAGTGTATGTTGACGACATCGTCATCAAGACTCGAGTTGAGGACACACTCCTCGACGATATTAGAGAAACATTCGACGCCCTCAACGCGTACAGGATCAAGCTCAATCCGACCAAATGTGTATTTGGCGTTCCGGCAGGAAAACTTCTCGGGTACCTGGTATCCGCCAGAGGCATTGAAGCCAACCCGGAGAAAATACAAGCCATCTTGACCATGAAGGAGCCAACCAACCTGCGCGGAGTCCAACAGCTCGCAGGGCGATTAGCCGCCCTAAGCAGATTCATCGCGCGATTGGGAGAGCAAGCATTACCCTTCTACAAGTTGTTGAAGAAGACAGACAAATTCGAGTGGACATCAGAAGCTAAGCAAGCATTCGCAGATTTGAAGCGGTCATTGCAAAGTAGGCGCGTCCTCGCAACACCGCGAGAAGGGGAGCCACTTTTCTTGTACCTAGCCGCCACAAACCAGGTCATCAGCACAGCAATTGTGGTCGAACAACCTGAGGAAGGCAAAGCGTACGGAGTTCAACGTCCAATCTATTGCATCAGCGAAGTGCTCTCACCATGCAAGCAACGCTACCCTCACTACCAGAAGCTCGCATATGGAGTCGTTCTTACAGCCCGCAAGCTCAAACATTATTTCCAGGAACACGCCATTACAGTGGTTAATGATGCATCACTCGGGACGATCATGAACAACCCTATGGCATCCGGAAGAATAGCAAAATGGAACATCGAGTTGGCCGCTTGGGACATCACTTACGCAGGACGCAGCGCAATCAAATCCCAGGTACTTGTTGAATTCCTAAGCGAATGGACAGAACTGCAAACGCCAGGACCACCCGAGTACACGAGCAATTGGATAATGTACTTTGACGGGTCCAAGAGAAACGAAGGAGCAGGAGCTGGGATTGTTCTTATATCCCCTCAGGGAGACAAGCTGCAATACGTCCTACGATTGGACTTTCCACCAGATGATCCGGCATCAAACAACGACGCAGAATACGAAGCCTTGTTGCACGGGATGAAGATGGCAATCGCCTGTGGAGCTACTCGCTTAATGATCTACGGCGACTCCAATCTCATTGTGCAACAAACGATGAAAGAGTGTGACGCAATCGCCGAAAACATGATCGCGTATCGCGACATGTACAATCTACTCGAAGGAAGTTTTAAAGGATGCGAGCTAAAGCACATCGCAAGATCCAGCAACGAAGAAGCAGATCGACTGGCAAACATGGGTTCCACGAATGCACCCATACCACCAGGAATATATTTCGAACGGATGATCAAGCGATCGGTCAAAATCAAGAAAGCTGCAGAAGCAATAGCAGTGCCAGAAACAGAGGTCAGCCCGCAAGTCGCCCTTATCGAGCTCATTCATAACATATCACGACAGGTTTTTCTGGTCGAGCCAGTCTGGACGCAGAAATATCTCGACTACCTGACCAACAGACAGCTCCCGGCTGACCCACGCGAGGCTCGACAAATAATCAGACGCAACAAATCCTTTCGGGTAGTCAATGGGGAATTATACAAGCAAAGCATCTCGGGAATACTTCAGCGCTGCATCGCACCCAAAGATGGCAAAGAATTGCTCCATGACATCCACCAAGGAGACTGCGGACATCATGCTAGCTGGAAAACAATAATGGGAAGGCCTTCCGAGCTGGATTCTACTGGCTGACAGCAGCTACCGATGCAAAGAACCTGGTCGAACGATGCGATGCCTGTCAGCGATTCGCACCAAGACCACATGCACCTGCTATAGAATTGCACATGATACCCATTGCCTGGCCCTTCGCACAATGGGGGCTAGACATGGTTGGACCACTACGCAAGTCCACCCCTGGAGGATATACACACTTGCTGGTCGCAGTCGACAAATTCACCAAATGGATCGAGGCCACGCCAGTAACTTCGGCTAGTGCTCAATGCGCCGTCAGGTTCCTCGACTCCATTGTATGCAGATTTGGTGTGCCACACGACATCATTACAGACAACGGTACAAACTTCACAGCAAAGGAAACGCAACAGTTCTGCGAGGAAAAGGGCATTAACTTCAAGTTTGCTTCAGTTGCCCACCCGCAAACGAACGGACAAGTCGAGAGATCCAACGGCTTAGTTTCGGCTGGCATCAAGAAACGCCTACTCGATCGTCTACACCCCGCCGCAGGACATTGGGCAGATGAACTACCCTCCGTACTATGGAGTCTCCGCACAACTCCTAACCGATCTACAAAATACACGCCATTTTTCATGGTATACGGGGCAGAAGCAGTCCTCCCCGAGGACGTTCGATTCAGCGCCCCACGAGTTGTAGCCTACAGCGAAGAAACCACTAACAGGGCACTCGCGGAAGATATGGATGCACTCGACGAAATGCGGGACATCGCACTCGCCAGATCTGTAGTATATCAGCAATCCCTGCGAAACTATCATAGTCGCCGCATACGCCACAGAGCATTCGCGGTTGGAGATCTAGTGCTGCGACTCAAGCAGAAGAAAGGACACAAGCTCGAACCACCCTAGGAAGGACCCTTCATCATACACGAAGTCATCCCAGGCGGAGCTCACAGGTTGAAGAATCCATCGACTGGAGGAATCTATTCCAATCCTTGGAATATTGCACACCTCCGCAAATTTTATCCCTAGGTTTACTTGTTCTCACAACAAATAAGGCTATGCTAGCCACTCTTGTAGCTCGAATACATGGCTTCTTAGTCATCGCAATAAAAACATGGTTTCTCCATCATATTCATTTGCAACTTCCTATTTTTACACGCTCAAAAGTTACAGGAACACACCCCATAAACACACGGGGGCTACGCCTACAACTAAGCATTACAGGAAAAAAGCATACATACAAGGTTATACACCTTACAACAGTTTTTACAAACTATACAAGGTTACAGGATATGCACATCCGACAATCAATCAAAGCGCTGAGCATTCTCAGTCGCCAAAACTCTATCTACTTCCTCAGAGGACAATCGGATGATTTTCTCCGCTGCGGGACGAACAACATCATAGAAGGGGGAAATATCATCGATTGGATCATCTGGGAGCCTGGCTACGGAGTTAAAATCTACTTCAGGATACCATATTCGGACAAAGGATAGATCTACAATCGCGCCGCATGTCATTTGATTGTGCACACACGCGCGAACCTCTCCCTCACGTCCAAACAACCTGAGAAGATAGCTCCAGTCTTCGGGACCCCTTTCGAGTGGGTAGAAAGCAGCGTTCATCGCGATCAGGACCTCGTGAAAGGAACTCACGAGAATTCTCGCTTGCAGAACACGGAACTTCAGGGTGGCCATCACAAATCCTCGACTGCGATCAGACCAGAAGTTACTCGCATGAGGATTTGAGCTACCAGCCTCCTGAACTATGTGGTTTTCCACCCACTGCTTTTCTTCCCTGTCATCAGGTCTGACAACTGAAGAGCAAGCATGCTTGATCAGCTAAGGAAACAAAGCAAAAAGAAGACACGGGGGCTGTATTACTTACACAGCAAATCCCTCGCAACCAACGATAATTCATCCATCAGAAACTGCTCACGTTCAGCCGCCAGTTTCTGCTTGGACTTCGCAACATCGGCTATACCGCGCAGAGCTTTAAGCTGACGCTCACCCTCCCGGACCTAATCACGAAGACCAGCATAGGTGCCAACGGCGGCAACAAGGGGATTTACCGTAGTAGCATGTCCACTCGAAGATTCTGCAACTACCCCGGTAGCCTGGAAGAATACAAGGAAAGAAGTAAGAAGCCCTATTCGAAGTATTTCTAGTCGCACATCCGACAAAAGTGCTCGGGGGCTACTCCCATCGGGAGAAAATACACAAACTACGGGAAGCAATTTCCAGAACGAACACTTCGATTAAAGACGATGAAAATACGGGAATACATCCCAAGGTTCATTACATTCACGAAGGAAAGGAAAAAGAAGAACAAAACTAAGAAGCTACAGTGGTGCTCCCACTAGCGGCAGTCGCCCCTCCTTTCAGTCGAGCAAATAGCTCAGACAGCTTCCGAGCAAGAATAGTGGCCTGCTCGCCAAAACGAGAGAGCCGTACCTTTTTGCCCGTCGAGGGGTCGACTGGAAGAGCCGAGTAGGCCTCCTCCAAACCGTTGACTCCGTGTGCCAGCGCGAACTGGATCGCAGTCTTCGCGCCAGACTCCGACTGGGCGACTGCGTAAGCATCCAGGAGATTGCCCTCCGAGAAGATCTTCAGCAGGCCGTCTAGCGCGGATGGAGGTACAACGTTGGTGAGGAAGCGACTGTGCAGATGCGGCAATACTTGGGTGGCATCGCCAATCAAGGAGCACACTCCTTCGGCGTGCCTCTTGAGTTGAGCGAGTGTGTCGGTTAGCACATCTACTCGCTGGATCCCAGGGATCTCCAAAGGAACAACCAGAAGACCTGCAAAGGAAAAGAATGTCAAAATTTCGCAAGTTCACCAAGACAAAAGATACAATTGCGAGAGCCTAGGCCACTTACCCGCGAAACGCTCAGCAAGGGGACGGAGGAACGTGACAAGGTCAGAATCGGCCTTATTGCCAGCTTCCTCTTGATCCTTCAAAGATTTTCTCGCATCCGCGAGTTGCCTATCAAGATCCTCCGACCGCATGCGGGAGGCCTCTAGCTCTTGTCGAACAGCCTCCAAATCAGCTTCTTGAGTAGTTGCCCGCTCAGAGAGCTTGACTCTCTCGGACTCCGAATGTTCGAGTTGAGCTGCGCAATAACATTTGTTAGACATCAAGAATGGACACGAGAACAGAAACAAAAGAAGACAATGCGACTTACTCTTAAGGAGCTCATTCTTGGTGTGGAATCGACTGCAGTGTGACTGAAGCCTCTCGCATTCCGATTCGGCAAGAACAACGCGGCGACCAATCGCCGCAAGCGAGTCAACAAGCGACTGCAAAAGTACAGAAGTAGAAGAATCAGAAGATATAAATTAGAGCCTGTACCCGATTGAATTCAATCGACTACAGCCTCGGGGGCTACTCCCATCGGGAGCACTGTCGTGCACCCGATAAAAATCAAGACGAAGAAAATAAAACAAGATTTTGAGCCTGTACACGATCGCAAGCAATCGACTACAGCCTCGGGGGCTACTCCCATCGGGAGCACTGTCGTGCACCCGATAAAAATCCGAAGACAAACTAACAAAGTTTACCTGGCCCGTGGCGCGGGAGAGAGGATCTGCGGAGCTGTCCGTCACTTCTTTCGAAGGTGAAGTCCTGGCGGCAAAGCTAGGAGCTTCACGCTCCGCAGTCGCCGCATTGGGGGCTGCGCTGGGAGAATTCCGGACGGTGCCAGCATTGGGAGCCTGTGCGCAGCGGCTCGCCAGGCTCGGAGTCCACCCGCGATTTCTCGCGGAAGATGCGAACTTTGAAGAGGGCCTTCCAAAGCGCCCAATGAGGGAGAATGCCAAGGAAGCATTCGCAGAACACGATGAAGCACGAAATGTGCTGCACCGCGTTCGGAGGAAGATCGTGAAGCTGTATGCCATAGACATACAGCAACCCGAGGAGAAAAGGATGGAGAGGGGAGGAAAGACCCCGAGACACGTGGTCCGCGAAGACCACGCGCTCGTTCGACTGCGGGTTTGGTACCTCTTCTTTCTTCCTGAGGCGCACCCGCTTCTCAGATTCAGCCGGCAGCAGCCCCTCCCGCTGCATCTCCTTGATGCTCTTCGCGGTGGTATTGGGCGAGCGCTAGTCGCCAGCCCGAGGCGCAGGTTGCGCGGAAACTTCTCCGGATGCGGAAGCGGCGGCACCACGTCTTTTGCCTCCGGCCATGGCTAACAGTGTGAGCTCGAGCGCAAGGAGGAAGATGAGCACGAGGAACAAGATGGTTGAAGGCGAAGACTGGGAAAATTTTACCGCAGCGCTAAGTCCCGTATTTATACACGGAGCGGGTCAATCTCAGCCACTCGATGCGCTACGTGGCGCGTATCGCAGCCACCACGTGTGAAGATGAAACGAAGGGGCGGTAAACGCTGTTCCGTGCCACGATCTTAACAGAAGATCATGCGCATTTACTGCGCGGTTCGCGTAAAAAACGGAAGCGGCGTCTCGTTTCCCGGTCAAAAAGCTGACTAAGTGGGCCAGCCCATCTGCTACCACTCCGTCACGTCCCATCGGGAGGAGAAAAGTGCGCCATGACGTCATGGCATGCGTCATCAAATTCAAGAACTTTCGAATGGAAAATTCAAACACGAAAATAGCTTCGTATGAAATTCCTTCGGCTAAAGGCAATTCTTTTACGAATAAATCATGGAGCAAGACCTTTTTAAAACAAGAGAATTATCCTATACACGAAAACTCTTTCGTATAGGCGCAATAGTCCAAACATGAAAACTCTTTCATATGGGCACGACTCTCTACAATACGAAAACTCTTTCGACTGAGTCTTAAACAATTATTCGGGTAGAAAGAACCTACCTCCATTCACACATGATATTTCTACATCATAAAAACCTGGATTGTTTAGCCGACTAGGCACATCCGGATGCCATATTCTTCGAATATTAAGGTAAGACCCAAAAATATCTTTCTTAAGGGCCTGGAATCGCACTCGAAAGCTGCGTCCTCCGGTATAATTCCGTGTCAACAACACGAAGAAAAATCCTAGCGGACGCGCCGGGTACCCTCATAGGTTAAGTTCGACTCGATAAGTCCACAACGGCCCAGTCGCAACAATCACCTTATCGGGTTCGAGTCGGAGGTCTCGAATCTGTGTAGGCCAGAAATGTTTTTGCCCTAGTCGCAATTAATTGGCCCTGATCTCTCGGGAGAGCCAAGCTACTGTGCCGCATCCTTCTGCAAATAAAGCCGCAATAACAGGCACCTAAGTCGCTCAAACACTCGATCATAAGGAATCATTGCACAGGGAACACACCCTTTAAAACAGTAAGCAGCCAAGTTGTTTATTCAAAAGAAAAAGCAAGGCCAAAAAAAGGTTTGACCGTCTACTCGACTGGAAAATTCCCACTCGAGCAAACGCTCGGGGGCTACTGACGAAGATATGGATTCTAGATCCTGCGGATAAGGACACCCCCTCTCAGGCCCAAGGTGAAGGCCCAAGAAGAGGAGCCCTTGGAATACTCCAGAAGGCCCACGTGAAGCCCACCCGCACTAAACTTGCGGGTTAAGTTAGGAAACATGTAACCGACCTAGCTAGGGTTGGAGTCCTCTCCGGGTAGAACTCGAGACCTGGCCGCCTATATAAGGCCAGGAGAGCCTCCGAGAGAGGACCAAGCAATACCGCACGACCAAAAGCCTTGAACTCGAGACCTACTCTCGATTCGAGCACCACCTTTGTAACCGATCTAATCATCAATATAGATCGACAGGAGGCAGGAGTAAGGGTTTTACCTCTACGAGGGCCCCGAACCTGGGTAAATTTCGCCCCCTGTCTAGCCGACGATTCCGCCAGCGCTCATGGGTTCTCCTACTCGAAACCCGATAGGTTCACCGAAGGGATTTGTTGAGTCAGGGATTCGACATCCATTGATTACTTTGTTTGGAAAGAAATATATATAGGTTTTCAAATGGTTGGTAATTTCCATTCATCTCCCTTGATAACATTCTTGGGAAATTATATATAGGTTTTAAAAGGGTTGGTAATTTTCACCACCCTTGATAACATTCGTGGGAATAGACTATACATTGGTTTCTAAAAAAAAGGTTGGTAATTTCCATTCATCTCCCTTGATAACTTTCTTTGGAAATATTAATATATATTGGTTCTTAAAAAGTTGGAAATTTCCATTCATCTCCATTGATAACATTCTTGGGGAAAATTATATATAAGTTTTTGAAGGGTTGGTAATTTTCATTCACCACCCTTGATAACATTCTTGGGAATAGACTAAACATTGGTTTCTAAAAAAAAGGTTGGTAATTTGCATTCATGTCCCTTGATAACTTTGTTTGGAAATAAAAATTTATATTGGTTCTTAAAAGGTTGGTAGTTTCCATTAATCTCCCTTGATAACATTTGTCGCACCCGGACTTCTAAAGGATACTCGCCGTTCCGTTGAACAGTAGTAGATTGGATTACGGGGCTTACCGGCACCCGCGTCCTCTTACGAGTAGGCCAACACACGTATGTGTGACAACCAACCCCTATCTGTTCAGCGTCGACGTAAACTATCCCATAAACATCAGGATACTTCCATTGACGTACTTCAAAACATACACACATGGTACGTCAACGGCATTGGAACAAGTGATATCACAACAGATCTCTACGACACAAAAGATTGAAATAAGTTGCAGATAGCTCTCATTAGAGCAGAGATAGCAAATACAATCATCCAGAGGACACATGTCCCAACAATTCATCATTTACATCACAGCGGAAGCATTCAAAAGGTCTGAGTACAGACAAGATCCAGATAGGCCTAAGAGGCCGGAAACGAAAAGATGGAGCCCATCCACGAAGTCTCGGATCCTGCCCGGGTCCGCTATCTACTCGTCAGCAGCCTCGTCATACTCCACGTAGTAGCCACCATGTAGATCCTCGGAAACGTAGGTCTGCGGAAACCACAGCCCCAAAGGGGTCAGTACATAAACGTACTGGCAAGCAAGACTCACAATTCACCAACGTGTAACCCGTCAACACCAAGCACAGATGCTTTGGGTTCAACGGAAGGAAGGGGATATAAAAGATGCGACAGCTGGCTGCTCTAACCAACTACAGAAACATGCTATAACTTCCGGCTACCAGAAAGGAGATAAGATAGCGTATCGGAACCAACTAACAACTAACTTCAAACAAACCCATCCTGGATCTCGCCCCTTATCCAAGGAAGCAATCCGAGGATAACTCACACAGTTGGATTAGTGATGGTTCAGATTGTTGTGTCAATAAGCCTATTACTAGTCAAGTTATCATTAGTTAGGTGTAAGTTGTTCTGAGTACTTGTTAGCCAGTACTTTCACCAAGTAATCCATAACCGCGGAAAACACGGCTTCTCGAGAAGATTTATCCCTGCAGGGTTGCACCAATTTGGCCGTACACGCAAGAATAACCCGCCAGATGGGATGCCTCCCACCAAGCGGGGCACTCTACACAACTCAACCCTTCTTCGCATCAAGCCCAAAGCACCACGTGCTGTGCGTGCGCGGCTAATCGAGCCCCACGAAGAAAAGGGGACCCTCATAGCACTGGAAGACCACGCCGCCCTAAATGCCGACTACAAAAGTTCCACCCTGGCGCCAAGGGTTCGTACCTGCATATGCGTGCATCAAATGGAAAGCCCGAACTAAGTGTGGTGATTTGGACGAGATGCGAATCGAGTCAAATTGAGGGGGGCGCCCATACTCGCTTCCCACATGCGGTTAGTGCGCTCATCATGGATCAGTAGACAAGACCCTTTTCCTATTAGGGTCGACACTAGCAGGCCTCAAAACCACGCCGGGCCTCCTGCCGGTGCCTTATCAGCAAATTATTATTACCTCAAAATTAACAGGTTGTTGTTTAACATCGATCCCCAGAACATAATGCAGTAGTAACAGAAAGTAACGGGTAACAGACTCGAGCAAAACAACCTAAGCATGCTAGTACGACACGGGCCCAAGCAACGGGGTTATAGGACTGGATGTGAGGCAATGTCAGGGTTCAGGGTATCATGTGATAGGTTCGTAACAGAAGTAACGATACATATGGCTAGCAGAAATAGACAACGGAAAGTATCGGTATCCAATGTTGAAAGGAACACAATGGTTCATGTGAGTGAATACTTGCCTGCCAACCCAGTAGCCTGGTACTGAGCTAAGTCCTTAGAAGGGGTGTCGTAAGTATCGTCGGTCTCAACGTCGTCGTGTATCCGAGAAGAAGCAAACAAACAACGCAGAGGCAAACAATCAATAACATGGCATAGTGCACAAACATGGGATGATGCATGACCATTTAATTGATGCATCAAAATAAACTAGTTGACAAGATAGCAACATGATTAAATGGACCCATATGCAACAGGATTGCATATGGAAAGCCCATGAATTTAAGTTGAAACATTTGTTTTACAACTAACCAATAGGTGAAAGTGGGTTAGCATGATGCATGGATGAAGAAAACAACAAAATAACAACAATAGAACCAAATGGAAATAAGGTTTACCAAGTTTGGAAATTGGTTTATTAAGTTAAGAAATTTTGGTTTCTTAAAGGTGTCACACAAGCATTTGTTGTTTTCATCAAGTTAAATTGTTCAAAACAGATAACAAAGTTCATATTTGATAAGAACACTCAATTTTAGGTGTAATACATGTTTCACTTGTTGAAAATGGATTTAAAATGAGCAAGTTATTAATTTGGCAATTTTAAATGCAATAAATAAGAAACAGTTGTTTTCAGCAATTTAAATTATTCAAAACAGCAAACAAAATTGATATTTGGAAAGTACATGAAAAATTGATTGGAAAACATATTTAGTTTGTTGGAGTTGGAATTTTTATGCCCAAGTTATGATTTTGGCAAAATTAAGTGAATTAAACAAGAATTCAAATATTTCACCAATTTAAAATATTCAAAACAGTAACAAATTGCATTGAAAAGGTTGGAAACAGGTAGCAAAGGTTTCATTGAACATTTAGAGCTATCAAACATAATTTTTGGGTGATTATTGAATTTATTATGCAATTTTCCATAATCATTATTATTCTGCCATTTTTAGTAAACAGAGGGAAACATGCTCAAAATTAATTCAATTGTGTCCAAATAAAATACCAATGTGTAGAGTTTGTTAATACAAATTTTTAGAGCCCAAGTTTGCTTAATTTGGATGAGTAGAACTAAAGTTATGAAATTCCAAAGTTCCCAAATTTTATTGCATTTTCAGTAATTAATTAATTAGTGCAAAAATTGTTACAGAAACATATTGCAAATTTGACATTACTGGAAAGAGCACAAAATCATGAGTTCACAGGATTTTGAATCGTTCAAATTGGAGTGATATTCAATTTTATATGGAATTTAGGAGTAATGGTTCAGATCTGGATTGCTGAAATTTCTGGCAGAAAAAGAAAAATAGAAAGAAAAAAGCTGGGGTTAGGGGGATCGAACCCAGGACCTGTGGCTTTGGGCGCAAGGGTTCTAGCCAGTTGGGTGGAGCTGCTGTTGTTGATAGAAGGGGGGACAGTGGGGGTATGAGGTTCAGAAACGGACTGAATTTAATTCGGAAAAGGAAACAGAAAAAGGTGGGGGGCTAGGATTCGAACTCGCGAGCTGTTGGGTTCGCTGCGGGCAGAGAGGCAGGAACCAGCTGGTCTGCTGCGGTTGGTTTGATACATAGCGGATCGGTTTGGTTTTGAACCTCATAAGCTGCGCGAACTGAACCTGCAAACGAACACCTGCAACTATTTTTCTCTGACGGAAATACTAACAGGAACAGGCAGCGACTGCCTCCATGGCCGGCAAAATCAAGGTGCAAACAGCAAGTAAAAGAGGGGGGTGAGTAGGGGAATGGAAAGGGCTGCTCACCCACTTCGCATAGGTGCCCGCGGCACGGCCGGGGAGTGGCGGAGACGGCGGTGTGCTCCGGCGAGTGGAGGTCGGGGCAGAAGAAACGGAGGCGATCTCCTCCTCTCGATGGCGGCGGTGGTGGGAGAGAGGAGGGAGATGGGGGCGGCTAGGGTTAGGCAGCGAGGGGGGAAACCCTAGGGGGTTAAAAAGGGAGGAGGGGAGGGAGCAGTGGGGGCACGCACACGTTGCTGTGACCATTGCCAACGTCAGCGAGCGTACGGAGGTTGGGGAAAGGGTATCGGGCTGAGTTATCTTGGTGGGCTGGGCCTCTCTCCCCTTTCTGCTGCTTGCTTTCATTCTTTTTGCTTCATTTTTTTTTTTGCTGAATTGGACAATGGAAGGAAAAGATGAGTGTTTGGGTTAGGAAAATTTTGAAAAAAGTATGGTTAGGTTAGTTTTTCAATAGCAACTAAATGCTAACTTTAATTTCCAAAAGTTTTCAAATTTAATTTGCTGTTTGTAATTTAATTCAACTTGGATGGATTTTATTATTAATTGCATTCTTTGAAACAAAATTTTAAATGGCATGAACCTTGGAAGTTGAAATAGAAACAACAAATTATAATGTTTGGTAATTTGCACATATTCAATTGGGGTGTTGTTTGATGATTTGAATTTGAGTTTTGAATGCAATTTATATTAGGTGGATTATTAAATAACAAATAAGAGTTGAGCTTTTTATTATTTCATGGAAACAAATGGAAGTGTCAATTGAATCATTTTATTTGGAGAGTTTTTGTTTTGCAATTTTCATTATTTCAACATGGTTGTTGTTTGGAAGAAAAATCATAATTGAATTTGAAAAGGGGTTTGGTTATTGGATGCATTTTTATAGAAACAACACAACAGTTTTGAAATCACACTTTAAAGGAAACAAGAAATTGTTTTATTCTGAAACATCATTTTAGAAATTGTAACATCACAAGTATGAAACAAAGGTTTGAAATTTGAGTTGAAATTCAAATAGAAAACAAAGGAAAACAAATGAAAACAGTTGGAAAACAAATGAAAACAGAGGAAAACAAATGGAAAACAAACAAAACAAATGCAATCAACATGATGCCATGATGCAAAACATAAAATAACAGAGAGCAAACATTCTAATGGCTATTTTTCAGACTTGGGATGTTACAACATTCTTGGGAAAATTATATATGGTTTTAAAAAGGTTGGTAATTTGCATTCATCACCCTTGATAACATTCTTGGGAATAGACTATATACTGGTTTTTCAAAAAGGTTGTTAAGTTTAATTCATTGTCCCTTATGAATTTCTTGAGAAATAAAAATATATAGTGGTTTCTAAATAAGGTTGGTAATTTCCATTATCTCCCTTGATAACATTCTTGGGGAAGTTATAAAAATATGTTTTCAAAGGGTTGGTAGTTTCCATTCAACTCCCTTGATTACTTTGTTTGGAAAAGAAATATATATAGGTTTTCAAAGGGTTGGTAATTTCCATTCATCTCCGTTGATAACATTCTTTGGAATTATATATAGGTTTTTAAAAGGGTTGGTAATTTTCATTCATCACCCTTGATAACATTCTTGGGAAATAGACTATACATTGGTTTCTAAAAAAATTGTTGGTAATTTCCATTTATCTCCCTTGATAATTTCCATTCATCTCACTTGATAAATATTCTTGAAATGTTTTTAGGTTGGTGATTTCCATTAATCACACTTCATAACATTCTCAAAAAATAGATTTTTAGGTTGGTAGTTTTCATACATCACACTTGATAATATTCTTGAAAAGTTTTTTACTTTGGTAGTTTTTCATTCATCACACTTTCTAACATTCTTAAAAAAAATGGTTGGTAATTTTAATTCATCACATTTGATAACCTTTTGAAGAAGCTTTTTAGTTTGGTAATTTGTATTAATCCCTCTTCATAAAATTATGAAAAAATGGTTTTTAGGTTGGTGATTTCCATTCATCACACTTGATAACATTCTTAGAAGAGGTTTTTCTGTTGGTAATTTTTATTCATCGCACTTGATAACATTCTTAGAATGTTTTTAGGTTGGTAATTACCAGTATCTATCACACAAGTAAAATATGTTACGAGGCTATATCGCCAATATCTTGATAAGTACATCATTAAAACCTTGGTAACTACTCAACAACACCTGGGTACAAAAGATTTTGTTTACTGCATCATCACGCTTTGGTAACTATAACATCACCACCTTTGTAAATATGTTGATACCATGGCAACTACACCATGGAAAAATATGGGAAGCTCGTGATTCATCACCCTCACAAGTATAATAAAAATGTTTCCCTCACTCTTAACATGCATGGTGATTAGATCTGAAACTTTTTGAAACAAATACCCGTTACCATGACCATACTGGTAGAAAGTGGTAGTTCTTTCTTGTTGTTCTTGTTTCCTATCCCCCTAAAAACCACCTGACCAAAAAGGGAATTCAAAATAAATCTGGCCTAAGAAAAATACTTCTTGTACAAAATACTTGTTTCGATAGAGAACAAATACATGTTCACACCCATACTAGTAAAATAGGGTAATTTTGTGTTTATTCTAATTTTTATATTAGTAGAAAGTTTTGTTCCCCTATCTCACCAGTTATTTTCTCCCTAAAAACACTAACCCAAAAAGGAAATTTAAGCTAAATTTGATCCAAGAAAATAATTGTTCGTACGAAATACATGTTTCTATAAAAAAGGAATAGTACAACGGTTTTTCAGTTTACTAGTCCTTTTTATTTTATTTATCTATGATTGGTCCAAGCTAAATTTTTATATTAGTAGAAAGTTTTGTCCCCCTATCTCACCTATGTTTAAGGTTCTGTTATGCACTCGCCGGGCATGATAGTTACGGAAGCCTTGCTGATATACATATGTGCATGTGAGTGATTTATCTCGTGCCTCGTCTGCCAGGTTGAGTGCGTCCTCGAGTGCTTGATTCGACACCTCTTCTGTGTAAGATGCGACTCGAGGCGTGTTGTTTCGTACTTTTGCTCGTAGTAGTGCATCTTCTCCATATACCATAAAAATGGAGTGTACTCTGTTGGCCTACTCGATGTTGTTCGCAAGCTCCAAAGTACTGAACATAATTCCTCTGACCATGCACCGACTGCTTGTTTGAGCGGTGTGAGCAATCGCTTTTTTAACCCTGTCATGATTGTTCGATGAATTTTTGTACCAAAATTTGAAAATAAGCATAGTTCTTTCCATGTCGTGTGGGTCCCACGCGATACAAAATATTTCAGAAAAATATATATATTGATATTGGACTCATTTTGTAGAGTTCATTGTCTACATCTTGTTGGCACAAACAGATTATTTTTTTATGAATTATTTGCGAAATACAAATATTTGAAACATCTATATGCAAATGAGCTAGCTAGTTTAGCTTTTGAGCACCAACCGATCGGTTGCCTGGTTGCTACCCTATACATAAAAAGACAACGTTTTCTCTAGTCTATGACGTGTGGGACCCACAAGGTGTAAATATTTTGTAAAAGATATATGTGTGATATTGCACTCATTTTGTAGAGCTCATCGTCCACGTCACATTGGCGCAAACAGATTACAATTTCGACAAACCGTTTAAGAAATACACAGGTTTGAAACATGAACATTGAGATAAGCTAGCTAGCTATTCCAACGAAAGGATCGATCCGATCAGCTACATGCATACAAGGATTTTATATTCGATGGCAAGAGCAAATTTGTTCTGGTACGTATATGCATCACTAGGCAGAATGCGCCTCGTAGGCGTACGCTGCGGCCGGGGAGGCCGACACGGAGCTCCTGGGGCGTAGAACAGCAGGGCCACCACGAACCGGACACGCGCTCCACGATCGATCGTTTGCGCTGCTAGCTTGCGCGAAGAAGGAAAAAAAAGGGGAATAGCAGGGTACCGACCGAGCGAGCGCTCGCACGCGCGCAGAACAGCTATTTCGCTATGATCCCGCGTTAAAATACCCCATTACCGAAGGCCTTACCCGTCGAGAAAAAAAAGTCACGACCAGCCGCCCGGCGCCATTGCAATTCCCCATGGCGTCACAAACCGTAGCGCCGTTGCAGTCCGTCTCCTCGGGCGCCGGTGCCGTTCATCTGCTCCCCCTGAACTCCTCATCCCACCCATGACCTCCCCCTCTCCTTCGGCCCATGGCCTCCGACCACATGTCGGCGAACGACGACGAGCGGAGCTCTCTCCGACGAACCTCGACGAAGAACGGAGGAGCTGTACTCCTCCGGTCCGTGATCCACAGGGGCTGCTCCAGGCATGCTTTCCTCACTGCGGCCGTCGTCACAGCACGCGCAGCCTCCGTCGCAGCACACACGGCTACCTCGTCGTTGAGCGGCGTGTGTGGAGGCGCTCGGTCTCCTCACCATGGACCCGAGTAACCCGTACGTCTACTCATCCCCCTTCCATCAACCACGGATTCCACGCAGCTGGTGAGTTTTGCCCATCCTCCTGCTGTTTCGATCATGGGTTGTTGCATACCATCTGTTTGTGATAATGCCCGTGCTATGCATTGTGGTGCTGCATGCCATCTGTTTGTAATAATGCCTGTGCTATGCATTGTGGTGCTGTGTACCGCACCGTCGTTTGATTTTGTTCAGTGGAGGTGGCTGAGGAGTTGGTATACTCCATTCTGAAATTTGTTCTTAATTCTTACTATTGCTTGTTTGTTTTCAGCATTTTGTTAATGCCTGTGCTAGTGTGGATTGTTTGGAGACCAAGAGGGAGTAATTATTTTTATGTTTGGATATGAGCTTAAATTCTGGCAGTAGATGAACTATGAAGTCATTGCGTAATACTGCTGTAAAAAAAAGTCATTGCATAAAACTGCTTGCTAGAATTGTTACAGTTCAGTTTAGTCTTGCAACACTGTTCAGGATTAGAAATGTTTATATTCGAGTATGATCATGAGTAAAGGTTTAACCAATAATTTTGTGATGAACCAATAATTATTGCAAGAATATTATTGCTGACAATATAAAAACCAGATTCCCTGGCACGGCATGCCGTGCGCCACCCGCCTTTGACAGTGGTTATCGATTGGTAAAACGATATGGTAAGCATCGTTAATATGACACGGTAGTCAAAAAAACACTATACATAGTTGTGGCATTATTACATTGTCTGCTGAAATTACCTACAGAAAGGCTCATGCTCTAGAATGCTTTCACTCTTTCCATGTATGCTCAATCTAGATGCTCTGCTGTCATATAAATCATTGCAATTACATAGATATGTACTCTACCTCATGGATTTGTGATCCATCTTTTTCATCTGGCAGCTTCCAGTTCTTTTTTTAGATAATCTTGTAGCTTCAAATGTTGCGCCAGTTATGTAGTACTTCACCGAGAGGCATCTGCTATATATGATGTTGTGTACTCAGGTTATATATATTTTCTTCTTTTGTTTGCTAGGGGCTTGATGAAATGACTGTTAGAGCAAATAATTTATTTTGTACTTCTAGAGATGCAAGTTTAAGGTGGAGGAGAATCTTTGGACGCACCTTAGGTTCCTTGATGATTTTGTTCGTGGGAGAGATAAAAGTGCATTCAGCTGTAACGAGGTATGATCATCGTGTCTGAGTGATGGCAAGAGTATGTGATATGTACTGCTCTGCAACCACCATTAGTACTTTCGTCTGATATGCGGGTGCCTTTATATAGCAATTAAAGATACTAACAAGTTACTTTATGCAATTGTTGAATTAAATTTTAAGATGTTTTATCCAACTATTATCTTGGTTGTCCGGTTTGTTTAGTTAGATAGCTAATTCAAATCATGTTCTGCTATGTGTAGGTTGCAGGACACAATCCATCTGATCGAGAGCAGTTCTATTTGTGTCAGTGCAAAAGGTTATGAAACCAACCTGTTTTTGAGTCTTTCTGGGCATACTTTCATATTTATGTCTAGACAAGATAGATATGGTGCCTATAGTTCAGAATTGCAAATAAGTATTGTGAGTATGCCAAGTCCCGTTACTGGACTTGTGTTCTTTCTTTTCTTGCTGTCAGTTAGCAGGTTTGCTTCCTGTAGGAAATCAGAGGGTATTAAAATGTAAGTTTCTTAGATTAGATTGACTGTAAGTAATGTAGAAATTGTTGGAAATATGCAACTTGTATTTCACGGGGCCAAAAGGCCACAATATATATACATGTACAGGTGTGGCAAATATGCAGGAAACCCCCTAGCTAATAGGAGATCTACAAATATAGACTAATCTCTCTAACAGAAATGGCAGTATAAAAGGCTACCTCGCTGACGTTTAGATTTATCCACTAATAGAAAAGTAAGTGGGGTGGTGCTTACTTGCTTACTCACAAGTACTTTTGTTGAATGTTCTACCTTATGAGATAATACTACTTGTGTATTACAAATCTGTGAACTTAAACATTTCTTAAATAGTTCCACTATTTGCTTGTTTTTTCTCTGGTAATTGTGACGATGCTATCAAATCCAAAGTTGTGAACCCCCCCCCCACCCCCCTCTTTCTTTCAGCTTCGAAATATGTTGGATATGTGAAGTTCACATTGAGCAGCATAGTAAGTTCTTTTACCTTCCACATTTTTCAGATGATAGGCAATCATCTGTTTGCACTTTCTAGGGATGTCACACAGTATTTTACACAAAATTAATGATTTTCTAAAGATCTTTGGGTTTTCATTTTCTTATCAACTCATATGGTTCTTTTATGATAGCAGTAGGGGAGTAATGATAAGAAATACGAATTTTCAGAAGTTAGATATTTGTTTTCTGGTGGACATATTATTTCTAGTGTGCCTTGTCGATGCACGGGGCAAGATATCATACAGGCAGTGCTTGCTTAACTTCGAACCAAATTTTGTTGGTACGGTATACCATGTAGTTCTATCTAGTAAAGTTTCTCCAAAGTAGTCATACTGAACCATCTATCCTCTGCCTATCCATCTAAGCATGGCTTATCTCATATGTGGATATGCTGAGTTATTACTTTTACACTTCAGTGGAATTCAACACCTCGGTTGAAAATTTCAGCTCATACATGAAAGATACCTTATTCTTTTTCCAGGGTTACGAGAAACCGACCGATGGGAAGCGGCATGTGTGATGCCGGTTGGTCCGTCGATACCATGTGGTCTTTATCAGGCCTTTGTTAGGGAGTCCAAATTCTATTTATTTTACATTGCTCTAGTTCTATCTGAGCAATTTCTTGTTGATTGGTCTCAATTATTTACCATGCTTTTGTTTCGGAAAACTGGATAAACTGCATATTTTAGCTTGGTTATGTTATAGCTGTTCTCTAAGCATGATCTGTTCTGTAATTATTGTTTTTTTTTGAGGATTACTTCACATTTTTCTGTAGCTACTACTAGAAGTTGTTGTGGTTAATCTCTGTGTGCTAGCTAGGCCTGGCTGTATGCTACTTATTTTGCTCTATAGCTCTGCCTAGAATCTGGGACTGCTATTATTATTGAAAACCACTACATGATTGATGTTTTTGTTACTTCTCGTAAATGCTTGTTTAGTTGTACGAGGCCACTATGCCGAAGGTAGCGTTGTTATATATCTTCTATAAGCAGCCTTTAGCACATATATGGTTATCCCTGATTCTGTTATGCACAAGGATGGATGATAGAGTCGAAACTTGGTAGTAACCTCTCTGTGTGTTACTTGCTCTCTAAACCCGAGAATATATTTTTTGCTTGTTGTCTTCACCCATCAGTTGGGCTGTATTTTTATTCCAACCCTTCGGATTTCTTTCGTTGATTTCCTTCCTGAGTTAACCTACGAGTTATGGATGCGATTGAAAGCAGAAGTATTTACCAGTTACACTTATGGACTTTCAAGAAAGAACCTTCTAACTAGTGTTCCGTGTATCTAGATATCTTCTTCTGTTCACTTTTAGACACAAGTTTCAACCTTGATCTGTGATTCAAAGCAACTTAAGAAGCTGCCTGCAGTCAGCTCGAAGTTTGGGCTCTTCTGAATGTCAGTGGACCAAATGAGCAAGCGAAAATTGAGTTAGAAAATGTTGCATTAAGTGTAAAGTTGAAGTGTTAGGTTTGCTAGCATGTTGGTATGAATTTTGAATCCATGGCTGAATACTCCATGTCATCACACTTACTATTGTGCACTTCTTCTAGAGAACATAATATTGAGCATGTTTGATCTACCCAGTTCAGTTATCTTTTCTTAACTGAATTGAGTTATTTCCTTTGCCATGGGGTATAATGATTACACATGGCAACATGGTGGCCACAGTTGCAGCTGTCAGGACAATTATTCCAAATCTGGGCACAGGGGGTGTTTATTTGGCATACCTTCCATTGGCTCAAGTTTTTGAACTAGTGGCAGAGGTGATTTTTTTGTTGACTTTCTGTTACTTAGATACATCCTTAATGTAAGCCCGTAAAGTTTATAGGTCTTACACGTTTCTCTTAGGTAAAGCTCTTAAATGTAACTTGTGTTAATTTAATATGTTGAACTTTTCATTCTGTGTATGTTTCTGTGTTTAGGACAGCGCAAGCTCTTTAAAGTCCCAGCTTGAACAGCAGAAGAGTGTCATTGAAAATCTTGTTTCAAATCCAAGGTTCAACCGCTGGGATGCTCTTTCTGTTTTGTCCATTATACATGTCAATACAGATCTTTATCTTTCTGATGAACAATACTACCTATTCACGTTTACTAGTTGTTTGTTGTGCAGCTTTGTTAACATGTAGATTATTTTATTCTGTAGCTTCTTGAGAGCAAGATATCAGAGACCAGGCAGAAAAAGGATACTCTAAAAGCTCGTGCTCAATCAGCCAAGTACGCATCTTTGTTTTGTTGATTTCGCTGTCTGCTACTTCATGGTTTGCATGCTCCAAGTTTTGATGTTGCTAGCAGGTTTTGATGTTACCTGTAGGTTTAGATGTTCCATTGTCTATTAAGTACATTTGGATGTTGCTAGCAGATTTGTAACTGTGAATTGGATCTTGTGAATTGGATGAAAATCTGATTGTGATTCGGATCTTATGAATTGTGTTTAATATCTAAATAGCAGTTATAAAGAAAAACACACCCTATTTAAAAATATCAGAGGGATTAGGTTTGTAGATTGTGGCATGATTTGATTCTTTCCTATGTTATTTTACATTTGGTGTCATTGCATTGGAATCAGCCGGTACAAATTACTTCGGATTTTACATTTCGGGTCACTGTATTGAAATCAGCCTATACGGACTACTTCTGATGATGTAGAGCTCTGTTACAACTTGTTTCGTACTCAACTTCTAATAAAACCAAAGAATGAGTCTCATTTTAGAGCTTTGTGCAATAACTGACAGCAGTTGTATTTAAGGTGCCTTGGCCTACTGTATAATTTGATTCTTTCGTATGTTATTTATGTTTGGGCTCATTGTATTGGAGTCAGATGGTAGAGACTACTTCTAATGATGTACAACTCTCAACGTGTTTGGTAACCAAAGAATGAGTCTCTTTTAGTTTTTGTACAGTAACCAACAGAACTTGTCATTAAGGTGCCTCCGCCTATTGTATACTCTGATTTTTTCCAATGTTGTTTTACATTTGGGGTCATTGTGTTGGAGCCAGACTGTAGAGACTACTTCTGATGAAGTACAACTCTCAACTTGTTTGGAAACCAAAGAATGAGTCTCATTTTTGAGTTTTTTTTGTGTGGTTACCGAAATCAGTTGTCATTAAGGTGCCTCAGTTTTCACAAATAAGGGCGCATTCATGTTCTGGAGTTGACCATCTCAGTGATGGCAACTCATGAATAAAGCTTCGGCTATATAAGCTATACACTATGCGTTATCTCTTCCATATCCACTCCTGTCATTGCGGTGTCAACTGCCGCCATGTACAGAAGAAAATTTATCAGGCATACACAAGTACGAAAGAGATGCAGATGCTTCATCCATTGATTCACGGCAATCATTCTTAAAAGGTATGTTGGGCTCAACCACGGTGATCTTTACATATTGCTACACTTTTCGAGATTCTTTCATCAAAATTTTATCGCCTTGGATTGTAATTTATTCTATACTTTAGTCAAACTCTATCGGTTTTCTTTTGTGTTAAACCATCTTTCCTTTTCTCTGTGAGACAACAATTAGAGTTTCCTAAACTGTCTCATAAAGCTGCAACTGAACTCCACAGCAGGATCGAACAATAAATATTATTCTAGAATTTATGCTATTTGCGGAAGAAGCCATGTGATTTGATCATATTTGAATCTACCAAACCCAATTTATCAGCAGTTCATTTTTTTGCTAATAATTCGTCAACGGCTGGAGAAGATATTTTATGGCTAAATCATGTCTAATGGAGTATAAGGGGCGTCTGAAATCACTGCCTATTCATTTATCCTTGCAAATTAACGACTCATACTGTGTTAATTTATTTTAAGTTGACTTAATTAACAAATATTTTTAGGATCAAATTGTCTCCTAACATTTTAGTCAAGGCAGCTGGGTTGTTTCCTGCTACTTTCCGAAGATGGTTCATCCAGAAAGTATGGTAACAGAACTAATCCCGTGTAATAGTTTATCGACATGGATAACACATAGTAATCATAATGTGAAATGCTTCACGGGAAAAGAGATAGAAGGAATTACTGATAACTATACAACTATACTTGAGAGAGGTGCCTTTGGACACGTCTACCAGGGAGTCCTTGAGGACCAAAGTATAGTTGCAGTCCAGAGGGTTATCCACTGTATAGAAGAAAACTTCGCAAAAGAGCTTACTGTCCACTGTGAAATCAATCACAAGAATGTAGTCAGACTGATTGGCTACTGTATAGATGGAAAAGCCTTAACGATGGTCACCGAGTATATTCCAAAAGGAAACCTGAGTGATGTCCTTCACCGGGACAATATTCCATTCCCTTTGGATACACGGTTGAGAATCGCCATAGAATGTGCTGAGGCATTGAGCTACATGCATTCACATATGTGTATTCAGGTTATTCATGGTGATATAAAGCCAGCTAATATAATTTTAAATGAGAAGCTCAGAGCAAAAATATCAGACTTTGCGATGTCAAGAATAGTTAACGCTGACAATTCTTTGTACAATCAAAATGTGATTGAAAGTATAGGTTACATGGACCCTCTGTTTTCCCAGAATGGTGGCCTCAGAGCCAAGAGTGACGTCTATAGTTTTGGAGTTGTGCTCTTGGAACTGATAACAAGACAAAAGGCATGCATTGATGATGCCGAGACCAGCTTGGTCAGAACTTTTACTCAAGGTCTTGCAAAAGGTATCAATAGGGTGAGGAAGATGTTTGATGCTGAAATTGCAACCTCATGTGACATGAGGATTATTGAAGAGATTGCAAATTTATCAGGTAGATGTTTGAGGATGGAACTCCACAGACGCCCTGAAATGTTAGAAGTGGCAGAATGTCTTTGGAAACTTAGGGAAGCTCTAAATCAGAGACAGGAAAGGCCAAGGCTGATGCCTCTGTTCTCTTTGGGATGGAAAAGAAAGACAGAGCCTGCAGAAACTTCTGCTGGTGACAACCACCAGGTTGAGGAACCATCACAGGAAAACATTAACGGTAGCCAAAATATGAGAATAGTAGGTCCAGTCGAAACTGTACCATCACAGAAAGGCAGTAGAAGAAGAAAAAATGGGAGAAATGTAGCTCTAGCTGAAACAGTACTGTCACAGGAAAGGAGTTGCCAAAAGTTGCAATTTTTTAGCTCTGATTCAGCAGAGAAAAGTCTGCAGTTAGAGATGGAGGACCTGCTAAGCGCGGAGGCTGAAGTTTTAGGCAAAGGCGCAGTAGGGACAACATACAAGGCTGAGCCACTGAGTGGACCCAAGCTGGCGGTGAAGAGACTGAAGTTTGTGTACATGCCCAAGAACGAGTTTGAAAAGTGTGTTTCAGCAATAAGCGCCATCCGGAATGAACACGTAGCACCCCTGCTGGGTTATTACTTTGGCGATGAGAAGCTGCTGTTGTACGATTATATGCCCATGGGCAGCCTAGCAAAAGTGCTCCATGGTAATAATATGCCTTTCGACTTTTTTTTTGCAAAATATATATATGCCTTTCAAATAGTAAAACTTGTAACATTGTTTTATGCTCGCATCACTGATTCATGGTGTTTTGATGTATACAGGAAGGCAAGGCTCCAGTCCTCGTCTGGACTGGGAGCAGCGGTTAGCCATCTCGCTTGCTGCGGCTCGTGGAGTGGCATACATCCACTCAGCTGGTCCCTCGAGCAGCCATGGTAACATCAAGTCCTCCAACATCCTGCTGACAGGCACCCACCAGGCGTGTGTATCGGATCACAACCTAGAAGCACTTTTCGGCCGGTCCCGTAAAGGCTGTGGCTACCGTGCGCCTGAGGTCGCAGACTTCAGGTCGGTATCCCAGGAAGCTGATGTGTTCAGCTTCGGCATCCTCCTGCTGGAGATACTCACGGGCAAGGATCCAGGAGACAGCACAAAGCATGGATACGTTGATTTACGATTGTGGGTGTGGATGGTCGATTGGGAGGACCATACATGCATGGAATTTGATGTGGATCTTAGACAACAGCAGAACTCAGGAGCTCAGAAAGGCATGTTGCAACTCCTGTGGCTGGCAGTGCATTGCATCGTTCTGAATGCGAAGGTTAGGCCGACAATGTCCGATGTCGTGCGGCGCATCGAGAAAATCCAACAGTCCTAGTCCTGGACCTCATACGCTATACGTTACTGAATCATGTTGTTCGTTGATCAGTCCTTCTGATTTCCTCAAAGAAAAAAAAAAATCCTTTGTTGATTATGTTGTAAATGCACTTCCCCTACAAAAATGCTTCCTGTTACAGAGACTGTAATTTGTGAACTAGTAGGGAGTATATAGGTTGTTTGCCTGGCCAACTCTAATTCCAGTGCTGCAATCCTATTGATTTACTGAATGAGGTTGGGTAGACGGAAACGCTGAAGTGTGTCCCTACTATGCATCTTTGCAGATCGAATGTGAGGCTTCCAAATAAGTAAAGAATATCCATATGTGCGTGACAGAACATTGGGGGTGGCTGAATCATAGGGATGGAAGATCAATAGGGAATTATGGAATACTCTATGAAGTTGTCAGTTATGATGTATTATGATTTCGTGATTTCACTTGAATGCCTGAAGGATTTTGAATGTATGGGGACAGTTGGATGTTTTACTCAGTTCAATGATAGTTGGATGTTTCATCCCTCCGTGGATTTTTAGCTTGCCACAATTTTGATACAGTGAAATAATAATTTATACCTTTCAATCTTTTTGGCAGATTCCTTAGCGTTGGACGGTGCGTACGAATTGCATGTACGATCACACCACACACCTGGCGGCTAGAAACTCACAGGGTTGACTAACTAGGAACCTGCAACTCTCCAAAACTTCCAAGCAGGTCAGAAGTTTGACTACGAATGGAAGCACGATCACACCACACAACCAGGCGACGGAGTGGAACTAATTTGCAAGTCGCAATTTCGCAATAACCACGAACCTGCAACTCGCCAAAACTACTCCAAGATCGACCGGTCTTGGTCTCTTGGAATCCGGTCGGTCTTTATACACTTGCATGCAAAAGTAAGTTTCCTAGCTACTTACCTGAAGCAAAACTCAGCTGCGCGACGATGGCGCGGCAATGTGCGTGCAGATCCGCCCCCGCGCTTGCCGCGGCGTTCGTCGTCGTCGGAGACCTCGCATCCATCCCTACCAGTAAGCTACCTGTCTCTGATCGATCACCGGTGTCTACAAGAGAACGAACATGTTAGCACGAATTAATCGACGGGCGTGCAGAGGTGCGATCCATCGGCGTGTGTAACGGGATGCTCGGCGACAACCTCCCGTCCCGGACCGATGTCGTCCAGTTCTACCGGTCCAAGGGCATTGGCGCCATGCGCATCTACGCCCTAGACCTGGAGACGCTACGGGCCCTCGAAGGCACGGGCATCGACCTCCTCATGGACGTGCGCAACGAGAACCTCGCCTCCGGCCTCGACGCCGCGTCCGCCTGGGTGCATGACAACGTGCTCCCCTACCCGGGCGTCAGCATCAGGTACATCGCCGCCGGAAACGAGCTGCCCGACGCCGACACGGGGATCAACATCCTCCCGGGCCCCGGCCATACAGAACCTCAACATGGCTCTCTTGGCGGCCGGCCGTGGCGACTTCAAGGTGTCTACGGCGGTCAAGATGAGTATTCTAGCGTCCTCCTCGCCGCCCTCCGACGGCGCGTTCAAGGACGCGTACATGACGTACGTGGTGAGGTTCCTGGCGGGTACCGGCGCGCCGCTGCTGGCCAACGTGTACCCCTACTTCGCCTATATCGATAACCCGACGGACATCCCACTCAGCTACGCGGCGTTCCAGCCAGGCACCAGGGCCGGGCCCACAGTGGTGCCAACTGTGCGGCCCGCACAGGGCCCAAAAATTTTGGGGGCCCAGAAATTTGTATAGGCAGTATATACATATGTCGCTGCAGCTGTTCGAAGGAGAAAGATAGTGAAATTGAGCGAGCGTTCGTGACTTTGTGCCTTCCTGCGTTGGGCCTGGTCGCGTCCAGCCATGTGCTTTTATTGGGCTTCTATGCGTGCGTCGTCAGTGACAAGAGACACGATCTCATTAGTTCACCACTCGATAGGAAACGTGACACGATGGGAAATGAGACAATCAGATCCCTTCCCTGCATGCTCGGAAACCAGGGCCGACGCATATTATTATGTAAAATTTTATGTCATATAAACATTAGAATTATATATTATTTTAATTTTTCTTGTGAGATAGGGCCCAGTTGAAGATTTTGGCATAGGGCCCCAAATTTTGCCGGCCCGGCCCTGCCAGGCACCACGGCGGTGAGCGACATCAACGGGTTCACCTACACGAACCTCTTGCGTTGTACATGACCATGGAGAAGGCGGGTGCGCCCGGCGTGCCCATCATTTTCAGAGAGCGGGTGGTTGTTCGATGGTGGCGCCGGCGTGACGGTCGCTAACTCACAGACATACGACCAAAACCTGATCAACCACATCGGCAATGGCACGCCAAAGAGGCCGGGACCGCTGAAGACCTATATTTTCGCAATGTTCAACGAGAACCTCAAGGAGGGCGAGGAGACGGAGAACCACTTTGGGCTTTTTAATGGCCCGGACAAGTCGCCGGCGTGCCCTATCAATTTCGACAATTAAGGCCGAGTAGACATGCATGTCAGGTATACGTATAGCTACGTTTAGAGTTTCAGTAAGCTGAAAAATTCAGCAAGCACCCATTTTTTTTTGAATACATAGACATATATAGTTTCTGAACGCGCGAAGAAATTCCTCTGCCCCCCATCCTCCACACCCTTCCTTGATGCGATGGATCGTGAGCGTGAGCGTGGAGACGAAGCCCGCAAGGGGAAGCGCCCCTACGCGGCGTATGCGGGTGGCGGCGACCGGAGGGACCTGGAAGAACGCCTCCACCGAGAATCAGAAGAAAACCGCCGCTCCTACGACCGCGGGGTTTCTCCTCCTCGCCGTAGTCGTGACCGCGAGCAACGCAACGGCCGCGAGCGGGAGCAGCGTGACCGACGCTCGGAGGGCGGTGGTGCTCAAGGCAGGGCGCAGAGGGGTCGCTCCTTTGGGCGCAGCGGCGCTCGTGGGCAAGGGAGACAAGGCACTCAGAAGAAGGCATTCGAGGGCGCGGTCGAGGGGACCGGTGGATCCTCGGGTGCGGGCACTGTAGCAGGGGCTACAGATGCGTCGAAGGCCACCTGCTACAACTGTAGCAAGGTTGGGCACTTTCAAGCAGATTGCACCGATGAGCCCTATTGCGTGAAATGCAACTCAAAAGGCCACCCCTCGGGCATGTGTACTGGATCAGATGATAGGTTCGACCCTTACTGGGCAGGGTATGGACTCGACGGCATAGGCTTCATGTGCCTAGAAGTTGAGGAAAGGCAGATGGGAAGGGCCCCTCCTAACTCAGCGACGGTGTTCGTGGAGGGACCCGAGCTCACTGTCACAGATGTGGAGATGGAGTTTAAGGAATTGGTCGACGAAGACTGGAACTGGCAGGTTAAACAACTCAGTTCGGCGGACATTTCGCTCGTCTTCCCCTCCGCCGGCAACCTCCGGATGGCTATCCGCGGCGGAGGACTTCGCCTGCCCATCTCAAAGGCCAGAGCAATCGTCCTCGAAGGGGCTATCCACGAACAAGCGTCCGAAGTGCTGGTCCCGACTTGGGTGAAGCTCCATGGTGTTCCCCCTCCTTTCCGCTTTGCTAGCAAGCTCCGGGTCGGCGCTCGTCCGGTGAGGCGCCCGATGGCTGTGGACGAAGCCACCCTGGAGGATCCGGCGATTCCGATTCGAATGCAGTTCGGCTGCAGAGTGGGGGCTCGGGTGGTGGACTCCTCCCCCCTGTTCGTGAACGAGCAAGACTTCAAGATCAGGGTGGAAATTGAGCGCGAAGTGGCGAGAGGCGCCGCGATCTCCCCTCCACCCCCCTCCTCACGATGACAAGGATGAGGCCGCCGACAAGAGCTCCGAGGAAGACACGGAAGAATGGAAAGGGAAACGCGGCCGCCGCTCAAACTCCTCTCCTAAGGAGGCCCCCCTTACCAAGGACAATGGCTCATCGGGGAAGAAGACACACATGGGGCTGGGAGCCCCACCTACTTCTTCTCTGACGGGCCAGTATGGCTCCTTCATATCTGCCAAGACCCTGGAACTGGGTTCCATTGGCCTCATCTCCGCCGCGCACGGGGACGTCCTTGTCAGCTGATGTTGTCTCCCCTGCCCCCTCCCCCTCTCTCACGCTGTCGGAGATCCCCGGGACGGGGTTGGGGGGGGGAGGGGGGCGGTTCGACACCAAACTGGTCGTCAGACCCTGCTGCCGCGCGTGCCAGGGAGCGTCGGAGCAAGAGCAACGCGAACCGCCCCGCCAAAATCCTCGCCAGCTCGCTTGGGATGTTCCCGCAACCAGATTTCCCTGGCGACTCTGCGGCCATGGCTGGGGTGGTCCCGGCACTGGCCGCCATGGTGTCCCATGGGCTTCGGAGCATGGCGGTTCCGGTGGCGTCCACCCGCAAGAGCGCCCGCGGTGACGGCAAGACTGAGGGCTCGGTGCTGGACCGGACTGCAGCCAGGGTGGCTGCTCGCAACGATACAGGTACCCACTCCTAACATCGAGAAGTTTGCACTTTTTCCCAATATCGATGATGATCATCTCCTTGCGGTAGCCGCCGATAGCGGGATAGTGCTTGACACGACGTTAGAGTCGCCCAAAGAATTCCTCTCCATCATTAGGGCGTCCGAGCTAGCCCAAGCGGAGATACCCCTAGCCAGGGAAGTTCAGAACGCCAAGATCCTGGAAGCAAAACAGTCTGGTCAAAGAGGCCACGTGGATTAGCCTGAGTCTTCTTCGGCTAATGAGACCTCGATCCCGAAGCCTTCGGAGTATCTTTTTGATAGGCGCCTCTATCTGTATGGGGAATTCGCTGCTGAAAGATCCCGCCCAGTGTCCCCTTCCTTCCCCCGCCGCCTTCCGACCAAAGGGAGTATACAATTTATTCTTCAAGACACTCATGCCCGATCGTGAGACTGTGTCCTTTTGTTTACGAGTCTTCTTTATGTCCTTTTGTTTACAAGTCTTCTTTATATAGTAATTCGACCTATTTCTCCGGATCCCCGTTTACTAGGAAGATAAGAATCAAAAGGATCGAACTACCTACTCATTATTCGGAAAGCGTGGTAATTCATTCATTTCATCGGAAAAGGATCGAACAGGAGTCATCGCATCGTTTCTAGATCTTCGATACCTCGGGCCTTCTTCAGAATAGGTCCTAAAATACAAAATCGATTGTTTTCTCAACGGGAATCGAGGAAATGGCAAGGGTTTTCGTATAGCGAGCAGAGGAATAGTTTCTTTATCAAAAGAAGCCTCTCGACTTGGAAACAGAAGATGTTGTAACTTAACTGCACCCTTCCTCTTCTGCCGATCTTTACAACGCTATGCACATCTCCTTCTTAGTTTTGAAAAATAAAAGGGCCTCGTTCAAATCTTACCTCCATCTCGGTACAACGAGAAGGAGTTTACTATGGTCAGTGCAGTGAGATTCGTGGAACTAATCATGCCTTTACGCCAATCGTCGTAGAAGCAGTGACTTTGAAAGATTATGCGGATTGGGTATCCAATCAATTAACCAACTAAACCGGGAAAGCTGAAGCGGAAATGCAATTCTCGGGTGAGGGAAGGGGGAAGCTCCAGGAAGGCTTCGCTCGCTCGCTCAAAAAGCTCGCCTCTTAACGAGGGTGATTTAAGTGCAACGAAATGTACCGGTGGTTCGCGAAGCATCTGGCTTACCGGTCATCTCCCATTCCCGTCGTCGAGAGACTAAAAGAACTATAGCATGCCAGAAACTGTCTTATTTAGTACTGTTTCAGATTTCCTTATTTTATTAGTGCGAAAGAAATCGTTGTTACACAAGTATTCACCCTTGCTTGCTCTCGTAAGCGGTGCTACAGGTGGAATAAGAGCTGCTCGAGAAGAAGCTGTAGCTGTGGTTGAGCTAGTGCTTCATACCTTACTGGACAAGGAAGGAAAGGCAAGTTGGCTCGCCTATAAATAGAAGCTTCGGCGCACTCTCTATTTTGCGGGACAAGAAAGAAAGAGGCCATGTGCTGCTCCTGTGCCCCATTTTGAAGCTGGAGAAAGCAAGTCAGCTGGCAACAAATGAGGGTGACTCCGTGCGACAGCCTTGAAGGCATCGGAGCCCTGGCTATCTCCGTGATGGCGAATGGTTCGATTGAGGCTAACGCAGGAGCTAGTACTCCCCTGAGCACCAGACCCCTTCCTTATCGGTATCCCTAATCGAATCCTACTGGGGAAAGGTATCTTTTTTCAATTCGAACAACGGTATCCCTACCTGGCAAACTATCCTCGTTTTCGAAGTCCCTAGTTTTGTCCTCTGCTGTAGTATTCCGGGTTCCCACTGCCTCTCGGATTCCTCCACCTCGGCACGCGAACATTGCTTTTTGGAGTCTCCCTCCCGTTCGCCGCCGTCCAGCCGGCGGCTACTCTGGGATGGATCGAGGTTTAGCCCAACAGAGGGACTGGCCAGGTCCCATCCTGCGCCCAGCACTCCTGCTGCGGCGACAGGGGATAGGGATCCCTCTGTACTCCCAGAGACACCCCCTCTGGAGGCTAGGGCTACCGCGATGCACACAGAGACAGAGCCAGGGACTCTCAGCAACCCAACTCCCCTTCCCCTTCGTGGCAGTGGCTGGGGTGGCCCAGCAAAGAGAACCAGGCGACAGTGTTTAGCTCGCCAGCAGCCCAAAAAACCCTACACGAGAAAACCCAAAGCGAAAAAGGGAGATTCAGACTCCGTCCAATCTAACACCCGCCAAGCAGGAATGGTGTCCTAATGCGGTGTCCTAATGCGGTGGTTGGCTCCGAACCCTGCTGAAAGACCTTCTCTGGTCTCACAAGATAGACGTGATCTGCTTGCAAGAAACAATCAAGCAGGATTTTTCTGATAGGGAACTTCGCAGCTTAGAGGCAAACGATCTCTTCTTTTGGAACTGGTTACCCGCTACAGGTCAGTCCGGTGGCATGCTCATCGGAGTTAGAGATAGTCTGTTTGAAGTAGGAAGCATCGACAGGGGTTCCTACTTCCTTAGCCTCGAGGTGTTTCACTGCCCTTCGAGTATGAAATTTCTCTTCATTAACGTGTATGGGCCCGCTGATCACACGGTCTCGGCCCACTTACTGGAAGAGTTATCTACTAAGATCGACAACACCCAGCTCCCGATTGTGATGGGAGGGGATTTTAATCCGAATCGACAAGACAAGAATACCGACAATATTAACTGGGCCAGGGTGGCATTATTCAACTTACACATCGTCAATTGGGGTCTTCGCGAGGTTGAACGGGCCGGGGCACGTTACACCTGGACGAACAAACGCCTGAACCCGATCAGATGCGTCCTTGATAGAGTTTTCATATCGCCATCCCTCGACACGCTGTTCCCGCTCCACTCGCTGGTAGCTGAAACCAGCTTGGGGTCGGACCATACCCCCCTTATCTTGGATTCGGGTGAGGGCATCCCAATCCGTAGCAACCGCTTATTCTTTGAGTCTGGCTGGCTGGAACTCCCCGACTTCACCGAACTTCTCTCCTCTAAGTGGGAAAACTTGTCTCGAAAGGTCCAGGGTAGGGACATCATTGACTGTTGGAACTTCATGAGTGGGGGCGCTAGGCAGTGGCTTAGAGGTTGGAGTCGTAACCTTGGGAAGAACCACAGAGAGAAAAAAGATGCGCTCCTCAGGTCCATCAAAAATCTCGACGAGAAAGCTGATTCTCTGGGCCTGGAGGACGAGGAAGGGGATCTTCGCTTCCACTTGGAGGATCAACTCATGCACCTCTTCAGGGCTAAGGAGGAGCATTGGAGGCAAAGAGGTAGAATCAGGTGGGCTCTCCAGGGGGACGCAAACACCGCCTATTTCCACGCGATCGCTAACGGTAAAAGACGTAAATGTATTATCTCCTCACTCATCAATGGTGATGAAGTGATCTCGGAGAAAACAACGTTAGAACAACACATCTACGGCTCTTCGGAAGATTCACGATGTTTGGTCCGATACAGAAGTTTCACCCTATAAGCGCTCACGAGAGAGAAGTGAGAGCCGGTGAAGCGGGTCACACACCGGAGAGAAATATTTGACATCCAAAGCACACAACACACCTATACTAACATGGTATGGCACCCCCTAGCTTGTGTTGGGATCCAGACGCTCCGTAGCCCCCTCCCGGTGAAACCCTAGCCCCGCTGGGGAAATAACTGACTTATACGGAAACACGCGGTAACTGCGTCGAAAGGGGGTAGCAATGTGGAACTATTTGCTTGGTTGTGCTAGGATATCCCATAGGAACACAAAACAAAAAGGTAGAACCCACCTCTTCGGAAGATTCACGATGTTTGGTCCGATACAGGAGTTTCACCCTATAAGCGCTCACGAGAGAGAAGTGGATGCCGGTGAAGCGGGTCACACCCCGGAGAGAAATCTTTGACATCCAAAGCACACAACACACCTATACTAACATGGTATGGCACCCCCTAGCTTGTGTTGGGATCCAGACGCTCCGTAGCCCCCCTCCCGGTGAAACCCTAGCCCAGCTGGGGAAATACCTGACTTATATGGAAACACGCGGTAACTGCGTCGAAAGGGGTAGCAATGTGGAACTATTTGCTTGGTTGTGCTAGGATATCCCATAGGAACACAAAACAAAAAGGTAGAACCCACCTCTTCGGAAGATACACGACGTTTGGTCCGATACAGGAGTTTCACCCTATAAGCGCTCACGAGAGAGAAGTGGATGCCGGTGAAGCGGGTCACACCCCGGAGAGAAATATTAGACATCCAAAGCACACAACACACCTATACTAACATGGTATGGCACCCCCTAGCTTGTGTTGGGATCCAGACGCTCCGTAGCCCCCCTCCCGGTGAAACCCTAGCCCCGCTGGGGAAATACCTGACTTATACGGAAACACGCGGTAACTGCGTCGAAAGGGGGTAGCAATGTGGAACTATTTACTTGGTTGTGCTAGGATAGCCCATAGGAACACAAAACAAAAAGGTAGAACCCACCTCTTCGGAAGATTCACGATGTTTGGTCCGATACATGAGTTTCACCCTATAAGCGCTCACGAGAGAGAAGTGGATGCCGGTGAAGCGGGTCACACCCCGGAGAGAAATCTTTGACATCCAAAGCACACAACACACCTATACTAACATGGTATAGCACCCCCTAGCTTGTGTTGGGATCCAGACGCTCCGTAGCCCCCTCCTGGTGAAACCCTAGCCCCTCTTGGGAAATACCTGACTTATGCGGAAACACGCGGTAACTGCGTCGAAAGGGGGTAGAAATGTGGAACTATTTGCTTGGTTGTGCTAGGATAGCCCATAGGAACACAAAACAAAAAGGTAGAACCCACCTCTTCGGAAGATTCACGATGTTTGGTCCGATACAGGAGTTTCACCCTATAAGCGCTCACGAGAGAGAAGTGGATACCGGTGAAGCGGGTCACACCCCGGAGAGAAATCTTTGACATCCAAAGCACACAACACACCTATACTATCATGGTATGGAACCCCCTAGCTTCTGTTGGGATCCAGACGCTCCGTAGCCCCCCTCCCGGTGAAACCCTACCCGCTGGAGAAATACCGGAGTTATACGGAAACACGCGTTAACGGCGTCGAAAGGGGGTAGCAATGTGGAACTATTTGTTTGGTTGTGCTAGGATAGCCCATAGTAACACAAAACAAAAAGGTAGAACCCACCTCTTCGGAAGATTCACAATGTTTCCACCTCATATTCTTTGAAATCTCTACTCCTGTATTCGAGAAATCTCATTTTAGTGATGGCTTTCGTTCTAATGTTTATAAATCCTATTTATATTTTTCCTAGACTTGTATTAGACCTATATAATGCAATTCCGAAGCCTGAAAAGTTATTGGATGAATATTCGTATTATTTATTTTCTTTTGAATCATAATGGTTTTAATCGAAAATCGTAAATAAAACAAGTTTAAAACATCAAAATGAAAAAACAACTTTGGATCTTTCTTAGTCACACCAAAATGAAGCTTTGGTGAGATTTTGACCTTATTTGAGTTCCAAAGGTTTGAAACTCATCTCATTATCTTGAACTCTCTACTAGACTGTTGAAGATATCACATGTTACACAAGGCTTTTTCGTTACATTCTTTATAAGACAGGTTTATATTTTTTTCTCGTTACTATATGACATAACACTACTATGTGCGTCGGCTATATATTTTTTTGATTTTTGTTTTAATTATGTATGCTCATTTCAAGGTTGGTCAACCCTCTGTTTGACCAGCCGAAAAGCTTCTAGAAGGAAACACAGAGATTCGACCTGGACTGTTGGATCGACGCCTTCTAGAAGGAATCGTGCATCGAACGGATGCGCTCGCAGCCACAGCGATCCGCGAGACGCTCGTTCTGCGCTCTGATTGGTTGGTCCGTTGGCCACAGGGATCGATGGTTCTACATATGATTTCTTTGCTGTTAAGTATTAAACCATGTTATTTAAATAAAAAAATATAATGAAACTTCAGATTTACTAAAGCGATGATTTTTATCAGTTTTACATATGATTTTTCTATTAAACCATGTTATTTAAATAAAAAAAATAAAAAATAGAAGAATTATTCAAAACATAATGAAACTTCAGATTTACACTATACATGTAGAATAGATGTCTAGAAAATTCATTTGGTTGATTTAGAAAATTTGCCAAAAAATATTGAACCACAAATGGGGGTATTTACCCTAGCTTCGGACCTCATTTGAAGCATATTTCTCACGAGAATTGAGCGATGGTTGCAAATGAGCATAAATAATTCAAAACAAATCAAAATGACATGAATTCAACGCACAACGTTGTTATATGTGATATAGTTACTCCTCAAATTTCTTTGGATAATTTTGGCAAGGTCGATTTTTTCATGAAATTATAAACGGGGGTATTTACCCTAGCTTCAGACCTCATTTGAAGCACATTTCTCACGAGAATTGAGCGATGGTTGCAAATGAGCATAAATAATTCAAAAAAAATTAAAACTGACATGAATCCAACGCACAGTGTTGTTATATGTGATATATTTGCTCCTCAAATTTATTTGGTTAATTTTGGCAAGGTCGAATTTTTCATGAAATTATAAACGGGGGTATTTACCCTAGCTTCGGACCTCATTTGAAGCACATTTCTCACGTGAATAAAACGATGGTTTTAAATGAGCATAAATAATTCATAAAAAAATAAAACTGACATGAATCCAACGCACAGTGTTGTTATATGTGATATAGTTGCTCCTCAAATTTATTTGGTTAATTTTGGCAAGGTCGATTTTTTCATGAAATTTCAAACGGGGGTGTCTACCCTAGCTTCAGACCTCATTTGGAGCACATTTCTCATGAGAATAGAGCGATGGTTTCGAATGAGCATAAATAATTCAAAAAAATATCAAAATAACATGAATCCAACGCACACTGTTGTTATATGTAATATAGTTACTCCTCAAATTGATTTGGATCGGATAATTTTCACAAGGTCGAATTTTTCATGAAATTCCAAACGGGGGTATTTACCCTAGCTTCAGACCTCATTTGAAGCACATTTCTCATGAGAATAGAGCGATGCTTTCAAATGTGCATAAATTATTAAAAAAAAAATCAAAATGACATGAATCCAACGCACAATGTTGTTATTTGTGATATAGTTGCTCCTCAAATTTATTTGGATAATTTTGGCAAGATCGAATCTTTCATGAAATTTGAAACGGGGGTGTCTACTCTAGCTTCAGACCTCATTTGAACCACATTTGCCCAAAATTTGGAATGACTTAGTTCAACATCATACAACATTATTCAAACATTCTTTTCGCTTTTAATCTACATTCTGGCTCGTGATTTTGTTCAGAAATACTCAAAATTAATTAAAAAACGTGAACTCGTTGAAATAGGCTCGTCAAATTCATAGATTCGACGATAGTTTTACAGAAAGCTAGACGGCATAATTTAACTAAAAACATTGAAAAAACATAAAAAAAAAACTACGGTTGGCCGAGGCTCGCCGCGATCACCCGGCCTGGTCGTCGCCCTCCTCCTAGACGTCGCCCTCTTCCTCGTCGTCCTCATCGTTGTCGTCGTAGGCCAGCATGTTTGAGGGCCCGCCTCGTGGTCGTTCTTGGCTAAGGGCGATGGGTTCGCCACCGTAGCGAGCGCATGCCGCTCCGCTCTGCCTCGGATCCGCAGCCGGTGCAGCTGCGCCTGCTCGGAGGGATGGCGGCGATCCCGCCTCTCGCTCTGCAGGGCAGCCTCGCGCCGGTCGCTCTCGTACAGCGCGACGACCGCCTGCTGCTCATCCGACGCCGCGGTTGCGGTGAGCTGCCGGTAGACCTGGCGCTCCGCCTGCTCCCTCTGGTTGGTCTCCAGGGATGCACGAACAGCGGCAGCCTCGGCCGCTGCCGCCGCCTCCTTGAGCCAAGAGCGTACCGTGTGGAACGCGTCCTCGTTCCGCCATGTTTCGAACGAGTAGACGGCGGCGTGCTGCTCGGGCTAGATAGGCTGCCTCCTCCTGAGCCTCCTCCAGCGTGCGCCTCCTGCGGCGACTCCTGCTCGGGCGCCGCCTCCTCCTGCGGCGGCTGCTGCTCGGGCGCCGCCTCCTCCGGCGCCGGCTGCTCGTTCTCCTTGCCGTCACTGTGGCCCCGCGTCGCGGCCGTGGGTCGGCAGTACAACGACGAGTTGCGCCATGCACGGTGTCGGCGAGGCATCGTCTCGGGGTGTCTGGTGAAGTGCGGCGAGGGCGATGAGAGTTTGTGCGGTGAGGGCGAGGAGATGAACGGCGAGAATGGGGAGAGCGGCGAGCGGCGAGGGGCCTTTTGTAGCCCTGGCGGGTCATTTACTGCGCCGAGCGTGCCGTTACTCCGGCAGACTTTGAACGACCCGGGGGCCCGCGATTTTTCCACGCGTCGCTGACAGCTCTTGCCCGCGTGGGCTGCCCCGCCTTTTCGCCCCCCAAGCCGAACCCAGCGGTGGTGGTGGTGGTGGTGGTGCCGCAGGTGCTCGTGGCGCAGCAGGGGATGGTGCGGCGGTGGCGGCGGAGAGAGCGGCAGCGCACGACGGCGGGTCAACTAAATTGGGCGGCAGCGCACGACGGTGGTGGCGGGAAACTCGGGTGTGGACTATTCAGCGTAGTCAACTAACTGCGCGGTCCCACCTGTAAGCTCCGGATGGTTTCAACGAACTTGGCAGTCCCACCCGGACCCACTTCGCGAAACGGAGTCTGACTCCTCGGTCCCACTTCGCGAAACGGAGTCGACTCCAAACTTACCGTTCCGGCCTCTCCATAGTAGTTGCGCACTGACTAGGGGCAAAACTGAGCACCATTCGGCGCTAGGGGTAAAACTGAGTACAAGTGGTCCGCTGTGGGCAATTCGATAAAAAGCCCTTAAAATTATGGTTACTACACATTGTAAAGATAGTAACATAGTTTAGAAAAATGTGTATGTTACTATGTAACTCCCTGTTGTGACAAGGCTAACACCTGCAGACCACGCATTAAGACACACACCTGACTTCATTCCTTTATTTATTCTTACAAAAACAACACTGGTAAATATGTACAGACTCAATGAAAGACAACTACGAAAACAGGCAAGATACAGCTGCGACTAAAAGTCGCGATAAACAGCACACCATGCAAGCCAACAACATGAGGCAAACTTACCCAAACACACATGTCCGCGCTTAATTTTCGGCGAAATTTATAGGATACACCTCCGACATGTCCGGATTAAACAGGCCAAAGTGCTTCTCCGTCTCGTCACCTGTCTTCTGGTTCTCGTTGAACATGGCGAATATGTACGTCTCCAGCGGTTGCGGCATCTTGGGCGTCCCCTTGCTGACATGTTTGACTAGGTTCTGGACGTACGTACCCGCGTTGTCTAGAGTCGCGGCCGCGCCGCCGGCTGACGGCCACCCGCTCTCCGACACCACGATGCCGACGCCCCCGGCCCCGGCGCTCTCCAGCGCGTAGTAGAACGTGTCCACCATTGCGTCGAACAGGTTCTGGTACTGGTTGCCGTTATCGTCCTCCACCACCGTGCCCTGCGCCTTGAAGAGAGCGTAGTCGAGCTGGATCTCGGTGCTGCCCGTGTAGGCGAAGTAGGGGTATATATTGGCGAGCAGCGGCGCGTCCGTGCTGGCAAGGTACTGCGCAATGGGTGGCATGTGGGAGTCAAGGTCGGAGAAGGCGCCGTGGGAGGGCGGGTACCCAGTTGTCACGCCGGACTGCACCGACGTGGACACCTTGATGGCGTTGAGGCCAGCCGCCGACAGGGCGGCGTTCATGTACTTCATCGCCGGGAGGATGTACTGCGCTTCCGGGAAGCTGCCGTTCACCTCGTTGCCAACCGCGATGTACCGGATGTTGACTCCCGGGTAGGCCAGGACGTTGGTGTTGACCCAGTAGGTCGCGGCGTCGAGGCCAGAGGCGAGTTCGGCGAGCTGGTCGTTGGGGACGTCCATGATGAGGGCGATGTTGGTGCCGGCGAGGGCGGCGAGGGCGTCGGCTCTCGGGTCATAGATGCGCATGCCGGTGATGCCTTTGGACACGTAGAGCTGCACCACGTCGCTCGCTGAGTGCAGGTTGTTTCCGAGCACTCCGTAGCACACGCCCATGGATTGCACAGCTGCCAGCCAGACACAACAAATTCGTGAACAATTAGACATTAGTAACCCCCGATGATCAACTCAACTAGACGTTGTTTGTTAGTTTGAGATATACTGGTAGCTAGCTTACCAGTTGGGATGGAGCCGAGGACTCCGACGAGCAAAGCCGCGGCAAGCACAGAGGCGGCATGTTGCCGTGCCATCTTCGCGCTTCAAGTTGAGTACGTTGCTTCAGCTAGCTACGGAACAGATGATGCTATACTCGTATGGTGTTGCTGGTGACCTAGTCGTGTACTGTAGTAGCCTGATTCTCCTTTTGCATGGATTTGTATCAAGCAGACACCCCCTATATATACAGGATTCAATGATCGCTCGGCTTGTTTGCCGAGCATTTTTTTCAGAAAACATAACTTCAAGTTGGCGAGTTGCAAACGTTTGTCAACTGTACTCTCCTTTTTACGTTAAAATCAGAAACTTTCCCTACTGCAGATTAATATAAAGAATAATACGTGTACCAAGTCTAAACTACAAGAACAAAAGGATGAATTTAGATGCAATGTATTTTGAAAACAACAGTATAGAAAAACAACAGTTTGTACGAAACCACTGTTAGGGTTCTAGACACAAAACTACCAGCAAACAATACAGACGGCGAGCTACTCGTTCTTATCCTGTGTACATGCATATGTTTTATTACAAGAAAGCTAAGACAATATCTACAAAAATACAACACTATTTAAGCACTTTCTAAGTGTTTTAAACTATGGTTTTCCTATAAACCACAATGTTACAAACAAACTAAAAAATTATTTTGCATCCAAAGGGATTTAAAGTTAACAAAATATAGTTTCTACGGTGCTTGTTTCCTATCATGAAGTGGTGAAGCGTATTTCTATCCGTCTTATAACAAACCATTATGATTTCAGGAAGTATAAAGACATGATCATCTCTTGCTTGAAATATGGTTCTGACTTCTTATCTCTAATCCATATGCTCCGAAGGCCTAGAGCGATAATCTCCTCCATAAAGATGAAAACTGGAATTTGTCCTGTATGTCTTGGAAGGACTCATGAATAGATAGACTCATGTAACGGCTTGAACATAATGAATCCCAACAATTTTGAGCAAAAGGGCATGCATGGTAAAGATATTGGAGTGTTTCCTTGGTGACACAAGATAGCAATGCAGAGTTGTAGCTTGGATCTGCATTTTAGAGTGCGGTCTTTCCACACCGTCGTGGAGGTACCGTGCTTATCGTGGCCGCTCGTTCGGTCCAGATCCGGAGAAAGCGGCTGCCTGGGGGCTGGGCGGCACGGTAGGCTAAGGGCATGTACAGTGATGTACAGTCAGCTGTCTATAAGAAGAGACAAGTCAGGTTTTTTGTGAGGTGGAGGAGAGAGAAAGAAGAGAGAGAAGGGGGTCGTCTGCAATTATCCAGACGGTCTGTTCCGGTAAATGTCGCTAACTATCGACGACGGATTTCCCGTTGTACCATCAGGTGTCGATTAGTCCCAGCCCCATGCGCTTAACCGCAGGAGATCCTCTTCTCAAATTAACTCAGAATCCTGCAGAAGCTTATTTATCCTTCGTGCCGGGCGAGGCGAGATGGTGCGGATCAGGTCGCCTCTCCCGATGCAGCAGGGCCATGGCCTCTTCGACCGAGGTGACCCAGTCGCTTTGCCGCTTCGCTGGTATACGGCTTTCCAAGACGCGCTCATGAGGGCATCTTTAACAGTTTGTTGGTTAACTTGTTGGTAAAATTGGACATGTCATCAACCAACAACACATCTTAGACTAGCCATAGTGGTGGTATCATAGCTGGTATCATGCAATTTGGCCCCACAAAAAAGCTGATGTGGCAGCTAATTAATGAAGAAAGAGAGTGTAGTGGTATCTACCTATGTTACGGTATCATAGCACATAAAACTAGATATTTTAATAACAACTAAATCTTGTCCACATATTTATATTGGGATTCTACAAAGCAATAAATATTATGTAGCTATGATACTACTACATGATACTATGCATTATAGTGGTGGTATCATACATTAGTATCATATGCATGATACTAATATATGATACTCCCCACTATGGCTAGTCTTACAACCACTCCAATGGTTGTATGTAGTTTGGCAAATAGGAGGTGAGAGAATATGCAAGACCTCTCTCTATTTTACCTCGGAGCTTGTGCAGGGGTTGTTGGTTAATCTACATACAACCTCACTCTCTCACATCATTTATTTTATGCCACATCATCAAACATCCTACGTGGCAAAATCTACCAACGTCTATTTTACAACTGTTGGAGATGCCCTGATGGTGCTCTACGACAGCAGTAGGAAAGGAATCAAAGCTATTAATTATTTATTGACCTGCTAGCATCTTCATTTTAGGGATTGGAGCCATGTATTCCTGACGAGTTGGCGCAGATAGCTGTGGCAACAAATACTAGTACTAGTTACAAATGAGTGATCAAATTTTATTTCGTTACTTCTATCGACAGCTCAAAAAGCAGGCCATTGTATAAACCGTCTGCAATGCAGTCTATAGCAGACGTGGAGGCAGCGTACAGACATGTGCCGACTAAACCAATGCACATGCCCTAATGACACAGAACTGCCAAAGTGGGCAACTAAACTGTACTTTGTTCTAACCGTTGCAGAGGTGGGTCCCGCGTTCTATGCTCACCTGAACGTGAACACACCCCCCACTGTCTCTGTCTGAGGGCATGTACAATTGTTTAGACGGCAATCATCTGTTGTATATGTACACGTCAGTTCTAGACTATAGTATGGATGACTCGTACAATAGGGGTCGTCTTGTAGGCCGTCTATACGAACGTTGAAATCGTAACTGCACGCTATTCGAAACAGAACATGGATGGATTAGATTTTTTCTGGCATGATAGGTTACCGAACGAGATCTATACAATGGGATCAGCGGCGTCGTTAGCGAGCGGATTAAACGGAAACAGACTGTCTGCTGAATTACCGACGGACTGCTTCCGTCTCTACCTTCTCTCTCCCGTAACTGACAAAAAATCCTACGTGCCACACGCTGCAGACGGCTGACGCAACATCGCTGTACATGCCCTGACTGCGTGCACGCTATACTCGGGGGTGGGCCCTTCTTTTTTGCGGGCACGTCTCCTGCCTGTCTTCTCCCCCGTGGTTCTCTGCTCTGCTCGCTACACTCAGAGGCGACGTGCTCCTGCCTGTTCGTGGGCGCCATGGAGTCTTACACCGAGCTTCTGGCTAGCGTTGGTGTTCCTGGATTCGGACGGTGAGGCACAGGAAGTTTTTAGTGGCCCGTGCTTTTCATTGTGTACCGTGGGCTCACTCTCCTCTTTTCTCTTCCATCTTTGTAGATTCGCCGATGTGGACTACGACGATTGTTTTGACGACAGGGCCAACTCGAGTTGCAGGTAACAATTTGAAGAAAAAACGGATCTAATTTCTTGGGTGTGCTCCGTGGATCTGCTTTTAATCGCCCTACATTTCTGTCTCTACCACAGCTCTGCATTTTTGTCAGATTCATCCGATCCGGAGGAAGAAGATGACCGCGCAAATCTGCAGGCGGCGGACGACCGCGAGGTGGCAGGAGGTTTCACCTGCTTGGACGACGACGCCGAACTATCCTTGGACGAAGAGTATGTGACCGTTTCTGTAGCAGTGGCCGATGAGATGCGTGGTGCAGTTGCTGCCCCACCGCACCAAATGTTCGTGCCTTCGGAGAATTCTTTGTATATCAAACGGTTAGTAACAGGAATGGTTAATCTGTTTGTCATTTTGCCCCGTCTATACTTAGGGGGCGAACCGCGGCCAGCGGCATAGGAACCCCCCCCCCCCCCAAATGCAGCATTTCTTCGAGTCTGGTTGACCTAAAAAACAGGGCATAATGGTTTGAACCAATGAAATAACTCGTCGACTCATGATATCATATGTTCTATCCTAGTGAGGTTGGCGGTGCGAAACAAATGCGTGAAAATGCAAAGCGTATTTTAAAATTTTAACACGTATAAAAAAACTCCATTTCTTGTTTCCATTTTGTGTTAGTGTGGTACACGGAATTCACTCTTGACAGGGGGACAGTGGTGCTTTCATATTTTACATTCGTACGGCGAAGGGGGTGGTGCCGCCCACAGGCAGGCCACAGAGCGAGGTTGGCGCAGTTGAGAAAGCACTGCGAGCATCTGTGTCAAAGAAGACCGCAAAGATTTTTTATCCGCACCATTGCATGGTTTTTGACTCCGTTGAAGAAGCCCACGAGTTCTACAATCTGTATTCCTGGGAGGAGGGTTTTGGAGTTAGGTACGGTAGGAGCAACAACAATAAAGGGAATAATTACCGTTCAATGCAACAGCTGGAGTATGCGAATGCGGTAAGGACATTGATCATCCTATCATTCGCAAGTTGCTAGGGAAAGTCCTGTAGAATGTTGTGTTTACTTAACAAATATTTCTCTCCCCCTCCCAGGGTAAAGATTCGCGCTGCAAGTACCAGTCCCAGTCCCAGCGGTCTGATTGCAAGGCATCGATGAAGCTGCTCCGTACGGATGACCACTGCCGGTATGTTAGCCAGTTGATAGAGAGTCACAATCATCCGCTGTCTGAGTGCTGTGGCGAGAAAAGGCAGTGGAAATCCCACAAGACAATCGATGCATACACAAAATATATGATAAAGTACCTCCGGGAGAACAATGTCTCGCTGAGCAAGGTCCATTGCATTCTCGGTAGCTTGTATGGTGGTGTAAGGGACATGTCTTTCACAAAGCGGTCCATTCGTACTATATGTGATCAGATTGCACGTGGCCAAATGGATGATTATGTGAAAAAAACATTGGAGGAGTTCAAGAAGATGAGGCAAGATGATCCTAACTTTGCTTTCAGCGTCGACCTTGACAGACTCAACCGTGTGAAGACTCTCATCTGGACTAACAGCAGAAGTAAGATGCAGTACAGCTGTTTCAGTGATGTAGTCACCTTTGACACCACCTTCTGCACAAACATCTACAAGATGTCATTTGGATTGTTTGTGGGTGTTAACAACCACTTCCAATCTGCTATATTCGGTGGTGTGCTGATGCGAGATGAGACACACGAAAGCTTTGTGTGGGTTTTCAAAGAATTTCTTAGCCTAATGGGTGGGAAGCAGCCGCAGACAGTGCTCACAGGTATTATTAGTATTATGCTGGCTTCTCTTTGTCATTTGGGGGGTACACAAAAAACACATTGCCTTTTCGGCATCTGAGACTAATGCTGCAAATTTGTTTTAACCATTTCAGATCAGTGTATTGCTATGGCCACGGCTCTAGCCGAAGTAATGTGTGGCACCACACACTTGTGGTGCAAGTGGCATGTCCTACGGAAAGCGCAAGAACAGCTTGGCCCAGTTTACAGCAAACGGTTCGAGTTCAGAAACCAGTTCCATAAGGTTTTGAACGAGATGCTCACAATTGACGAGTTTGAGGCTGCGTGGGAAATTCTGCTAGTGAAGTATAACCTCAGGGAGCACCCATTCATGATCAGGATATATGAAAACCGGCACAAGTGGGCAAAGCCATATTCGCATGACAAGTTCTGTGCCAGAATGCTCTCTACCCAGAGAGTTGAAAGCGCTAACCACATGTTGAAAACTTATGTGCCGCGCTACTCGTCGATAAGCCACTTCGTTGTGCACTACAACAACTTGCTATTTGATAGAGGTGTAGAGGAGGACCGCGAGGAGCACAAGACGAAGCAGGTACTTGCCTGAAAATCTAGAAAATCGACGAAAATAGCTTAGTGAACCTATTTTTCTACATCTGTACATTCTGAAAAAACATGGAGTTAATTCTTTGCATTTTTTGGTATCTCAGCTTAAGACGTTCGCACCGAGGATGTGGCCCATTCAGCGATATGCTGCCAAGATATACACTAGGTCTGCTTACAAGTTGTTCTCTGCGGAGGTGGAAAAAGTGACCCATTATAGTGTTTGAGATTGAGCTGGACGTTGAGTATGAAACACGACATATAAATGTAGAAAAGAGGGAGGCGTGGTCTCGTGTAGCCATCAGGGTCACTCTTCTAGAAGGCGGCAAATATTTCAAGTGCGCGTGTGGGTTGTATACCCATTTTGGTATCCTTTGCTGTGATGCTCGACCGACCGGCATGGACCTATTTTTCAGATCAATCCTACTAAGGATCCAGATGGTAAACTTCAGGTTAACATTGTTTGTCAAACCTAATCGGAGCAGGCCTCCAAATCCAATGTCGCATACAGCCTTCTTCTTTCGCTCGCAAAATTTGTCCATGAAAGATGAAGCATGTCGTGCTGAGCTCCGAGATGTACGAGTACCTTCGTTTTCTATCTCAGACATGTCGGATTCTGGCTTTGCATCCTAAACAAGCTCGGTGACGCTCTGCTCTTGGCCTTTTGGTGCACTCCTCAACTTGTAGGTTGCCCACGAGGCAGCTTGCTGCAATTTGTCCTGGTGAAAAATAGAGAGATAATTAGGTGGGTAAGTTTGCATCCAATACTGCTAGAAAGAAATTCAAAAAAATGCATAGGATCAGTTCGAAATGCTCGCTTACCGATACTCTGTCTGGTTTCCTCCTGCTCCTGGAATCCATGGCGTCGTTCCCCTCCATCTGCGAGCTGGCGAGTAAGGAGGGGGAAAGGGACAATGCTCGGACTGCTAGGTTGTGCGGGATTCGGAACGGAGGTGGGTGACTAGGGTCAGTGCGGGGTCCCAACTGTGCGTCATTGAGGGCACTGTTCCCATGCCTCTCACTGTGAATGACTGGACAACACGAGCTGGTAGACCTCTGTCACCCCTTAGAAAAATGTGAAACCCTGAATTTTGAGTGAGCAATGTACCCGTTGCTGGCATGGCTGCAACGAAAAAGTCTTGGAATATGTCTCCCCTTCGGTGGTTATACATGGTCGTACACACAAAAAAAAGGTCTGTGAAGATCGAGCAAAGTGCAAAAACAAATCCACTGTAAAAAAGTCCATACAAAGCTTCATTTAATCAGTGGTTTAGTACATCTCTCAACCTTAAAAGAAAAATAAAATGGGATGGCACTACATCAACATGGTTTCTCGGGCTACAGGTAACTGAATATAGAAACTGAACTGGAGCAACTAAACTAGAGCAGCTAAAATTGAACATCTAAAAAGAAGTACATCAGAGCTAGACTAAATGCATCAGTGCTGCTGCAGCAATTAAAGTCACGACAATTGCTGATGAGCCTTTTTTGACGGTAAGAAGGTAGAGGGGTCTCTACCTTATTTATATATAGGGTCCTACCCGAGAGCAGGACCAAAAAAAGGTTACAAAGTCACGTTTAGCAAAGCTAACCGTGTAAGGTAAAGAGAAAAAGGAAGGGAAAACAGTAGAGAAACAAATAAAAATAAAAAAATGAAAAGAAAGAAAACAAAATAAGAAGAATAGAGAGAAAAAGGAGAAAAGAAAAAAAAGAGGAAAGCAGCATAGAGGAAGTTGCTTATGGTGGTTTGAATCTATCCGCCCATCTCTTGATGTCCTGTTTATTTTTGCTTGCTCTTGTCGCCCAAAGGTTGAGTTCCTGGTAGATGCGATGCAGTAGGGATCTGTTGGTGGGGTATTGTTGATTAAAAATCCTGTCATTTCTTGCCCACCAGAGTACTAGCAGGCATGCGGCAAAGCAAGTGTGCCAGGCTTTGGATTTGAGAGTACGTTGCCCTGTTACGACGAAACCTCGGATTGAATTTGAGTTTAGAGCGAGACGTCTGATTCCCAGGTGTTCCCAGACATAACAAGCATTGTTGCAATGTAGCACAATGTGCTCTATGGATTCAACGGCAGGGCATATGTCACAACCGCAATCAGACACCCAGCATTTCCTGACCATATTATCTTTAGTGTTCAGCTTCCCCTTGTATGCCAACCAGAGAGCAACCTTGTGACGCTTGGGAATTGCTTTTAGCCATGTCCATTTGGATTGTTCCCACAGAATTCCTCGGTCGCTTAGAAGCTTGTAGATATCGGCTGTTGTAGGATTTTTGCCAGTGGTGATTAGCTTGCGCTGGTCTGGCAGGTCTGAGTTTGGGATCCCTAACCGATCGAGGTAGTTGTGGAGTTGAGTGAGCTGGTTTTGTGCCGTTTCTGACAGAGGCAGCATAAGTTTAATATCCCAGTGACCGTTACTGATCTGTGAACTGACTGAGCAGTGCTGATCTGTGGCGAAAGAGTATAGTACTGGCATGGCATCAGCTATTCTCCCTATCGGCATCCAGCTGTCAGACCAGAAAGCAGTGAGTTTTCCTGACATAATAGTGCATGTGGTTGCTTGCTGAATATATCTAATGGCAGGCAGAAGGGATTTCCAAATGGGGTGTCGGAGATGTTGCATTTGTCAGGAATATGTTGTTGTAAATACCAACCGGCGAGCCATTGGAAGCAAGGTCCATTAGCTCCTGAGAGAAGCTTGGAGGCGAGCCCTGATATGAGAGCCTTGTTGTGCAAGTGTAAGTTACGGATCCCTAGCCCACCTTGGTGCTTCTGCATCGTGACCACATCCCAGGCAACGAGGCAGTGCCCTCCATGAACTTCCTCTTTGTTTTTCCAAAAGAAAGCCCTTCTTTTTCTGTCAATGGCTTCAATGCTTGCCTTGTCCCATGCAATGCAGGCCATGAAAAAAGTCGGGATTGCCGATATTACTGAATTTACCATTTCGAGTCTACCGCCCTGTGAGAGGAGCTGGGGGACCCAACCAGGCAGCCTTCGGTCAATCCTGTCAAGAACTGGCTGCAGCATTGATCTGTTGATCTTAGACATGGATAGTGGCAGACCAAGGTATGTGCATGGCATTGAGCTAACATTGCAACCCAGAATCTGAGTTACTGCAGCTGTTTCATCTGTGCTGAGATTAACAGGAACCATGGTGCTTTTATGGTAGTTTATGTGCAGACCACTGAAAATATCAAAGGCATCTAGAATCGTTTTCGCAAAAGTTGCTTGTTGAGCAGTACCTTTGAGGATAAGCAACGTGTCATCCGCATATTGAAGTATAGGCATTGGTGCTCCTTGTAAAATGGGGTGCAAGATTAGTCCTTGGTCGTAGGCTTTTCTGAACATCTGTTGTGGGACATCAGCTATAATATCGAACAGATATGGTGACATCGGATCGCCTTGTCTTACTCCTTTTTTAATTTTGAAAGCCTCCCCTGGTATACCATTGATCAGAACCTGTGCCTTGGATGTGTTTAGCAGTAGCCTGATCCAACTGATCCATTTTTGTGGAAAACCACGCATGTGCATAGTGTGGAGTAGTGCATGCCAGGAAACTGAGTCGAAAGCCTTCTGAAAATCTAATTTGAGGACAATTATGGGCATTTTTTGCCTGTGAGCACACTGAACCATTTCCATTGCAGTGGTGAAATTTTCAATGATGGATCTTCCTTTGATAAATCCTGATTGCATTTGATCAACCAACAGCTGAATCTTGCTTTGTAGCCTGTTTGATAAGACCTTAGCAATTAATTTGGGAATGTTGTGCTGTAGTGAAATAGGCCTGTAATCTGAGACAGTGAGTGGCACAGTGCATTTCGGCAGCAAAGTGATGAATGTTGTGTTGACCCCATCTAGGTCTGCGTGTCCCTCGTGTATGCATTGGAATAACTGCATGAGATCATCCTTGAGTTCTGTAGTGTAAGCCTTAAAAAACTCGTTGGTGAAGCCATCCGGCCCCGGGCTTCTGTTAGCAGGGGCCTGTTTAATTGCATTGCTGATTTCCTCCCAAGAGAATGTGTTCTGTAGAGGGCCCAGTGACGAAGATATATCAGTATATAGAGTTGCCAGATTCAGGTTAGCAGTCCATTGTCTTGTTTCTGTAAATAGTGTTTTGAAGTGTTCCGTTGCGAGCTGTCGCTTCTCGTTCTCACTGAAAACGTCCTGCCCTTGAGACCTGAAACAGCGGATCTTATTTTTTCGATGCCTGTACGTTGCCATGGTGTGAAAGAAATGTGTGTTCTCGTCCCCAAGATTGCACCATTTTATTTTAGCATGCCTCCTCCAGACGCTTGCCTTGATTGTTGTGAGAGCTATGATTTTGTCTTTACACTTTGTTCGTAGCTGAAACTCAGGGTCGGATAGAGATCTCCATTCCTCAACTGCGTCGAAGTAGTTGACAACATGTTCATTGTTTTTCATAGTGGTAGCCTGAGATTGGTTTCTTTTTATCCAATCTCTGGTGGCTGCTCTTGTGGCCCTCAGCTTGTGGTTAAGTTTGGTAACAATTGCCATAGCTCTGCTCCCTCTTGTCAGTCTGTCTTTAGTGATCTCTATCAGAGCAGGGTTAGAACACCAGTTGTTTTCATATCTGAATAGGACACATTTTCTGATATTAGAGTGAGTGTCCACGAGCAGCGGAGTGTGGTCAGAAGTAGACATAGTGGTGGCTCTACAGTCCGTGTCCATGAATTGTTGGCTCCAGTCGATATTGAAAAGTATCCTATCTAGTCTAACAAGCGTCGGATGGCGCCTTTTGTTAGACCAGGTATATTTTCTGTTGCAGATATCACAGTCAATAAGCTCCATATTGTGGATCCATGTGTCAAATTCTTCCATCGCAGCCCAATTGATATTGCTATTGTTTTTTTTTCCTCTGGCCTTCTGTAAATGTTGAAGTCTCCTGCCAGTATGCAAGGTCCTGAAATATCGTTCTTTAGTGTAGCTATTTCTGTCAAGAAGTTGGATCTCTCTGTTATGTCGCAAGGGGCGTAAACATTGGTAATATAGTACTGGAGATCAGAAGCAGTAGAGCAAGCCTTGATTGTAATGCTGTTTTTGCTCGCGCGGATTGTAGTACAATCGTAATCCTTCAGATTCCATGCTATTAAGACACCAGACGATGCACCGTCAGATGGGTGGAAAACCAGCCCGCTATAGGATGCTGGTAGAAACTTGGCTGCTTTGAATCTGCTAATATCTGCCAGCTTGGTTTCTTGTATGCATACAAAATCAGCTCTTGCGTCAGCGATGCTTTTGTAGATCAGAGTGTTTTTGTCATCATCACCTAACCCCCTTGTGTTTAGCGAGAAATTTTTCATTTGAAACATTGGGGCACTGAAAGACGACAGGGGACATGCAAGGAACAAACTGAAGGGAAACATGCATTACTTAAGCAACTGCGGATGTTACAGGGTGTGACTAACAACAAAGTGCATAAGGGAAAAGTGGCATGTTGGTCTAGTGTTACACGGATAGTGGAACACACCAACTTTGAAAGGTGGAAAGAAAAACAACATGCATTGAAATAAGACACCCTCACTATGTAACATCCAACAGGATCCATGAACGAGAGCGTGTGATTAGCCATGGGACTCCGCTTTCTCCGAGCTTTCGAGCGGGGACTGGTTTCTCAGAGCGTCTTCCACCATGTCCATGGTGAAGATGCCACAACAGCTGGCTAGATCCTTCAGAGCCTGGCTACTAGTCTCCGGTGGACACTCTTGCACTGGCAGTGGGGCGAGCTTGTTGATGTCGGGGATCCTCCTGGTCTTGCGCCTGCGGTAGACCACTGAGCCCGCAGATGAATCGGATTCACCAGCTGAGCAAGCCTTGCGGATGGCTGCACGTTGGACAGAGTGCAGACGCGGCCCGTCCAGTAGCTTACGAAGGCGTGGGCTACGCCGCGGCTCCTTGGCAGGTACACGTGCTTTCGCCTTGCCTGGGGACGCAGCTGGTGGTTCGTTGAGGTCGAGGAGCATGTGTGCATCAGAGCGCTCTAGCTGAGGGCGCGAATCATCGAGGATTTGAACTGCATTGTTGGGCCTTGCCCGGTCCTCTTGCTCAGCGGGCCCTTTTCCTTTATTGTCCTGAATGGAGGCAGCAGCACGAACGATGGCTTCGCCCGGACCTTGGCTCTTGGACACAGCCGAGTCGGCCCACCCGGCCTGCTCGCGTTCTTCAACCACGTGGAACCGGAACGGCCCATTCTCGCCCATCATGCTCAGCGAGCCGGTGGCCATGGGGTTGCCCCCCTTGCAAGGAGTGAAAGTGCCCAAACCGGCGATTGACAAGGCTTGACTGAGTTCCTCTGTGCTGTCAGGGGCGGCTACGATGGTGTTTGATGGCAGCACGTCATTCAGCCCTCCAAGAACTGGTGTGTAAGCTCCTGCTGCCAAAGCCGTGACGAGGGGGGTGGGATCGGAGGCACAGTAAATGTAAGGAACATCCGGAGCTCTGACAGGAGCAAAAGGAAGTAGTGGGAGTGGGATTGTGTCGTTATTAAGAAGCTGGTTAACGATGGGATTGGGGCAAGTGGGAGGAGACAGCAGGTGGAAGCAGGTGGTGTGTATGGTCTGGGTGTATGGCTGTTTTGGAGGAAGGGCAGGCCCCGGTGCGAGTTTCAAGGGGCTGACAGGGGGGCCCATCAGCAGCACTGGGCGCAGCGGTTTAGGGGAGTAAGCAGTATCAATCTCTGGGAGCAGCGGCAGAGGCACATGGCCGTTGACCGCATCAGGGAACATGCTGAAGATGAGGGAGCGAACGCTCTGCCTGGTAAGGCCCATATTGCGGATGTTCTGTGGTCCCATATGTGGCATGTTGAGATTGAGGACGGGGAAAACATCGTCGACCATTCGGAAATCAGGCGCTCCGACCTGGATGCGGACTCGCATTGTCCGCGCTTTGCTGAGACTGACGGTGATGTCGAAAGCCGCGGGCCCAACCGCATCAAAGGACGCAGAGGCGCACGGCGTCCTGGACACCACGGTCGGAGGCTGCAGCTTGCCGCAGGAGACAATGAGCGCTCGGAGATCGTCGACGGAAGCCGCGGCAGGGGTGAGTAGCGCGCGACGAGCTCGAGTGGCCACCTCAGAGGCGGTGGCAGCTAGCAGCGGTGCTCCATCCAGCGGCATGTCAGCGCGGCTAGCTGGAGATGGAGGAGGCGCGGCCGCTCCCGGCCGCACCCAGGTGTACCTCTGCCTGTAGCTGCGGGACGCGTGGTGGCCTCCACGTCTAGAAGAGCTGGGCTCGTGGAACCGCCTAGGCGGTGGTGGAGGCGGGGAGGATGGACGGAAGCGCCGGCTGAAAGCCGGTGACGGAGTGTTGGTGTCCCAAACCTCGTTGATGTAGACGTCGGCGTAGTTGCCGCGCTCTCTCTGCTTGTGGAAGGCGATGTGGTGAGGAATGTGGCGCGGCGACTCCACCTTGACGAGCACGAAGAGCGCCGAATAGTCGTGCCCACGAATGGCCGCATGCTCAACACTAAGAAGGCTGGCAAAGCCGCTTACAGCAGCTCTAATACCGCGCCGTTCCCAGAAGTCAAGTGGGAATTTTTCCAGGGTTAGGCACGCGATGTAGCGGTAGGAGAACGAGAAGGAGTCGTCGCCCGCGTCGTGTGCCATGGTGCTCACGGTGACCACCGTGTCGTCGATGTCCTGGACACGCAAGGGGCTAGCCTCTTTAGCAAAGGCTTGATCGCGGCTCCTTAGGAACATGGCGAAGAAGTCCCCAGCCGAACTTGATGGGGGGATAGTAACCCGGTAGACCAACTCCAAGGTGTAACCCGGCCCAAACGACAATTGGACAAGATCCGGCTAAGGGTAAAGGAAACTTCTGGAAGGCCCAAGGTTTGTAGGCCTCGCAACCCGGATTGTGGGTTGCGGTAAGGAAAGTTAGGGTTTGCAAGTAGAAGTTCGAGTAGGACTCAATATGTACCTTGGAGGCTAAGCCAGGGGGAGGGACGGTGCTTTATAAACCGGCCCCTAGGTTTTAGTTCGCCAGAGATTCAAGTCATAGTTGTATCACCAATTATCGAGTATCCAGTATAGTTCATATTCGAGATCCGGCGAGTTGCTTTCCGGTTCTCAGATCGCTTTTTGCCATGTCTTCCTTCGAGCTAAACCCTCTCCCAAATACCTGTGTCGACTTGCCCCAAGATCAGTTACCCCAGGTAACATCTGCCGTGATTATCCCACGACAGTTGGCGCCCACCGTGGGGCCTGCGTCCAAAGGTGTTTACATCACGGGAGAAGCTCGGAAGAGCATGAAGAACCTCATCGTCGGTGAGATCTACGTCAACGGCCAAGGAGAGAAGATGGTGGACGATTCCGGCTGGGGGCCAGAGTCGGATCACCTCGAAGCCGGATCCGTCGTGACAATCGGCCGCATCAACGTCTTCATCGGTATGGTATGTACTTCCGGCTCGAATCCTGACAATCTTGGATCTGATTCTGTGTCAGGAGAAGCTACCTATATTCAATCGGAAAGAGAAGAATCGATTGGAACAACAGGTCAGATAAAAGAACTCGCCGAGAAGTGGGAACAGTCAGAAGAGTTGGTATGGACCCCGCGCGATCGGGTAGAGAGAGAAGGTGATACCGAGTCTATCCGGGATCTATTGGAGGATCGATATGAGGAGGAAAACAGCGAAGAAGAACGGCATGAATTCGTGCCAAACATCACACGCCGGGTTGCGGTCTACACGGCTCCCGCGGCCAACGTAAATCAAGAGAGCGTGACCGCGGCCGCAGTCGGGACGGCTCAGGCATTGAATCAACAGTGGGGTACAGCTGACCCGGTTCTGATCCGGGTTGAGGGAGAGTCGGCATCGGTTACCAGTCGCGCACCGGAGGAGGAGATGCGGGCAAACATGTTCGGATTCCAAGCAAACCGGACACCGGGGGCGGGTCCTTCAAACCCGCGTCACCCGGCCCTGTTCGATAACAATTTGATTTTAGATCCAACCGTCCTCGCTACAGTGATCACTCCAGAGAATGCGGCGGAGCGGGTCAGAGATCTGGATGTGGCCCGTCGCGCATTGGAGCAGCAAAGAAGGCAAGTGGAAGCAGAGAGACAGGGGATGGCCACACGGCAGCGCGAGTTGGATGCTTTAGAGACTCGGCTCCGGGAGGAAACGTCTAGAGCGCATCAGAGGCACCAGACCAGGCTACCAGCAACGAGCGGGGTTATTAATCCGGCAGCTCTGTTTATCACACCCCAGGATCAACCAATCCCAGCGGTAAACCAGGGAACCGCACCCCCACCAGCGACGGCAGTTAATACAGCGGGAATACAGCCGGCAAATGAGCAGGCCGGGTTACTCCCGCCGCAGGCTAGAATTGCACCCGGCAATGAGTTACCACCACCATCACGATTTCGCACACCAGCAGGTCATTACAACAATCCCATGGACAACGTATATGCAGCGACACTCGCCTTGAATCAGATCCCTGTGAGAGAATCGCCCCATGCGGAAGTAACCCGGCGAGCGATCGATCTACTACACACCGCGGTGGCACAGCAAGCCAACTATCCAGACCATAGAAGCGGGATGCATGGGACGCCATACCCCAGTCAGCAACAGGGCAATATTCAAACGAATTCAGCACGGCGGAGGGAAGAGCAACAGCAAATGCCGCCCCCACCTCATATCCAGACAGTACCAGCAGCATCGGCGGCGCAAGCGATTGTGGACAGCTCCAGGGCCAGAAGGGCCGGGGCCGGGTCTGAAGCACATGAGTTAGCGGTGGCGCCGCACCCCGTGGCACCCCCAGCCGGGTCACATGTTTCCCGAGTAAGACCAGCCTCAATCACCCTAGCGGGACCAAAGTGTCTTTCGGACGACATCAGAGCGGAACCTTACCCGGAAAAGTTCAAAGAGCCGGGGAAAGTAGTAAATTATGAGCCAACAATGGATCCAGAAACATGGCTGAGCAGTTACGAGATGGCAATGTCAATTCGCAATGCATCCGAGAATCTTCAAGCCAAGTTCATGTACTTAATGATGTCAGAGGGAGCAGCAAAGTTATGGTTCACCAATCTGCCGGAAAAGTCGATCAAATCCTGGGAAGAATTAAAAACCGCGTTTGTCAAGCACTTCCATGGAACGTGCAGAAAGCTGTTTACTATTGACGATTTAGAACGATGCGTTCAGAAGAAGGGCGAGTCAGCGCGCAGCTGGGTACGCCGGGTTATGGAGATACTCCACTCATCCACAGATATTCAGCCCAAGGATGCGCTACAAGCTATGGCGAAAACATGTAAGTACGTTCCTTTAGTGCAAAAGTTAACTCGCATGAAATCCAGTAGGAATGCAGCGGAGGTAACAATGGGAGAATTAATGGATGCGTGCAACAAACACGCCGCAACGGACACCACAGAGGAGGAAATTGATGACAAGAAAGCAAAAACAAACACAAGTAGCAGTGGGAGAACCGGCAATGGATCGGCGCCAAGTAATAATGGAAATAGCCAGAACAAGCGCCCGTTTGAAGGGAATTCCGAGTTTGTAGCTAACACGGAGGCCGGGTCTTCAAGACCCAGATCTGAAGGGAATTTTAATACTGGAAATCACAGTGGGGGACATTACCAAGGACCTCCAAGACCAAGTAACAGTTGGGACATATTTAGGATGGCATGCCCGAAGCATAGCAGGGACGGCAAGCCGGCTAATCACTCCTTGGAGCAATGCGCCGACTTACAGAGATGGAAGAATGAGGAAGTAAATAGAGCCATGCGAGGAGCGGGTAGGGGAGGAGGCCCGGGTCCAGGTGGAAATTTGGGCAACGGTCCACCCCCAGCCGGTAACCCGGCAGCAGGAAATCCAGGCAATAATCAAGGGGGAGCAGGAGGTTTTCAAGCTAACCCCAAACAGTTGGGTCAATATCACGTGCACACTACTGGAGGCTCTAACAAGGATAAAAAGATATTGAAACAGGCGGTCAATTCAGTCTCTTCCGCCGTTCCAAGGTATTTGAGGTGGTCAGAACAGGAGGTAACTTGGAGCAGAAGGGATCACCCGGACAGAGTTGATCACCCGGGAATTTTAGCATTGGTAGTGGCACCACAGGTCAATGGGTACGAGCTGAAAAAAGTCTTGATGGATGGAGGAAGTAGTATCAATATCCTATACTGGGAAACTTTTCTGCGCATGGGCCTAAAGGAATCTCAGTTGCAAAAGAGTACAACAGTTTTTCACGGGATAGTGCCGGGTCATTCAGCGTGCCCCGAAGGAAAAGTGGCGTTGGAAGTAGCTTTTGGGGAGTCAAAGGACAATTATCGAGTCGAGTGGCTTACTTTTGAGGTGGTTAAGTTGCGCAGTCCCTATCATGCATTGTTTGGAAGGCCGGCTTATGCTAAGTTCATGGCAAGACCGTGTTATGTGTATCTACAGCTGAAAATCCCGGGTCCTAAGAAGACCATTACCATACACGGGAATCGAGACATAGCAGCCGAATGTGATGAAGGAGATGCGGCAATGGCTGAGCAAGCCTGGAGGAAAGAAGAGCTCAAGCATTACCGATCGCAGGTGGACCTAGAGGAAAGGACAATGTCAAAAAGGCCGACTTCTGAAGGGAATAAAGCAAAAACTAGGACATAACAAGATCCTAAGATGGTGGGCTTCGTCAGGAGCGATCCTTCCAAGCTGACTGACAGGGAAGAGGAAGCCATACCGCCATCTATAGCTAATCGTGCCACAAGGACGACATACCCGGATTGGCTAACAAACCCGGTACTCATCATGAAAGGAACTAGCGAATGGAGAATGTGCATCGGCCATGCCAACGCGAGGCCGATTCTCAGGAATAACTAAAGCAGTGTAACGGACAGCAGGTTTTATACGCGCTCTTTTCCTACCCAGGGTACCTAAGGGGACTGGAAGGTTTTTAATGAGGCGGCCTGCTGACTCAAACTTTTCATATCAATAAAAGAGATGGTTTTCAAGTCTTATCATGGTCTTTGCTTCAGTTGCAAGTAAGTAATGTTTGTTATTATCAATACATCAGTATCATCAAAATACGTTGCACGTACATAGGTCTTTGGGAATTGAGCTGCTTAAAAAGTAGTCACAAACCCGGAGACCCGGCCTTGATGCCTATGAGTTATGAGGGCCGATTACTCGCAAGCGAGTACGGCTGCAATCTTATAACCGGACGAAGGAGCCAAATTTCTTGGTTATTCTTACTTAAGCTCGATGTGACTCGCAACAAAGTGGCATGATCTGTTCACTTACGATTACAATCAAACTATGCAGCCCAATGGGACCTGCTTGACCCTGTTTTTCGTATAGATGTAACAACATGGTATCCACGCGAAAGCCGGCTTACAGTACAAGATAATCAAAAGGGTCATCTAAACCACAAGTCCATGCAGAGTACAAGGCTAAAATAGCCGGAAACTCAACAAGTATTAAGCATGACTTCAGTATTTACGTGAATGGCTATTGGTTGTCAGCTTGGTAAAGAGCAGTTTGCCATCTGAGAAAGGCCACGCCCCCTTGGCTCGTACTTTGGGTCATGGGGACTGGGGACTTCGAAACAGAAACAAACTGTTTAGTTACTAAAGCTCGAAAACCTTGGCTACCGACCCTTGGGGACTTAAAGAAAAGTCCGCTTATCAAAACCCACGATACTCGGTCAACCGAGTCTCGAAAGGGGAATCGAAAATAAACAATCAAGTATCGAGAATAAGCTTAAAACAAGGATCGAGGTTATCAAAAGCCGGGAAAGGCACAAAGTTATCAAGCACAAAGTCACAGTATCAGTATCAATGGTGCACAGGCGCACCGCCAAAATCATATCAGTTTTGAAAACACGAAATACTAGACATTATCCTACTCGGCATCCTGGGAATGATCTTCCGGGTCTGCGTCCTGGACCTGCTCCTTGGCCTTTCCAGCAGCTTTGCCCGGACTCTTTGTATCAGGACGGACAGGTGGAGGAACAGCTGGTGTAGAGGAAGACGGCCTTAAGCCTAACTCGGCTTCTCTCTTCGCAGCTTCCTCTTTCCTCCTGGCCAGGTCAGTCGCCCATCTTTCCAGCATGTCAAAGGGAGGGGGTGCCTCTGCTAGAATAGTCTTGCCGTCAGAATCGTACGCGCTCATGATTGTTTCCAGGTCTATCTTATCGGCCAAGGCAGTAGCCGGGTGGCGTACGTCGGATTGTATAACTTTGAAGTCCTTGGGCGTAAACTTGGCCCCGTCAGCCTTGAATTATGGAAACCCGGATATTACCTTTGCCGGGTCAAGCTTAGGAAAATAAGCTTTCGCCAGAGTGAAGGCCCGGGTCATGCCGATTCGGCACGACGAACGCTTCCATATTTCAATCCATCCAGGCACGGTTGAAAAGGCTTGCATAAGGTTCTCTTCGCCTGGATATACCTCGGAAGGCCATTTCACGGCATCCAGTAAAAGCTTTGTGCTGGCAAAAAACGTCCGGAGAACAGTCTTTAACGTTTTAGTCTGAGCAACGGCATTGTCTTCTGGAGCAGCAAGGTTAGCACCTGCAATTGAAACAAAAGAAATCATATCAATAAAATCGACTATCGTAGCAATAAGGTAGAAGTATGCAAGTTAGTCGCAAGCAAAAACTTACTTAGCAAAATGCGATAAGTGTCCGCGACCTGGTTCGACAAGTTCTTCAGCGTAGTTTGGGCACCATTGTACTTCTTTTTGTATTTGGAGACGTTCTTTTTCAAAGTCTTCATCTCCGCCTCAAGAGTTTCTCGGCGCTTCACTTCAGCAAGCAGGAGCTGCTCGGTCTTGAGTAACACCTCATCCGACCGAGTAATCTCCGCCTGCGAAGAATGAGTGAAAATGTAAGTCGGATATCATGACAAGCCGAGTATTATATGAAGTACCGAGCGTAATTACAGCAAGTTATGCTCGGAACTTGGGGACTGGGTGTATAGTAAGAAATACCAAATAAAGTTACCTGATGTGCTGCGGCCATACGCTCTAGGATGTTTCCCTCTGAAGCCTTCATAGCGAGGAGAGCGCTCATCAGCTGGTTAAAATCATCGTTACCCGAGTTAGAGGGCTCGGGTGCCTGGGAAGTTGGAAAAGGAGTTTTTCTTGTAACAGGAGGCGGCACCCGGGTCATCCGAATGTCGGAGTCTGGTCCCCCTCCCGCGTTCGAGGCTGCGCCCTTTTCCTTCTCGCTCGCGTGCGAGGCTATTGGATACCCGGTGTCTTGCCTAGCCAGTTCTGTTGGCGACGCTTGCTCATCGCCAGCTGTGGTGAAAGCACCGTCAGTCGGTTTATTTTCAACCCGGTCCTCAACCTCCGTGTCTTCCTGGTCACTAACAACGGCCGTGGCTCTGTAGAAAGTGCGAAGGTACGGTTAATCCATGATTATGAAAAAGGCGATAAAAGTTCGGTATAGCATCAGGAAAAGGACTTTACCCGAGGTTCACCGGGAAGTCCGAGGGAAAGCCGCTGCTAGACCCGGAAGATACTGAAAAATACCAAGCAAGGTGTCAGATTACTTTGTGAGGGAATGTTTGGGAAAAATTCTTGTGTACAGTAAGTACCAGTATGTCGAGCTGGAGGCGGTGAAGTACCCGGGTTAAGAGTCTCATTACCCGGATGGTTGCGGGTCACTCTACGCTTAGTTGCGGGTGGCTCCTTCATTTGTAGTCAAAAGGGTGATGACAGGTTTAGCTCAGGAATGACGTCATGGGAGCCAAAATTAAGCACAAGGAAACGAAATAAAACCTGGAAGACGATTCCTTGGGGTTTTCTTTTGGATCCGGCTTTGATTGATGGCTCCGGTTCATCTTCCTCGCTGGCGGACTCCACCTTGCCGTCCGATTCTTCCTCCTCGTCTTGGTCTTCTTGTTTTGAAAATTATCAAAGTTATAATATATAAAAAAAAGAGAAGCAGGGCGTAACGCATGCAAGGGGATTAAGTATGCACCTTCGTCCGAATTAACGGCATCATCTTCCACCTCCGGGTCTCCGGAGTTAGGAGGAGTACCGACTTTCCAGAAGTTACTATCGGCCTGAGGTGAAGATACCAGAGTAAGGGTTAATATTGAATCAAGAGAAGCGGATAAAAGTGAACTTGTTAGAATCCAAGGTCGAGAGGTAGGAGACTTACTGAGGGGGCCGGGTTCTCGAGGGTGAAGGGTTCTAATCCGGCTATGTTCCGGATTACCTCGAGCCTCTCTGTCAAAAAGCCCTTAATGGTTTTGTTTGTATCGCTGGGAGCGAAAGTGCTGGTAGAGTATCGGATCGGGTCCGTGGTTTGACCCGAGTATTCGCACATCAGTTTCTCGCGGGTGGAGTTGGGTTGAATGCGGAAGTCGACCCAAGTCTTTACTAGGTTGAGCCCGATGAGGCCTTGGGCTGATAAGATGGAGATCTTAGCCAACGAAGGCAAAATTGCCTCCCTGTCCGAGTCAGGGGCAAAGGCATTAAAAGTCTCGGAGATATCAAGCTGACCCTCCGAGTAACCCGGCAACTTCTTTTCGCCGGGTGGGGAGGTGTCCTGGCAGTAGAAGTACGAGAGCTGCCAGTGCTTTACGTGGGAGTTGAGGGTGAGAGGAGGCATCAGGGAGTTCTTGCGGCGTTGGATAGAAACCCCGCCGCAAGTAAGAAGTGTGTCGTCGCCGCTTTCGCGGCACGGTTTGCACTGAAAGAGTTCAACAAAGAGAGCCAGACTTGGCGGAATGCACAAGTAAGACTCGGAAAGAACGATAAAGTGAGTGATGTTTAAAACGGAGTTGGGTCCTATGTCGAAAATGCGGAGGTTGTAGTGGTTTAAGACGTCGCGAAAGAAAGGGTGACCCGGAGGCCTGAAGCCCCGGGTCACATGCTCAACAAAACATATTACCTCGTTTCCTGCTGGAGAAGGTCGGGTTTCATTACCCGGTACTCTCCAGTGGATAGATTCCTGAGGGGGAAGGCCCCCTAGCTCAACCAGTTCCTCTAGCTTGGCCCTGGTGATGGAGGATTTCCCCCAGTTGGCAGATATAGAGTTCGTGGTCTTGGCCTTAACCGGCTGCTTTCCCTGCCTCTTGGGCGCCATAGGGTTAACCTGAAAAAGCGTCAAGGGAAAGGATGTGAGAAATAAAACTCGGAAACGGTCAGTTGACTGAGCGTTGGCAAGCGGTGTCAAGGTAACCCGGAAGTTAGACATGATCCGGGTATTACTTTGCTAAAGCAAGGTACGAATTTTCCGGGTGTCGCACATTATTGCAAAACTTGTAGGATTTTATGCATGGGTAAGTGTTTGAGGAGAGTAAGCGGTCGCCCGCACATCTATTGTGGGCAAGTAAGCCGGAAAGGAAAGATTTTCCGGATAATATGAGCAAAGGCGGAAAATTTAGGTGACCCGAGCTTAGATTGGGAATTCCATTTCTAAAAATATGGCCAGTTTGATAATTACAAGTGGTAGGAGAGTGAATTAGACCGTGTATCTTGTCTATTTGAATGAGCTAGAGTGGACCCTAGTGATTTAATTCGGCACGATCCGAGAAATCGCGGGCGGCTCGATTTAGATCTAACTTAAGGGAAAATTGAGAAATTGCGAGGATGAGTTAGAGGATGTGAAGGACTTACCGAGGGGGATTGAAGCGCAGCTTTCCGGAGGCAGATGGCGCAAGTTTGATGCCCTTTCGCGGTTTCTGGCGGGCAAATTGGAGGTTTGGCGGCGGATCTGGGCGGCGGAGCGAATCGCGCGGTGGCGGAGCGCAAGCGGTGGCGAATGGGCTCCGGTGATACGCGCGGGGCTTCCGTGGTGGTGCGCTGAGAGTTCGAACTCGAAAGGAGGAAGGAAGAGGAATGGGGGAAATAGGCCGTTGGAGTTAGGGTTGCGCTCAAGGGTTTATTTATAATGGTTTGGGTGGTAAAGCCTAGCTCAACGGGCGGAACCCGGGAAATACGGAGTAACGGCTGCCTATTTTGAAATTTGTGGGACGTACTTTAAAGCATGAAGGGAGAAGTTCGGATGAAAAGGAAAGGGAGATCTCCTCTTTGGTATCAGAATTAATTATCGAGAAAAGTGTGAAATCGTGGAGTTTTCTATTAAGACCCATACCTGGAAAATTAGGGAAAGCCTTTGAAGGAGAGCCGGGTTACTGCCTGGACCCCATGAAGTTGGTCCCAGCCATTCGTCAAAGTGTTGTGACTCGGCCTCCATGTGCTTGTGCGTTTGATATTTCTGCAGGGAATAGCCAGCGCTTCGAAGAATGAATCTCGGAAGCCCAAGCTATTCTGGGGACTACTGATGGGGGGATAGTAACCCGGTAGACCAACTCCAAGGTGTAACCCGGCCCAAACGACAATTGGACAAGATCCGGCTAAGGGTAAAGGAAACTTCTGGAAGGCCCAAGGTTTGTAGGCCTCGCAACCCGGATTGTGGGTTGCGGTAAGGAAAGTTAGGGTTTGCAAGTAGAAGTTCGAGTAGGACTCAATATGTACCTTGGAGGCTAAGCCAGGGGGAGGGACGGTGCTTTATAAACCGGCCCCTAGGTTTTAGTTCGCCAGAGATTCAAGTCATAGTTGTATCACCAATTATCGAGTATCCAGTATAGTTCATATTCGAGATCCGGCGAGTTGCTTTCCGGTTCTCAGATCGCTTTTTGCCATGTCTTCCTTCGAGCTAAACCCTCTCCCAAATACCTGTGTCGACTTGCCCCAAGATCAGTTACCCCAGGTAACATCTGCCGTGATTATCCCACGACAGAACTGTTGGCGAAGCGGACGGGAGGGTTGCCAAGACGCTGGTGAAAAACGCGCCTGAGCCAAGGGATGGGGTTGTGGCGTGGTGGATCCACTAGTGGAAACAGGGCCTTTTGTCCCTGGTCGTAAGGGCCAGTTGTCCCGGTTGTGCCACCGGGATGGGCTAGCCGGGACAAATGGCCCTTCCCCATTGGTCCCGGTTGTGCCAGGACCCGGGATGGTAAGGATAGGCCACGTGGCGAACCTGGGCCAGGGAGTTCGTCCCGGTTCGTTCAAGGGACCGGGATGGATACTTTTTAAAAACAAAAAAATATAGCCGTCAATTTTACCCTGCCGCGGCAGGTTTTTTTTCGTTTCGTTTTTTGGGCTCCTGTCTCCCAATCCCCAGCCGGCCTCCCCCTTCCCCAACCGCGTCCAGACCCACGTCTTTTATTAAGCCCACTGGCCACATTTTTTTGGTCAAAAGGGCCCACTGGCCCGCGTCTTTTATTATGGTCGGTCAACGGTTCGAAGGGGCCACTGGCCAGCGGCCTAGTGGCTGGCTCGTCTGGTCCCTTAAATTAAGACCACATGGGCGGTCAAAGGGCCCACTGTCGCCTCGTCTTCCCGCCCCGCCTCGGCTTCCCGCGCCCCCACTTCCCCACGCGCGCGTGCCACAGCTGCAACCGCCGCCACGCCTCGGCTCCCGCCCCGCATTCATGGCCGCCTGCAATCGCTGCCACGTTCTGGCCGCCGGTTGGCATGCCAGCCCCCCGGGTCCTTTTTAAAGGGCCCCCGCCGCCCGTACAACCCATCCACCCCGGCCGCGCCCAAGGCAAAGCAACCATGTCCCGCTGGTTCTCGAGCGGCTCCGGCAAGCGCCCCAGGAACGACCACGAAGGCTCCTCGAGCGGCGGAGGCCGCGTCCCACCCCCGCCGGCGGAGGCCTTCGGCTACGGTCCTGGAGGTGTCCGCATCGGCGGGACGCCGCGCATCCCCGCGCCACCTCCGGCGGCACGCCCGCCGCCCCGCTAGACTAAGCAACCCCCCAAGAAAACGGCCGGCCGCCGGTGCGCCCCCCTAGACTAAGCTGCCCCCCTAGACTAAGCAACCCCCCAAGAAAACGGCCGGCCGCCTGTGGCCGCGCCGCCGCCCCCTTTATGCAAGTACGGCCGGCCGCCTGTGGCCGCGCCGCCCCCTATCTATGTAAGCAAGGACACTGGCCATGTTTTAATATAAGTTGTGTGCCCTAGTCTACCGTGTCCCTAGCCCATCCCCGCCGGCGGTCCGCCGGCGGGATCTGTCTACTCGTTCCCGCCGCCGGGCAGGGCTTCGCCAAGCCATGTCCACTGTCCTGGGGTGTTCGTTCGGCCTGGAGAGAGGGCAGCGATTTTTATACACCTGGGCCTCTAGTCCCGGCCCGTGCCACCAACCGGGACTAGAGCCCCTTTGGTCCCGGTTGGTACTACGGGCCGGGACCAAAAACATATTTCGAATTTTGGGGGTGGCACCCTGCGCGCCCAAAAGTTTTTAGCGCCAAAATTTGAAAATTGTTAAGTTTGCACATTAACAAATTCTATATACTTTCGAATTTTACAAAAATTCCAACATGAAAAATACTAGAATTTGCATAACTAATTTATTTTTCGTTTAACTAAATAATTTTTCTAACTATTGAAACTATTAATTATTTTACCATTTGTATATAATTTGAATATAAAAATGTTACAATTTTTGTTTTCTCTCGTGATCTTCCGAGTTAGTCCAGAGCATACAAGGCATCCCGGGTGATTTGTACCGAAGCTCTATTTCTGTTTTAAGGATATCTGTCAGGATGGTATATATCCCATAAGGCAAAGCCCATCTTTCTCTATCCCGGGTTCGACAAAGCGAGTTGTACCTTATTGGCACGGTGAATTTTAGATCTTCGTCTACAACAGAAAAACCATAGTTTTCCTTCGAAGGTTTACTCTGAGCATTCTTTCGCCATCTTTTCAAAACATAGTGTGGTGGAATTTCTTTGATATTTCTGATCTCAAGAACCTTCAGTACCTGGCAACACGGAAGACCTACATTTTCGAAGTCAGGCTGGTCATAGTTGTCAGCCTTTTACCGGTCAATACAAAATACTGATCAAACAGAACTATATGATCATGTATTCCACGCTTATTATTACACATCACCAACAGACGGAGGAGAGAGAAACAGAAAAGTGGGTGGGTGTGCCGCTGGTTGGAATAATAATGAAGTCAGGCTGGTCATAGTTGTCAAGCACTCAATGCTTGCGAGCTTTTGACCGATCAATACAAATTATTCGTCAAACTTACACCTACTCTTCGGCCGGGGTCGATGAGTTCGTGTCCCTTGCTTATGATCGCTTCGGCCGTAACCATGGAGCATCTTCATTATTTAACGGGATGGTGGGGTCAACTTTCACTATGAAGGGTGGAATTTCAACAAATTTATTATAATCTTCTGACATGTCTGTCGTGTCCTCGATTCCCACGATGTTTCTTTTCCCTGAGAGAACTATGTGACGCTTCGGCTCATCGTATGATGAATTTGTTTCCTTATTTTTTTCTTTTCTTCGGTCTGGAAGACATGTCCTTCACATAGAAGACCTGAGCCACATCATTGGCTAGGACGAATGGTTCGTCATTGTAACCAATATTGTTGAGATCCACTGTTGTCATTCCATAAAGCGGGTCTACCTTTACCCCTTCTCCATTCAGTTTGACCCATTTGCACTTGAACAAAGGGATCTTAAAAGAAGGTCCATAGTCAAGTTCTCATATCTCCTCTATGTAACCATAGTATGTGTCATTTTTCCATTCTCGTTTGTTGTATCAAAGCGGACACCACTGTTTTGGTTGGTGCTCTTCTTATCTTGGGAGCTCGTGTAAAATGTATTCCCATTTATCTCGTACCCTTGAAAACTCCCAATAGTCGAAGATGGTGACCCTGCCAACATGTATAGCTGATCTTCAACAGTGCTGTCATTTATAAGATGTGTTTGCAACCAACTTCCGAAAGTCTCCTTCCCCGGGTTTGCAGACCGTACAATATTCTTGTGTTCCTCGAGATACGTAGCCATGAACATAGAATTTTGTAGAACTGTGTAGTGTGCTTTGGTCAAAGAATGCCCGTCCCTAGGTATCATTGTTTTCTTTCCCAGCGTTCCTTTTCCCCTCAGTCTCCCCTCATGCCGCGATTCAGGAACACCTATTGTCTTTAGGTCAGGAATAAAGTCAACACAGAACCCAATGACCTCCTCTGTTCCATAGCCCTTCGAGATGCTTCCTTCTGGCCTAGCACGGTTATGAACATATTTCTTCAAGACTCCCATGAACCTCTCAAAGGGGAACATATTGTGTAGAAATACCGGGCCAAGAATATGAATCTCTTCACATAGGTGAACCAGGAGATGAGTCATAATGTTGAAGAAGGATGGTGGGAACACCAACTCAAAACTAACAAGACACTGGACCACATCCCTCTGTAATCTTGTCAGACTTTCTGGATCGATTACCTTCTGAGATATTGCGTTCATGAATGCACATAGCTTCACAATGGGTACTCGAACATTTTCCGGTAGAAGCCCCCTCAATGCAATCGGAAGCAACTGCGTCATAATCACGTGGCAGTCATGAGACTTCAGGTTTTGGAATTTTTTCTCTGCCATGTTTATTATCCCCTTTATATTCGACGAGAAGCCAGACGGAACCTTGATACCATAAAGGACTTCAAAGAATATTTCCTTCTCTGCTTTAGTAAGAGCGTAGCTGCTTAAGTAATGGCGCCTATCTGTGTGCTTGTTGCTTGGGTCTTTCATACGTTGCTGGTCCTCCCGTGCTTCTGGCGTATCTTTTGACTTCCCATACACGCCCAGGAAGCATAGCAGATTGACATAAAGATTCTTTGTCACGTGCATCACGTCGATCGAAGACCGGACCTCTAAAACTTTCCAATAGGGTAGCTCCCAAAATATAGATTTCTTCTTCCACATGGGTGCGCGCTTATCAGGGCCGTACGGAACTGGTTGGCTGCCAGCAGCCTTACCAAAGATTACTTCTAGGTCCTTGACCATATCGAATATATCATTACCACTACGGAGCTCAGCCTTCTTTCGGTTATCTGCCTCACCTCTGAAATGCTTCCCTCCTTTTTTCCTTAAGGGATGCTTGATCGGAAGAAATCTACGATGCCCCAGGTATACAACCTTTTTACATTTATCCAAAAAAACACTGTCAGTCTTATCTAAACAGTGTGTGCATGCATTGTATCCCTTGTTTGTATGTCCGGAAATGTTACTAAGAGCAGGCCAATCATTGATGGTTACGAAAAGCAACACCCGTAGGTCAAATGGCTTTTGTTCGTTCTCATCCCACACACGTACACCTGGTTTGCCCCACAGTTGTAAGAGTTCTTCCACCAATGGCCTTAGATACACATCAATGTCGTTGCCAGGTTGCCTCGGGCCTTGGATGAGAACTGGCATCATAATGAACTTGCGCTTCATGCACAACCAAGGAGGAAGGTTGTACATACATAGAGTTACAGGCCAAGTGCTATGACTGGAGCTCTGCTCCCCAAAAGGATTAAAGCCATCTGTACTTAGACCAAACCATAAGTTTCTCGCCTCTCCTGCAAAGTCTGGAAAGTCTCTCTCGATCTTTCTCCACTGCGATCCATCGGCGGGGTGCCTCAACTTTCCGTCTTTCTTACGGTCTTCTTTGTGCCATCGCAACAACCTAGCATGCTCTTTGTTTCTAAACAGATGTTTCAGCCGTGGTATTATAGGAGCATACCACATCACCTTAGCAGGAACCCTCTTACGGGGGGGGGGGGGGGGGCTCGCCGTCAACATCACCAGGATCATCTGCTCTGATCTTATACCGCAGTGCAGTGCATATCGGACATTCATCCAAATTCTCGTACTTCTTACCACGGAAGATAATGCAGTCATTAATGCATGCATGTATCTTCTGCACATCTAATCCTAGAGGGCAGAGAGCTTTCTTTGCTTCGTACGTACTCTCAGGCAATTCGTTATCCTTTGGAAGTTTTGGCTTCATTAGTTGAAGTAAACTCTCAAATGCCTTGTCAGTCACACCGTTCTGTGCCTTCCATTTCAGCAACTCCAGTGTGGTACCGAGCTTTGTGCTACCATCTTCGCAATTTGGGTACAACAATTTTTTGTGATCCTGTAACATGTTGTCCAGCTTCAACCTCTCCAATTTATTTTCACAGTCTTCCCTTGCATCAGCAATAACTCGGCCAAGATCATCATCGGGCTCTTCTGATGCCTGTTCTTGATCACCTCGATCTTCTGCATTCTCTTCCATTGCAGTATCGTCGTATTCAGGGAACAAAGGATCTTCTTCTTCTTCTTCTTCTTCATCGTCTTCCATCACAACCCCTCTTTCTCCATGCTTGGTCCAGCAATTATAGCTGGGTATGAAACCTCTCCGAAGTAGATGGTCGTGAAGGATTCTTTCGGAAGAATGTTCTCTGACGTTCCGACAATCAACACATGGGAAACACATGAAGCCATTATCTTTGTTCGCCTCAGCTACAGCAAGAAATACATTCAGGCCTGCCATATACTCGGAAGTGCGTCGGTCACCGTACATCCATCGCTGCCGTGCATCCATCTGCATCATATAATTAAGTTTATCAAAATACATTACAATAACATATTAATACAGAGATGACCACAGTACATCGACAAATACTAATTTTTTATGTATAAGTTACAGATGAAAAAGATAATTTGTTAACCTCGGTCGAAGATACCATTTTCAGTGAGCTTATGTGCGGCTCGGGAATTTCGTCGAACACCTCGTGTGCATAGTAAAATAAAACACAATAACACCACACTCTCTCACACCTCCAAGCAAAAAAAAAGATGGAAGGGGGGAGGGGCTGTGGCAGTATATATAGGGGAAGGGGGGCATTGGTCCCGGTTCGTTGACTGAACCGGGACAAATGTTCATGCGCGTGCCACGTGGCATGTGGCTAGGCATTGGTCCCGGTCCGTGGCACGAGCCGGGACCGATATGTCCCCCACGAACCGGGACCAATGCCCCCAGGCGATTCCTGTTGCCCCGGGCGCACGAACTGGGACCAAAGCATGTCATTTGTCCCGGATTCGGTTGCAACCGGGACAGCTGCCCCCTGGCCCCCTGGACGAGAGGGGTTGTTTCCACTAGTGATCGATGGTAATGAGACAAGCTAGGGCATGCGGGTCTCGCACGGGCGGGCAGTGGACGTCGAGAGAAACTGGGCGCCTGTGGAAGATTGGCTCCATGGGGGTGTTTGGTGTGAAGGTGGATGAACGGAGGCGCTTTAGGACGGGGCAAAGGTGCCTTTTAAGCCCTGCGTGACGGCAGAACCAGCAGATTACAGGATCTCTACAGGTAGCTGCTTTGTGCGAGTAGCTGAGGCACCTGAAGCACCGCTGATGGAGGTTATCTGGCTCGTGGGAGAAGAAGCGTGGAGGGGGCGAGCGAGCGACAGGTGCTGGTGAAGGCCATAGAAGGGCTTCTTTATAGCGAGGAGCCAGTGTAGGAATTGAAGTTGTAGGAGGGGTGATGGCTGGCGGTGGAGGTAGGTTATCAGAGAAGAGGGGTGGGCAGGGCGGCTGTTCGTGGCTGAAGCCCGTCTTGCGTTGTCACACCCTCTGGCAGAGGCAGGCTTTGGCGAAGGGAAGCATCAGCTGATTCACTCCCCTGAGCAGAGTAGGTGCCTAGGCTGTCGGGACTGCCGGCTGGAGTTGACATCCTGGAGCAGGCGATAAGCTGACCCGATGTTCGCGCGATCATAACCTTGTCAGGAGCCACTCGAGAGCACGCGCATGAGGCAGAACCGGCCACGTGAAGCTGCTCGCACGGTAGAGATTGCGCGGTAATACGACGCCATTCTCTCGTGCTGGATTGAGCCACGGCGTTAAGCGGTGGGAAGTCGCAGGTAAAAATGCTGATAGCATTTGTACTGGCTGACACCGGGGAGGCAGAGCTGTCAGGGATAATACTCGAAGCGGCACAAGTTGCAGCTTGGCAGGCGGCGCGGTCAGAGTGGAAGGATTGCAAGTCGACGTGACGCGCATGCAAGTCCCATGGCAGCGCGGCCGTGTGCAAGTCAGCGTACAGCGAGATAACAGCTACAAGCGGCCCAACAGCCCAGCGGCCCACTAGGGCGATCTCTGCAGCGATGCTACGCGAGGCCACCCGAAATTTGAACCCTCCCGCTCGAAGCTGAGTGACGGTGAACTTCTCCTGTTCACCACCGAACCAGAATTGCAGCAGAGAGGCAATGAAACTTGAACTCATGGTTATTCCAGAGCAGCACACTGACAGGTATAGCGAGGCAGTCTCTTCTAGGCGCCGTGATGGAGCACTGGTCGTGCCCGAATGGTATTTCCAAAACATAGTGCTCTCGAACGCAGCATACCTGAACTCGGGAAGCTAGGGAGACGGGCCAGAGCGGACCGTGGCTGCGGCGCAGAGGTTTTGGAAGACGAATGCATGAACGAGGTGGATGCAGTGGTAGTATGCAGGGGAGGTCGGGGCCAGTACTTAGCTGGGTGCCACTCTGGGCGACGAGGCGGGGCGTGGACGAGCGACGCGCCACTCCTCCTGCTTGCCGCCGGACTGGAGGTCAAGCCGCGGCCAAAGCGTCTCCGGTGGTTCACGCCGTGGCTGTAGAGCCCCATGGTGTGGATAGAAGGTAGGATTGGTGGGTTGTTTGGTAGCGCCGCCAGCCGACACTAGTGGAAACAACCCCTTTCGTCCAGGGGGCAGGGGCATCTGTCCCGGTTGCACCAAAATCCGGGACAAAAACCATGCATTGGTCCCGGTTCGTGTGCCCGAGGCAGCAAAAACCACCTAGGGGCATCTGTCCCGGTTCGTGGGGAGCCAATGGTCCCGGTTCGTGGCACGACCCGGGACCAATACCTAGCCAGAGGCCACGTGGCACGCGCATGGGCATTGGTCCCGGTTTGTGGCACGACCCGGGATCAATACCTAACCACAGACCAACAAATAGTCTTTTTATCCGCCCCATTCAACCAATTTCCAAACTCATTTGTAATATTGGTTGAACGAGTTATATTCATTAAGCCCATGTGGCAATTATATTAATTTGAGGTCTCCCAGTTTATTCCGGCCACGATATTCGTCTCCGTTGCACAACTCCCAACAAAAAGCAGCATTCGCATTAGGCGGCTGCGTTAATGTCCAACCACTCTCTACCCTCCTCTTTTTGAAGGTCGACCGCCCACACATTTCAGAAACGAAGCGCCAGTCCATCTTCCTATTGCCGCTCTGCGACTCGCACATGCCGGCGGCCACATGAGGTCAGGCATCGACGCCGCAAAGTATGCATTCACATTAGGAGGGGGACATGCATTTCGATAGATAAACAAGGCACAATACACATAATGGCAAGATTGGATCTAAATCTAAACGGAGAGCATAGATCTAAATAAAGAAGACAGTACATAATGGCAAGAGTGCATCGATCTACTAGTCATACTCCTGCCTAGGCCTATAGTACTCCGACTCGTAGTCGTCGTAGTCGCCGCCGTCGTCATCACTGTCGTCTGACGGTGCTCTGCACTCCCTCGGAGGATCACGACTTCAGGACTGGGCCTGAGGGTAGCGCAGGCGGGGGATATCGCCGGCCCTGATGTATTCCATGACGCTCTGTAGAGTCCGGCCGGACCACCATAGCCGACGACCGGCCTCGTGAAAGTTCCCAGGAGGCAGACCGTCCTCCTCATACCTGGCGAGCGCCCTCTCACGCCGATTGATGAAGAAGGCATCCCAAGTATGCTGGTTATCGGGATGCCAACTGGGATTCCTCCGCTGCTCCGGCGTGAGCTCGTGGTAGTAGTGGTTCGTGGCACGACCCGGGACCAATACCTAGCCACAAACCAACAAATAGTCTTTTTATCCGCCCCATTCAACCAATTTCCAAACACATTTGTAATATTGGTTGAAGGAGTTATATTCATTAAGCACATGTGGCAATTATATTAATTTGAGGTCTCCTAGTTTATTCCGGCCACGATATTCGTCTCCGTTGCACAAATCCCAACAAAAAGCAGCATTCACATTAGGCGGCTGCGTTAATGTCCAACCACTCTCTACCCTCCTCTTTTTGAAGGTCGACCGCCCACACATTTCAGAAACGAAGCGCCAGTCCATCTTCCTATTGCCGCTCTGCGACTCGCACATGCCGGCGGCCACATGAGGTCAGGCATCGACGCCGCAAAGTATGCATTCACATTAGGAGGGGGACATGCATTTCGATAGATAAACAAGGCACAGTACACATAATGGCAAGATTTGATCTAAATCTAAACGGAGAGCATAGATCTAAATAAAGAAGACAGTACATAATGGAAGAGTGCATCGATCTACTAGTCATACTCCTGCCTAGGCCTATAGTACATGTACTCGTAGTCGTCGTAGTCGCCGCCGCCGTCGTCGTCACTATCGTCTGACGGTGCTCTGCACTCCCTCGGAGGATCACGACTCCAGGACTGGGCCTGAGGGTAGCGCAGACGGGGGATATCGCCGTCCCTGATGTAGTCCATGACGCTCTGTAGAGTCCGGCCGGACCACCATAGCCGACGACCGGCCTCGTGAAAGTTCCCAGGAGGCAGACCGTCCTCCTCATACCTGGCGAGCGCCCTCTCACGCCGATTGATGAAGAAGGCATCCCAAGTATGCTGGTTATCGGGATGCCAACTGGGATTCCTCCGCTGCTCCGACGTGAGCTCGTGGTAGTAGTGGTTCGTGATGGCCGCCCGACGCGCCACACCTTGAGGAAGAGGAGGGACCGGCACTCCTCCGGCGCTCAGCATCCAACCGGCGGGAACGTTGTAGCCGCACGGGCAGGGGTAGTTCGAGGCGGAAAGTGCCTCCGCCTGGATGAATGTTAGAGTGGGTACGGTAGAAGCCATGAGAGAGTGATGAGTTTGTATGTGTTTATGCCAATGGTGTAGCAATGCATACATATATATACCGAGAAGAAAACATCCCTTTAGTCCCGATTGGGGACACCAACCGGGACTAAATGGGTTAGGGTTTCATTGGAAAACGGATCATCCCTTTAGTCCCGGTTGGGGACACCAACCGGGACTAAATGGGAATTAGGGTTTCGTTTGGACCAATCAGATAGAATCACACAGATCGTGTGTTTCTTTCAAGCGCTCGTGAGTTGTTGGATCCGGGTGTGTTTCTTTTGAGCTGTTGTGAGCCGTTCGATCAGGGCTACGGTGTGTTTCTTTCGAGCTGCTGTGAGCCGTGCATTTGGGTCGGTGTTTAACACATTCATCCCCCTTTAACACATTCATCCATGCATGCTTGGGTCAGTGTTCACTTTGAGCTTAACTAGTAATGTGCACGGGAACATCACCACCGGCTTCCGCGGCGCCCGAGCACGACAGAATAGAATGTTTACCGCATCCCCCTCGGTGTTCGTTTGTTTTCTCTTTTTAATAAAAGAATTTGTATTCCGGCGACACTGCGGCACGCTAGCGCGTCTGTTTTCTGTTTAATGTAATTATTACTAATTTTAAAACAATATAAGATATTTATATTTAAATTAAGTGCAAATAGTGAAATAGTTAATAGTTTGAATAGTTAGAATAACTATTTAGGTAAACAGAAGACGGATTTGAATTAGTTATGCAAATTCAAACAACTTTCATGTTGAATTTTTTTTCAAATTTGAAAGTATATAGAAGTTATTCACGTGCATATTTAAGATATTCAAATTTTGGCGCTAAAACAATTGGCGCGCCCGGCCCAAAAGTACTTCTGGTCCCGGCGCGCGCGACCAGCAGGGGCTTTCGTCCCGGTTGTTGCCACCAACCGGGACGGAAGGGCCTTTCGTCCCGGTTGTTGCCACCAAACGGGACGGATGCTAGATAGATATATACACGTCATCGTCACTCCCAGTTCCAGACCGCGCGCAGGGACGAAATCGACGCCGCCAGGCTGCCCATTTTTTCCGTCCCCCCGCGCCGCCCCTCGCCCCCGTCAGCGTCCTCCTCTGCGGCGCCGCCCCCTCGATCCCGTCGCCCCCGCGCCGCCCCTCGCCCCCGTCCACCTCTGCGGCGCCGCCCCTCGATCCCGTCGCCCCCGCGCCGCCCCTCGCCCCCGTCGGCGTCCTCCTCTGCGGCGCCGCCCCTTGACTCCGTCGGCCCTCAGGCCTGATCGCTCCCCGTCGAGCGCACCCGCCCTCGATCCCGTCTCGCGCCGGCCTCGCGCCCCGCCCTCGATCCCGTCTCGCGCCGGCCTCCACCGCCTCCGTCGCCGCTGCCCCGCGCCGCCGGCCCGCCGCTGCCCCGAGAGGAGGTACGGCCTGCCTCCATCTCGCCCTAACCCGGGGCCTTTTTTGTTTTTTTCCTTTTTTTTACTTAATTACTGTTTTTTATTAGTGTTACAAATGTTAGAATTATTAGTTATGAATGTTAGAAATTTTAGATTAGACTTATTAACTTTAGATTTGTTTAGAATTGATATAGGAAATTTAAGAATGTTAGAATTATTAGTTGTGAATGTTACAAATTTTAGATTAGACTTAGAAATTTTAGATTTGTACGTTTAGAATTGATATAGGAAATTTAAGAATGTTAGAATTATTAGTTGTGAATGTTAGAAATTTTAGATTAGACTTAGAAATTTTAGATTTGTACGTTTAGAATTGATATAGGAAATTTAAGAATGTTAGAATTATTAGTTATGAATGTTAGAAATTTTAGATTTGTACGTTTAGAATTGATATAGGAAATTTAAGAATGTTAGAATTATTAGTTATGAATGTTAGAAAATTTAATTAAGTTAGTGTTATAAATTTAAGAATGCTAGAAATGTTATCGTACGTTTAAATATTTCATGAATATGTTGCTCTTTTTGTGTATTATCTATAAGCAATTTTGATGAAAATAATTGATCATTAGTTAATTATTATGTATAAACAATTTTAATGAAATTGATCTAAAATATATACTTACTCTTTTTGTATAGTATGGAGCCAAGAGATGAAGATGCCGAAAATATGATCGAGGGTTTAATCCGCGGGCCCGACGTAGAGACCGATGTGAGCCAGTGGATGAACGACTCCGGTGAGGGAGATCCGGTGCTCACCCAGGGAGACGACTCCGATGAGGGAGAAGCCGACGGCTCCGATATGGGAGCAGCCGACGGCTCCGGTGGAACCATACAAATTACAAACACCGGCTCCGAGGTGCATATATAGATATGTTAATTAATGAAGCATCCGTTGTCTATATACATGTATTAACAGTCTTTATATTTTTAGCCATCCGGTTCAAGTATATCAACCGGAAAAAAGACTAAACGAGGCGCAACAACGAAGTTGAAAGATACAGAAAGATACAGGATCGACACGATCGCAGCAGACGGCGCACCCGAGTTTCCCGCTGATGTTGCCCAAAAATTTGTGAAGCAATGCGGAGTGCTAGTTAGAGATCACATCCCGATCACTGTTAATGAGTGGAATAAGCCAAAAGATCCGCGGAAACAAGGAATTTCATATGTCGGCAAAATAGCCAAAGATCATCTTTTCTCAAAGATTTTGGCTAATTTCAACTTAGCCGTGCCGGAGGTGGACGAGAATGAAGCGGCTTTGAATGAGGCCGATGTTACTAAAATGAAACATGAGATACGGGAAAAGTTCAAAGTGTGGACCCTGAAAAAGATGGCCGAGCAATTCAAAAACTGGAAGAAAAGATTGAACCTTGATTATCTATACTACTATTAAAAGAGCAAACTTCGTAGATACATTAAATCTCGACCGTCAAATTATGTTTATCCAACGGTCTAGATCCCTCCAATGTTGAGTTGAGGTACATATGTTGAAATTACGAAAAATACCACCGCTAAGTTGGCCACTAACAAACCGGTACGAGTCTGTATTTGTGTTCTCTCCTACCGCCGCCGATGGAATCGATTTAGACTCAAGGCACTCCCTGGCCTCCTCCGCGGTGTGCTCCTTGCTTCCTGCACGTATGTCCTCCCAGCCTCAAGGTCGAGCCGTACCCCTCCGACATGACCGAGACCCGCGAGAGATCCTTCAGCGGGATTTTTTGCGGCCGGACTCCCGCTAGACACCGTCACGATGTATTCCACCAAGGGAGCAGAAGTGCGGCCTCCCCGTCGCCGCCTCAAGGTCGAGCCATCGCCCTGCGGCGCGAATCGGAGCAGCATGATGAACTCTCGGTCGCCATCTCAAGGTCGAGCCGCAACCCTGCGTCACCAGGGGGGGCAGCAAGAAGACATCCCCATTGTCGCCTCAAGGTCGAGCCGTAGCCCTGCGCTAGAGGGAGCAGCAGGACGACCTCCCGGTCGCCGTCTGAAGGTGCCCCACGCCACGAACGGGAGCAACAACAAAACCTCCCTGTCGCCGCCTCAATGTCGAGCGTAGCCCTGCACCACAAAGGGGTGCAGCAGGACGACCTCCCTGTCACCTCCTCAGGTCAAGCCGTAGCCTGCTCGACGAACGGGAGCGGCAGGACGACCTCGCCGCCCGGTCGCTGCATTAAGGTCGATTTTTGCCCAGCGCCACGAACATGATTGGCAGAAGGTTCTCACCTCCCCGTCGCCGCCGCAAGGTCGAGCCATAGCCCTCCGCCACGAACAGGAGCAGGAGGACGACCACCCCTTGCTGCCACAGGAACGAGCTCTGGTTTAGCATGTGTACTTTGCCATATTTGTACCTTCAAACTACACTTTAATGTCGCTCGATAATAGCTTCAGTATTCTACGGTATTACTACATCAGTTTCCATGTCATGGTTGTTTATGTGACCCTTGCTTTCTAAACGAGAATACTGTAAATTGCAAGAACCATTGAATTGCTGCTTCTCTTATTCGTGTTCTCACACAATTTTGCATTCACCTGACAGAACTTGATTCAAGGGCTGCAGATGAGTGGAGGTGGATGAGAAGCTGAAGCTGCCACAAATGGCCGTGGTGTGGCCTATGGCGTGGGCAGACGAAGATTGTCATTGAAAAACTCACTCTGCAAGCTGAACCCAGTTGTTCTTGAGGAGATATCGTGGTAGCCGAAGAAACATAGAACATTATACATGCAATCAAGTCAGCCAGAGCATAGGACAGTATAATTTTGTGGGTAGAGAACATGATATTTAACTCAAGTATGAGCCCCTCCAATAGTATGTTCTCTGCTCGTAGTTGCAATGACCATTATATGTACGTAGTTTTCTGTGTTCATGTTTTTTCCTCCAGACTGATAACAAATTTATTTCTTACATGAACATAATTATGTTTGTGATGGGTTACTTATGGCCAGCAGATTTCTTCCCCATGGATTTGACCCGCTGTGTTATTCTAGACTAGGGTATCACATAGTAGTACTACCTTCTATTTTCGGAATCAGCTAGAAACGAGCAAAACTTCTCTAGGCTGACGAGATGGACATTGTGGATAGACAAAAGTAACATCAGGAAAATTACAAATTTAGTTCCCATTGTTAAGATGTTCTGCCAGACCTTGTCATGATTCATTTTGTTGTCCACGAAGTATCCATCCTGGTGATGTACCATGATTAACTTACTACATATACAAAGATGACTGTGTGCATGTTAATCTAAAAGAATCCAGTATTTCCAAACTATCAATGCAGGTAAGATGACTTTCCCTCCAGCGTTTTAACCCATATTTTTTCAAATTTAGTTAGTTTGGTGACCTGGTCGGCTGCCCTCTAACCATTTTTTTCTTTGCCTTATTGTTTAGTTAGGAAAATAGTTTAGGACAAATTAAATTAGTTGAAGGCATCAAATACGAACCGAATTTTGAAGAAAAATATATTTATTAATATAGTGATCGTGCGTTGCACGTGCAAGACTCCTGATTTCGATCAAGGGTATGAGAAAATAAAACCGTATGGGCAGACTTCGTAAAGTACAAACTGGCAGAGAATGAACTGGAAAGGACAAAAACAAATGAGAAAAACGACGCCAAAAAGGTATATCACCATGTTATGGGGCAAGGTGGCTACAAGGGTTCCAGTCCCAAGTGGAAGACATGGGAGAACAATCTGCTTCAGCTGGGGATCACTCCCGAGCCGTTCTTGTGGGTCGAGCGGACAAGGGCATGGTTCTACGGGCATGGGGGCACGTTGGACGCTGAAGGAAAAGCAATATATAACCTAAGGCATAAAGAGAGTCCTCTACCCATAGAAAAGCCGAGAACCGCAATAAAGGACGTTAAAGAGGGGAAGTTCGTGCCAGATAGAGAGAACGACGAGCTCACACGCGCCCTCTGGAATAAGGAACACGGAGGGCGTACACGAGGCATAAAAGGCACTCCTCCGTGGAGTATTGCATTCGACTCCACCAAAAAGTTATACCCCGATAGAAGCCGTCAACGTAGAAAGGACGCGGAGGCAGCTGAAGCAGAGACTCAGGCAAACTGGAGGCGTCAACTTGAAGAACAGATAAAGCTGACGCAGGATGTAGCAAAGAAGCAGCAGGAACAAATTAACACACTTAGCCAGCAGATAGTGTCTACCGGCGCATCAGTACACATGGTAGAAGTTGAAGTCGAGGCTACCGACGCCGCACATTCTCATCGCAAAAGCAGCGTTGCGTCCACGCAGCTACCGGGTGATGATGCACCGCCGATGATTCACCCGGTGGATGAGATCACGGAGATGACAATCTGTGAGCTCCACGTGAAGGTCGTCAATATAACCATCAAGGCGGCGGCCGGCTATGTCTTACCAATTGGCAACGAACCAACTCACCATAGTCTTCCGGTTCCACGGGGCTACGCTGTTGTTGGGGTCGATGAAGTTGTCAACGGATTCGAGCGGGTAAAGCTTGATTTTCCTGAAGGTGAAGACGAAGAGTTGACTGAACTCGGAGAAGCCAAGAACTTAACCGTTCTATGGCTACAAGAATGCATTGTGCTCCCAAATGAGACGGCAAAGCCATCGAATCCTCGCCTTTCTCCAGCGCAAAAGTCTCCAGCGCGGTCGTCTTCGCAATGCATGCCGTCTCCGGCGCGGTCGCCTACGCCGTGCACGTCTCCAGCGCGGTCGCCTACGCCGCCGCGTCATCCTTCTCCGCCCACTAAGTTTCTGCCGAAACGTAAAATATCACCGAAACGTCAACGGTCACCCCTCCCGAAGGTACCAAAAGAGGTACCCAAGTTACCTTACGACTATACTCCCGAGGAAACCCAAAAAATCGCAAAGGACGAATACGAGGCGTGGAAATCGAAGCGGAAGGATAAGGAAAAGCCAGATTTCCCCGAGACCGAAGAAGAGATAGAACGAGCTTGGAAAATGGTGAAGACTCTTCATCAACCCGAGCCGAGTCTGTCATCTGACTATGACCGCTCTATTCTGAAGTCACACCAGGAAATGGTGCGGTCGACGAAGAGTAGTAGCGCAAGCGGGAAAAGGGGAAAATCAGTTGCTCAGCTCGGAGAGCAGAAAAAACAATCCACGTCCCCGCTCAAAGTGATTTCCAATACCCAGGTGGGGCCGAGCACTAATATTGCTGACGAGCAAATTGATCCGGAGTTTATAACACTGTACGCAGACAAGACAGCTGATGCGGGTTTGTCCATTGCTGAGTATATGCAAACAGTAAGCTACTTCCCCGCAGCTGAATGTGCGTACAAATACCAGTACGGGAAGCCTCTTGTCAAACCCGAGGAGATAAAGGATCTACCAACGAAAATGCGAAGAGTGCATAGTTGGTATATGGAAGCCGTTGAGAAATCTATGGACTGGATATGTCTCAACGTTAAGGAAGAGCACTATGGAAATGGAAATGGATATGTTATGATTCAGTTTGACGAATTGTTTCAGTTATACCAGCAGCAGGCCCTCGACAAATCTATCCTTAGTGCCTATTGTCTGTAAGCACTTATTTCTCTAGCTCACCTCATTCAATTGCATATTCATATATATATATATATATATATATATATATATATATATATATATATATAGTACACTCATATATTATAATTGCAGAATGAAGATTCTCGAATGCAAAAGAGGTGGAATCTATGATTCATTGATCCAAATATTGTTTATGAAAAGACTCTTCAGCTATCTACCAAGGATACAGAAAATAATATTCTGAGCACAATAATATTTAACCAACACCTGCGGGAAATACTATTTCCTTACAACTTCGGGTTAGTGTGTTACTTTGTTGTAAACATTCTGTTTTCCTTACTCGATGTTCACTGTATAATTGATGAGTTCTGCGTGCGCAGGTTCCACTATATTCTGCTAATCTTCCAAATTGACAAAGGAAAAGTAATGGTAATGGACCCAAAACGTAAACCTCTCTCGATGTGGGCTGACATGCAGGAAATGATCTAGCGGTAATTTCAATCTTTATTAATTTTAGTATATCGACTACTTTGTTTCATTTTCGGATATCAAGTAATTACTAACTCTTTTTATTCTTTTTCTTTCTCGGGTAGCGTTTGGAAGAGGTTCATAAAGAAGTCTCCCGGTGAATGAAAAAAAAAGCTTACATTTGATGTTGTGCAAGTAAGTACTATCTAGATCCGCGCACATCTCCTTGATTCTACTGTCGATACCATTATCATGGCTGGTTGATTATTATTTTGATTGAAACAATGTTCTCGTAAAGTGCTTGCAACAAGGAGACGGGAATAACTTGTGTGGATACTATGTTTGCGAGTTCATTCGTCAGACGACATGTCCCAAGGGCAGAAATTTAAACCAACTTCATGTACGTTAGTCGTCAATTCTTCTTATTACTATCTATTTTAGTTACTTAGTTTCATATATATTGACCACTCTTCTTTATATTAGATCGAACGGCTTCGGGACGGTCTTCTACCAAGGGACCGCATACGAGCAATTCAGGAGGAAATTGCGGGCTTCTTAGATACAGAGGTCATAAACATAGATGGAGAGTACTATACCTCCGGTTGGAACTTAATTTGATTTTGTAATACACTCCATCGGTCATGTAATATGCTCGATATACTTTGCTTCCGTAATATAAGTGTTCCTTATTCTGCTTTATATACTTATTCACTCGTGCGATCCGGGAGCTCCGGGGAGTGTCCACCGAGGCTCCTCTCTTCTCGTGGGACCCGGGAGGTCCGGGGAGGGGCCGCCAGGAGGTCTGGGGGTTCCAAAGAACGCAAATCGTAGAATTTCTGCCGCGGCAGAGAAAAGGGCAAAAGCCCTGCCGCGGCAGAAGGGGCATGCATCCCGGGCCGTATTGAGAACCGGGACTAATAGCCCTGGCCAGGTTCCAGCTCACGGGCCACGTGGTCAGCCCCATTTGTCCCGGGTCCTGGCACAACCGGGACCAATGGGGGAGGGGTATTTGTCCCGGATGCCCCGTCCCGGTTGCACAACCGGGACAAATGGGGTCTATGAACCGGGACTAATGCCCCTGTTTCCACTAGTGCGAGCAGCTGACGACGGCGGGGCTGTGGCCGCTGCAGTCGGAGCGACTGACAGCGCTGGATGGCTCGGCGTGGCAGCTACATGCTGGGTCAGGAAGGCCTGAAGCTCTTCGCCGGCAGGGGAAGTCCCCTTGGGAGGTTTAGGTGGTCGTGGTGGCCGGGGCCGGCCGGCGGCCGGAGCGGGCCGAGCGGAGGCGAGCGGGAGCGGGAGCGGGCCCTAACAATGTGATATCATAGAGTGTCCGCTGATGAGCCTGGAGCTAGGAACCAGCAAATAGCAACAAACATGATAAACGTACAGAGCTTCTTGATCTTCTTTGAGCCAGATTCCAAGCGGGTTATCTGGGATTGCAGGTTACTGATCTGAAGCTGGAAACCAGTACTGTGCTGTGCCTGAATCTGCGTCTCGAAGCACCTGACCATGTGACTCTGGTCTTCTAGCTGCATCTTCGCGACTGTCGGTTCCTGATTCAGCCTCTCTATCGCACTGTTGTGCCTGAACTGGACCATCTGTTCGACGTAGTCCCACACAAGATCCACCCATATCCAAGTCTTGCATACATAATTACCCTAAAACGAAAATAAGAGGGGGACTATGAATCAGGGATGGTGATATACACATAGAGAACGCAATGAGCTACAGAAAATGTGGCAGTTACTTACATTTGTACCCACTTTCTGGCATTGGTAGTAATCCCGGTCTGGATTCCTGGGTGTGTGTGAGGTTTTCTTGGTAAGAGGGATCTTGCAAGAACATAGAAGAAGCGGTGGCGAGCTTGGGTCGGCGTCGAGATGGTCTCCTGCGCTACATGGTCTCCAAGCGGAGCCAGACCCTCCGTAGCTGTTGTGCCGCGATGAATCGCACGACATGGCGAAGGGTACCAGGAGGGGTGGGGCGATGGGGAGCAGCTCGGTGCAGATTGGAAGGATGCGGCAATGGAGGCGGCCGCTGAGAGCTAGACGGAATGCGGAAAGAGGAAAGAGGATAAGTGTCACATGGGGAATTTGTGTGGTACATATAGCCTCCGATGCATGCCTGGGAATTTCAGGCAGAAAAATAGGCAGGCGCCTGGGTGGGCGATTTGCGTTAATCGACGTGGATTCGGCGGGCGAGTGGGCGCGCTGACTGGTAGGTCAATGCTCGAATCTTCTAGCAATCGACGGCCAGGATAGGACGGGGACGCCAACGACGGTGTGGTTTGTTGATTCCGTGAATTTTATTCTATTCTAAGTGCATCAATTGATGTAACCGCTCGCCTCGCTCCCCGGGGCAGCTCGGGCAAAACTCTAGCCGTCGCGGCCCCCACATCCCCTTCGTCCCACCCACCCGCTGCCACCACCGCAGGAGGAAGCTACCATGGGCACAACCCCCGCGTGGTTTACGGCAGGCCGGTGGGTCGTCGCCTCCTCGGTCCTAATGCGACGGGAGGTCTCCGTCCGGATGCGTCCGTCAGCCCTGGATGGCTTGCGCGAGTGGTTACTCCAGTTGTGGCCCGTGGCCAGCCACCGCTGGCATGGCGGCGTTGCCGACAGCGCTGCAGTTCGTTCCTCGGTCCGGTGGGTTTGTGGAACAGGCTAGCTACGGCCTTGCGGCGGGGCCTGGGTTGGCCGGCTTTTTAGCAAAGATCGGAGGTCGGGCTCGGCTAACCAGATGGCGGCGCGCGAGGGATTCCGATCCTTGTTCCTAGATTTGAAGGTCGCGGTGGCGGCTGCCATTATATGGGCAACGACAGCGGCAGAGCGTCCGTAATCGAGCTGACGACCCCTCCTCTTCGATGGTTGCGTCCTTTGGGCTCGTGTGGAGATTCGCAGACTGAATCTCCAGATGGTAACGACCATTCCTAGCGGCAGTATGGGACGTCCTCTCCGTCAACAAATCGAGTTTGAAGCGGCTCGGTAGGCGACACATGTGTCTCTTTCGGAGATGTTAAGCCATGCATGTCGTCAGTTGGTGAAGCCTCCGGCGGATGCACCGCCAGCATATGCCACACATGACAAAAGCGTCAAGTCATGCCCGTTACTGGGATGTTTTGCATGGTGGCTCTAACGGAGGTGTCATTTTAGCCTGTTGATGCTAAAACGAAGGCGGTAAGACAATGGTGGTAGGCAGGCGGTATCCAACGTCCGTTTTCTGTTTATTGTAGCATCAGTAGCCCGATAAAAGGAGGATGATACATATAGCCTCAAGGACGACTTTATGCACTCTGATGGAAATACAAGATCTCTGACCGGGCCAGGTCGATGCGCGCATGCTTCGTATCCTTTCTGATGGTGGTGCACTCAACCTTGGGTGATGAGAATTCCGAGTTCAACCATGTGTTGAACTTGTCACCATCGGCGCACGTGCGGGATTCCTTCTTGAATGTGTAGCCTATGAGTTGTGTATTTCTCGTTTTGTTTTCGTCTTGTATCATAGGGTTAGTGTCTTGGAGTTACTATCGCGAGGCATGCTTCCTCTGGGTAGATTTTGTTTCGGTTGAAGGATTTTGTAGTATTGAACTCATTTTTAATAAATTTGCTGTGTGCATCGTTTCGAAGCAGAGACCGTGCCATCACTCTTATTTACAAAAGGATGCATTATTAATTTGAAATTAGAAAAAAAGAGGCTCAAGCATTTGCTGGCAGCAGCTTAGACAAAACCACTTTAAATTGACCCTAATCTCAAGCAAGGATAAGGAACTTTCTTTCACATCGTTGGGAAGAGTGACAAAAGGGAGGGATCAGTGAAGGTTTTTCATATCCTTCCCAGAGCATAGCCCTTGGACCCCACCTTTTATCGCAATGTATAAATACTTGGTGTATGAAATGGTGAAATTAATTAAATACAATTGAGATTTTCTACTGGATGGTGCGTGTTCTTGACATATGCATGGGTTTCAGCTGGTGTTATCCTACATGCATTGTCCTGCAAATGCAAGACATGTGGGATAATTCCTTAAACACATACGATTGGTTACAAACAAAGCATGCATGAACTTTTTTCTTTAAACACACATGATTGATCAATCAATACGAAACTCATGCGACTGTCCCCATACACACATGAGTGCAATCGTGAACAGTGTGTGATCGACTAACCTATCGTACATGATAGTAAGAAATGTCCCCTATATGAGGCTGGACCTATCGCACACTCTTAATTAATCATGTGCGATTAACTATCCCATCACCCACCCTATGGTGTTGCTGGAGACCTGGTGTGTAGGCAGTAGTCGTGTACTGTAGTAGCCTGATCCTCCTTTTGCATGGATTTGTATCAAGCAGACACCCCCTATATATACAGGATTTAATGATCGCTCGGCTTTTGTTTGCCGAGTATTTTTTAAATAAAACATAGCATCAAGTTGGCGAGTTGCAAAAGTTTGTCAAATGTGAACTCGCCTTTTTTACATTGTAAGCAAAAACTTTCCTTACTGCAGATTAGTAAAGAATAATATATATGTATACCAAGTATAAACTACAAGAAGAGAAGGCTGATTTTAGATGCAATGTATTTTGAAAACAACAGTATAGAAAAACCACAGTTTCTACGAAACCACAGTTAGGGTTCTAGAGACAAAACTACCAGCAAATAATACAGACGGCGAGCTACTCATTCTTAGCCTACGTGTACATGTTTTATTACAAGAAAATTTAGAAAATCTCTACAAAACTACACAAATAGTTAAGCACTTCTAAGTGTTTTAAGCTATAGGCCGGGGCTATGGCTCCCATTTCTAAAAAAAAAGTGTTCTAAGCTATGGTATTCCTATTAACCACGATGTTACAAACAAACTCAAAAGTTATTTTGCATCCAAAGGGACTTAAAGTTAACAAAATATATTTTCTAGGGTGCTTGATTCCGATCACCAAGTGGTGAAGCCTATTTCTACCCGTCTTACGAACCATTATGATTTCAAGATGTGGTTTTACTTCTTATCTTTAGCCCATATGGAACAATCTCTATAAAGATGAGAACTGCAATTTGTCCTGGATGTCTTGGAAGGACTCATGAATAGATAGACCCCAGTGAGTGGCGAAGCTAGCTTGCCAGTATAGGCATAGCCCGGGAAGAGTCAAGTAGACATGGTAGGTCATCAGTTCTTACATGAAAAAAAAATTCATGCTTAAAAGCTTCCCTGCCCAGCGATACTTTAAGAAATATCACCAGCTTAGCCCGGGCATGCCGGGCCTTAGCTCCGCCCCTGACCCCAGTAACGGTTTGAAAATAACGAATCCCAACAATTTCGTGCAAAAGGAGATGAATGGAAAAGATATTGGAGTGTTTCCTTAGTGAGACAAGATAGCAATGGAGAGTTGTAGTTTGGATCTGCAATTTATTCTGTTCTAAGCATTCAAGCGATGATGCATCAATTAAAATATACGACACGCTTCGCTCCCCCGAGGGGGGGCTCGGCGTAACCCTAGCAGCCGCTGCACCCATATCCCCTCTGTCTCACCCACCCACCGCCTCTGACGGAGGAAACTACCGGCGGGACAACCCCCCTCCCCCGCGGAGGACGGAGGCTGGCAGGTCCTCGCCTCCTCGGCCAAACGCGACGATAGGCATCCCGCCAGATGGGTCCATTATCCCTAGATGGCTGGCGCGGGTGGTTATTCTGGTGGTGGCTAGTGGCCATGCCTGCGTGGGGATCCAGCGCGGCTGGCTTAGCGGCGTCGCCGTTGGTTACTCAGACCACCGGGTTTGTGGAGCAGGTTGGCTGCGGCCTGCGGTGGGGCTTGGGGTGGCCAAATTTTTAAAAAAGATGGGAGGTCAAGCGTGGCTCACTAGGTAGTGGAGCGCGAGGTATTCGGGTCCTTGTGCCCAGATTTGACGGTTGTGGCGGCATCTGTTGTTGTATGGGCGACGAAAGCGGCTGACACGGTGGTGGATGCTCCCCGAATGGCCATTAGTAGGGTTGGAGGCCTCCAGGGTCATGTGGAAGACTCGGAGACTAGATCTTGAGGTGGTGACACCTTTTTTTGGCCGGTGGCGGTATGTGACGTCCTCTCCATCAATAGATCGGGTTCGATGCGGCTCGGCAGGTGACACATGTGTCTCTTTTGGAGATATTAAGCCATGCATGTCCCCGACTGGTGAAGCCTCCGGCGGATGCGCTGCCAGCTGATGGTACGCACGACGCCTCATACGAAGCCGTCAAGTCATGCCTGATACCGGCAGGTGTTGCACGGTGGCTATGTCAGAGGTGTCATGTTTAGCATGTTGATGTTAAATCGAAGGTGGTGCGATAGTGGTCGGAGGCAGGCAGTATCAGACGTCTGTTTTCCAGTGTCTTCTTTAAGGGTGTTCAGTTAACGTGGCATCGGTAGTCGGGTAAAAGGAGGATGGAATAGAATTTAAGGGTGTTCAGTTATCGTGGCATCGTTAGCCGGATAAAAGGAGGATGGAACAGACAGCCTCAAGGACGACATTATGCAACCCGGTGGAAACAAAAGATCTCTACTAAGAGTACGTTGAGGCTCGACTACGTCGTATCCTTTCTGAACGTGGTGGACTCAACCTAGGGGTAGGGATGGCAATGGGACGGGTTTGGGCGGGTTGATCTGATCCAAATCCATGCCCATATCCATGAGCTTCTTTTTTTCCCACCCATGAAAGTAGCCATGGGTCACACGTGCTACCCATGTCCATACCCGTTGGATATCCATCTATCCGTGGATATCCAGACACATGAACCATCAAAATACCGTGGATAACAATGTGGACGTGGCAACATCAACGATCAAAATAAAATGTCATGTAACGCAAAACACCATCCATAATAATGCGTTAGTCCTTATTATGTATAGAATTAGACCAATGGGCCTTGTATGTTGTTTTTTTATTAATTATACTTAGGATTTAAGCCATATTAAATTACATGTGTGACATACATGTGGGCCATTATTTTTAGATGGATATCCAACGGGTATCCATGGAGCTAGATTTGGATCCATGCCCAACCCGTAAGTTCGTGGATATCCACCCGCGAAAATCCATGGGTAGAAGATGCCCTCCAAACCCTTACCCACCGGGTTGGATATCCATGGATATCCGGATCCGTGGATAATATTGCCATCCCTACCTAGGGGGTGTGAATCCGGAGTTCAACCTTGTGTTGGACTCATCACCATCGGGCACATGCGTCGATTCATTCTTGAAGGCGTAACGTAGCAGTTCTGTATTTTTCGTTTTGTTTTGGTCTTGTATCATAGGGTTAGTAGCTTTCTGGTGGAGTTACTATAGCGAGGCATGCTGCCTCAGGTTTTCTTTCTGGACCGATATTGTTCGGCCGCGGGATTTTGTATTATTGAACTTATTGTTAATAAATCGGTTGTGTGCATCGTTTCGATGCAGAGTCAGGGGCATCACTCCTATTTCACAAAAAGATGCATCAATTAGTTTTTTTTAAAGAGGCTCATGCTTTTGCTGGCAACATCTTAGACGAAACCGCTTAAAATTGAAATGGGGAATCACAACTTGATGTCTAAATGTAGCGCACACTGTTCTATGACTCGTTCCATGACCCAAAATGGCCACAAAATGTTTCCAGTTCGTATAATCCCTACTCTCTCCGTCCCATATTAGTTGTCATAGATTTGTCAAAATATGGATGTATCCAAATGTATTTTAGTATACAGATACATCCAGATTTTGACAAACCCACGACATCTAATTTGGGACGGAGGGAGTAGTATATAACAATGCTATGGACACCCTCAGCTCTGGATTTCCGTTTCTCATGTGATACTCTTTTTTTCTGTAAGTGCCGACTTATTAAACTCATAACTTAGCTCCGTTGATGACCTTGATGCACTAGCCTAGACATGAGAGGAGTGACGGAGTTAGCATGTAATGTTTATTGGATATATTAGAAATTTAATTATATGATTTAATCGATTAGAACATTCAATAATTCATGACTAGAAAAACAAGTATTAAACTGAACCATGTGATCTAGATAAACTATTTTTCACAAAACATTTAGGCTCTTTAAAAATACTTGCAAGTACGGAGAGGCCCTAATCTCAAGCAAGGATAAGGAAGTTTCTTTCCTACCGTTGTGAACACGTGACGAAAGGTAAGGATAAGTGAAGGTTTTTCATATAGCATAGCTCTCGGAACCTACCTTTTATCGCAATGTATAAATACTTGGTGTATGAAGTTTGAAATTAATTAAATATAATTGAGATTGCCTACTGGATGGTGCGTGTTCTTGACATATTTTTTTTTTTGAAATGGAAACCGTGGCCCCGTCCTCTGCATCAGGACGATGCACACAGCCTGTTTTTTATTAAAACAAAGTGAAATATCCATCCGAATATAATTCATGGATCACTTAAGTTGGCTACAAAGATCAGCCACTCGTTCTTGACATATGCATGGGTTGCAGCTAGTACAAAGCCTACATGCATGGTCCTGTGATAATTCTTTAAACTCATAGATTGCTTACAAACAAAACATGTGCTATTTTTCTGTAAACACACATGATTGAATTAATACAAAACTTATGCGACTGTCTCAAACACGCATTACAACATCTATTCTATTATATACTAAAAGCAATATACGGGACTCTAACAGAGACACCACGTTAATCCACATGGGCTAGAAATATATAGTCCTTTGATTTTGGATTTGATGGTTGAGATTAAAAGATGAAATTGTTACGTACAACATTAATCTGGTACAAACCAGTTGTTTTCAACACGTACAACCAACTCAGGCTCCGTTTCCCAAAAAAAAAACGTGTCTTAGCACATGCCCATGTTTGATATATGGTCAAGTCTGACTCGCCAAAGAAAGGTTTCCATGTTCTTACGAGATCTATACCCGGCAGTCAATTAATCTTCAGAAAGCTTGTGGTCAGAGGCATGGAGAACCGGAATGAAGGTTCTCAGCAGGTGAACCTCCAGATTTTGGTGTGCGTCTACTCTGTTTGTTTTGATCACGAGAAGTCTGCGGTGTAGTTGTGATTCATTGTTAATCTCATGCTATTGCGATTTGGGACTAAAGGGCGTCGAGTGGGGCTACTTCCTGGATCGAAGACCATCAGCGATTCAACCTGGAACAACTGTGCTACTTTACATGGAAGCCGATTCCTCTACAGATAGAGGATGGAAATCTAGCTATATCCGTCCTTACAGGTGTTTCAGAAGTTGAAGTTCCAAGACCGGCTTAGCAATAACAAGCTAGCCCAATCAAGTCTATGTTGACGCGCACGTACGCGCCGCATCGAATGCCTACGAAGATTTGATAACCGTATGATGAGCCTGAGTTGCTTGCACGTATGTATCGAGCTGCAGTGCAGCTTTATGTAATCGGCCACAATTGCGGCCGGCCTTCCGGATCAACCAGGTCAGGCTTTCTTCACAATAGATTTCATCCTGATTAAATATAAATCATGTGGTAGCATTCCTTGAAGCAACTAGCTGTGGTACAAAAAAAACATCCATTAGATTAGTGTACACACAAATTCTTTAACAAAAACAGTAGAGTAAATGCTGGCAGCATCAATCATTATGTACCTAATTATACAACCATAACTAATGAAATTCCCTATCCCAACAAAGTGGATTATTCTCTCTTTCTACCATGCTTCTTAATGATTATCAGTTCGCTCATAACTAAAACTAAGAATTTATATACTTTCTTAGATATGTATTATTCAATCATGTTCAATAATTCTTATTTTTGTCGATAATGTGCTTTTGGTTGTCATAGGTTCCATCATTGAGAATAAATCATATGCATACAACCCTTATGTTATTTAGTGTGATAATAAAGCGTAAAAGTACATACATACCCGGAGGGGCGTTTTGGCTCGCGAGCTCACATGCTCTTCGCAGTTAAGAAATTCAAAAAAATATAGTAAATCACTTTAAAAAAAATCTGAAAACAAACCCCAAGGTACATATACAAGTTTAGTATAACCGTGCCAACTTTTGCAACAAAATTTCATTTTTGGTGCCATGTGCAAAAAAAAAAAAAAAAAAAAATATTGCCGCTCTGTAAACTATATTTGAGATCTCATTGTTGTCGGTGATTTGTCTTTTGATTTATCTTTTTTGCGCATGGCACCCAAATCATCATTTGAGCAAGAAAATTTCCACGTATGTTATAAACTTTTATATCTTTGCTAAGATTTTTTTTCAGATTTTTTGGAATGTTTTACTATATTTTTTAAACATGCAGGGCATGTGAACTTGGTGCCAATGAGAATTTAGTATTTAAAAGTACGGATATTTAGAGTATTTATTGGTATAAATTTACTCAAAACTGTTTTTTCTTCAACTTGGACAAATGTATAAATTCTAATTTTTCAAATAGGACGAATGGAGGATGTAGAAATATTTCTATATAATGGCGAAGTTGTCTAAGATATATAAGCACGAAAATAATTAACTTGAATATGAAACAATGAAGGTGGGGAGAACCGGTCGATATTGAAAATATGAACTATTTATCCGCAAAAATTATTTTAAGAGATTAAAATTTTGAAAGTTCATCTAGAATGAATGCAAACATTTTTAGGACCATCCCACATGTATTATATCTTGGTACTTTAATTCTAAACTCATGACGGGTTAACTAAGTTATAGAAATGTCATATAGAAATGACATATGTAGTCATGAAAATGTTTTTTTACATCATAAATTGGAGATAATTCAAAAGGTTACCTTCTCTGGTTATATATTTTATTCGGCCATTCATTGTAGATCAGGTTAATTTCGTATAAAATGTATAAAATATCAAAATTGATAAAGATATTAAATTATATCCGATATACTCTTAAACTCTAAAGATGATGCCCTCGCGTTGCGAGGGCCACTGTGCTAGTTCATGAAACAGTGTGTGGTCCTATCGCACATAGTTGTAAGAAATGTCCCGTCTATGAGGCTGGACCTACCGCACATGCTTAATTAATCATGTGGGATTAACTATCCCATCACACACCCACCGATAGCGACGGAACAATTAACCATGTGTGCTGGGCAATATTAACCGTGTGAGATTGCCTGATCTGTACTAGTAAGTAAGATATTTGCGCTATAACCTAGTAGGAGTTTTCATCATCAACTAAGTGACCTACAGCTTCATTTTACTCTCGTGGTATCTATCCTGTTTGGTTATTTCCTACCTCTAGTGAAAAACAAAATATCTGCAAGCAATTGGTTGCATCAACTTTTGTTGTGTCATTTTTTACGTATATTTTATTTAATATTGTAGGTCGTCTTATGGGTTAGAGTTTATTGTATATAAATAAATCATATCATCACACCATAAAATCATCATTATACACATAGTTGACTAGTCATGCAACAGAAGAACCATTTCAAAAAAAAAGAAAAAATGTATACAGAAGAAACAGCCATAGAAGACAACAAAGAGAGCCAAGCATCTCTTTCGAAGAAATATCCAATTGAAACAAGTTTCTCACATGCTCTCATCCAATGCGTATATAGGGTGCCACGTCTAATTCATGTAACCGAAGCAGTTCATCAGTTGCATGCCAAGTCTTCGTACCCCATGTTTTGATCGTTCTTTTGACATTTTCGACAAACGGAACAATTCAGCCACTTTGGGGACAACCAAAACAAGTTTCTCTTCATCTACAAAAAGATAATAATAATAATCATTCTCACTCAAAAAAAAACATCAGCTGTGTGCATCTATGCGATGCAGAGGCTGGTCATATTTCTATAGCAGATTAATGTGGTTTTAGATTAATGCTCGTATTCCAGCTATTCACACCCCTTTCTTTCAGTTTTCCATTCTGTCATGTCTCTGTCGTCTATCACAACTAATATTCTATTGTCTCAGTTGTGTAAGCGTGGACCATGTATAAACAAATGTTGTATGCTAAATCCAATTACCTTAAAGGCTTTAAGCCGGGTGCCCAGGGTGGCTTCTCAGCCATTTGCGCGCTCCTGGTGCCGCTGTGGTGTGGGCCTTTTTCCGTGCTGGACGCGTGTGTGTCATGGGTTTTTTTTGGTCTATGTTCTTTTGGTCTCGCCGTCTGTTTGGTGGTCCTTTGCAGATTATGGCCCCGCTTGTCGGTGGGCTAACTCTTTTTCCCGTGTGTGTATGTCTACGTTCGACCACGGGCGGTGGGAAGGCGAATGCCTCGTTTTCCTCTCCTAGGCTCCGAACCGATCTAGCTCGCCATGCCGTCCTGCTCGCCGTGCACTCCTGCCTCGCCATCTTGGTATCCGTGTTTCTGAGCTTTCTTTTCTTCGCTGGTTTGTTATTTGCTTGTTGTCTGCTTTGCCTCTCCATTGTTTTGGGGGAAGGAGGGCCAGTCCTGTTATCGGACGGGAGCTCTTGTGGTGTTCGTTCCTCTTTGTTTGATGTACTGATTTTTGCCCATGAACTCGCTCTCCGGGGTTGGTTGGAGGTCAGGGCGCTTGTGCTGTTCGTTCCTCTTTGTTGGATTTACTGATTTTTGCTCGTGTACTTAGCTCCAGGGTTGGTCGCATGTCTCTCTTTCGTCTGATAGTTTTTGCCTGTGAGGTCGTGCTGCCGGGTTTGTCCAGGGTCCTCGGCTCGATTGGCCGCTCGTTTCTTTTTTTCGGCAATCTCTTAGAGCATATAAACGTGTTCTTTTAGCGTTGGGGAATAGACTGATAATAGTTGGTCCAGATTCAATCCTGGGACTCACTCATGCGTACCGACAGGCGATGGCAAATCATCAAATATCTCGACAGGGGGGATTTGATGATTTGCCACGCTTTACTCCTTCTTGCCGATTGCACTGGTGCTTACCGAACGAAATAGGGGCTATTCATTGAGGCCTGAGGCGCCTAGCCCGTAATATAATTTCGTGTTCTTCATTTTTATTCATGTAAGCGACTATTTAACCGATCCCCGATGTACTTGCTTGTTGGTTACTTTTGTTTCCTGTTAAGTGTGCTGGATGATTGTTCTAATGTTGTTTTATTTTTTTGTCTTTTTTCTTGTGCAGGTTGTGGAGTGGATCGCTTGAGGGTTGCAGAGCAGTCATATTGATGGTTCGTCTCCTAAGTTTGGGTCATGTCATTTTCCCTTTCTCTGTTTTTGGTGCCCGCGAGTTTTTCTGCTCTTCCTTCAGTTCCAGCCCGCCGCGTTGTTATGGGATTTGCTAGCCTTTTTTGCGTTTGGTTTGTTGGTTTTTCTCTGCCCTGCACTTGTGATTTTGATCCTCTGTGTATTGTAGCAGGGGATGGTATTTCCCTTGTTTTTCTTCTGCGTGGACGCGCGAGAATCGCAGGAGGCGCCTCTTTCAGAGGAAGCCTTGGCTTTTTGGTGATGTGGATTTTTGTTTTTGTTTCTTGCTCATGCTGTTTTCAGATACTTTGCTTGTTATGTTCTTTGGTTCAAATTCGTCTATTTTGGTTTTTGATACCCTTCTTTTAGGTGTGAAGACTCCAGCTGTTTTAGATGGCCGACTTTCGGGTATGGCTTAGGATGATATAGCATATCTGAAAGGCTTGTGCCTGGGGTGGAACTTTTTTGGTTTCCTGTTGTTTTCGTGTTTTATTATTTCTCCTTTTGTTTGTTGTTTGCCTGCAGTTTCATATTGCGATCGTTTATATTTAGGTGACCCAGAGGATGTGTATTTTGGATGCCAGACCAGGAACATAGTGTACAGGGAAGTGTATTCTGCGGCTAGACGGTAGTTAGATGGAGATATGGTGTCCTATACTGGTCGTTGATGCAGCTGTTTAGCTTCTTACGTGTTATTGTTTTTCTGTCTTCTGTGAGATTCGAGGTTCTCGTGTGCTGCTCTACTGATGTTCTTTCTTGTGTCAGGTTCTGTTACTGCTGCTTTTCCTATGACATGTATGATAAACTTTGTTTTGTTCCGTCGTCATGAGTTTGCATTATTCTTGGTATCCTTTTTTTTTTGCTTTTCTGATGTGCCTCCTTTTTTTGTGCCGGCGTCTTTATGCGTGGCCGATTTTTTGACGCTTTGAGCGAGAACGAGAATAAATGGATCTCTCGGTGTTTTTTATGTTCTATTTGTGCTAAAGTATGTCTTTCTGGTTCCACGGTTCCGCGAGTGTATGTTAACAAATTAATTTTTCCTATGTAGATGGTGTACTCCTTGCTCTGGGATGTTAATTCCAATACGCAATTTTCACGATTGAGGGTTTGGATCGCAGCCTTTGGGATCACTTGGATGTGTGAAAAAATAACGAGCTTCTAGGGTTACAGTTTGCCATGGTCAATGAAAAGGTATCACGAATACATTTTACTAAAGTGTCTCCATTGGCTCAAAACTTTTGCTTGTTGCTTAATTGTTCCTTATTTAGTAAAGTCCTACCGGTCTGTTATGTGCGCAGCTTAGGCGTTTGTTTTTCCAGGTTACAGAAAGAAATTTGTTGGGGTTATCAGTTACTGGGCTCTTTCATTCCCTGTTATTTTACATGTGATGTGTTCTGAAATCTATTTGTTTCCATGGACTGTATGGTGCTGCTATGCAGGCTTCAGTATCCAAGCCTCATCTGGAAAAGTTCGCTGGAAAACTTGTTGAACGGAAGGCCTACTATTTACATTACCTAGAAATTAAACAGGCAAGGGATAGCTACCCGTCGATAATTCCTTTGAAGCCTGGATCACAAAGTGGAGATTACCGAAATAGATCCTGTCCCAGAATTTCTGAAATTGTGAGTAACCGGAATTTCTGAAATTGTGAGTATCGATGTGAAAGGCTATCCTACTCTTAAGCAAACTCTTCGTCTTACCGATACACCGTATATTCTGTATGCATTCTGGATGCAACATATTGTGTTTCTGCTATTTCTTGATTATCACAACTTTTTATTCTTCTGCTGACTTTTTTTTTCATTTCGAAGCAAAACAGCTATGGTCGCTTTGTGGAGCCAGAATGCTGAAACTATTGACTCTCAGATGTAGATAGATGTTAGTTCTAGCGATCATGTGGTTACTTTGGTCATGGGATGCACTTACAAGAAGAAGAATTGTACGGGGTCGTCCTTTTCTTATCTTTAGGAGAGGCTTTATTAGGTTCGTGCTAAATTTGGTGTTGTTTGTTGTTTTTACAGCAATGCTTGAGTGCTATCTGCTAGCTTTGGTTCTCTGGTATGTATTAACGGCCACGTTCCCTAGGTCAATGCACTGTATGACAGGTTTGTTTCTAGATCTTTGCTACCGAATTTCTGGGTGTTTTGGTTAGGACCTCTGAATTCTTTTGTAGCCACATAGTCTATCTTTGTTGCTTATTGACCTTGTATTTATTGCTGCTATTATCGACTGTTGTAGGATTGTTGATGTTGCTCATCCAATTGAGCTTATGGTGGAGAGAAGTCGGCGTTTCCAGCCTGAGCAGGTCGAGATCGCTAATGTGGATGAGTTGGCTGGGATGAATCCTCATGTCGCTGCAGTATGTTTCTTGTTTTCTCTTGTTTATTTTCTATCTTAGCCTGTTTTTGCTAATTTATTTTTAAAGGCTAAAACGTTTTGAAGAAATATCATAATTGATGGGCTGCAGCCGAACCAGGGATGGTGGTTCCTGGCATGTGATGATTGCCGCTGGAGAGCGGTGGGAGAAGGGCCGATGTATAGATGCACTAATGAAAGGTGAGGTGGAAAGAGTGCAAGCCCGAGGTTAGCTCAACTCAGAAATACTCTTTTGCCTGCTATATAATTTGTTATTGCTTTCGTTTATGCTTGTATTATCTTCCGCATTGTAACTAAGGTATCGTCGCCCGCTTGTTGCGTCTGGAAATGGGATCTTCTATAGACATGGTCTTCTTTGGTGCCATGGCACGAGACCTAATTGGCAAGGACGCAGATGGTCTACTTGCTAAGAATTATGCCCTCGTTTCTACAGTGTCATCTGAGATCGCTGCTTTAACTGCTTTAACTGGGAAATGCTATGTCTTCGATGTTGCCGTTTCAAGATATTTGTTCCGGACTATGGATATTTGCTTCCAGGTCCTCAAATTTATCCCGAGGGAAGAACCGTTTTCGTGGATCATGCAACGGCGCTGGTAAGGCAGCTATTCTTTACCTGATTCAGCTTCGAGTGTTGTTGAAAAAGGTTCCGCAAGTGGTAATTCTCTGACTATGTATTGGTCTCTTCCTTTCTATTTTTTGCGGACGCTCAGATTCGTCATTGTTGTTTCTTAGGGTCTGCTGTTAAAGAGAAGCAGACAATTTTCCCCGCCACGGATACCGATGCTCCTTTATCTACGCCACCAACCCCTGCTGCTAAGGTTTATGATCAGGCAGTGGTTTTCTTTTGATTGCTTTTTCCTATTCTAATAATGTGTAGGAAAGATCCCACCCAGAATGAGCTCCCCGGTCAAGATGGAGAGGATGAGCGTGGGGCTGTCGATGGAACATTGGCCCAGCCGACTCAGCAGACAAAGTAATTGACACGCACCTTCCTAGTGCTTTTCTGATATCTCCAAGTAGGCGCTGCCTCCCTACCTAGAGACTCCATACCAGATCAAAGCAATTGACACGCACCTTCAGCCGACCAAACCAGGAGATGAAAGACGTGTTGTTATACCAGGAGTAATTCTAACCTGCCAAAATAATTGTATTTCTCTCAGTTCACTACGATCACTATGATTATGATCGAATGTACCAGATAGGTTATTTACGTTTGGACATGAACTTCAGCTTAGACGTTGCTTCATGGTACGAATATAAAGTTTCCCAGCTTGTGATTTGAATTGCGTACCTACAAAAAAAGGGCTTTTAGAACTAAACAGATTTATCAATTTCTCAGATCCGCTACTATAAGCTATGCACGTTTACAATCTGTAGAACACGTGTAACTAACCGCGGGAAATTTGTATAGTAAGCTTACCAGCCCCATAATTCCAATCTAATCGTCAATCTGCAAACAGAGGCCGACACAGGATAGCCTACTATCTAAATTTTCATCCTGATTTATATCAGTTTAGTTTACTATGTGATCTAGCATTTGCTAACGATTATTGTTGACTTTCCACTGTATTTTAAAAATCATATCGACCCATTGTGTCTCACGAACAGACCAGCAAGGAAAACTTCATGACATCTTCGGGCTTAAATTTATGAATTTATGGACACGCATCAGAAATGCCGAGACAAGTTGTGTACTTATAATTGTATTTATGTGTCCATTATTTCTATATAACATTTCACTCTAATGTTTAAATAGAATTATTCATTCACCAAAACCTTCAGGGTTTAAATAACCACTGCTAGGTAGCTCCAGGTTACCAATTACCAAGCTTGATGATCTGTCCAATACTGGAATAGGGAACTAGCATCACAACATGAATAGTAAAACATGTATGCTTGATTTACTCACACGAGCCTTCCACCTTGCAGTAACATTTTATTAAACCAATCGAGCAACTAATGTGATTCTCTTATCCATCCATTTTCAGCTCAATGTACTAAACAGTTAAAATAAAACTGGAACTCGACCAATTTTTCTTCTAGGTTGTGTGAACAAAAATCGATTTATGAATTTGAAGAGCTGCACTATAAGCTTATAAAACTATTTGATTTAAAGTTTTTGTTTTATAGTTGATGCATCTGTTTTGCAAACTGAACCGTACTACTAAAATAAACAAGGATATATAAGTATTGATTTGACTGCTGCTCCAGCCAGTGGAAATATAAGCTTGCCCTGAAAAAATGGATTTACCGTTTCTATTGAATTTAAGGTTGGACGTCAATATCTTAAACACAAATGTTTTGATTTGTTTTGTTGTCTAAGGGCAGAGGTGATCTGCGTCAGATTTACTGATTCATCAGAAAGTAGAGTTGTGGATGTGCTTACTTCCATAGTTTGTTAAGTTTTGTAACTTCAATGTCGAGCTAGATCCATCACTTTTGGTGCTTATTTTTTAAATAAAGAAACATAGGAGAATACTGTTCACATTCGGCTACAGACCAATTGCACACTCTTAGCAACAACCAATTCCTGGCGGTGCCAGCAGGAAAATTAGCAAGCCCATATCCACCATGTTAAGCGAAAGATGAGTTTGCTTTTGCAATCACACAGCTCATGCGTCACAGAAGACAACAGAGAACCTGCTACGCCAAAGGTACACTTGTAAAACCATGACCGCATGCTTACCACTTGCAGCTTAATCCCCAAATTACAAACATGCTAAGATATAGCTGCTAATGCGTTGTTGTCTATTTTGTAAAAACATAGAAGTGGAGAAACACATTCTCAATAAACCACACTGTCAATAGAGGAGCCAGCAGAAAAGAACAAGCAAATTATTCTGACAAAAGAAAAACGGTCAGGTCGTCCACAATCAAAATTTGCGACGAACCCTAGCAGAATTATCATCGACCAAATCTTATTTCGATCTAGCTACTATGTACCCTGAAGAACAAAGAGCCTTGCTATGATGTTTAAGGTCTTTGGATTCAATATGTTATATTCTATTTTCGTCTGTAATATAAAGAACCCTATATTTTTCTTTTACCCTCCAGCACTCCTAAGATGAAGAACCTTGCAGCCACTTTTAAAGTATCTAATATCCACTCTAGCCAGTACAATATGTCAGTCACTATCTGTTGCACACACAAACAATTAGCAACTGTCAAGAATGGCAGTCAACAATCTTAGTTAGCAGATCAAATACATCAGAAAATTACATTGATATATAATACCATATATAGTCTCTGCAACAATTGCACTAGAACTTTCGATATCCAAGCATTTTTATCCAGCTAGACACAATCGCATGATACTTCAATATCCAATTTAACTTCACTAAACTTTAATAGACAGAGACACAACACAACTGAGGAACTACCATTGAAAATCGAAATCCTAGCCAGATGCCACCAAACCCCATGTCAAATTAAAGCCCACAGATAAAATGAGGAAATTTTACCACAAAGTTAACCAAAACAACTAGCCAAGAAAAGAAAAATAAGTGGCCATACATATGAAAACCCAAACATGGAAACCTCTACTCAGCTGGGCTGCATTTTCACAGAATACACCTACCAATAGATTGCATTTGCAAGACCGACCTACCAACAAGCAGAGAGATGTCCCAGATATTGCTCACCGACCGATAACAGATATAATAAGTTCAATGGATGGGTTGACCTACATTATTGTCTGCACAAAAACAATGTGACATAGGATGAGTGCAGAGAAACCAAGCAGCCCTTTAGCACTCTTATGTTCTAGCTCTTCTACCTCACCTTTTCTGTCTCAAGATCACATCAATTAACATTTATAGAACCGTCTTCAAAACACAGGTCCAATAAGAACTAAACATTCCATCTTAAGCTCACCATTAAACAACTGACAGGACATCAACAGCTTCTCAAAATCACCAACGCGTACGTACTCCGCCTGGCTAGCGCACGCACGTATAGCACCGGTTCATTACACTGCAACGCAACACACGTCACACCGACCATGCGATGCACAAACGAACACAAGTCGGCGCAGCGAAGCGCGCTGCCCCGTCTAGTATGCTTGATGTGGGCAACCTAAACAAGTTTCTCTATTTTGTATCGACCCAACTGTTAGTGATAGTTGACTTGCTAATTAAAGAGTTCCCTCATGCACAGTAACTTAATACGATGGTATACCAGTCCGATCCTAGCCTTATCACCCATTGATTGTTTATCATCGATGTGGATGGATTAATTCTTACTACGTATACGGGTCGTCATGCTCTAATGCTCTGATGTATGCATGGAGTGACGATGGCGGGAGAGATGGAAGCGATACGCATGACGTACGGTTAGAGTGCAGGAGGGTAAGGTAGGATTCAGAGTTCCGAACGAATTCGTCGGAGACGAGGTCGCGTTGCGGCCAACTTGGCATATACTCCGTATTTCTTAGAGCATGTCTAACAGGCCCCCTAAAGCGCGGGCACCCCGTAAAATTCCGGCGGCATACGGGGTGCGGGCCAAAATGGCCGTCTAGCAGCCCCCGTATGCGGCCCGGCCCGTACGTAAAATTTAGGGGGCCTGCGAAATAGCCCCCGCCGTCCCCTACAAGTAGTGGGTGAGGGTCGGGGTGGGGGTGCAACCCCCCACCCGCAACCCTAGCTCCGCCGCGCGCCGCCCTAGCTCCGGCGAGCAATCCCGCGTCTCCCGCCGCCGCATTTCTAATTCCTCCGCCCCTAACGCCTCCGCTCCTAACGCCTCCTCCTCCCGGCGATGAGCTCTCCCAACGGATCGAGCTCCTCCACCGGCCGTTCGAAGCGCCGCCACGAGCCGGAGACGCTCGAGGAGGCATGGCGGCTCCACTGCAAGCATTCATTCGCCGGGAGCCGCCGCGCCGCCTGGAAGTACGCGGCGTTCCCGGAGAACATGCCGCCGTCGCTGGTCGACTTCGCGGAGGGCGGCCGGTACTACTCGGTCGACCCGCCGCCGAGGCCGATGCGCGGCCCCCAATTCGAGAAATGGCGCGCCGAATGGGAGATGCTGCAGCAGTGCAAGCGGAGCCGCGACGGCGCAAGCGGAAGCGGAGGAGGAGGCGCGGCGGTGGCGGCGACAGCGGAGGAGGAGGAGGCCGCGTTCTTGGCAGCCGTCGAGCTGTCCAAGAAGGACGCCGAGGCAGCGGCGCGCGCGGAAGCGGAGGAGGAGGCGCGGGCCCTCGCCGACGTCGAGGCCTTCAAGGCGATGGAGGTCGCCGGCGACGTCGTCTTCATAGATTAGGCTAGTAGTTAGGCTAGTAGATGGACGAGCTCGAGCTCGAGCAATGTAGCAGCAATGGTGATCAAATGAAATCGAACATTGTTTTCTCCCGCGAAGTTTTAATTCAAATATACAGGCCGGCTATAGGGGGTCTGCTAGATGGACGAGTTCATCTGAGCAAAAAAATTGCTCGATTTCGTGTGCAGGGCCCTCTACACGTGATTTAGGGGGCGAAAATGTAAGGGATCTGTTAGACATGCTCTCATTGTTTTTTCAAAGGAAACGAAAAGTCTGCGCCAACATGGCACCTGGTGCAAGTGTAGAGCACGATCAACGACAGTATCTCTACTACCTAAAAAGAATGTTTCGTTCCGTCTTCGTCCGCCCTCGCGATACGTCACACCGTTTCGTCGCGCAACCACGACGCTTTGTCCCGAGCCAACCGCTCCTTCCAAAAAAAAAAAAAATGCATAATCACAGGCGTTTCCTTTCCGGTATTGACTGTCGTTCTCTCCAATCCTCCTATCTCTCTCCCTCCCCCCCGTACTGCACAGGTCACCGCCGCCGGTCCGCATTCTGCCCATGCCCACATCGCCGTCCTGTCCTGCGCCGGCCTGGATGCCTTGGACCACCGTCCTTCCCGCACGTACTGTCCGCGTCGCCATCCTCTCGCCCTCTTTGGGTTCCATGCCGCTGTCGATGTCGCGCGCACGGCTGCCATGACGCGCCGGCCGGAGACGCACGGCCGGACCTGCTGCCCCGCCTGACGCTGACCGGCACCCATGGCCACCCCCGCCCGCAAGCCATGATCTGCCCGCCCGCAGCCGGAGACGCATGGCCACCCTCGCCCGCTAGACACCAGGTGCAGGCGGAGAAGAACAACAGGAGAATGACTAGGAGAGGGGAGCTGCAATTTAGTGGGTCTGTGTTGCTGGCCCTTGCTTCGATCTTCACGATTCAGAAATGAATGCTGCCCTGCTGCGATTATATTGGAATCTTCTGTGAGTTATGACTGAACGAGAGCGAGGTGAGAAAAAATGTTTGTTACTGATTCCTGCTACTGCTATATTGTTTCTACTGCATTTTTGCTAATTGCTGCTTCCATCGAACCGCCGCCAAGGGTAGCACGCAGGACGGTCGAGTGGAGGAGGATAGGAAGGATCGGGGGAAGATGAAAGTGGCGACGATGGAGCTGGCCACGGCATTCTTGTCTCCTGTTGCTATATTAGCTGCCTGGAGTATGACTGCACACCTGCATGATTAGACATTTCCATTTATTTGCATCAGAGGTCTGGTACTTGATATAATTAAATGGCTCCTGTAACATGGTCTCCATTTCTTTCGTCCTTTAAGATTTAATAGTTTTTTTGTAGATGACAATCAAAAGCTATTTTTTCCATCCATTAAGATTTAATAGTTTCTTTGTAGATGACAATCAAGCTATAGTTTTTCATCCCACTAAGATTTAATAGTAGAAATATCAGTAAGAACAACCGCACACAAACCTTCGCTTCTTCCTTCACTTGAAATTACGAGATCCTTGAAGCTACTCGTGGTTTTGTTCATGTTTGGATTTTTCAACTACCAATGTATCCGGAATTTAATTGCAATTTCACAATAATAATCTGTTGTCCTCTACAACTTCTTACACATGCTTCTCTCCAATTATTAATTATGTTTCAATGATATATATAGAGGCAACACCAGTTCCTGCACAATTTCTAAATAGAAATTCACTAAATTTGTACTATTTCGTGATGTATACACTACAGATAGCTCCCAAGTGAGGCATCACCAGGACAGAGGGATCAACTATCCGAGGTAACGCCATTGGCTAGCAGTGATACAATAGACCTTATATCCGTAAATTCATAAGTTGTTTTGTCCTAGATGACATCCTGAAATCGTTGTAACTATTGATAATGCCTTTTCCCATATACATCGTGTACTCTCTGTGCTCATGGGATCCTTGCAAAGGACCAAAAGCTGGACAAGTTCTCCTGCATGCCTTCTTTAAGGTAAACTATCTTTTTGATTACCATGTTGATGCATGCCTTTTGTTTGTTGCACAAGTTGTGATTTGTCTCTGCATGCGAGGTGTACTCTGTATCTGGATGACTATGCTTTCCATCAAGAATGGCGTGGAGCCGGAGCGGGCAATCTCGTCGTCTGGAACATCGTCGACCACCTTCCACCTAGGACTCCGCCAACCTCGGCAAGGGGTGCGCGCTGGCCCGTCGCTGTTGACGCACGCCCAATTCATCGCATCTGACGTTGGCGCAGGCCCTATTGAATCTAGCAAAGCCAAGCTGATTGATTCACTTCATGTTGTCTCACACTTGCAGTCTGCTTCTGGCTCATGGACCGTGTGCTGCCCTTGGCGGGCCTGCCGTTCTTCCGAGTGTCTCACCTCATGGACGCCCGGTGCCCTCGACACCAGTCCCTCTAGATTCGTGTTGTGCTGCCGTCACCCACACAAAAGTGCAGATTATCTTCTTGCCTCGAGGTATAGTGTGCTACACTATTACATCTATCAAGTTTTTTTTTTCTCCTCTAATTAGGATGAGAATTCAGAAATTTAGCTGCTTGGTGTTCCTGGTTCTCCTATTTCCCATTGCTTTGGATTAATGGTTGTTTTTGACCAATCGCGAGTTGGTCAATTCTGAAGCTCCTGGTTTGCTTCATGAGTATCTCGGAAGCATCCTAATTGCGAGCAGTTGCACGACATCTATCTGAAATTTACAGTTTAGTGTGGTGGAATTTGCATTATTTTTGTTATCCCAATGTTATAGAGGTGGATGTGACATATGAAAATTTCCTTGGGTGTGAGGCCACGTGAGATTTATGGGGAGAATATGCCAGGAAATAAGAAAACAACCAGCTCAAGTTAATGATACGTGGTCATATGATATTTTATCGTCATCTTCACACTATTTTTTTTTCAAGATCTCATCTTCCCTCTATCTAATTGATATTCTATACTTTACTAATGTTTTTTAAGAGTATTTATTTCCCATTAAATAAAGTACTAGCTGGTGTATGGCAAACATGTAGATTGAGGTTCAGCGGGAACATCTCTTCCACTGTATCAAGAAGCAAATATTCACGGTTATCACCAATGCCATAAACCAAGCTTTTCTGTTATTTCTTCCAGTTACATGTGCATATATAGATATTGACATGTTATCTTTTTCGGTTACATGTGCATAGATATTGACATTTGTTGTTTTTCCATTTATTCTAGGTTATAAGCTGCTCCATTTGTAAAAGGATACCGTTGAGCCTCAAATATCAAGTACATTTTCGGTGCCTGCTTTGTGATTATGGATAAATACAATAGCATGGCATAGAGTGCAGTTTACGGAGTGGCATTACCATAATTGTATTGATCTCTTTCTTAGTAGTACCCAGTTATGCATTCTGAAACTAATTAAATCCAACAGACGGAACGTCTAATTGTGGAACTATGATGTGTTCGCGGCTGGATCCCTGGAGTTGGAGGGACAATAGAGGCATGCCGTCCTCGTGCTCGCCAGAGCCAAGGTAAGTCTCCACCAGATCTCGTCTTTGGCCACATTTTTTCCTGGATGGTGGCTTTGAACTGTGAGTTTGTGCTTCCCGCTGACCATGAGCCATATCTTACTGAAAGCTCTCTGGGATGAATATGTACTCACTAGGTTCTTCCTAGATTTAAGAATGAAATAATGAAGCTTTGCGGTGCTCTCTTCATGTAGCCTTTTTTCCAACATACTTTCCATAATTCATGCTAAGATAGATGGCGATCATGCACGGCAGTAGACTAAACGTATGCAGTTAGTTAATTTGCAACCTTGTGGAAGCCATTGAGAGAACTTAGATAGATTCATTTTTTATGTATCTTCTTGTACTCCCTCCGTCCACTTTTAGTAGACATTTCAATTTCGGCCACATGCATTATAAAATGAGTGAATGTAGACTCATTTTGTACATAGATTCACTCATTATACTATGTATCTGGTTAAAATTAAAATAGCAAGTAGCATGCCTTATAAAAATGGACGGATGGAGTATTATTATTGGCCGATAATTTATTTTTCCAAAATGTTATTCAAGATATTTTAGTGATGGATCTTCTTGTATATTATTCTTTCTATAAATAATCATGATGATTCTTTACCACCGAATGGGGCATTTTATAGGAATCGTGATGTTAGAAACGGAGCCGTTGTTTGTGGGAAAAAACTACAGTGCTTCTTTCGTCTAAAATGAAGCATGGTCAGTCTACAATGGAAACAAATTCCCACCAGCAAGATGTATGGATGATTGTGTAAATAATATTGATGAATTACATGCTGATTCTCTAATGATGCATGACCTTACAATAAGTGAGTTTATTTTTATTTATCATTTTCCTCAATTTAATGGAACAAAATATTGTGATCCGTTTAACATAATCAGTTGTGATGTCATACTTTATGCAATTTTTTATTGTGCGTTCGTATAAGAGAAAGTTTGCTAGGTCCTTATTTTCTAAGCATATGATCTCCAATCACGTGAAGTGAAAATCTTACATGGCCATCTTTACTTTATTCTTGGATAGTGGTGCCTGATGGTGTAAAACTTGATAACAATGCTTATGTGCACAAGAGTCGTAAAATTACATGATTAACACGTTTAGTGTTGAACCTCTAGAAGATGAACCCCGAACCTTTCTTGTGTCTTCGTCCCTAACGTGAATTTTGCTTAGACGTGCAATGACGAAAGAAATTTTAAAACCCCGTAGCAACGCACGGGCATTCAACTAGTAGGCAATTAAATATGGTTTACACGCTAATACCGGATTGATGACAGGTAATGGACTTGAGGACTTCTCCGTCGTTGATCTTCACCGATTCATCCCAGCCGTTGATTCATCATAACTCCAGCAAAGGGGTACGCGGAGAGGTTAGCTGACACATAGTCCATACCATAATGCGTTATGTTTAATCAAAGTTCCATGCTATACATGTACGCAAAAAGTTTCATGCTATATTTCTCGACGTGGCAAGCCATATGTGACGCAAAGGCATGCGTGGTCATGTTTTGTTTTTGAGAGGAAGCATGCGCATTCGTGAGCCGTCCATTGATACATTTTTTTTTTCGAGAAACCGGTCCATTGGTACGTGAACGTAGTATTTTTTTTGAGGGATGTGAACGTGAGTAGGAGTACTCCGTACTATAAATCCATCGCTACACAACTTTTGGGTCCACAAAGAGGCCGAGCAGAAATTTTTGGCCTAGTCCAACAGCTACATCGCAGTCCAACGGCCGATGGAGTCGAGGATTCCTGACTCCAGCTAAAGCTCGATAAAGATGAGGCCGATGATGCCGTGGATCCATCGCCTGCCGTTCCCACAGACGGCGCCAATTGTCGATGAGTCATGTCGACAAATCCCTCGGATGAACCGGTGGAGTTTCGAGTAAGAGAACGGTTAGGCGCTGGCAGATTACGTCGGCTAACAGGGGGCACAATTTACCGATGTTCGGGGCCCTCGTAGAGGTAATACCAATAATACTGCTTGTCAGATCTGTATTATGATGAGATTGATTACAATGGCGGGTGCGAAAGTGCGAAAGCTGAGAGATTGGATATCAAGCTATGGCTATGGTGGTGGATAATTAGTTGGATCCCTCGCCCGGTGGTTCTCCTAGCCTTTAATAGATGGCTGGGTCTCAAACCATACCCGGGGAAGGGGGGTTACAAACCCTAGCTCTAGGCGCTGGAGACTTTCCATCTTGATCCGCAAGTCTTGCGGGTGGGCTTCCACTTGGCCTTCTAGAGCTGCGGGATAGCGCCTTCCACTGGCCTTGGTCTTGGGCCTTGGACCAGGTAGGCCCACTCGACAGGTTGGAGACATCCCCACGTCAGGGGGTTTGTGATGTAAGTATACTGTTGTTGTTCCGGGATCACCTCCGTGTGAAGGATGCCATCAAAATCATAGTATGCTATAGTGTTCTCTGCATTGTGATGTTGTTCCTCAAATTGGTATCGTACCTTGGTGGATCTACAGTGTGGCGACGTTTCCAGTGAGGAGGACCTTCATGGCCGAAGGGTCCAGAAGATTCTCCCGTGACTCGTGTTGAACTTTGATTCTCCGGATCAGTTTCTTTGTTCTTCTCGGTGTCGTTCTGCAGTTTCCTTGGCAGGGTTAGGCTGCTTGTCTCTATCAACTAACACTAGAGCTTCGAGGCAAGAAAACTTCTGACTCAAATCGGCGACTTGCTGCTGCACGCCGTCAACCTTAGTGCCGATTGCTTCAGCTCGACATCGAGTTTCAGAGCCACGACTTCCTGTGTGTCGGCGCGTTTATCCGCGTTCTTCGACTTCACCATCCCGAACTACAGGCAAGCGCCGGAATTTTACGGGAAAACTAGTTCCTCAACCCTTACCGCCTGTAGATCGCTGCCGTATTGCTTCAGTTACACCTCCGTTGGTGTACAGATCGAGCAGCTCCTCCAGGATTTTACTGCTAAGGAGGTGTTACTCAGCAACTGTGAGTCTGCCTCGAGCTACACCCGAATTCTCGCCGCCGCCAATCGACTCCGTCGACCACGTCAAGATGAACGTCACCGCCACCAGCGCTGCCACCGACCAGCATCCCGTCGCTGCGAAAAAGGGTGGGATTTTATGAGAGATCCCAACCACCTTCCCCGCTCCAATTCGAATCGCCTCCCAGACCAAGGATCCTTCTGGTAGTAGTGGGAGATCTCGCTCGATTTGAGAGTACGGGCCGAGAATTTCCTTTCTCTAATACCAATTTGTCAGATCTCGCTGGGGATCGAACGGATACAACTCCCGGTAAGGAGACCCGCTATGAATTGGAGATTTGCTAAGAACCCTAGAACAAAAAAGTAAAGGGACCGAAGGAAGTATCTTGGGAATATTCTTTCGATAGCCCGCTTCGGCTCATGTGGCCCACGTTATATAGGGTTATGTGGTGACCTAGCACACCACTGCATGTGTAGTGCACAAGTCGATGACATAATACACACAGAAGGACTTATCTGTGAATATTACATCCCTCAGAGTAGTACAACAGAAACACAGCGGGACCAGGCAAAACTATAGGATACAAACTTCATTACAAAATCTTGAGAATCTCTTTGATGAATCAAGAAGATCTCATACAAATGAAACATCAGAAGAATCAATTCGAAGATCCAAGCTGGAGAAGAACTCTAGCTCAGAACTAAATTTACTATGGCTGATGCCAGCCCTAATCTATGGCTTGTAACAGCTAAGTCCAAGAATGGACTCCACCTACACCTTGATAGCTTCTCCTCCACCAGCGTTGTTGATGACGATGCTTCACTAGCTAAGTAGTACAAGACTCCACCTAGCTTCATGAGGTAACGATGGCTTCATGATGACGACTTCCATAGGCTTCAACTCTAAGCAGGGGGTCAAACGGGAACGAATGAGTAACGAGCGTTACTCAGCAAGATCATGATATATAGTGGGTAGTTTGATGCAATAACTACAGCTTTAGACTCAAAAGAGTCCTAAGCTAATGCAGGTTTTGTAAAACTTTCTTCAAGAGATTGCTTTTACTTCTGAAAACTATGCCCGCCAGACCATCACAGGAGCTAGAACTTCATGGAGTTGCCTTTCCTGTAGCGTTCGCAGTTCGTTCCCGGAACAGGGGGTAACATGCCACATCCTTTTACACTCTGCAGAGGTGCGTTACTTTACCCATGGACGACCAAGACCATGTTGCACAACCAGGTGTACATTCCTGTCCACTCCCACTCAGGTGTGGGGCCCGGTTGTTGGTCCAAGCCAAACCGTGCTTCTCCGCACAACGCATGCCCACCCATTTCTGCCAGCAGGTTGAACGCCTGATTCCACCCCTCACGATGGATATCTACGCGCCCCTGGCAGACCATCATAGACCCGCAGAGTCCGTGGGAATTAAGGGATCCCACCCATGTGCATGTAGTCCCGCAGAACCTACAGCGTACGTCTCTGGCAGCCCGTTGACATGCGAACGAGAAAAGTATCACAGCTGACTTACTCCCCCCATATAAGACCCATGGTTAACGCGGTATTTACGGCGCACCGAGTTCTGACGGAATTTTTGATTAATTCCTAGGTAATACGTTCTCGTGCAGATGGAACCTTCCTTTGACCTATTCATCTTACCATGGTTCCATCCGCCCACCAAACAGAACACTACCACTCGGGTAGTCATTCAATTAGTCATATTATTATAAAAATAGGATCATGCATTCTTTTGAGAGTAGGTGATAATACGATAGAGTTTTTGCAATTAGTTTGTTATGAAGTATTGCAAAGGATATGAGCAAGTGATGAACTTGCCTGAGATTGAAATAACCATAATAATCAATGTCTTCGATTCAAGGGTCTCGTAGAAAATCCCGTCATCTGAAAGATAGCAAAATAGTCTCGATAAAGACTATAGAAAACACTGGCAAGCTGATACATGCATAGTAATGAGATGCATCGTGAAATACCCTGGAAAACACCCCAGCTTACAAGTGTAAGCCATGTTTAATATGATAATTTATTCACAAGAGTTTTAGGTGAATTGTTTTGTTATTTGTGGTGATATTATTTTTACTGGTTTTAGACTTACATGGGTTTCACTTTTACTTACCACACAATTGTTACTATGTTTAGGTTATAAATAGTTATCACATGATTAAACGAGAAAACAACAACATGTGGAAAACAATCGTTGACAAGATAATACACATATTTGATTTTATGTTCAAAAGTGTAGGGTAATTGAAAAAGGTTTAGTTGAAAATGATTAACTACTACAACTAACTCTATCATCACATAACTTACTAATAACTTGTGATGGTAGGTTTAGTTAGTGTGAAGACACTAGGGTTTTATTAATAATGGAAATACTGTTGTGGTATTTGTTTTCTTGTTGTAATGGAACACTATTGAATTTCATTAAACTTTTAGAATCAAGTTTATAACTTAAGAAAAAGGTTTTATGTTTGTCATATTTGAATTGGAAATGCTTTCCTCTTCAATTTGATATAACATTTTATGTTTCTCTGAAAATATTAAAATAAGTGATCTTTTTATTAATTTTAAATGAATTAACTGATTAGGAAAAACATAGCACACATAAAAACTTGGTCAATGACCATGAAAACATCATAGGTGAGTTGTATATGTCATTTGGAGCATTTTGGTATATAACTTGTAATTTTCTGATTTTATGAATTATTTATTATTTTTCTCAATTTTAAATGATTTATTTTAATTATAAAAATATTAATTTTTAAACTTTATCAAATATTTTTAAAAAGTTGATAATCATTTAGATTATATTTTTCTAAACAATTCCATATTTTATTTATATTTTTCTGATTATTAGATTAAAATTTAGTGAATTATAAAGTTTTAATTGTTTTTCTGTTATTTAAATTGACAGGTGGAGCCCACCTGTCATATTAGGTTTTAAATCAAAAATAAAAATAAAACACGTTATGACATCATGCTGACGTCATGATTTCGTCATCAGAGAAGAGGATCTTCTCTGTTGATTCCCAATCCAAGTCTCCACTCCGAATTGGTACAATTAATTGGTACAAAGATGTAGATTGGAACCTCACGAACCCAGTGGTGGTACCGGTTTGACCATATGGTCACCGGACCATCGCCGGCGAGCTCGAACACGGCGGACGGCGGCGGTGCACGATGAAAGCATGTGATTTGCCGTCAAAATGAAATCCAATAGTACCACGAGAAGCAGGAGCTCACGAGGAGTACGATGAAGCTATCGGTGAAGCACGGCGTGGTCGGACTCGCCGGAGAGCTTCCATGGCGTCCGGCGGCAAAGAGAAAAGGAACAGAGAAATTCTCTGTAACCATGTCTTCCCGGCAAGCGAAACTCGTTGAGGCGGTAGAGGAGACGATGACGCATCCAGGGATGCCCTCGGTTCCTCGCGAGGTGGCCGGAGACAGCGGCGGCGAGTGGCGGCCGAGAGGGTTAGGCTTAGGGTTCCGGGGTGGTTTTTTGCACAGAGAGAGAGTGAGTGCGAGGGAATCAGCGAGGGAGTGCGAGGTGTAGACGCCTTCTAGGCTTTATCCTCGCGGAATGGCGGCGAGGAGGAGGTGGCACGCGACGTCGGAGGCGGTCGCACGCCTCTGGCCTTCTGGCCAGAGGTTGAAGAAACAATGTTTTTAAACATTTCCAAGAAAACCCCCTAGAAGTTTTTATTACTTACAACTAGGTCCTTCTGTTTAAGAAAACTGAGAAGAAACTCCTGTTTTCAGGGCTTATTTGTAAACGTAAAAATTATTAAAAAATATATTTGGAAAGCTCATCAAATTTGCAACCTCACCATGTTTTGTTTTGGTGAATTTGAATAATATTTTTATTTTTTATTTAGTGTGCTAGATTAAGTGACTTTGTTGTTTTCTCCTCTTTTAATTTATTTAATAGCTTTAAAATTATGCTAAAGCATATTTAATAAAAGTACACACTCCAAACTTGTGGATACCAAGGTGGTGTATCATAATTGGATAACTTTAGGTATAATCCCTTATAGTAAATAGTTTGCTAACACTGGTGAGTAGTGTTTTTGTCGGTTATGGAAAATTCACCAGCTATGAAATATTACTCCAAGTCATATCAGATAATTTTTCATTGGTGAAGGGACTTGTTTTCTTGTAGGTGGTTTTGTTATTTTCATGACTGAGGTTCTTATCAAGTCTGGTGGACATTTCTTTGTATTGGGATGCAAGCGATATTTGTTATTTAATGCACTTAATCATGTGGAAAACAAGAGTGGCTTTGGAATCTTATTTGCTTGTTTTCCACATAGGTTTCAATATGGATGTTATCCCATGTTGGTTTAAGAACATGTAATCATTTACATGGTTATCTACAGATGAATCTTTGTTGTTATCTATTAGTCTTGTGTATGAAAAGGATTTGGAAAACAAAGTATTTAAGCTTGTTTTCATCTACCTCCACATATCAACACATGTGGATGCAATTGCTTGTTATTAATTCATTCTTGATAGCTATTTACATTTAGGATGTTACTATGAGTTCCTTATTTCTGATGGGCTTGATAAGGAACAGAGGTTAAAGATCTATTAATATTACCTATTGCTTCACTGAATAATTCCTTATATTCCCTTACTGAGGCAGTGTTGCTTCTTGTGGTCTTCTGTTGCTTGAGGTTCTTCTCTCTAGTTGCCACTAGTCTTTTGTTATCACATTTGTCACTTGCCAATAAGATCATCTCTGGGATTCCATCATCAATTATCTCACTCTTGTGGTGGAAACAGCCAGTAACTCCAAGCAAGGATTTTACTGAGAGGATTATAAAAGAATATGGGTTTATTTTATGACATCAAGTTACCATATGCATATAAAAAGAATTTGTTAACAAGTGGGCCAGACTTGCCTCCAAATTAGTATTCATATAATTGGATGAGATGTATTAGGTTATATGATCTTATGTTTATTTGTGTAAGACACTCAAGTGTTTGAGTATACAAAAGTGATATGTTAACAAGGTAATTAGTCTTGTTACCAAACTACTTCTATATAGCTCTAACATTGGAATATCATACTGTTTCAAGAGGTTTAATATGATCAAATCAATGTATAAGAGTTTCCAAGTACTCTATTAGGAAGTTAGAGTAGCACTACTAGCACACTCTAAATATTTTCCTTGGAGATCTTCATATGGCAGTTCTTCCTGTCTTGTGGTTTCTTCTTCTTGCAGAATATCTTGGAGGAGATTGAGGAAACAAGATACATTGGTCTAGCCAAACTAACAAGATCTAGATTAAGATTTAATTCATGCTTTTATTATACTTCCATACTTTTCTTGTTTTGCTTCCCATAAGGTTGATACTTTTCTCATACAAGATTGGTTTTTATTTAGCTTTCAATCCAATTCCTCTAATAGAGGTTATAATTGTTGTTAATCTATACTTGTATTCAGAGGTACTTGACTTGTTTGAATAATGATGTGGGTGGAAATATAGAGTGTTTGTGGAATGATGACTTAAGATAGTAAATTGATCAAGTGGTTCCTTAATGTGTTGAGATCTCATATGCTCACTTATATCAGATGAATGAGACAATGATCATGAGGAGATGATTGGGGTTTAATGATTTAAGTCAAAGTTGGAAAAGGTTTTCTTAAGTGTCATGTTGTTATTTTATGTTCTTCATTTATAAACATAATGCAGGCATAGAGGTTTGGAAAGATCATATGTAATGATCAAGGTTTAACAATAGTTTAAGAAGATTTATCTATCCTTTGAGATATTTCTTTTATGGTTGATGAGATATGTACATATTCGATAAATATATTAATACAAGTATTATATCATTTTCCACTTGTGGGTTTTGAGTTAACACTTGTTTGTATCAGTAGTGCTCTATTGATTCTTTGTTATGTACTTGTGATAGTTCACCTAATAGTTATGAGATGATTTACAGAGATGTTGTGGAAATAGGTTGATAACTAAGGAAGTTGTTGTTTTATAGGTGATAACATCTCTGTTGATGTGATGGTTAAGTTGTATATTGCTTATTTCTGAAAGTATGATTATCGGTTATGAGATTTGGATACTCACCCCTCTTTAAGTTCTAGATACCTAGTGAGTTATCCCAAGTCACTTATAGATTTGTGGTTAAGGTTGTTGAGAGTTTGTGTTGGTCAAAACCAATTTATGGTTTATGTAACCAGATGATTTAGTTTCACAAGATACTTGTTATAAAGATCATTCCAAATGTACTCTTGACTAGATGAACTAGACCTATTTCATCATGTCAGGTGAAACTTTGGTCACTTTGTTGTTTAAACTTTTGCGCCAAAATTTACCGTACTTTTAGATGCATGCTTTGCAAATGCACATATTATATTTATATCCTTATAACCTCCCAAACACTGGGATGTTACAGTATCTCCCCCTTAACAAGAACTTCGTCCCGAAGTTCAACCTCTCTCACGTAAAGATAGGTAAAGAGAACTACTGTAGACCGTTGAATCTTCACAACTGTTTCCTTGTGTTGACCTTGGCATGTGTAGCCTCTTGTCTTGATTGTTTACCTTCCATTGTCTGGCACCATGATCTAATACTTAACCTGTTGTTATGACAACTTTGTTTTGTTACTAGGCCTTCCTAAGGGTCTCACGAAAAACACGTGGTATTTCCACCATATAGTGGATACCAAGTTTCATTCTCCGATGAATAGGTATGGTTTCCTACCTCTCAGATATATCTGAAGAACATTTGGTATATCCACCAGGTGATGAATAACCAATAAGATTCTTCCAGTACAATGGTCTAGTCTATGGTTAGACTCCATTTGGCTCAAGCTAATGGTCTCAAGAGGAATACTGCGCAAAGAATATTGTACATCGTAGTGTACATTGATTTAGACTTACTTATTAGTGAAAATATCTTCGAGTTTCCTCGAGTTTTAACTCTTTCCAACAGGTTACTATAACCTACTCCACTGGTTACTTCCTATGGTCCTTCTATATCATTGGTTTCAACTTCTACGGGATGACTCTATGAGTTTATTTATCGAACTTCTACATGTTTCCTTCTAAGATATAACTACTCATGTGTTTTCCTTCTCACCACTTGTTGTATATCTCCATGTGTTAAGGAGGTGTCTCACCAACTCCAAGCAAATTGTGGAATGTGGTCCATTCCCATCAGTGCTTTATTGATCTCTGCCTTCTTGACTTCTTGGTCTTCCATAGCTTTTGTGGTTATATCATTCTGCTGATAACATCGACCGCTCTCATACTAATCCTAAACCCTCTAGACCAGTAACATAAAGAAAGAACTCAATGTTTGCACATGCATTTGCACATCAAGTTCCAACTTCATGCACAGATCTAGTCAATCAAAGATCCAAATGAGATCCAATAAATCCCAAATGCATTTATCACTCATGCATCAAAAGCCTGTGAAATAACAGTACTTCGAGTAAAGCATCTCAAGTACCAAGGCTCTTAAATGGTATGCACTACAAATAGGTATATATTACCTTGTAATCCTAGTCTTCACAACCACTATTTACCTTGGTAATTACTCCAATTGCATGCCTTACTACAATGGAATAAACCAAGACAATTTGATCCTATAGTAGTTGTTGTCTAACTTGGTTCCGTATAGAACTAAGTACCATGTCAACTAAAGTCCTTCATCTTGATTTTGCTAAACTTCTCATGGCATCTGTTGATCCTTCATGCTGTTGATCACCTTAGGAGTAGTAATGTAGCTTCCATCAATGCTTATGCCTTCTCCTAACTATGTACTAAACTATAGTGATTCACCTCCAGACTTGGTAACCAAGGATATGGTATATACCCCATAGTTACCATGGTCTGATGACTCTTCATGATTCTCAAATATCCCTTATTGATAATTACTCTACTTACTCTATACCATGTTCTACTCCATCCTATTAATTCATAGAATGGGGTAATCCTATGTGTGACTTGATCATCTCTGACTATGTCAGAATTCTTTTTCTTAATGAAACTAATACTTACTAAACTTCTACCTATTCATACCTAGGTATAAGGAAAATATATAAGTATATTTACTCCAGTTGAGTAAGAAGATTCTATACAAGTATGATTGTATCATTCTCAAGTGGATGATCATCATAGTTGTAGGAAGTGTGGTTTAGATAAGATGGCTTCCTATAATATTTACCAACCTACAGATCTCCTAAAAGGTTTTAGACCTAAGGTCGCTTCGCTCTGATACCATCTGTGGTGACCCAGCACACCACTTCATGTGTAGTGCGCAAGTCGATGAAATAATACACACAGAAGGACTTATCTGTAAATATTACATCCCTCAGAGTAGTACAACAGAAATACAGCGGGACCAGGCAAAACTATAGGATACAAACTTCATTACAAAATCTTGAGAATCTCTTTGATGAATCAAGAAGATCTCATACAAATGAAACATCAGAAGAAGCAATTCGAAGATCCAAGCTGGAGAAGAACTCTAGCTCAGAACTAAATTTACTATGGCTGATGCCAGCCCTAATCTATGGCTTGTAACAGCTAAGTCCAAGAATGGACTCCACCTACACCTTGATAGCTTCTCCTCCACCAGCGTTGTTGACGACGATGCTTCACTAGCTAAGTAGTACAAGACTCCACCTAGCTTCATGAGGTAACGATGGCTTCACGATGACGACTTCCATAGGCTTCAACTCTAAGCAGGGGGTCAAACGGGAACGAATGAGTAACGAGCGTTACTCAGCAAGCTCATGATATATAGTGGGTAGTTTGATGCAATAACTACAGCTTTAGACTCAAAAGAGTCCTAAGCTAATGCAGGTTTTGTAAAACTTTCTTCAAGAGATTGCTTTTACTTCTGAAAACTATGCCCGCCGGACCATCACAGGAGCTAGAACTTCATGGAGTTGCCTTTCTTGTAGCGTTCGCAGTTCCTTCCCGGAACAGGCGGTAACATGCCACATCCTTTTACACTCTGCAGAGGTGCGTTACTTTACCCATGGACGACCAAGACCATGTTGCACAACCAGTGTACATTCCTGTCCACTCCCACTCAGGTGTGGGGCCCGGTTGTTGGTCCAAGCCAAACCGTGCTTCTCCGCACAACGCATGCCCACCCATTTCTGCCAGCAGGTTGAACGCCTGATTCCACCCCTCACGATGGATATCTACACGCCCCTGGCAGACCATCATAGACCCGTAGAGTCCGTGGGAATTAAGGGATCCCACCCATGTGCATGTAGTCCCGCAGAACCTACAGCGTACGTCTCTGGCAGCCCGTTGACATGCGAACGAGAAAAGTATCACGGCTGACTTACTCCCCCCATAGAAGACCCATGGTTAACGCGGTATTTACGCACCGAGTTCTGACGGCATTTGTGATTAATTCCTAGGTAATACGTTCCCGTGCAGATGGAACCTTCCTTTGACCTATTCATCTTACCATGGTTCCATCCGCCCACCAAACAGAACACTACCACTCGGGTAGTCATTCAATTAGTCATATTATTATAAAAATAGGATCATGCATTCTTTTGAGAGTAGGTGATAATACGATAGAGTTTTTGCAATTAGTTTGTTATGAAGTATTGCAAAGGATATGAGCAAGTGATGAACTTGCCTGAGATTGAAATAACCATAATAATCAATGTCTTCGATTCAAGGGTCTCGTAGAAAATCCCTTCATCTGAAAGATAGCAAAATAGTCTCGATAAAGACTATAGAAAACACTGGCAAGCTGATACATGCATAGTAATGAGATGCATCGTGAAATACCCTGGAAAACACCCCAGCTTACAAGTGTAAGCCATGTTTAATACGATAACTTATTCACAAAAGTTTTAGGTGAATTGTTTTGTTATTTGTGGTGATGTTATTATTACTGGTTTTAGACTTACATGGGTTTCACTTTTACTTACCACACAATTGTTATTATATTTAGATTATAAATAGTTATCACATGATTAAACGAGAAAACAACAACATGTGGAAAACAATCGTTGACAAGATAATACACATATTTGATTTTATGTTCAAAAGTGTAGGGTTATTGAAAAAGGTTTAGTTGAAAATGATTAACTACTACAACTAACTCTATCATCACATAACTTACTAATAACTTGTGATGATAGGTTTAGTTAGTGTGAAGACACTAGGGTTTTATTAATAATGGAAATACTGTTGTGGTATTTGTTTTCTTGTTGTAATGGAACACTATTGAATTTCATTAAACTTTTAGAATCAAGTTTATAACTTAAGAAAAAGGTTTTATGTTTGTCATATTTGAATTGGAAATGCTTTCCTCTTCAATTTGATATAACATTTTATGTTTCTCTGAAAATATTAAAATAAGTGATCTTTTTATTAATTTTAAATGAATTAACTGATTAGGAAAAACATAGCACACATAAAAACTTGGTCAATGACCATGAAAACATCATAGGTGAGTTGTATATGTCATTTGGAGCATTTTGGTATATAACTTGTAATTTTCTGATTTTATGAATTATTTATTATTTTTCTCAATTTTAAATGATTTATTTTAATTATAAAAATATTAATTTTTAAACTTTATCAAATATTTTTAAAAAGTTGATAATCATTTAGATTATATTTTTCTAAACAATTCCATATTTTATTTATATTTTTCTGATTATTAGATTAAAATTTAGTGAATTATAAAGTTTTAATTGTTTTTCTGTTATTTAAATTGACAGGTGGAGCCCACCTGTCATATTAGGTTTTAAATCAAAAATAAAAATAAAACACGTTATGACATCATGCTGACGTCATGATTTCGTCATCAGAGAAGAGGATCTTCTCTGTTGATTCCCAATCCAAGTCTCCACTCCGAGTTGGTACAATTAATTGGTACAAAGATGTAGATTGGAACCTCACGAACCCAGTGGTGGTACCGGTTTGACCATATGGTCACCGGACCATCGCCGGCGAGCTCGAACACGGCGGACGGCGGCGGTGCACGATGAAAGCATGTGATTTGCCGTCAAAATGAAATCCAATAGTACCACGAGAAGCAGGAGCTCACGAGGAGTACGATGAAGCTATCGGTGAAGCACGGCGTGGTCGGACTCGCCGGAGAGCTTCCATGGCGTCCGGCGGCAAAGAGAAAAGGAACAGAGAAATTCTCTGTAACCATGTCTTCCCGGCAAGCGAAACTCGTTGAGGCGGTAGAGGAGACGATGACGCATCCAGGGATGCCCTCGGTTCCTCGCGAGGTGGCCGGAGACAGCGGCGGCGAGTGGCGGCCGAGAGGGTTAGGCTTAGGGTTCCGGGGTGGTTTTTTGCACAGAGAGAGAGTGAGTGCGAGGGAATCAGCGAGGGAGTGCGAGGTGTAGACGCCTTCTAGGCTTTATCCTCGCGGAATGGCGGCGAGGAGGAGGTGGCACGCGACGTCGGAGGCGGTCGCACGCCTCTGGCCTTCTGGCCAGAGGTTGAAGAAACAATGTTTTTAAACATTTCCAAGAAAACCCCCTAGAAGTTTTTATTACTTACAACTAGGTCCTTCTGTTTAAGAAAACTGAGAAGAAACTCCTGTTTTCAGGGCTTATTTGTAAACGTAAAAATTATTAAAAAATATATTTGGAAAGCTCATCAAATTTTCAACCTCACCATGTTTTGTTTTGGTGAATTTGAATAATATTTTTATTTTTTATTTAGTGTGCTAGATTAAGTGACTTTGTTGTTTTCTCCTCTTTTAATTTATTTAATAGCTTTAAAATTATGCTAAAGCATATTTAATAAAAGTACACACTCCAAACTTGTGGATACCAAGGTGGTGTATCATAATTGGATAACTTTAGGTATAATCCCTTATAGTAAATAGTTTGCTAACACTGGTGAGTAGTGTTTTTGTCGGTTATGGAAAATTCACCAGCTATGAAATATTACTCCAAGTCATATCAGATAATTTTTCATTGGTGAAGGGACTTGTTTTCTTGTAGGTGGTTTTGTTATTTTCATGACTGAGGTTCTTATCAAGTCTGGTGGACATTTCTTTGTATTGGGATGCAAGCGATATTTGTTATTTAATGCACTTAATCATGTGGAAAACAAGAGTGGCTTTGGAATCTTATTTGCTTGTTTTCCACATAGGTTTCAATATGGATGTTATCCCATGTTGGTTTAAGAACATATAATCATTTACATGGTTATCTACAGATGAATCTTTGTTGTTATCTATTAGTCTTGTGTATGAAAAGGATTTGGAAAACAAAGTATTTAAGCTTGTTTTCATCTACCTCCACATATCAACACATGTGGATGCAATTGCTTGTTATTAATTCATTCTTGATAGCTATTTCCATTTAGGATGTTACTATGAGTTCCTTATTTCTGATGGGCTTGATAAGGAACAGAGGTTAAAGATCTATTAATATTACCTATTGCTTCACTGAATAATTCCTTATATTCCCTTACTGAGGCAGTGTTGCTTCTTGTGGTCTTCTGTTGCTTGAGGTTCTTCTCTCTAGTTGCCACTAGTCTTTTGTTATCACATTTGTCACTTGCCAATAAGATCATCTCTGGGATTCCATCATCAATTATCTCACTCTTGTGGTGGAAACAGCCAGTAACTCCAAGCAAGGATTTTACTGAGAGGATTATAAAAGAATATGGGTTTATTTTATGACATCAAGTTACCATATGCATATAAAAAGAATTTGTTAACAAGTGGGCCAGACTTGCCTCCAAATTAGTATTCATATAATTGGATGAGATGTATTAGGTTATATGATCTTATGTTTATTTGTGTAAGACACTCAAGTGTTTGAGTATACAAAAGTGATCTGTTAACAAGGTAATTAGTCTTGTTACCAAACTACTTCTATATAGCTCTAACATTGGAATATCATACTGTTTCAAGAGGTTTAATATGATCAAATCAATGTATAAGAGTTTCCAAGTACTCTATTAGGAAGTTAGAGTAGCACTACTAGCACACTCTAAATATTTTCCTTGGAGATCTTCATATGGCAGTTCTTCCTGTCTTGTGGTTTCTTCTTCTTGCAGAATATCTTGGAGGAGATTGAGGAAACAAGATACATTGGTCTAGCCAAACTAACAAGATCTAGATTAAGATTTAATTCATGCTTTTATTATACTTCCATACTTTTCTTGTTTTGCTTCCCATAAGGTTGATACTTTTCTCATACAAGATTGGTTTTTATTTAGCTTTCAATCCAATTCCTCTAATAGAGGTTATAATTGTTGTTAATCTATACTTGTATTCAGAGGTACTTGACTTGTTTGAATAATGATGTGGGTGGAAATATAGAGTGTTTGTGGAATGATGACTTAAGATAGTAAATTGATCAAGTGGTTCCTTAATGTGTTGAGATCTCATATGCTCACTTATATCAGATGAATGAGACAATGATCATGAGGAGATGATTGGGGTTTAATGATTTAAGTCAAAGTTGGAAAAGGTTTTCTTAAGTGTCATGTTGTTATTTTATGTTCTTCATTTATAAACATAATGCAGGCATAGAGGTTTGGAAAGATCATATGTAATGATCAAGGTTTAACAATAGTTTAAGAAGATTTATCTATCCTTTGAGATATTTCTTTTATGGTTGATGAGATATGTACATATTCGATAAATATATTAATACAAGTATTATATCATTTTCCACTTGTGGGTTTTGAGTTAACACTTGTTTGTATCAGTAGTGCTCTATTGATTCTTTGTTATGTACTTGTGATAGTTCACCTAATAGTTATGAGATGATTTACAGAGATGTTGTGGAAATAGGTTGATAACTAAGGAAGTTGTTGTTTTATAGGTGATAACATCTCTGTTGATGTGATGGTTAAGTTGTATATTGCTTATTTCTGAAAGTATGATTATCGGTTATGAGATTTGGATACTCACCCCTCTTTAAGTTCTAGATACCTAGTGAGTTATCCCAAGTCACTTATAGATTTGTGGTTAAGGTTGTTGAGAGTTTGTGTTGGTCAAAACCAATTTATGGTTTATGTAACCAGATGATTTAGTTTCACAAGATACTTGTTATAAAGATCATTCCAAATGTACTCTTGACTAGATGAACTAGACCTATTTCATCATGTCAGGTGAAACTTTGGTCACTTTGATTTGTTTAAACTTTTGCGCCAAAATTTACCGTACTTTTAGATGCATGCTTTGCAAATGCACATATTATATTTATATCCTTATAACCTCCCAAACACTGGGATGTTACAGTATCTCCCCCTTAACAAGAACTTCGTCCCGAAGTTCAACCTCTCTCACGTAAAGATAGGTAAAGAGAACTACTGTAGACCGTTGAATCTTCACAACTGTTTCCTTGTGTTGACCTTGGCATGTGTAGCCTCTTGTCTTGATTGTTTACCTTCCATTGTCTGGCACCATGATCTAATACTTAACCTGTTGTTATGACAACTTTGTTTTGTTACTAGGCCTTCCTAAGGGTCTCACGAAAAACACGTGGTATTTCCACCATATAGTGGATACCAAGTTTCATTCTCCGATGAATAGGTATGGTTTCCTACCTCTCAGATATATCTGAAGAACATTTGGTATATCCACCAGGTGATGAATAACCAATAAGATTCTTCCAGTACAATGGTCTAGTCTATGGTTAGACTCCATTTGGCTCAAGCTAATGGTCTCAAGAGGAATACTGCGCAAAGAATATTGTACATCGTAGTGTACATTGATTTAGACTTACTTATTAGTGAAAATATCTTCGAGTTTCCTCGAGTTTTAACTCTTTCCAACAGGTTACTATAACCTACTCCACTGGTTACTTCCTATGGTCCTTCTATATCATTGGTTTCAACTTCTACGGGATGACTCTATGAGTTTATTTATCGAACTTCTACATGTTTCCTTCTAAGATATAACTACTCATGTGTTTTCCTTCTCACCACTTGTTGTATATCTCCATGTGTTAAGGAGGTGTCTCACCAACTCCAAGCAAATTGTGGAATGTGGTCCATTCCCATCAGTGCTTTATTGATCTCTGCCTTCTTGACTTCTTGGTCTTCCATAGCTTTTGTGGTTATATCATTCTGCTGATAACATCGACCGCTCTCATACTAATCCTAAACCCTCTAGACCAGTAACATAAAGAAAGAACTCAATGTTTGCACATGCATTTGCACATCAAGTTCCAACTTCATGCACAGATCTAGTCAATCAAAGATCCAAATGAGATCCAATAAATCCCAAATGCATTTATCACTCATGCATCAAAAGCCTGTGAAATAACAGTACTTCGAGTAAAGCATCTCAAGTACCAAGGCTCTTAAATGCTATGCACTACAAATAGGTATATATTACCTTGTAATCCTAGTCTTCACAACCACTATTTACCTTGGTAATTACTCCAATTGCATGCCTTACTACAATGGAATAAACCAAGACAATTTGATCCTATAGTAGTTGTTGTCTAACTTGGTTCCGTATAGAACTAAGTACCATGTCAACTAAAGTCCTTCATCTTGATTTTGCTAAACTTCTCATGGCATCTGTTGATCCTTCATGCTGTTGATCACCTTAGGAGTAGTAATGTAGCTTCCATCAATGCTTATGCCTTCTCCTAACTATGTACTAAACTATAGTGATTCACCTCCAGACTTGGTAACCAAGGATATGGTATATACCCCATAGTTACCATGGTCTGATGACTCTTCATGATTCTCAAATATCCCTTATTGATAATTACTCTACTTACTCTATACCATGTTCTACTCCATCCTATTAATTCATAGAATGGGGTAATCCTATGTGTGACTTGATCATCTCTGACTATGTCAGAATTCTTTTTCTTAATGAAACTAATACTTACTAAACTTCTACCTATTCATACCTAGGTATAAGGAAAATATATAAGTATATTTACTCCAGTTGAGTAAGAAGATTCTATACAAGTATGATTGTATCATTCTCAAGTGGATGATCATCATAGTTGTAGGAAGTGTGGTTTAGATAAGATGGCTTCCTATAATATTTACCAACCTACAGATCTCCTAAAAGGTTTTAGACCTAAGGTCGCTTCGCTCTGATACCATCTGTGGTGACCCAGCACACCACTTCATGTGTAGTGCGCAAGTCGATGAAATAATACACACAGAAGGACTTATCTGTAAATATTACATCCCTCAGAGTAGTACAACAGAAATACAGCGGGACCAGGCAAAACTATAGGATACAAACTTCATTACAAAATCTTGAGAATCTCTTTGATGAATCAAGAAGATCTCATACAAATGAAACATCAGAAGAAGCAATTCGAAGATCCAAGCTGGAGAAGAACTCTAGCTCAGAACTAAATTTACTATGGCTGATGCCAGCCCTAATCTATGGCTTGTAACAGCTAAGTCCAAGAATGGACTCCACCTACACCTTGATAGCTTCTCCTCCACCAGCGTTGTTGACGACGATGCTTCACTAGCTAAGTAGTACAAGACTCCACCTAGCTTCATGAGGTAACGATGGCTTCACGATGACGACTTCCATAGGCTTCAACTCTAAGCAGGGGGTCAAACGGGAACGAATGAGTAACGTGCGTTACTCAGCAAGCTCATGATATATAGTGGGTAGTTTGATGCAATAACTACAGCTTTAGACTCAAAAGAGTCCTAAGCTAATGCAGGTTTTGTAAAACTTTCTTCAAGAGATTGCTTTTACTTCTGAAAACTATGCCCGCCGGACCATCACAGGAGCTAGAACTTCATGGAGTTGCCTTTCTTGTAGCGTTCGCAGTTCCTTCCCGGAACAGGCGGTAACATGCCACATCCTTTTACACTCTGCAGAGGTGCGTTACTTTACCCATGGACGACCAAGACCATGTTGCACAACCAGTGTACATTCCTGTCCACTCCCACTCAGGTGTGGGGCCCGGTTGTTGGTCCAAGCCAAACCGTGCTTCTCCGCACAACGCATGCCCACCCATTTCTGCCAGCAGGTTGAACGCCTGATTCCACCCCTCACGATGGATATCTACACGCCCCTGGCAGACCATCATAGACCCGTAGAGTCTGTGGGAATTAAGGGATCCCACCCATGTGCATGTAGTCCCGCAGAACCTACAGCGTACGTCTCTGGCAGCCCGTTGACATGCGAACGAGAAAAGTATCACGGCTGACTTACTCCCCCCATAGAAGACCCATGGTTAACGCGGTATTTACGCACCGAGTTCTGACGGCATTTGTGATTAATTCCTAGGTAATACTTTCCCGTGCAGATGGAACCTTCCTTTGACCTATTCATCTTACCATGGTTCCATCCGCCCACCAAACAGAACACTACCACTCGGGTAGTCATTCAATTAGTCATATTATTATAAAAATAGGATCATGCATTCTTTTGAGAGTAGGTGATAATACGATAGAGTTTTTGCAATTAGTTTGTTATGAAGTATTGCAAAGGATATGAGCAAGTGATGAACTTGCCTGAGATTGAAATAACCATAATAATCAATGTCTTCGATTCAAGGGTCTCGTAGAAAATCCCTTCATCTGAAAGATAGCAAAATAGTCTCGATAAAGACTATAGAAAACACTGGCAAGCTGATACATGCATAGTAATGAGATGCATCGTGAAATACCCTGGAAAACACCCCAGCTTACAAGTGTAAGCCATGTTTAATACGATAACTTATTCACAAAAGTTTTAGGTGAATTGTTTTGTTATTTGTGGTGATGTTATTATTACTGGTTTTAGACTTACATGGGTTTCACTTTTACTTACCACACAATTGTTATTATATTTAGATTATAAATAGTTATCACATGATTAAACGAGAAAACAACAACATGTGGAAAACAATCGTTGACAAGATAATACACATATTTGATTTTATGTTCAAAAGTGTAGGGTTATTGAAAAAGGTTTAGTTGAAAATGATTAACTACTACAACTAACTCTATCATCACATAACTTACTAATAACTTGTGATGATAGGTTTAGTTAGTGTGAAGACACTAGGGTTTTATTAATAATGGAAATACTGTTGTGGTATTTGTTTTCTTGTTGTAATGGAACACTATTGAATTTCATTAAACTTTTAGAATCAAGTTTATAACTTAAGAAAAAGGTTTTATGTTTGTCATATTTGAATTGGAAATGCTTTCCTCTTCAATTTGATATAACATTTTATGTTTCTCTGAAAATATTAAAATAAGTGATCTTTTTATTAATTTTAAATGAATTAACTGATTAGGAAAAACATAGCACACATAAAAACTTGGTCAAATGACCAAGAAAACATCATAGGTGAGTTGTATATGTCATTTGGAGCATTTTGGTATATAACTTGTAATTTTCTGATTTTATGAATTATTTATTATTTTTCTCAATTTTAAATGATTTATTTTAATTATAAAAATATTAATTTTTAAACTTTATCAAATATTTTTAAAAAGTTGATAATCATTTAGATTATATTTTTTTAAACAATTCCATATTTTATTTATATTTTTCTGATTATTAGATTAAAATTTAGTGAATTATAAAGTTTTAATTGTTTTTCTGTTATTTAAATTGACAGGTGGAGCCCACCTGTCATATTAGGTTTTAAATCAAAAATAAAAATAAAACACGTTATGACATCATGCTGACGTCACGATTTCGTCATCAGAGAAGAGGATCTTCTCTGTTGATTCCCAATCCAAGTCTCCACTCCGAATTGGTACAATTAATTGGTACAAAGATGTAGATTGGAACCTCACGAACCCAGCGGTGGTACCGGTTTGACCATATGGTCACCGGACCATCGCCGGCGAGCTCGAACACGGCGGACGGCGGCGGTGCACGATGAAAGCATGTGATTTGCCGTCAAAATGAAATCCAATAGTACCACGAGAAGCAGGAGCTCACGAGGTGTATGATGAAGCTATCGGTGAAGCACGGCGTGGTCGGACTCGCCGGAGAGCTTCCATGGCGGCCGGCGGCAAAGAGAAAAGGAACGGAGAAATTCTCTGTAACCACATCTTCCCGGCAAGAGAAACTCGTTGAGGCGGTAGAGGAGACGATGACGCATCCAGGGATGCCCTCGGTTCCTCGCGAGGTGGCCGGAGACAGCGGCGGCGAGTGGCGGCCGAGAGGGTTAGGGTTAGGGTTCCGGGGTGGTTTTTTGCACAGAGAGAGAGTGAGTGCGAGGGAATCAGCGAGGGAGTGCGAGGTGTAGACGCCTTGTAGGCTTTATCCTCGCGGAATGGCGGCGAGGAGGAGGTGGCACGCGACGTCGGAGGCGGTCGCACGCCTCTGGCCTTCTGGCCAGAGGTTGAAGAAACAATGTTTTTAAACATTTCCAAGAAAACCCCCTAGAAGTTTTTATTACTTACAACTAGATCCTTCTGTTTAAGAAAACTGAGAAGAAACCCCTGTTTTCAGGGCTTATTTGTAAACATAAAAATTATTAAAAAATATATTTGGAAAGCTCATCAAATTTGCAACCTCGCCATATTTTGTTTTGGTGAATTTGAATAATATTTGTATTTTTTATTTAGTGTGCTAGATTAAGTGATTTTGTTGTTTTCTCCTCTTTTAATTTATTTAATAGCTTTAAAATTATGCTAAAGCATATTTAATAAAAGTACACACTCCAAACTTGTGGATACCAAGGTGGTGTATCATAATTGGATAACTTTAGGTATAATCCCTTATAGTAAATAGTTTGCTAACACTGGTGAGTAGTGTTTTTGTCGGTTATGGAAAATTCACCAACTATGAAATATTACTCCAAGTCATATCAGATAATTTTTCATTGGTGAAGGGACTTGTTTTCTTGTAGGTGGTTTTGTTATTTTCATGACTGAGGTTCTTATCAAGTCTGGTGGACATTTCTTTGTATTGGGATGCAAGCCATATTTGTTATTTAATGCACTTAATCATGTGGAAAACAAGAGTGGCTTTGGAATCTTATTTGCTTGTTTTCCACATAGGTTTCAATATGGATGTTATCCCATGTTGGTTTAAGAACATGTAATCATTTACATGGTTATCTACAGATGAATCTTTGTTGTTATCTATTAGTCTTGTGTATGAAAAGGATTTGGAAAACAAAGTATTTAAGCTTGTTTTCATCTACCTCCACATATCAACACATGTGGATGCAATTGCTTCTTATTAATTCATTCTTGATAGCTATTTCCATTTAGGATGTTACTATGAGTTCCTTATTTCTGATGGGCTTGATAAGGCACAGAGGTTAAAGATCTATTAATATTACCTATTCCTTCACTTAATAATTCCTTATATTCCCTTACTGAGGCAGTGTTGCTTCTTGTGGTCTTCTGTTGCTTGAGGTTCTTCTCTCTAGTTGCCACTAGTCTTTTGTTATCACATTTGTCACTTGCCAATAAGACCATCTCTGGGATTCCATCATCAATTATCTCACTCTTGTGGTGGAAACAGCCAGTAACACCAAGCAAGGATTTTACTGAGAGGATTATAAAAGAATATGGGTTTATTTTATGACATCAAGTTACCATATGCATATAAAAAGAATTTGTTAACAAGTGGGCCAGACTTGCCTCTAAATTACTATTCATATACAATTGGATGAGATGTACTAGGTTATATGATCTTATGTTTATTTTTGTAAGACACTCAAGTGTTTGAGTATACAAAAGTGATCTGTTAACAAGGTAATTAGTCTTGTTACCAAACTACTTCTATATAGCTCTAACATTGGAATATCATACTGTTTCAAGAGGTTTAATATGATCAAATCAATGTATAAGAGTTTCCAAGTACTCTTATAGGAAGTTAGAGTAGCACTACTAGCACACTCTAAATATTTTCCTTGGAGATCTTCATATGGCAGTTCTTCCTGTCTTGTGGTTTCTTCTTCTTGCAGAATATCTTGGAGGAGATTGAGGAAACAAGATACATTGGTCTAGCCAAACTAACAAGATCTAGATTAAGATTTAATTCATGCTTTTATTATACTTCCATACTTTTCTTGTTTTGCTTCCCATAAGGTTGATACTTTTCTCATACAAGATTGGTTTTTATTTAGCTTTCAATCCAATTCCTCTAATAGAGGTTATACTTGTTGTTATTCTATACTTGTATTCAGAGGTACTTGACTTGTTTGAATAATGATGTGGGTGGAAATATAGAGTGTTTGTGGAATGATGACTTAAGATAGTAAATTGATCAAGTGGTTCCTTAATGTGTTGAGATCTCATATGCTCACTTATATCAGATGAATGAGACAATGATCATGAGGAGATGATTGGGGTTCAATGATTTAAGTCAGAGTTGGAAAAGGTTTTCTTAAGTGTCATGTTGTTATTTTATGTTCTTCATTTATAAACATAATGCAGGCATAGAGGTTTGGAAAGATCATATGTAATGATCAAGGTTTAACAATAGTTTAAGAAGATTTATCTATCCTTTGAGATATTTCTTTTATGGTTGATGAGATATGTGCATATTCGATAAATATATTAATACAAGTATTATATCATTTTCCACTTGTGGGTTTTGAGTTAACACTTGTTTGTATCAGTAGTGCTCTATTGATTCTTTGTTATGGACTTGTGATAGTTCACCTAATAGTTATGAGATGATTTATAGAGATGTTGTGGAAATAGGTTGATAACTAAGGAAGTTGTTGTTTTATAGGTGATAACATCTCTGTTGATGTGATGGTTAAGTTGTATATTGCTTATTTCTGAAAGTATGATTATCGGTTATGAGATTTGGATACTCACCCCTCTTTAAGTTCTAGATACCTAGTGAGTTATCCCAAGTCACTTATAGATTTGTGGTTAAGGTTGTTGAGAGTTTGTGTTGGTCAAAACCAATTTATGGTTTATGTAACCAGATGATTTAGTTTCACAAGATACTTGTTATAAAGATCATTCCAAATGTACTCTTGACTAGATGAACTAGACCTATTTTATCATGTCAGGTGAAACTTTGGTCACTTTGATTTGTTTAAACTTTCGCGCCAAAATTTTCCGTACTTTTAGATACATGCTTTGCAAATGCGCATATTATATTTAGATCCTTATAACCTCCCAAACACTGGGATGTTACAGGTTATTACAACTATACCTGGGCATGGGCAGCCCGACCCAAAATTCCCGGGCCTAGGCCCGACGGGCTTTTCCATGGGACGGGCTTGCGCCTCGGGTTTTAAGCCCGATGCATGTCCGGGCCAGGCCCGGGCCTTGATTTTTGGTGTTTTAACGAAGAGGCCCGGCCCGAGGCCCGAAAGCCCGACGTTTTTCCCGTCCACGGGCCGGGCCTGGCCTTGGGTTTGCACTGCGGGCTTTTTAGGCTAGGTATAATTACAACTTACATGCGGCAATTAAAGGTTTACACGCTAATACCGGATTAATGACAATTAATGGACTTCTCGGTCGTTGATCTTCACCGATTCATCCCAGCCGTTGATTCATCATAACTCCAACAAAGGGGTACGCGGAGAGGTTAGATGACACAGAGTCCATACCATAATGCGTTATGTTTAATCAAAGTTCCATGCTATACATGTACGCAAAAAATTTCATGCTATATTTCTCGACGTGGCAAGCAATATGTGACGCAAAGGCATGCGTGGTCTTGTTTTGTTTTTTTGTAGAGGAAGCATGCGCATTCGTGATCCGTCGATTGATACATTTTTTTTCCTGAGAAGCCGGTCGATTGGTACGTGACGTAGTAGTTTTTTTTAGGGATGTGAACTCCGTACTATAAATCCATCGCTACACAACTTCTTCTTCGCGAAATCACCAGGATAACGGCTACATTGTACCGACCCTGCCCCTTCTTCTTCGCGACGCATCCTCATCCCCTTTGCCGCCGCCGGTCAATTCCGGCGACCCCTCGAGCCGCAGACCACCGCCCCGAGCTCACATCCTCCTACTCCACGGGTCATGTGCCGCGGAACCGTTGAAACGCTTCCCCTCGAAGAACCCTAGCCGTGCTAGATTCCGGCTAGTAGGCGCCGCGGAGGACTCCTGCAGCGTGGCTCCAACAAGACGCCGCCGTTACCGACGCCGACCACTTTTGTTCGTCCGGTGCTCATGCCGCTGGGGTTAGGTCAGCGGAGGAACGCCGTCTGCCAGGTCGCCGGAAGCAGCTGCTTGGCCTTTGCGTCTGAGGGTGAGAGCACTCTGCCACTCCTTATCTATATTCATGGTCCTTCAGATCTGTAGAATTTTTTTAATCTTGAGCAGCCTGCTAGTGTGGGAGAGACGGGAACGGGAGGCGCTGCGCAGCTGACCGACCACAGCGGCGCTCTTGCTGGCGTTGATCCCGGATGGCGACCAGCGCCACGCCCGATGCCTCCTGCTTGAGCCTTCCCGCCGCCCACACCGAGAACGCGGGAACCCCTGACCCGTTCTAGCTGAAGGCCCGAGCTGCTGCTACTGCTGCAAGTCTTCATCATTCTCTCCAATCCCTGAGACGGTGAGATGTTCCTACTATGTTTCACCTGTGCCTACTTTGCATGGATTCCCTGCACTCATACTATTCTAAGGTCAACTTTTTTAACGACATGATTTTATATTAAATTCTTTGTATAGGCTGAGTTGGTTTTGAGTTGTGGGTGCTCAAACTATCCTGAGGTTTCTCGGTAGATTATAAGTGTTTTAGCTCGCATAGTTTATTTATGTGCTATTTATTTTACCTGCAAATACTTTAGCATCTGTCTTGCCTCCAATTGTTCCAAATGATATTTTTCTCGTTTAAACTGTGCCTTGTTTGTTCTAAACAGGGCCAGGTTATCAATTCAATCCGGTATAGAGTTGAGAGGAGGTTTGGGACAGAAGGGTTTCCAAGTATATATCTTGGCCGCTGCAACGCAGCAGGTGTGATTGAGGTAACAGACGGTTTCACTAAAGACCTACCAAAACAGATTTTCTTGGTTCGTGGCCTCAGGAGCAGTTTTTAGAGGAAAGACAAAAGAGATTTGCGTTTCTTTACATTGGAAAGATAGAGTTGCTACTGCCTCGGGAGCAGCTGAGGTAGTAAATATTAGCAGCGGTGAATAAACTTCTGCTTTTATGTGATATAGGTTGTGTGAAAGTTTGAGCACAAGACGAGCAAAGGATGCAACCATGGGCCTCCTTCTGAGTGGCAGGTTTATGAGTAACTGCATTTATCATCTTGTAAGTTGGGGTGCTAAGGAGATGTAAGTTTTACTGAAATTCTCTCAAGAAATTGGTGCTGAACGCTGTTGACTGATTTTTCATGCTTATCACATTTATAGCGTCCTTGGTGGCATTCACAGGGTTCCTTGAGTCCACTACAAAGGGCGCCAAGGGAATTACTTTGTTATGGTAATGGCACTTGCTTTGGCACAACAACATCGTCTTTCTTTCTGCTAACTAGGTGATATGCCCGTGCGTTGCAACGGGTGAGAAAACAATTTATGTTAAAAATAGTCTAGTTTAAACATATCCATGATGCACTAACAGATAAATGTGGCAATTGCTACGTCGCCACAATTTGCGAAGGCATTAATTTCCCTCGGGGGCTATGTATTAGAGGGAACAAAGGATGTCAGACATATTATTGGGGGAGGAGTCGAGTCGTGCTGTAGAAATGTGACGCCCGTTTGATTATACCCTCCAACGAGAAAGATGCCAAAGCATTCACCAAACAAGATCACATGCAACTCCTAAGAAATCGATCGAGCAATAGGATACATATATCTGAATAATATCAATAAAATTGTTATCGAGTTGAACCTGTTCTGTTTGACAATGATTGAAGTATTTAAAAATTAAGAGTTTTTCTTTTTAGGAGACAAAGATGGAATGTACTCATGTGATTTTTCTCACTGAATATTTAACCTTCGCTATGCTAAAATTAACAGATATTTCTAATCCGGGATATTATAAAAAGAACACTAAGTTCATGCTAGTGAGGAAGTCTTATAAAATTTTGTTAATATATTTACATGAGCATACACAATTCAAGGAAATGAACAAATATTTACACATGATACTTTCTTCTCGTAGGTGATTGAAATCTATTCGGGTCAGTCTACAATCCTAATGCCATGGAAGGTTCTAACCACTCGCATTATTAATTTATCAAAAAATCATCAAAAGAGTTTAATTTCATTATCCAAATGTCAACCGAGTAACCGACGGTATACAAAATCTTCACACATATGGAACACGGTACTTATAAAATGTTTACATAACTCGTGCTCAATAACTGAACCAGCAACATGAGGGATGTAAAATTTCATAAGAATGGCTATCATATATATGGACAACATACTTATGGAAGGGAAAGCCAATATGTTGCCTTTTGAGAAACATCAAATCACAAAATGAGAAAACATAATCATCAGATATCAAAAAAAATATTGTATTCCCTGCGATTTGTATTAGTTGCCGCTGAATCACATCTATCTATTCTAGACAAAGGTTCCAAATATCTTTCACGATATCTTGCTATTCCCCAGCTTTACAAATGTTTCATATAATCTCCTGATCTGATAATGCATCAGAAAGTCAGCAGAAACACATAGAAAGAACCACATCTCCTTTTGCACTTGAATTCCAAAATCGTCAGAGGATAATGCAAAAAAGAAAGGCACACACGTACAGTCACAACACGCTTCCATCTGTGGTCCGAGTGTGGAAGGCAGTCAGTACATTCCCTTGTTGCTCGTGCGCCTGCCGGCGCTTACTGACTCGGCGGTGCCGACACCATCTCGTCCTCATCGACGCCACGCTCCTCGACGGAACTGTCGTACGGTCACGACTGCAGCGGCTCGGAGATTTCTGAACTTGAAGAAGACAGTTTTACTTGAAGAATGAATAGAGACACCTTCTGAACTTGAAGATGATAGTTTTACTTTAATTGCTTAAAACAACAGGTCACAAGAGTGAAACTTATGCAGCGCTAAACTAAGCAATATTTCATTTGTGTTTGCCAGACAACAAAGTAAGTTGCAAGACAACAACCTTCTCAATAAAATTTCCCAATTAAGAGACTGCGATGAACTAAAATTAGTGTGTACCTATGTAAAAACTAGTTTAAATTCACACATCACAGATTGATGATATCACAATTATAAACTCAGATATAGATTTCCAGTGCAAGTATGCAATCTACAATCATGTGGTACCTTGTAATCCAGATTAATACCTTGTTTCTTTCTGGGATTGATGCTAAGGTCGAAGATCGCATGCAGAGCTGCCGAAGCGAAGTTGCATCCTGTTTGAAAGTAGGTTCTGAAGGAATACATGGATTCTAAGTTAAAACTTAAGTCTCTAGAAAGTTTCTATATAAGTAGGGATCTTAAATATGCCGAGAAAGAATTGAAACAAAAGGAAACTTTAATGCTAAAGTCGGACCAACATAATCTTTAAACATCATCATAATCAAGACCAAGTTAACCATCATAGGTGCAGGATGTTCGGTTAGCTGGAAATAGGAATAGTAGCCCCACACCGTGACGGAAGCAGTTGGCGACGGACCTATGAAGCTGCGCGTGGCATCCAGCCATCCACATTGAGCACCTTGGCCTGATCGTTGTGGAAAGACAGAGGCACCAGGCTCAACGCGTGCAGCCACTTGTTGAAATCGTCGTTGGCGACATATTCCGGCCACAGTTCGGACGACTGCAGCTGATTCAGCGACTCCACCATGCCACTCAGTTCGGCCTAGATGGTCCAGGTTCCGCAGCTGGGATCGTCAGCTGCACCGGCGCTCCGGTCTTGCTGCTCCAGCGCCTCCGACATCCTCCCAGGAAGGGGCCGCATCGCTTCTACTAATAGCTTGATTTTCCTCTTGGTATTCTTCTCCGCCTCTGCCTCCATGTCTCTCTCGTCTGGCTAAAGATGAAAAAGCAGAAAATCAATCAGTTTAAGATGAGGAAGAAACGGCGTTTTGACGGGACTGTAAAATTAAATCAGAGAGCATACATACCTTTGGACTTCTCTACCGAGAATAAAGCGCTGATGATGCTCCCGACAAGATCCATCCTGTGTTGCTCCCTATCCATACGGGGAGGAGAGTGCCGTGGGAGGAGCAGCGACGTGAGGAGATCCCCTTCCATCTCCCCCATGCCAGACCTCGGAATCGGATCATTGGAACGATGCTGCTGTGGGAGGAGAGAGACAGAGGGGGTGGGTCGAGATCTTTGTGGCGGCAGGCTTACCTCCATGCGATGCGGTGGACTGCTGGCTAGGAACCGGTAGAGGGGTATCGTTCCTCATTCCTCCCACTCGAGGAGGGTAGAGGGGCTGGTCAGCAGGATTGAGAGGTAGGCGGCGGCTGTTCCGCGGAGTCTCTCCTATCTAAAAGAAAAATTTGGTTCCTTCAACCTGCCTCTCACGCATCCTGTCGTCCAACATTGTCGCTTCGTCCATCGCTCCAATTTTCCATTTTAGCCCCTCAAGGACAGAGGAACCAACCCGCAGATCGACCTATCTCCGTCCCTGCCATTCTGTAGATCCAGCCGCTCGCGTCCTGGCCCTCTCCATCGGCCTCCACCCAGGCTCAACCATGACTCCCACCCCAAACCATCCAGCGCCGCCAGTGCCATCTCCGCCTCCACAGCCGTTGCTTCCGACAACCTCTCCCAGTCCGGCTCCCCGAAATCCCGCTCGTTTGGTACGACTACATGGTCGGCGACATGGATCACGGGCCGGGCGCCATCACGGAGGTCCTCGCCCGCCTCTGCGCCTCAACCTCCGCCGCCATTACTCGCTTACGCCTCCGCGGATCATGGTTCTGGATGCTGCGGAACCTCGCTGGCACACACGCTCTCGTCCCACACCTCGCGCACCTGAAATCCTCCGGCACACAGTACGGCATGGACGCAGCCGCCGTTGTGCTCCACTCGTGGATTGCCTTGCCCTGGTACATGGTCACCACAACGCCCTGCGTCGCTCGCCTGGATGCAGTCATCAGGCTCCACGCTCTCCTTAGCCTGAAGAAGCCCACTAAGTTCTTGCAGTTCTTCACATGTGAGACTGTGCATCGAAAAACGGTAATTTATCTTTACTGTTGCCACGATTTGATGAGTGTTATAGGACAAGAATAAATTATAATGTTCTGTAAACGGGAATAATTTCCACCCACCATGAGCGCCTATACTAGGTGCAGTGTATGGATGTCTGACAAATTACATTCAGAATATTTTTTTACTCTTCAATCCCAACAAATAATCTTGCTAAATTTTGAATTACAGCCATCTTTAGCAATTACAATGGAGTTGTTCAACTGTCGTTGTTGAGTTGCAGCCGATGAGCTGGATCGACAATGGATTGATTTTGTGAGCATCCTTGGTTCTGAAGCAATTCCTGAGGCACCGATTGTTGTTCACATAGTCCAGTTTTGCTTCCCTATGTTTTTCATCCCTTTCTGAACGCCAAATTTCCTTGCTTTCACGACTTTTCTGATTTTTTTTCTATAGTCCATTTTTTAGCCAAATCCTCAATTCTATTTTGAGCTTATGTGTTGAATCTGTGTGGTTCGTAATATAGGAAACCTCAGCGTCGTCAAGAGCTTCGTCGCAGGCAGCATGCCACCCCCGGATGGAGAGGATACCATCGCCGCAGGCAAGAGCGTGCCTGTGAGACAGGAACTAGGGAATGTGTCCCTGCTGGCTCTGCTCTGCAAGGTGCTTTTTTTCCTCCTTGTGCAGCTCCGGAGGTGCAAGGCAATTCAGCGCAGAGGAAAAAAAAAAGGAAGACAGATATTCATTGGGAGCGTGGTTCTGGACAGTGAGGTTGGGAGAGATGAGGTGGTGTTCTTTAATTGTGAGTGTGTGTGGGTGATGTCGTGAATGAGTATGTGGGTGCATCAGCTCAGGTGCTAGCTAATGAGGGTATAGCATGCTGGTGGTGCTGAGTAAGGCCATGCTGTTGCAGGTGGAGAAGGTGAGTTTGTTGGGTAAGTGGAAGAAAAAGAAGGTATACTCCAATGTATGTACATCTTATTAGCTCTTGGTCTGATCCTTGTTCGTAATCTCTTATGTTTGGATAATGATTATAGTCCTCATTAGGTTTCACAATGTAATGGTATGAATTATATTATAAATAGGAAGGCAATGTTATTGATACACAAAAGTTAAAAAGGTATGCGTCCTGTAGCTAATCTTGGTGATGCTGCAAAAAATTGAAAGGGGGTTATGACCACACTACGTACTAATTAGATTGAGGAGATGCATCTTATGGGAAAAAAAAAATACTTTCTTCAAGAACCTTTTATTCCTAGCTTTAAATGTTTTTGTTCCTACCAGAGTGATGGGCTTCATCACTGGAAATGTGCTTATATAGGAAAATAACATATAAGAAAAGGTCATCTTCTCTTTTGAGAAGATACAATGATGAGTGCAACTTTGTCTTCTCTCTCGGCTTTGCCGTCTTGGACTCTTGGTGCTCGATGGTAGGGGCCGCCGCCACATGGAGGAGCCGACCCTCTTCTACATGCTGCACTGTGAGGCGTCGCTCTATGACATGATCCTCGCTGCCAACAACAAGAAATTGAGGCATCTCTTTGAAAATGAGTAGAAAATTTGCGTAAGTTCTTAGATTGTTGTTTCCTATTTTTTTACCAGTATGTGTTGCCTTTCCTCTGCCTGTATTATATGTTTGTTCTTCTTGTGCTGGAAACTGAGCCATATATGAAGTAAATTTCCCATGCCGTCCTTTCTATTTCTTGATTCGTCCTGAATGATGATACTCCATTGTGTTAAATTTTCTCTTTGTTGGGTAGGCTACTTGACAGACCTGAGAGTGTGGGACAGTTTTTACTAACACCGCAATATTCTTTTTCTTAGGATTGCACATATGGACTAGCTTTTGGAGCGGTTAACGAGACTGAATTTTGTCCTCTGCAATATTGTGTGCTTTCCGAGTTGAAGGAGTTGTACAACCTGAATCTTTTATATTACTTCCCTACCTTTTACTCTAGATGATGCTACTAATAGATCACATGGAGGTGGGCCAGGTTAGTTACTTGTTGACCATTTCAGTTTTTACATGTAATTAAATCGGGTCTCTCAAATAGATTTTTGCCGCCTCACAAAATTAGGGAGAAAGAGACTATAGAGTTGCCGAGGTCTCCGATCGGTGGTGGCTTAACCGCGGAGCTTCTCTCCTCTTCCCTCCAATTACAGTTGGGACTAATTCTTGTTTGGAATCTATCAACTGCGAGGTGTACCGTTGCGAGCCGATGAAGCTAGATGCAGCCGGCCATGGCGATGGTGACGCGAAGAAGCTGGACGGAATTCACCTGACGCGATGGCTTGAGTGGTGGCGGGAACAGAGTTGGCGAGCGGCACGAGCTCGTATTCTTGATCTGTCTTTGTATGCAATTGGATTTAATTAAATTCACCGCTAAATTGATCCAGTCTTATTAAATTTTCCTTTCCTTCAAAGAATGTTAAGCTTCCATAGCTCTAGGATCACATGTGTCTTCTCTCAGATATGTGGATGTTGCCGCACTCGGTTAATGCCTATTCTGATTGTTCAACTCAGTTCCTCTAGCCAGCGTGATGTGTGGAAGTCCATCTATATGGCATGCATTTATCTTAAAGGTCTGGCAAGTGTACCTGCTTGAGTGAGGCTATGCGTAATAAAGTTTCTGTTGTTCATATGTTGAAATCACATTCAAAAGTGGTCATATGTGCTTCAAAGGGGGGCATGCTCATCCTGTAACCATCAAATTATATATATGCTCTCATACATTACTCCACGTATAAGTTTTTCTTTTGTTCATGCCTTATTTATTTTAGAGGAACAAATAAGATGTTTTATACAAACTAACTCACTGTTCAATTAGGGAAAAAGTCACTTTCTCCATTGTTTGTTTGCGTTGCATTGATTTTTTTTTTGTTAATTATTTCTTTTATATGCTTTACAAAATATTAGGTTACGTAGGACATTTGAGAGGAGAAAGGCTCAACGGGTGCATGTTGGTTGCCATATAGCGAGAATCTGTGATAATAGCAGATAAGTTTGGGGCATAGTTACAAATAACACGAAAATTTGTCGCGATACACATATTCGTTAAATTAAATATTGAATTATCGATTGCTTTAATTCTTATTTGTTATCCCGTTGCAACGCACGGGCAGTCAACTAGTGAAACAGTAATCACGCCTGCTCACTCGTTTGGGGAGTTGATTTGTTCTCTGTGTACTTTTTTTTTTGATAGTTTCTCTGTGTACTTAATTGGCCTGCGGAGAGTTTGACGATAGGATTGATTTTCGGTGATTCATTTCCGGTGATTGAGCTTGTCATTAATTCCGTGGATTCTGAAAGGACGACGCGAGACATGAGCGGGAGTCTTGACGACAGGACGGGTCGGTGGACGGTTGAAGGAACCAAATTCATCTTTTAGATAGGAGAGATTTCTAGACATTGCTTAACTTGGTTTAAAAATGCAGGTTACGGATATGCTTGTTCTCAGACTGTGGGATGCATGTAACAGGAATTCCCACACGTGAGTTATTTGATAAACCCACAATTATCCATTCTTTTAGGCTTTTACCTGACCATTTATTTCTTTTGTAGAATGTCGGTTGAGATGGTCGCTTGCATTGCTATTGAAGTTGTGTCCATTCTTGAGAAAGTGCACTCAAAAGGTTCAGTTGGCATCCCTAAGTTTTTCCTTTCCAACATTCCCCTTTGCCTCATGTGTCTAACAAACTGCTTGCAATTGCAGATATGTCCATTGCGTCCATCCTTAGAATTTCTTGCTAGGGCCTCCTCGAACTCCTGAAGAGAAAAAACTATATCTCGTCAACCTTGTCTTAGGTAATTAATATTGCTCGCCTTTGAAATAACAAAAATCATGATAATACTGTGTATTCAGTTCTTCTTTCGGTTGGTGATACATTTAGAAGCCTGCATTATTTAGGTATTCATTGATCATCAAATGACAGCTACCAAGTGGAAGGATAGACCAACAGGCTGTCATGTTGAGTATGACCAGAGACTTGATCTTTTCAGGTGACCAGATGTAGCTTTTATGATATCATTTACATTATCACTAGCACTTTATGTATAATAATGAATACAAAATTCTTTGGTATTGCCTCTGTGCCCTCCATTTCCTGTTTTTTCTTCCAGAAATACATGAACTCAACTCTTGCACCTGAAACCTTCCTTTTTTTTGTCTTCACCAGTTAGGAGAAAAAAGAATCCATGTCTTACAGTACATTTCGTAGTTGTCTGGATGACCGCAGTATTTGTATTCTTGAGCAAAGTAAGAAGCATACCAAGCCGGCTACATTGATGTTTGAGCTGTATCAGATTACTTGGCTGGTAATATTTGCGCCTAAACTGTTTCGACTGTAGGCCGATGACCCTGCAAGAAATCCAGTGGTAAGGAAGCGTTAGCAAGCCAGGCTCAAATAACTCCAGAAATTAAAGAAGCAGAAAGTGCAAGGGATATTAGATGACCAAAATTCTACCGTTGATGCTAACATGGTATGTTTCTCCTTTTGTGAAATCCCTTGAATGCAAATGCCCATCTGGGATTGATTTACCATTATGTGTGCGCAGTGGCGGCTCCAGGATTTGGTGGCTGGGTATTCATTCTAAATTTTTTTTGCTCTAAATATAGTATATGAAGAAAACAGTACGAAAAGTAGAAAGTAATCAATATATCTGACCATAAGAAATAGTTTTCCAATCAAAATAAGAATACATCAATAGTTCAGTACCTTTTGATTGATAAATTGATAATATCCTCTTTTTACAATATAACTCTACGGTCGCCTTTTTGGAAAAGATTGATGACATCTTCATCCTTTACTTGATTGAAGAATTCTCTCTCAACAAATGTAACCAAACAGTTGTTCAAGTATTCATCACCCATTTTGTTTCTTAGCTTATTCTTCACATAATTCATTGAAGAGAACACCCTTTCAACACTAGCTGTAGCTACTGGCAGAATCAATACCAACTTCAGAAGCTTGTAAACAACAGAATAATGTGCATGCTTGTTTGTCTCGACAAGCCTAACTGAAAGCTCACACATATTCTTCAAGTTTTTAAACCTTTCATCTCTACGCATATGGCTAACATACATGTCTAGTTGCCATGGAAGTCTTGCCAGTTCATCACTTGTGAAATCATTAGCATAAAACTTCGTAGCAAGTGTAACCAACTTCTCTTTATCATAAGCACCAAATAGATGAAGTGGACTGAATGATGCCATGCAAGAAAGTAGTTCTGTGTTTACCTCATCAAATCTGCCATTCAGCTCACTAAGTTGCCTATCAATGACACTCACATACATATCAACTTTGAAACGATGGAAATTCTTTGTACCATTATAGAAACCCCTTCTAGGTCGACCAACAGGATAGTAAGAACCCTCCATGTCAACAACTTTGATTTGATACTTTGTACAAAAAGATGTGACCTTATGAAGAAAATCATCCCATCCAGGATCAGTCCTTAAAGCCGTCAAGAGAAACTTCGTGGTATCAAGAACCTCAATAGCATGAACAATATCTCCGTCTTGCATCTGTAAAGCTCTGCTCAAGTCATCTGTATATCCAAATATTTCTTGCATTAAATGTGCCATGAAAACAAACTCAAATGATCGAAATGAAGTTAACATGGTTAGAGCCGCTTGAGCCTCCATGCTGTGATACTCTTTTCCAATCTTGACAAGGACTCGTCGTATTGCACCATACATAGAGATGACACGGTTCACAGTTTTGAAGTGAGATCCCCAACGTGTATCACATGGCCTTCCCAATCCCATTTCCTGATTCAGCCCACTCCCCGTTTCTACTTCTTCCAATTCCAGTGCATCTATGAGCTCCTCAACCTGAGCTATCCGAAGCATTCTCATCTTTTTACAAGACATGCCAAGAACATTTAACAAGTTTGTAAGCTGCTGGAAGAACCAAGTACAATCACCACTCTCTTTAGCGACAGCAACAAGAGTTAACTGTAGTTGGTGGGCAAAACAATGAACATAGTATGCAGAAGGAGACTCGTCCATGATTATTTTTTTCAGTCCATTAGCATTACCTTTCATGTTACTAGCTCCATCATATCCTTGCCCACGAACCATTGCAAAGGTCAAATTGTACTTCATAAGCATTTGCCCAATTGCAGCTTTAAGTGTCAAAGCGGTAGTATCTTCAACATGAGCAAGGCCAAGAAATCTTACAACGGCTCGCCCTTTCTTATCAACATAACGCAAGCAAACAGCCAACTGTTCATTCTGATACACATCACTAGACTCATCTGCAAGTATTGAAAAATGGCCACCGTCAAGTTCTTCAATGACTAGTTTAGTAGTCTCCTGTGCACAACATTTTATCAGCTCATGTTGTATATCATGGTGAGTCATCCTGCAGTTTTGTGGAGCATTGTTGAGAACAACCCTGTCAACCTCTTCAAAATTTCCCGCTAGCCAATTTAAGAGCTCAAGGAAATTGCCTTTATTTAATGAGTTTTCACTCTCATCGTGTCCTCTAAATGCCAAGCCTTGATGCAATAAAAATCTCAAACATTTGAGTGTCCATGTCAGACGCTGCTTATACAAAGTCTTGTATTGTGAGGTGTTTGAAGCAATAGATTCCCGAATCGATGCTTGTGGTGTAGTGAACATCTCATACTTCTCTTGAGCTTCAGCATGAGCACTACTAACATCACCCTCATGTTTCTTCAATCTCGACTTCATGTTCTAGTTCCTAAAGCCACTCTTCACAAATGCATCTCCACCGGGACTTTTTGTCTTATCTTTGAACAAATAGCAAACAAAGCAGAAAGCAGCATCTTTTTCCACACTATACTCAATCCATGGAAATTCTTTAAACCAAACATGACAAAAGCGACGCTCAACTCCACTTCTACTTGTAAACTCAAACTTATGATTCTTTGGTTGACATGGCCCCATCTCAATATATCTCCTTCTTACTCTATCTTGGTCATTGACAGCATACATTGGGATTGGAATCCGCTTTCCAGGATCGTGTTCAAGTGCCCCCAAATCTGCTTGTGTTTGTTCATCATCTTCACCAATTGCTTCATCATGTTCTACAATCGGTGGAGTTGGTTCACCTTCGGCATCTGTTGCTTGCACCAACAACAACTGCAAATTGCTCTCAGTCTGAAGAGGAGAGGTACACGTAGTCGATGCAGCGGTGGTCTGATTTGGTGTGGATGTTTCATCTGTCTTTTTTGCTTTTGAAGCTTTTTCCCACAAAGAAAATATGCTACTGCCAGCCCCATTATTCTTCTTCATCTACAATATAAATTCAGAAAATTATACACTTGCAGCTACAAATTTAAATCTAGTACTATAGGCTGCTGCTGGGAGGAGCAAATCAACACACAAATACATAATCAATTCAGAATTTGATTTCCGGATTTGTTTCGGTACCTGTCTGCTGCCGTGCTGTGGCTACCGGCGCGGGATGGATTTACTGCCGGATGGGCGCGGCCACCTGGGGATGGGGGCAGGGCGAAGATGGGGCCGGGGCGAGTCGGCGACGGGCCGGCCGCCGGCGGTGTCTCCGCGCGCGCTCCGCCGTACAGAGCTGGAGACTGCGGAGGGAGCACGGGGCGGGCCGGCGCGGGCGGAGCAGCAGGCGGGGCGGGGGCGGGGGCGTGGGCTGGGTGGGGACGGGTCGGCCGTCGGCGAGGTTGTCGTCAATCGTCGCGGGGGCTGGGCGGAGACGCGAGTCACGGGACGAGCGGTGCCATCGATCTGGATTCGTTTCTGCGCTCGAGCGAGGAGATGCGACCGAGCGGGCGTTGTCCAGCAGTCCAGGGAAGCAACGAGTCACCAACTGGGCTGGGCTACACCTCACGCACCGCTGTATAAAAAAAAATTACCCAAAAACTTGGGTATTCATATGAATACACCTGCATACACGTAGCGCCGCCCATGCATGTCAGCAGAAAATGAATCATTGCGGTACACGGCAGCCCACTTCTCACGCAGACCATATAGAGTTTGTATCCATGAGTTGTCCACAAGGCCATAGGAAATCAACAATTCTTGCCACTTCTGCTCAAAGTATGCCATTGAACTTTCTAGGTATACAACTCTCTTAAAATCAGCGAGAAATCGAGGATGGTTTGAAATTACATGGCTAAGGTGCTTCGCGGCATTTTGATAAATGTGCCAAAGACAAAGACGATGCTTTGTGCTCGGAAAAACAATGCTAATTGCCTTTGACATAGCTGCACACTGATCTGTGAAAATTGTCACGGGTCGCTTTCCAGACATTGCTGTTAAAAATGTGTTGAACAACCATACGAATGAATCGGAGGTTTCATCACATAATAGTGCAGCTCCAAAAAGAATTGTCTGTTTATGATGGTTAGTTCCAAGAAGCGGAGCAAAAGGCATTTCAAACTTATTTGTTTGAAAAGTGGTATCAAATGACAAAGCATCACCAAAACAAGCATAGTCCATGATAGCTTGACCATCTGCCCAAAAGAAATTCGCTATTCGGCAATCCTCCTCATCTAATTGTATGGCATAAAAAAAAGAAGGATCATCTAACTGTTTGTTTTTTAAGAATTCTAGCAGTGTTTGTGCGTCATTGACTTCTAAATACTTCTTGCGCTCGCGAGAGATATGGTTATTGCTATCCACCCGCAAGAAAGGTACATGCTGTGGTCCTCCATACCACTGCTTAAAAAACTTGTAAACGTCAGCTGGTTTGAATCCTGCTTCCCTCATATGACCGATCACAACTTTATCAGACTCTACCAAACGGCGTTGTGAACGCAACATGTGTCTCTTATCTGGACTTGCAAGATAATGATTGTGTTCGAGTACAACCTTTTGCACCCTCCATATCCCATCACGGGCAATACTAAACTGAACACGGGCATCGCAACGAGACCTTGTGGCAGCATTTTGTTTCAGAGTGTCATGTGTTGAATGAGTTCCCCTTTCCCCTTCATTACTACAGACTATATGTTTCTTATATACCGATTTATCGGGTCTCAACTTTGAGTGGCTCTTTCGAATGCTGAAACCGATCTTACCGGCATACTCGTTGTAAAATTCGTATGCCTCCTCCTCTGAATTAAATTCCATCCCAACTTTAGGAACATTTACTGATGTAATATTAGTACCATCCGCCTGCGCTCAAAGATATATAAATTGTACTGATGTAATTAACAACAGATTTTTGTTCCGTAAATGCCAACAGATTTTTGTTCAGTAAATACATAGTTCAGTAAATAAGTTTCATCTTTATACCTCTGCTTGGGATACTGTAGTGTCTGAAGTTGGGACAGCCAAGGTCGGTGGATAAAACACAACACTGGCAGTAGGCTCGATAGCAGGGACGTGTGCACACATCTCCTCGCCAAGGGAGGTTGGCACATCAGCACGCTCGTGAGAAGCTTCGAGGGACAATGATTGTGAACGAAACAAATTTGTGCGTCCGCGACAGTACCGGCAGAAGTGGGCATGGCTTCCGTAGCGCCGTCGACACATTGCACGACCGAGGTCGCTGCTGGTGTCGTGATCATGGGGATGCCTCGTCCTCGACGGCAGGCCTGCGGCGGAGACGACATGGACTCTTGAAAACTGATCGTTGCTATCCGGTTTTGGCGTTGATTGTTAGTATCAAAACTGATTGAAGGTTCCCTGATACGTACGCGTTCGCCTACATATGTGTACAGGTACGATGAGTTAATTTGACGAGAGGATAATGGGCAGCTTTAAGATGGGTGCCATGGCTGAGTTGTCAACATCCTAGGAGGGGCCTTAGGAGCAAGAGCGTACGGCCCGGTCCCATAGAATTTTTCGCCGCCTGATGCAGAGGCTGGGTTTTTCCTTTTCAAAAAAAAGGGGTACACGTTCCGTTGTGTCCTTGAAGCTCGGTCGGAGGGCGGCGATGAGGACGCGAGCAAGCTCATCTTCACCACCGTGGACACCTTGATGTCGCCGCGTCCAGCGTGCCGTAGCCCGTAGAGGTTCTGCATGGCTGGGAGTAAGCTCGCCGTGTCGCCGCCTGCGTCCGGCACCTCGTTGCCGGCGGCGATGTACCCGATGCGGACACCTGGGTAGGGGAGGACGTTGTCACGCATCTGGAGCGTTTCCTGGACCGGCGCATGGCGCCGATGCGGTTGGACTGATAGAACTGGACGACGTCGGCGCAGGATGGCAGGTTGTCGCCGATCATCCCGCTGGACACGCCGATGCCGAGAACAGAGCAAACAGTTAGCTGTAGTCGTGTTCAGTGTTTGTCACCGGCGATCGGAGACAGGTAGGTAGCTTAACGGTAGGGACGGACGCGAGGATTCCGATGACCAACGCTGCGACAAGCGTAAAGCTACCTTGCCGTCGTCGCGCAGCTGAGATACTTGAGGTAGCTATGGAAATACCAAGTGGCCCTGTTACAAATTACTACGTATGAGTTTAGTGATGTATAACTCCTAATTTGATTATTAAATTCTTAGTCATAATTTGACTGGAAATACCAAGTGGCCATGTTACAAATATGAAGGGAGTATTCCTGTTTTGACGATAAACAGCAGGTACTCTGCTTTGACGATAAACAGCAGGTACTCTGCTTTTGCATTGTAGAGGGAAGAAAGGAATATAGTTTACAGAATAACAGCACTGGATGACTCGGCTACACCTGTCCAGATTCAGTTACATACCAGTTGTCCATCATTCCTAATTGCACAAGTTTACGGAATAACAGCACTGGAATTTAAATCACACTCCGTTTTGTAGCAATCTCCAATAGTCTAATTAAAATTTTAAGTTGCAAAGTTATGCTTAATATTCAGATTGCCACGGGTTATCTGTTGGTATGATGGTTAATCAATCGTATGTTGTGAAAGGCGGACACCCACAGCTGCCACCCACTCAATTAAATCTTCTAAGCATAACTCTTTTTTCAACAATTTGCCCGTGCCACTTTTTGGTACTCCCTCCGATCCGTATTAATGGTCGTGATGAATGAACTAACCAAGTACAAATTTCTTTATAACTCGCGTCCATTAATACGGATCGGAGGGAGTATAACAAAAAGAATGAATATGCTTCTATCAACGACAATCATCAGTTTGTCAATGCAAAACCAACTAACAGAATATGTCACCATTTCCTCTAGTGAAAACACAACATACGAGTCTGAACCACTTATTTTCAAGGCTGCTACTGAAAACTCAGGCTTCGTGAAGCTTGTAACAAAATCAGCTGCTAATAGGCCTAGATTAGTTATCTATAACGGAAACCGGCTAGGAACATGGCTTCTATCTGATTTGAAATTTGGACAATTGTAGAAGAAATTAATAGTTACGACTGTGCTAAATCAATAACGTAATATTGCCACGTGATTAAACGACGATCATGTACAAAATTTCAAAGATCCAGGAAGGTAGGTCTAACAAAGAGAAAAGGAGTAACCTAGTGAGAGAAGAGGCAAGCTTGTGCCTGCGCTGGACCGGCGGCCACACAATGGATGGTCATGATGGTATGGACACCGTCAGGGTCATAGATCCTAATGTGGTTGATGGGTAGCAGGTCTGCCGACTTGATGCAGATCTTGGTGATCTGTTTTGTGGATTCGTCGCAATGGTGGCACAAAATGTTGTACCATACTGTGAGCACACAGTTATTTGCTGGAGAAGGACGTGCTGGTGCAAAAGATCTCTCAGGACTGTCATGTTCATGTAGGCCGTGAAGCCGGTGCTCTCATCTCTGGTGAATATTGATCTGATCTTCAGCCTGAGTGCAGTGGCGATCCTCTAAAAAGGTCGGCTGGTGGAGCATGTGAACCAGCTGAACGACCTGGAGATAAACCTTATTGGCGTCAGACAAAAATTGTGAGATTTATGTAAGGCAATATAATAGAAAGCTTATTCGGCTCTCTAATGCCTCGTATACAAATCTTATTTATTTAACTCATTCAAGTGCGTCTCCAGGGAAATAGCCATGTTTTTTGTGAGATTCAATACAATAAGAGTTCTGAATTTGAGCCCGGTACTATTTTTACAATGGAAGACGAATTACGAATATGAGATAAGCATATTTCTTAAGAAGTTTAGGGTGTGAGAAATACTATGCCTTCTTTCAAAAGGGGTATACTTTATTTTTGGCTCCAAGCATCGGCATACTGGTGCTCAGATTTTATACTCTAGAACATCGAAGCGCAACCTTAAGAGAACAAGGAACATTCGTTAAGCTATGAGTTGTGCAGCTAGCAGAGAGGTACAGATGAATAAGTCAAGAAAACAAGCATAAAACTCCTAGGTGGCCTGGAGCTCAGCCGTTTTTTGTTGCATTAGGTGCTAAGTAGATTTTTTTCCCAAAGAATTATGTATATTACAGCTAACCGACATATAGTTTCTCTGTCAAAACAAAATAAGTGAGCCAGGGATATCTGAAAAAACATGAAAGTTCTAATTTTGGGTGAAGAAAAGTAACACTTTCTCTGACCGGTTCACATGCTATTTACTGAACAGGTCTACAAGGCTAATTTTTTTCTAGCTATATCATCTTCCTTTGTTGATATTCGAGCCGAGCATTTCTAGTGTATGTAAACACAGGTAGCCTGTACCGGTTGGAAGGAATCACTCAGTTATTGGTTTCACCATGTAAGCATCAGATGACCTGAAGTGTTTCAAAAATTTGGACAGGCGCATGCAATGGAGACCTGCATTTTGTGGGGTTCATAATGAGGTGGTATGGCCATCAGATGAAGCTTGTTGAGGTCAGTTATTCAGACAACACATGCTGGGATGCAAATGCAGTTTGGGAGAATATATCATAACATTACTGTCCAACAACTGTCGAATTTAGTACAGTGATAGCGTTGTTAATAGCGAGAGGGAGTGCAAAAATACTGGAAAACCAAAAGGGGTCTGTGTGGTTACCCCGGAGACGTTGACGTAGAGACAGAGCCGTCATGTGCAGAGCCAGCCTATCTACATCCAGCGTTGGACAACATTGTCTGATATCCACTGGGAGCTTCCATGTTTGTGCCGTCATGTGGCCCTGTAGCGCAACAGGGAAAAAGAACTGACGCCTACAGCGAGATTTCATAATAAGCAAGGTTCATCTCTGCACCCTATGTATCAGTTTTTTGAATTCCCACCTATCAATTGACTCCTCTCAATAAACAAGAATTATTTTATGTTGTGCTAATCAACCAGGCAAGTGGAAGGGAACCATGCACGCACATAAAAAGGTAGCGGTCACCAAAAGGAAAGAAACCACCTATGCAAAGACAAAAAAAACTGATACAACCTGAATCTACAACTACAAATACAGCAAACTGGAAATGCAACACTAATACAGCTATGTCTAGAACTATTTTTGTGTTTCAACATATAAAATAATTCTAGACCTGAAATGTGTCCATGTGTCATGGACTTTCGTGGCCAGTGCATAAACTCTGAATACAAGCAACACCAAACAATATGTGCGTAGCATGATAGCATCAAAACTAAGTTGAAGAAAACAAGGAAAAGGTTTCAGAAAACAAGGAGAAGGTTTCCAAATACAAAGTTATTCCAAATAGATCAATTAGACCAACACAAAGAAGGTCAACTAAAAACTGCGACAAAAATAAAACTACAGAATTACGAAATAGAGATTATTTATTTCAAAATCAAATAAAGGATCAACCCTACGATGTGAAGATATCACCAATATGAGGAAACAAGGAGATAGAAATTTCAGAAAAACGTTGCGAGGAAACCTATTTCCAATTTACATGAAACATCAATAGGAGGAGAAAACAAGGCAAAGGTATCCAAAAACAATATTTTTATAAAATGATGAAATAGTCCAACTCCAAGAAAGTCAACTAAGAACTACGATACTAAGCAAAGTCCAGAATTACCAAATATAGATCACACGTTTCAAAATAAACTTAATCTATGATACACACAATATGGAAGCGCACGTCCAAAGATCCACTCCAGAAAATGAGGAGAAAACAAGGAGAAGGTTTCCAAATACAAAGTTGTTCCGAAAAGATCAATTAGACAAACACCAAAAAAGTCAACTAAAACTACGATAAAAAGAAAACTCCATAATTACGAAATATAGATCATTGATTTCAAAATCAAATAAAGGTTCAACCCAACTATGTGAATATATCACCAATATGAGGACCAATGAGATTGGAATTTCAAAAAAAACGTCGCGAGGAAACATATCTCGAAAATTTACATGAAACATAAATAGAAGGAGAAAACAAGGCGAAGGCATTAAAAACGAAAGTTTTACAGTATGATGAATTAGTCCAACTCCAAAAAAAAGCAACTTTGAAGTACAATAGTAACACAACTCCACAATAACCAAATATTGATCCGAGGTTTCAAAACCATATTACTCTATGAAAACATTACATGAGAGCACATTTCCAAATAGCGACTCAATAGGAGAAGAAAACAAGGAGAAGGTTTCCAAAACAAAGTTGTTACGACATGATCAAATAAGTCCAACTTGAATAAAGTCAACTAAGAACTATGATAGTAAGCAAACTCAACAATTACCAAATATAGATCACATGTTTGAAAATCATCTTAATCTATGATACACAAAATGGAAGCGCACATTAAAAGATTCACTCCACAAAATGACGAGGAAACAAGGAGAAGGTTTCCAAACACCAAGTTGTCCCGAAGACATCTATGAGACCAACACAAGAGAGTCCACTAAAAACTACGATAGAAATAAAATTGCACAATTACGAAATATAGATCATTGACTTTAAAATCAAATAAGGATCATTTCTAATATGTGAAGATATCACAAATACGAGGATACAAGGAAATACGGTAATCAAATTAATGTTGCGAGGAAACCTATCGCCAAAATTTACATGAAACATCAATAGAAGGAGAAAACAATGCAAAGGTATAAAAAAATTTATGAAATGATGAAATACAACTCCAAGAAAGGCAACTAAGAACTATGATACTAAGCAAAGTCCACAATTACCAAATATAGATCACATGTTTCAAAATCATCTGGATCTATGATACACAAAATGGAAGCGCACGTCCAAAGATCCACTCCACAAAATAACGTGAAAACAAGGAGAAGGTTTCTAAAAAGATCAATTAGACCAACACGAAAAAACTCAACTAAAAACTATTAATGACATCATAGTAAGTAATAATGACATCATAGAGAACCGCAAAGAGGTACCTCTTGCCCCATGACATGGAAATAAGCCCATGTCACAATGACAAGACAAACAAACGGAGTAGACTCATCATCCTTTTTATTTTCATTCACTATTATGCATAGATTCTTATTTTATTGTAGGATGTGTTGTAGAGTCACTCAAACTGTAAGTAAATTTCCACCATGATAAAGCATGGCTTGGGTTAGCGGCCCAATGCGTTTCTCTAGTCATATAGATACTTACTCATCAAAACTTACTATTCCTCTATTTCATTTCGGCATGGCAGGAGTCCAAAAACAAAAGTACATGATATCAACCAAATGTAAATTTTTGTGCAATGTTGAATGCTTTCCGGTGATACACGTTTATAGCTAGCTCCCAACCACACACTTGTCAAACGTAAAACTTGTGGCTCCCATTATTGGGTCATGTTTATTAGATGCATAAAAAGTAAAGTGTGCCTTCAAAAGTTCGTGAGAGTCCTATCCCAAGTTCAACCCATGACAATTAATAAAGTGAATATCTTAATTTAGAACATAAATAACACAATAACATGGTGAACATACTCGGAATAGCAATGAAGCTAATGGGAAGATATGGTGGACTCACTAGAAATACTTGGCTAAGGAGTGTTGGAAACAAGTTTTTACTTGTTGGAATTTTTAAATTTTTGGCTAGCAAGAGGAAGATAGTTGACCAGATACTATGCATGCATATGTCCATAGAATTATTCGTTTCATGAAAAACTAAATAAACCAGCAATTAACATCAAGGACATGAATAAGAGATAGCTCAAGACAACATTATTGCAAATTTCTACACATAAAAAGCCTATAAATCATGCAAACATATGTAGCTCTTCAAATCAACCATGGCATCCCTATTCCAAGTCATAATACTAGCATCCAATGCATTCCAACCCCAAACTCCAGTAGCTCAATCTCATATAAAATGATGGGTGTTGTCTTATCAAAACAAAAATAAAAACAAAAACTAGACGCTTCAAGTCTCTACGATAAATGCTTTGCTTAGAAAAATAGAAAGTAGACGTGTGCTAACCAAAAGAGTGTAGCTCCAGTGGGGTGTTCATCACATCCCCAAGCTCATGGCTTTCACCATTCTTGGATGTCTTGAGGCGCAGCTTCTCTATTCCATGTGAAAAAACTTCACAAAACATGTTTCTCCCATTCTTTTTCTGTGGGGTGAGATTAGCAAGGACAAACAAATCACATGCTTTCTATGCAAAATTCCAAATCAAATGCTCCAGTAGATAGACAATAGGGTTCATTATGTTGTATGTTCACTCTCTTGCTTGAAAGAATCATGGAAATTCGATTCCCAAGCCCAAAGAGTGCATAAAACAAAAGAAGGCAGAATCTGTCCAGAAAAGCAGCAGCAGCAAAACAAACGTTTTTCTTTCCCTAATCTAGACTCGTCAAAAAAATTAAGACAATTTTCGTTATTACATAGGACGAAAAGTTGCAAAACATACTAAAAAATTAGCTCAATCCGACATACCAATAAAAAACGTAAAATCATACGGTGAGCAGACTCATGCTGAAACAGAAATTTCATGCACTAGGATAGCAACTTATAAGTCCAAATGGGTTTGACTTGACTCTTTATTGAAAACTCCAGAATTAAAACAAAAAAAACTAATCTCTTGAGACAGCAAGAGGACACTAGGAAAATCCAAACAAAAACAACCGGGTTGCCTCCCGTAAAGCGCTTTCTTTATAGCCATATAGCTAGGCTTTACTTACTTAACATCATGATGGTTGGAGTGAGGTGGCTCGGCATCCCCAAGCTTGGATTCTTGTACTTATTTGATACATGTAGGGTGAGCCCAGGGGTACATCCCCAAGCTTGATTGGTTGTCCCTCTTGATCTTTGTTCATCTCACTCAACTCTTCCTCCTGAAAAATTCTTCTTACACAAATCTCAACATAAAACTTGATTAGAGGGGTTAGTGCCTCCATAAATAAAATCCACATAGTTACAACAAAGACACATCATGAGTTGATTCTAAATATTAACTACTGTTACTACAGTTGTGCATTGCTCCTTGATCAAAAGAACCACACAAAACACAAGTAATGAGAGCAATGCAAAATAAAGACATAATCTGCCAAAAACTGAACAGCCCGTAAAGAGTGAATTTTTAGAGGCACTTAAGTTGCTCAAATCAGAAAACTTAAAACTAATTAAATATCTAATGATAACTAAATATTGCTTTCGTAAATTACCAGGTCAAAATTCCACTTCTGTGATTTTAAACATTTTTCGCAGTGAAGTTCAGGAATCTGTTTTCTGGACAGCTAATTACTATTGTTTAATCCTATCTCTCATATAAGATTATTCTTGCCATTTATGATGATAAATAAGACAGAAATGTGATGTTACAGTAGTGAACTAATATTTTTATTGTTTTTAGCTTTGAACAAAGTTTTAATGATAGAGACTTTGCAATGGATTCATTGGCATGAACAACACATGTTCAAGGTCGACCCCAACTTCTCCAAGCTTAAAACTTTCCATAGAATCAGCAAGTATATCATTTTTATCCTCAATAGTAGGGGGACTAAAAATATCATATTCATCAAGACAAACTTCCCCAAGCTCAAGGTTTTCCTTAGCAATAAAGGTGTTCAAAGAATTAGTACTACCACAAATATGATTGTTGTGCAAATAATTTTTCAGTTTCTCCTCAAACACTTCATGTCCTAATTCAAGGTAGATATTATACAGTTCTAAAATTGTTTGGTTGTTTTCCATTTTATAAATGTTTTTGTGTTTTAGGTTTATATGTTAGTATGCAATGCAAGCAAGAATAAAAGCTTAGCACAACGCTCCCCGGCAACGGCACCAGAAAAGTGCTTGATGACTCCCAAGTGCAGGAGATCAATTGTAGTACCTTTCGATAAGTATTTGAGTGTCGAACCCACGAGGAGCTGAAGGTAAGCTATCTATTCTCTAAAGCCCTATAACCCTCTTATATGGCTGTTTATGCAAAGCAATAAGTTTGACTAAAAGGAACTAACTAATTAAAAGCAAGTGACGTGGAGTGTGGTTTGTCTAGTAACTAGTGAAGCAAGTTTAAAATGCAAGTAATCCTAAAGCAAGTTTCTAAGCAAGTTTCACAAGTAGAAAGCAGCAAATATCTGAAGTATCTCAAGGGAGCAAGTGTTCTAGCAATAGGTGTTTCGTTCGTGTGGTTGTCACAATTAGTGAAGCACATGTTTTAGTCTTAGTTGTTTCTTCTAGGAAGGAGCCATGAATAGGTATAGTCAAGTAAATGATCTACAACCCCTTATGATGGATCATGTGGCCAAGTAAATGACTGCACAAGATTGATTAAGACATAAAGTCCCACCCTAGCCTTACGTTCTAAGGTCCCCTATATATAACACCCAATAACTTAACTTTGTGCCTCGGTCTCAGGTTACTGTCACTCCCAAGTCACCACCACTCCATTATGCTACCGGTGATCACCTTACATGCATTCCCCAACATATGCATGCACTCATATATTGTACATAAAGACAATCATAGAAGATAACAAACTTGTATGCAACCAATCAACGAACTATTTCACCATTGCCAAGAACTGTTCACTACTCAAACATAGACGGGGAGACACAATACATCAAGGGAATATAGTATTGCATCATACATCGTGTTTGCCAAGAGATTACAGTGGAGAGATGGAGCTAATCTTGATGTAGATGTTGATGATGAACACGCCGGAGGGGGTGGAGCCCTCCGGGGGTGATCCCGGCGGCGTTTTCCCCCTCTGATCTTCTCCGGCGGCAGCCTTCTTTCTCACTGTTTCGTGGTTTCGTCTCTCGGCGCCGCCTCCTCCTCGAAAAGGCCAGGGGACCCTTTATATAGTCGTTTTTAGGTCACGAGACACTCGGGGGAAGAAAGATCGACGGCATCGGAGCCACGAGGGCAAAAAGGGGGCCCCACACGCGGCCAAGGAATCTGGCCGCGTGGAGGGTCCTATTTTCCACCTGGTTGGCCTTTTGGCCCGCTACTTTGGCCCATGGTCTTTGTCTCGAAAATTCTGAACTGTGCTCTTTGGCCTTGCCCTTTTTGGAGTCCCGAAGCTCCCGGAAAGTCTAAAACACTAAAAAGTACGTTTTCTGGAAAAACAGGGTTAGAACCAAAAGAAGGGGGATTGTTCAGAAAATCCGCCAAATCATTATAAAACATGAATATAAGTTGCTAATATGTAGGAGAAACAAGTAATAACATGCAAAGTTCATGTATGCATTTTACATGCATCAGTCGTCCACATAAACGTGGACGTTTTTGCCGATCTGACTATGCAAACATCATTGCATGCAACACTGGTAAGTTGCACCGGCGTTCTTTAGGCCAAAAGTCATGGTTATGTAATAGTACGTCCCATATGGGGTTATGAAGGAAGTTTTGATTTGATCTTCTATCTTCATGCGTATTTGATGATACCCGGAATATGCATCCAAAAGCATAAGAGCTCAGAGCCAGCAGTGCCATCTATTATTTGATCGATTCGCGGTAACGCAAACCTATCTTTTGGACACAATTTGTTCAAACCAGTATAATCTATACACATCCTAAGCGCAGTACTGTCTTTCTTCGGGACTAATACTGGGTTTGCTGACCATTCAGTATGTATAACTTCCCAGATAAAATATGCTGCCAAAAGCCGGATAATCTCCTTGCCGATGGCCTTCCGTCTTCTTCCGTCAAATCGACGGAGATCTTGTTTGACGGGTTTAGATCCTGGAATTACCTTAAGTTGATGCTCAGCAAGTTCCCTGGGTACGCCTGGCATGTCTGCAGGACACCATGCGAAAGTGTCCCAGTTCTCACGGAGGAACTTGATGAGCTCGCCTTCCTAGTTGTCGGTCATCCCAGTTCCTACTACGACAAACTTTGTCGGATCTTTAGGATCTAGAATTACCTGTCTTGTGTTCTCGGAAGCTTTGAAGCTGTCTGCGGGCTTCCTGCTTTCCTTTCCTGCCGGCATTTCTGTCGGTGATACCTCTTTTGCCAGCTCTTTCAATTCTTCCTTTGCTATCACTTTTTCAGCGCAAAGGGCGTTTTCTTTTTCCAGCTCGTTTTCCAGTTTCAAGTCTCCTGTTATGGTAATTACTCCTCCTTTGGGCCCTGACATCTTCAGCTTGTTTTAAATATAACATGATCTTGCCATGAATTTGGCAAAAGCTGGACGTCCGAGTATCGCGTGATACACGCTTTCGAACGACACAACCTCGAAGGATACTTTTTCCTGTCGGAAGTGATCTTTGTCTCCAAAGGTTACATCTAGGTAAATTTCTCCTAGGGATCGTGCTTGTCTGCCAGGGACGATGCCGTGAAAACGTATGTTGCTATGATTGAGTTGGGTCTCCGAGATTCGCAGATGCTTCAGTGTATCCAGGTACATTATGTTAATGCTGGATCCTCCATCCATCAGCACTTTTTTTAGCCTAATGTTTTGAACAATAGGACTTACGATTAGAGCTTGCGTGCCGGGTTCAGGGATATTCCCGGGATTATCAGACTGATCCCAGGTAATTGGTGTATTTGAGTACTTCAACAATTTCGGGGTTGCAGGGACAACCGCGTTTATTTCTCGAAGCGTTCTTTTTGCCACCTTTGCTGAGGGAGTTGCCAGGAAAGTTAGGTGGCATTCTCCATCAACTCTCGGAAACTTAGGCTCGCCTTTTCCGCTGTTGTTCCTAGATTTTTTCGTCTGTGTCCGTTTCACTGTCTTCTTTTTCAGCTTCTGGCTTTTGCTTGGAGAATTTCCTCTTAGAGTTCTTCCCTTTGTTTCCGGATCCTGCACTGCCTTTCATATGCTTGTTCAAGCGGCATTGTGCGTTAGTATGGGTGGGCTTCCCAAATTGCGAGTGGTGGACACAGTTTTCCGACTTTATTTTTTTCCCACTCTTCTTTGGTGTAGTTTATCGGCTCTGTGCTTCGTCCTTTCCACTTGTTCCCATTTTCTCTTCCAAAGGCTATGTTAACTTCTTTGGGATTTTGTGTTGTATCTGGAGTTCCTTTTTTCTCAGGGCGAGGGGTCTTTTTGGCCCGTATCAGTGTGTCGATATTGCCGCCTCTCGCTCTGATGTCGTCTTCGGCCGCTGCATTCTCGTTAGCGGTTGTAAGCATAGATCCGAGATCTTTGTGCTTTTTGGAACCGATCATGAACTGTACGAGTCCGGGTTTTAGGCCATTGACGAAAGCATGCATTGCTTGAACGTCAGTTACTCCAGAGCAACTATTCTTCATTGCAGTCCATCTTGAGATGAAATCCACGTATGGTTCGCCCTCAAATTGGGTGCAGCGGTTTAACTGGTTGATGCTGTTTGGGCGCTTGTAAGTTCCCCGGAAATGCTGAGTAAAGACCCTAGCCATATCATCCCAACTATCAACAGTCTGTGATGGTAATCCATTGATCCAATCTCTAGCTCCATCCAGTAGCATTAGGGGGAGGAATTTTACTGCCTCCAGGTCTGTCCCATTGTTGAGCTGAACGGCTATATAGTAGTCTGAGAGCCAGGTATCCGGGTTTGTGCTACCGGTATACTTTTGGTATGTTGGAACAACTTTGGCAAAGCCAGAATGCAGAGTTATTCTTCGGATCCTATCATTGAAACACTTGGGTCGAAAGTATAAATCATCTCTTCCCGCTCTGTCTATATGTGCGGAGTATCTGCCGGCTGAATGGACAGAAGGGGATCTTCTCCTTTCTTTTCCATTGTGGCACGGACGCGCTTTTCCGGGATTGTCTCTGTTTACTCCGTGATCGTGCGCTTTGGTATAAGGTGGAGTTCTACTCCTGTATCTTTCCTTATTCCTGGGGGGCGTCCGGGATCTCTCACGCCTGTGAGCCATATCCTGTCTTCCGGTATTTTCTACCGGGCGCCTCGGAGGCGGCATTGATTTTCCGTCCTTCCGGTTTTTCTCTTCCCGATCACGGGGGTTAATTCCATCTTTTGGGAGATGGGATCCGGTTCTGGACGCTTCATCCCTATTGTCGGGTTTTTTCTTGTCCTTTCTCGGATCTGATTTCTTCTCTTTTGAATTGTTCGAATCCCCGGGTTCTTCAGGTCCAGGTGCTCCAGCGGCGCATGTAGCTGTCTTGCATAGGGCAGAGTTCTTCAGGTCCAGGTGCTCCATGGAGCACGGCAGAGGGTGGCTGGCTCCGACCTTTAGCTTGCTCGACCCTATCCATGAGACAACCCAAACAGGGCCACCCCGTCAAGAGGGAGTTTGCCACCTCCTGACGGCACCTGTTCTGTGAGTCGGGATCAAGATCCGTGTATGTCCATCACTTGTCCCAGTCACGCCCTAGTTTTTCTCCAAATCGTTTTCTGACTCACACACAGATGGAAATAGCAAACTACGTGACTCATGGATGTGGCCAAACAAGTTAGTTGTTCGAGCGAGGTTCATTGGCTCGCGCGTGTGGTTGCACGCTCAGTCTTGGTTTCCGCGGCGAGACCTTAATCCTAGGGTTGGAAAGTACAGGACAAAGAACCACTACCCAAGTGGCCTCTCGTCCTCGCCTTAGTCAGGTTAACCACACAATACTCATCTCACCAAGTCATCATATCATACTAGGTTATCGCAGCTCTGATTCATCAACCGGATGGAGCAGATGTAAACAACATGTAGAGCTAAGCGAAGTAGATATGAGGCTCTGGCGATGCGCACAAGCAATTCTATGGCGGCTAGGAGCAGTGGATCAGGATATTGAGGCAATGCAGCATATAGGTGAATATGTCTACTAGCATCAAGTAATTTGGAATCGAATGCAAAGTACGAGATCAAATGTTGTTGGAAAACGTATATGAGCAGATAAGAGGTTATGCTTGCCTTGGTTATAAGAAAACCAGATAAAGTTTTCAGGAATAAGTGCTTGACTTGTCGGTTAAGATCAAGTATTCGTCATTGGACTGCTGGCCTTCACTTCGGAGTCAGATTCTACCGAGGTAAAAAACAATACCGAAAAGAGGAACAACAATCAAACATGGCATCGATGCAATGCACAACATGTATGCATGAGCAAGTTAATGCAATAAATTAAAGCGCTAAACATGTTCGATGGGTTGCTAGGGTTCGCATGTCAGTTATGCAGTTTCTCTGAAATTAGCCCGAAATAGACCCTAGAGGGGAAATTCGGGTGATTATGAAAGTGAGTACAATTTAAATTGCTCAAATAGGTTTGAAAACACCATAACTAGGTTGCATTTATCATTTTGAGCATTTTGGTATATAAATTTTAATTTTCTAATTTTAGGGAATAAAACTTATTTTTTCTATTTTAAATGAATTTACAACATTAAATAAATACTCATTTTTCAACTTCGTCAAACATATATGAAAATGGCATATCCATGTAGAGTACATTTTTCTGAACAAAACCATACTTTCCTTTTATTTTTCTGATTAACATTTTGGAAGATATTAATTATTCAATTTTATTCTTTTTTTGTGGAATTTCTTGGAATATCTAAAAAGTGAATATGATGTCACAGTGATGCAGGGGGTGATGTCATCCTACAGCTGAGATCAAATTCCACGAGCAATCAAGCGATTCCGCAAGCGATTGTGGAATCAAGATGCACCAATAGCTTCACCTCGTCGAGAGGAATTTGGGGGTGGTGGCTAAACGACCAAAAGGTCGCCGGAACTTCGCCGGCGGCGAGGAACCGCGGCGGCCGGACATGGCGAGCGGCGACGAGGGGCTACGGTGCACGGGAGGCCAAGGAAAGGGCATGGGGAAGCTCACCACGGAGAGGGGAAGCTAGTGGAGGGGTCGGGGTAGGCAGGGGCGGCCGGAGTCGCCGACGGCGAGCACGGGAAGCCGGCGGCCGGACTCGGGGAAGACGGCCCAATTCGGCTCCTCCCGGGCATCCCAGCTCGTGTAGCTTCTCCAGGAGATAGAAGAGACGGTGGGGGAGCTCGTGGTGGCCTCAAATTGTCGGGGGAAGGCCCGTAACGGCGGCGATTGGCGGCGGCCGGTGCTCAAGGTTTCGGTTAGGGTCCGGTTCTTCTGGCAGGAACATAGAGAAATAGAGAGGAGGGAACTCGGGGGCAGGAGGAGGAGAAGGAAGGCACATAGCTTCTCCTCTGCTTCCTATCCGAGGGGGGGAAGGGAAGCAGGACGTGGCGTGCGGCCCTCCGGCGGCGAGGTGTCTGCCGGTCCTGGGGAGGAAGACGACAGGGGAGTTTTTCCCCCACAACCCCCTGAGAAACTTTGGAAAAATACAACTAAGTCCTTTATTTTAGAAACAGCACTGGTTTTATACTTTTTAGGGCCTATTTGTAAAAAAAAAATTTGGCAAAAATAACTTTTGGAAACCTCATAAAATTTCCAACAAAACCATGTGTTTCTTTGGTGTATTTGAAATACTTTTCAACACAAAATTTTGGAAACCAAAATAGGTACTATTTGTGAGATTTTCTCAAACCATTGAAACTCACAATTTAAATTGTTTCAACATGGTTTAAATTGTTGTTTCATGCATGTATGAGATGAACACAACACCACACACACCCTATTGTAGCAAAAATTGGGATGTTACAAATCTACCCCCCTTAGAAGAATCTCGTCCCGAGATTCCTGAAGGAGAAAGAAAGAAGAAACACCGGTTTTGAACGATCTTCTCGAACCTTACGGTTCTCTTCTCGAAGAGGTTGATCCGTAGCATCTTGAAGTATTGAACGGATACACCTAGGTTAGAGGGAAAACTCTTAGGAACTGATCTTCACGAAGATCGAGTATCTCATGGTTATCTCAGGACAAGAATGTTCGTAACAAACTTTTGAGTTAACGTATATGAAACACAGCAAGATAACAGAGGGAATATGAGAAGGTTTCAAGCTTATGGGCAATGGTTCTTGAAAGAATTTAGAATCTGAGCTTTGCACAAGACTTTAAATCCTTTTGCAAAAGAAAGGTTGGACAACTTGTGACATAAAGGTTTCTTCGAAATAGAATATCAAGATGGGAAGGATGGTCTTGGATACCACAATGTAATATCCATAGACGAGGGAAACACGAGAGAACACTGTAATTCATGCGTCGGAGAGAATTTGATACAAGATCATGTTCACTCTTCGGAGTGGACACGGAAGATGAAGGAAATTTCATTCCATTAAAGTTTGTCGAAAACTTTATCGAAGATCGGAATGTTACTTCACAACAGAAGATGAGTAACCGAAAGATGTGGAAACACCGTAACAAAGGAGGAATTCTTGATCACACCATAAGGATGGGTAACCAACGAGGATTGAAACACCGCGAGAAATAAGGAATCTCTTTCCTGTTGTGGTTTATCCATAGCAATACGTTTACGATATGGTTAATACCCCATGGCTGAAGTGACTGACAAATTCACACAATGTGTGAGATGAACAAAACTTCAGGTACTAACAACTTGAAAAAGGGAACTGATCAACGGCGGTTACGAAACACCACGAGATGTTTTCATGATGAACTTGTTTCCACTTGAAGAAAAGTTTGGAGGATCAACGGAAAGATCAACTTCCAAGTTACCCTTGATGTTTTAGATACCAAGATCAGGCTTACGGTAAGCCGTGAGTAGATCTTCAAGTGAAAGTAGAACTCCGGTTTGGAAAAACGGTGAGGAAAACTTGTCGAGAACGGGCCACACAAGAATTCTCACGGGGAGTGGTTGTTCTTATAGATTCAAAGGAGTATAACATTAGGCCTTCCGGCTAATTGTGTCAACCACAACATCAATCATGCCGTATTCTCATATAGACCTAATTCAATACCCTTAAGGAAACACCAACCATCGTTGCTTCTTGAGATTCAGCTCTGGTTAGTGGATTGATAACTCAGAATCGGTATGTTTGAGCGAAGAGATTGCACCGGTTACCAACGAGATACATTACTGGATTCTCAAGTTATAGACTATGATGCCACGCTCAAGAAGATGGGCGAGATTGCAGAACTCATGTATTAGCAACTTGCGAAAGACGGTTGCACCTACATGGACTACTTGCAACGGAACACACCAGAGTCTTTGTTGGGAAGATGATACAAAGATAACGAAGTTCTTGGACTTCTTCTCTTTCAACGAATGATCAATCAGTGGCTTGGTGTGGATGCAAACTTCCTCAAATGAATGGAGGTAACAACCTACTATCTTAAGAGTAGTCCACACATGCATGACTGACTCGAGATTATTCCCGAGGGAACAATGGAATTATACTCGGATCCACGGCGACAACTTTCACCATAAGCACATGAACCGGGGTGAGTTACTTCGAACATCTAGAACACAACTTTGTTAGGACACAAAGATGGTTCTCGAAAGTTTAAAACATTAATGCCAATTGTTCAACATGAACCTCTTGCAACTTGGAGAAATAGGTATGTCATCGATGGGCTCGACAACACGCTTATCAAGATACTCCAAGCAGAGGAATTCATATGATATATGAACAAGGCAAAACATTGGTCTGACCAAAGGACATAAAGGTATACTCGGGCAAAACACCATGAGTGAGAACCCTATCAAGATAATCCTTAGATCTGAACTTGATCTGACGATAGACCAAATCAAATCAAGGTTAGGATGATAGCATGTGCATTGAGAAGATACTATCTTGCTTCAACACAGAGGAAAATAGACATCCCTTAACGAAGGATCAAGTTAGGCAGAGCTCATGTCTTTCAACTCTCCAAGTTATTGTTTAAGCTCAACCAACTAGTCCAGGATATCCAGCACAATTTCTTGGAGAAAGGAGTAGTTCAAATTACTCCTTGCTTAGACATCACGGTCAGGTAAAACCTGGTAATACTTCTGGAAAGACAACCAGAATATCACAACCTACCGATATGTCTTGAAATTCGAAAGGAATTTTGCTTTTCAAAGCAACCGATATGATCTTGAGAGCTTCGGCATGAACCTAACTCTTTGACCAAGAATGTGGACCAAAATGAACGGATTTGGTAACACAGTCAACTTCAAAAAGAGGCTGGGTGACTAGTAGTGATAAGAAGGATACAGATGTTTTCTTATATTTTCAAAGCAATAAGAATTGCTCAGAATATCTGATGCACATGTCAATACACACCCATCCATCTCGAGCACTAAGGCTTGGAGGAAAGGTGGGTAAAGATGTGTGAGATCATCACTTCATCAATAGAGCCATGAAATTGAACATAGCCTCTTGATATGTAAGAGTGTGATACTCGAAGGTAGAACAGATTGGAAGTTGATGAAATTTCTTTAATCTGCAGATTACAAAACTTTGACCTGGTCCTGGAGATGAACGAGGTACTGGAGTTTGTTTCTCCTGACATTCCAAGGTAGAATGTCCTGACGGAAAACAAGAGCAAATGCATTGGTAGAATCCAACACACATATGCAACTTGGTGTCCGAAACAACGGATGGAGATTTTAGGCAACTAGAGAGTAGGAACATGCTCCAAAAAAATTCCAGAGATCACGTTGGATGCACGGAATAATACTCATGTGTAGAACCCATGCCAAAAGGTTGGTATAGCTGAACCAGGAACAAAGATATGAGAATCTTAAAGAACACTCTTGGCGGGATCCTTTTGATTCCTAGAGAAAACCTATGGCTATTGGATGTGAGATTACCTAGCCATCCCGAGGTAGATCAGATTTTTCAGGATCCAAGGAAACATAACTTGGGTTAAAGGTCAGCATCATGTACTGATAGCGTGAGCATAACATGGTTAGGAAACCACACGATCCAACCCACTGCAATTCAGCACATTCCGGGACCTTCGTTTCAAGTCCAAGGTTAGAAACCAAGAGAGAGGAGTAACTACTCTCTTAGTGTCCTAAAGGACACTATGAATAGCAATCACGAAGTATCTTTCAAAATAAAACATAACTCCGGAAGAGTTTGATCAGAAGATAACGGATACATTCGAGATGGAAAGCAGATCTCGAGGTTCAGGATTTTGAGACTTTAGAATAGGAGTATGTGGAACCCACACAACTCTGAGAGATTATGGATGGAAGGGAATCTCCCAGTTGAAACAAGCGATAACGGAACACACACGACTCTAGAAACTTTAACACTAGGTCAACTTGGGTAAAAGAACGTCATTGCCAAAGAAGGCACCTAGGTTTTGAATGACTAGAAGACATAGCAAAACCTTTCGAATCAAAACAGGTAAGGCGACCCAGAGTTAAAGCGATACCAGATAAGGAGTAAAAAGAATCCTAATAAGTGTTTTCACAACTCATTTGACGTTTTCAAATAGTTTTCATAAACTCTAGACTCAACATCGACCAAGCAGTAAGGTTTTCCTACAGGTAGTCCTACTCTGATACCATGACCTGTCACGACCCCGGACCCAGAGATATACATAATGTTATGTGCTCCTAGCCATGGACTCACAAGGGCTTCAGGGTTACCAGCCCCGGCCGCAACAAACAACGGAAGGCAGACTGGATTCATCGGAACGTAGTCCGGATCCCCAGTTTACTACTCCTTGTATCCATGCTAGTCATAACCAACTATGCATATCAAAGCGTCCACGAATCGAATGAAACTGAAGGAAACGGGACCAAAGCTATACAGAGCTGCTATGTGTCCAGAAAGTGCAACAACAATCGAGGGTTACTGGGGTTACCTCGCCCCAGGCCGAATCACATCGGCAGGCGGGCTCGGACATGGATCATCGGCTCCACAACCCCTCGACTGCGACAACTATGCAGGCATAGCCAAAACTGTATAACAATGAGCTCGAAACCAACAACTGATCAAAGCAGTACTCTAAACGTGGAAGTTGTATTAAACAGGTGTTTCTAGAGTATAGCTTAGAAGTAGAAGTCACACGACCCAACATTACATCAGAAAACGGAAGGCAAATTATGTTGCTAATCAACAAGAACCAAAAAGGCCTAAGAGGCCGCAACATAAGGCGACGTCCCAGCCCATAGATTCCAGGCTTCTACCTGGGAATCCCAAACTACTCGCCGATGTCCACGTTAAACCACCACTGAAATGACGAACTCCACCTGGACCAAAATTAAGCAAACCTGAGTACGGGAGGTACTCAACAAGACTTAATTAACCTATTATATATCTGCTATCTTCAGAAAGGGTTTTATGAAGGCTGATTTGCGTAAAGCAATCTTTGTTCTGCAAGTTGAGGAAGGAATAGCACGTCTCATAGAATGTTTTCAAAACAGATGAGAAAGTTAAACAACTACTGAGATCATCATCTTTCATCCACCAACATCATTTCCCAACAACCCTCTTGCTACAAGGATCACCCCTCTCTCGGTATCTCCGAGGAGGCACCCTTCAATCATTGTCAACATCTTTTACGTCACGTTCGAGTTATCTATGGCCACGTGACATTCACCAAGTCGTCCTTAACCGTGGACACGGCTTTCCGAAAGATTTATCCCTGCAGGGTGGTACACTTTACCCACAAGTACCTTCCGACTCTTAGCGCCACATGTACGCTCTTCCATGGAGCGCGGTAGAGGGTGGCTGGCTCCGACCTTTACCTTGCTCGACCCTATCCATGAGTCAACCGAAACAGGGCCACCCCGTCAACACGGAGTTGGCCACCTCCTGACGGCACCTATTCTGTCAGTCGGGATCAAGATCCGTGTACGTCCATCACTTGTCCCGATCACGCCCTAGTTTTTCTCCAAATCGTTTTCTGACTCACACGCAGATGGAAATAGCAAACTACGTGACTCATGGATGTGGCCAAACAAGTTAGTTGGTCGAGCGAGGTTCATTGGCTCACGCGTGTGGTTGCACGCCCAGTCTTGGTTTCCGCGGCGAGACCTTAATCCTATGGTTGGAAAGTACAGGACAAAGAACCACTACCCAAGTGGCCTTCCATCCTCGCCTTAGTCAGGTTAACCACACAATACTCATCTCACCACGTCATCATGTCATACTAGGTTATCGCAGCTCTGATTCATCAACCGGATGGAGCAGAGGTAAACAACATGTAAAGCTAAGCGAAGCAGATATGAGGCTCTAGCGATGCGCACAAGCAATTCTATGGCGGCTAGGAGCAGTGGATCAGGAAACTGAGGCAATTCAGCATATAGGTGAACTATGTCTACTAGCATCAAACAATTTGGAATCGAATGCAAAGTACGAGATCAAAATGTTGTTGGAAAACGTATATGAGCAGATAAGAGGTTATGCTTGCCTTGGTTATAAGAAAACCAGATAAAGTATTCAGGAATAAGTTCTTGACTTGTCGGTTAAGATCAAGTATTCGTTATTGGACTGCTGGCCTTCACTTTGGAGTCGGATTCTACCGAGGGGAAAAACAACACCGAAAAGAGGAACAACAATCAAACATGGCATCGATGCAATGCACAACATGTATGCATGAGCAAGTTATGCAATAAATTAAAGCTCTAAACATGTTCGATGGGTTGCTAGGGTTCGCATGTCAGTTATGCAGTTTCTCTGAAATTAGCCCGAAATAGACACAAGAGGGGCAATTCGGGTGATTATGAAAGTGAGTACAATTTAAATTTCTCAAATAGGTTTGAAAACACCATAACTAGGTTGCATTTATCATTTTGAGCATTTTGGTATGTAAATTTTAATTTTCTAATTTTAGTGAATAAAAACTTATTTTTCTATTTTAAATGAATTAACAACATTAAATAAATACTCATTTTCAACTTGGTCAAACATATATGAAAATGGCATATTCATGTAGAGTACATTTTTCTGAACAAAACCATACTTTCCTTTTATTTTTCTGATTAACATTTTGGAAGATATTAATTTTTCAATGTTATTCTTTTTTTCGGGATTTCTTGGAATATCTAAAAAGTGAATATGATGTCACAGTGATGCAGGGGTGATGTCATCCTAGAGCTGAGATCAAATTCCATGAGCAATATAGCGATTCCGCAAGCGATTGTGGAATCAAGATGCACCAATAGCTTCACCTCGTCGAGAGGAATCTGGGGGTGGTGGCTAAACTACCAAAAGGTCGCCGGAACTTCGCCGGCGGCGAGGAACCGCGGCGGCCGGACATGGCGAGCGGCGACGAGGGGCTACGGTGCACGGGAGGCCAAGGAAAGGGCATGGGGAAGCTCACCACGGAGAGGGGAAGCTAGTGGAGGGGTCGGGGTAGGCAGGGGCGGCCGGAGTCGCCGGCGGCGAGCACGGGAAGCCGGCGGCCGGACTCGGGAAGACGGCCCGATTCGGCTCCTCCCGGGCATCCCAGCTCGTGTAGCTTCTCCAGGAGATAGAGGAGACGATGGGGGAGCTCGTGGTGGCCTCAAATTGTCGGGGGAAGGCCCGTAATGGCGGCGTTTGGCGGCGGCCGGTGCTCAAGGTTTCGGTTAGGGTCCGGTTCTTCCCGCAGGAACACAGAGAAAGAGATAGGAGGGAACTCGGGGGCAGGAGGAGGAGAAGGAAGGCACATAGCTTCTCCTCTGCTTCTTATCCGAGGGGGGGAAAGGGAAGCAGGACGTGGCGTGCGGCCCTCCGGCGGCGAGGTGTCTGCCTATCCTGGGGAGGAAGACGACAGGGGTGTTTTTCCCCCATAGCCCCCTGAGAAACTTTGAAAAATACAACTATTTCCTTTATTTTAGAAACAACACTGGTTTTATACTTTTCAGAGCCTATTTGTAAAAAAAAAAATTTGGCAAAAATAACTTTTGGAAACCTCATAAAATTTCCAACAAAACCATGTGTTTCTTTGGTGTATTTGAAATACTTTTCAACACAAAATTTTGGAAACCAAAATAGGTACTATTTGTGAGATTTTCTCAAACCATTGAAACTCACAATTTAAATTGTTTCAACATGGTTTAAATTGTTGTTTCATGCATGTATGAGATGAACACAACACCACACACCCTATTGTAGCAAAAATTGGGATGTTACAGTTCTATTAGATGCTCGTCAAGGATCAAGCTCTCGGCGAGTTAGCCTTTAGTTTCTTGTCTATCTATCTTATCTCCCGTCCGGCTTTATATAATAGCCGGATTAGGGCATACAGAGATGGAAACCTAGAAGACTACGGTAACTATTAACTTGTAAACTAAGGAATCCGTCTTCTACTCCAAGCCAGATCACGTGGGCCGTGATCCGGGTTTTTCTAGAATCCGGCTTCTGCGCGTCGGCTTACTGGGCCGCCCAATGGACCATAGCCCATTACCATTTGGGCCACCCTGGTAATCCGGCACTTTAGACCACCATCTGATATACCCCTAATTGGTATATATCCGACATATAGTAAAGAAAAAGTCAATCCGATGCAGTAGCTCCTTCTTACGAAGGGTCCAACCACAGGGTCCAACTACTCTGGACCTATAGTACGGCATCTTTCCCTGCATTTTCTGCAAGAGATTGTTTCGAAGACTTGAACAACTTTACTGTTACGCCAAGGCCGCCGTACAAATATGTTTACTACCGGTTTACAATTTATGTAAGCCACCAAATGTTTACTTTGTTAGGAGAACAATGTAGCTGGTAACCAACTACAGAGTACGGTTTGTTCATTACCATAATAAACTGTTCAGTTATATGTGAACATTTATGTCATATTTCATCTTGTCATTTTATTGAAGGAAATCCATGTAGCCAACAGAAAGTATATGTCACCTTAAGTAGTTTATTAAGGTGAAGGAAAGTGTTATCAAACACCTACTAATTCGCAACAAGGAAAGGCTCAGATGATGGCTGCGTAAGCAAAAGTGTTCTGCCTGAACCAGCAAGTGCATCTTCCTCCTCTTTGAGGTACTCTTCATCTTCCTCCTCTTCCGTCATCCTCGACTCATGATGATCCCTGCACTGTGACCCACCTTAGCAACAAAAAGAACAAAGAGACGGAGGAATCTAGAATTACATGGAGTAAACTTGCGGCACATCATACAGAATGGCACGAGTCCCACAGTATTAAGCTATAAGCTATTGCTAATTTAAGATAACATAAAATAAACAACTTCAATTAACTAATGTACTACACCAGAGAGCAAGAAATAATATCAGATGACTACAAACAAGAAATAAATGAATGCCAAACAAAAATAGCTCACCAATAGAAATTCCAAAGTATAAATATTAACCAGGCAAAGCCCCAACCAGATGCATCAACAACTTATCTAGCCAAATTGCTCTATCAAGCATGACCAATCAATATTTTTCAGTGTCAGATAATTATGCATGCCATGTTCATAAACGCACAAGGGTATTATTTGGGATGATATCGCTACTCCCTTTGTACACGGAGAGCCCACGAGGCACGCAGTGCCACAAGGGGACAATCTAAAGTGTTCATGTGCACGATCCAGCTGTCCAGAGAGTCAAAACGTTGTGGTAGCTCCTATGTGGTTAAGTGTCTTACTACCACACTCGCTTGCCACCTTTGCCTAAATAGAACTCACTAGCCTATCATGCCACCTTTGCCTAAAAAGAAATCACTAGCCTATCATACCACCTTAGAAATCCAGCAAGCCATCTCCACACAGTAATCACCACCTGAACCAGATCCATTCGCATCCTAAGTACCCACAGTAAACTTGAGGTCGCCTCGTTCTGCAGCATGAGAGATAAAATAGACACTGACCCTTGAACGCATGTGTATCTGCACTGCATTCACCATAAAGTGAGATGTTGCTGTTACAACAACACCACTGCAGTAGGGCCACATACCGTTGCTGCAGTGGTTGAGCTCAAGGGGAAGAGGGATCAAGATACTGCATGTTTCTGTTAGCAAACGCAGTAACTTAATATGATTATTAGGGTAAGATAGCAATCGAGGATGGACAAACTCTATGTTTGGTAGGTGCATCTAGAAGTAGCGCCATAAGAGTTACTTATAAAGTTTTTATTGATGTTTCAAACTAGATCACTTCACATGCAGCTGCAATTTCTACTGATCATATATAATGTCACCAACATACTTAAACCGAATCACCTTCCACGTGACTTCTTATCTTTCGATTGGCTTCCTTTTGCAAAATGGGCAAATATTTATGTCTGTTGCAGTAAGTACTTCAATCGCCCTTTCCCTTTAGTGTTACGTGGTCAAAACCATGATGAGGATGCAATACACACCAAATAATGAATGTAAGGTAAACCACATAATGTATTAAACGCACACACATGGGCGGCGCTACGTGTATGCAGGTGTATTCATATGAATACCCAAGTTTTTGGGTAATTTTTTTTTATACAGCGGTGCGTGAGGTGTAGCCCAGCCCAGTTGGTGACTCGTTGCTTCCCTGGACTGCTGGACAACGCCCGCTCGGTCGCATCTCCTCGCTCGAGCGCAGAAACGAATCCAGATCGATGGCACCGCTCGTCCCGTGACTCGCGTCTCCGCCCAGCCCCCGCGACGATTGACGACAACCTCGCCGACGGCCGACCCGTCCCCACCCAGCCCACGCCCCCGCCCCCGCCCCCGCCCCGCCTGCTGCTCCGCCCGCGCCGGCCCGCCCCGTGCTCCCTCCGCAGTCTCCAGCTCTGTACGGCGGAGCGCGCGCGGAGACACCGCCGGCAGCCGGCCCGTCGCCGACTCGCCCCGGCCCCATCTTCGCCCTGCCCCCATCCCCAGGTGGCCGCGCCCATCCGGCAGTAAATCCATCCCGCGCCGGTAGCCACAGCACGGCAGCAGACAGGTACCGAAACAAATCCGGAAATCAAATTCTGAATTGATTATGTATTTGTGTGTTGATTTGCTCCTCCCAGCAGCAGCCTATAGTACTAGATTTAAATTTGTAGCTGCAAGTGTATAATTTTCTGAATTTATATTGTAGATGAAGAAGAATAATGGGGCTGGCAGTAGCATATTTTCTTTGTGGGAAAAAGCTTCAAAAGCAAAAAAGACAGATGAAACATCCACACCAAATCAGACCACCGCTGCATCGACTACGTGTACCTCTCCTCTTCAGACTGAGAGCAATTTGCAGTTGTTGTTGGTGCAAGCAACAGATGCCGAAGGTGAACTAACTCCACCGATTGTAGAACATGATGAAGCAATTGGTGAAGATGATGAGCAAACACAAGCAGATTTGGGGGCACTTGAACACGATCCTGGAAAGCGGATTCCAATCCCAATGTATGCTGTCAATGACCAAGATAGAGTAAGAAGGAGATATATTGAGATGGGGCCATGTCAACCAAAGAATCATAAGTTTGAGTTTACAAGTAGAAGTGGAGTTGAGCGTCTCTTTTGTCATGTTTGGTTTAAAGAATTTCCATGGATTGAGTATAGTGTGGAAAAAGATGCTGCTTTCTGCTTTGTTTGCTATTTGTTCAAAGATAAGACAAAAAGTCCCGGTGGAGATGCATTTGTGAAGAGTGGCTTTAGGAACTGGAACATGAAGTCGAGATTGAAGAAACATGAGGGTGATGTTAGTAGTGCTCATGCTGAAGCTCAAGAGAAGTATGAGATGTTCACTACACCACAAGCATCGATTCGGGAATCTATTGCTTCAAACACCTCACAATACAAGACTTTGTATAAGCAGCGTCTGACATGGACACTCAAATGTTTGAGATTTTTATTGCATCAAGGCTTGGCATTTAGAGGACACGATGAGAGTGAAAACTCATTAAATAAAGGCAATTTCCTTGAGCTCTTAAATTGGCTAGCGGGAAATTTTGAAGAGGTTGACAGGGTTGTTCTCAACAATGCTCCACAAAACTGCAGGATGACTCACCATGATATACAACATGAGCTGATAAAATGTTGTGCACAGGAGACTACTAAACTAGTCATTGAAGAACTTGACGGTGGCCATTTTTCAATACTTGCAGATGAGTCTAGTGATGTGTATCAGAATGAACAGTTGGCTGTTTGCTTGCGTTATGTTGATAAGAAAGGGCGAGCCGTTGTAAGATTTCTTGGCCTTGCTCATGTTGAAGATACTACCGCTTTGACACTTAAAGCTGCAATTGGGCAAATGCTTATGAAGTACAATTTGACCTTTGCAATGGTTCGTGGGCAAGGATATGATGGAGCTAGTAACATGAAAGGTAATGCTAATGGACTGAAAAAAATAATCATGGACGAGTCTCCTTCTGCATACTATGTTCATTGTTTTGCCCACCAACTACAGTTAACTCTTGTTGCTGTCGCTAAAGAGAGTGGTGATTGTACTTGGTTCTTCCAGCAGCTTACAAACTTGTTAAATGTTCTTGGCATGTCTTGTAAAAAGATGAGAATGCTTCGGATAGCTCAGGTTGAGGAGCTCATAGATGCACTGGAATTGGAAGAAGTAGAAACGGGGAGTGGGCTGAATCAGGAAATGGGATTGGGAAGGCCATGTGATACACGTTGGGGATCTCACTTCAAAACTGTGAACCGTGTCATCTCTATGTATGGTGCAATACGACGAGTCCTTGTCAAGATTGGAAAAGAGTATCACAGCATGGAGGCTCAAGCGGCTCTAACCATGTTAACTTCATTTCGATCATTTGAGTTTGTTTTCATGGCACATTTAATGCAAGAAATATTTGGATATACAGATGACTTGAGCAGAGCTTTACAGATGCAAGACGGAGATATTGTTCATGCTATTGAGGTTCTTGATACCACGAAGTTTCTCTTGACGGCTTTAAGGACTGATCCTGGATGGGATGATTTTCTTCATAAGGTCACATCTTTTTGTACAAAGTATCAAATCAAAGTTGTTGACATGGAGGGTTCTTACTATCCTGTTGGTCGACCTAGAAGGGGTTTCTATAATGGTACAAAGAATTTCCATCGTTTCAAAGTTGATATGTATGTGAGTGTCATTGATAGGCAACTTAGTGAGCTGAATGGCAGATTTGATGAGGTAAACACAGAACTACTTTCTTGCATGGCATCATTCAGTCCACTTCATCTATTTGGTGCTTATGATAAAGAGAAGTTGGTTACACTTGCTACGAAGTTTTATGCTAATGATTTCACAAGTGATGAACTGGCAAGACTTCCATGGCAACTAGACATGTATGTTAGCCATATGCGTAGAGATGAAAGGTTTAAAAACTTGAAGAATATGTGTGAGCTTTCAGTTAGGCTTGTCGAGACAAACAAGCATGCACATTATTCTGTTGTTTACAAGCTTCTGAAGTTGGTATTGATTCTGCCAGTAGCTACAGCTAGTGTTGAAAGGGTGTTCTCTTCAATGAATTATGTGAAGAATAAGCTAAGAAACAAAATGGGTGATGAATACTTGAACAACTGTTTGGTTACATTTGTTGAGAGAGAATTCTTCAATCAAGTAAAGGATGAAGATGTCATCAATCTTTTCCAAAAAGGCGACCGTAGAGTTATATTGTAAAAAGAGGATATTATCAATTTATCAATCAAAAGGTACTGAACTATTGATGTATTCTTATTTTGATTGGAAAACTATTTCTTATGGTCAGATATATTGATTACTTTCTACTTTTCGTACTGTTTTCTTCATATACTATATTTAGAGCAAAAAAAATTTAGAATGAATACCCAGCCACCAAATCCTGGAGCCGCCACTACGCACACATAATGGTAAATCAATCCCAGATGGGCATTTGCATTCAAGGGATTTCACAAAAGGAGAAACATACCATGTTAGCATCAACGGTAGAATTTTGGTCATCTAATATCCCTTGCACTTTCTGCTTCTTTATTTTCTGGAGTTATTTGAGCCTGGCTTGCTAACGCTTCCTTACCACTGGATTTCTTGCAGGGTCATCGGCCTACAGTCGAAACAGTTTAGGCGCAAATATTACCAGCCAAGTAATCTGATACAGCTCAAACATCAATGTAGCCGGCTTGGTATGCTTCTTACTTTGCTCAAGAATACAAATACTGCGGTCATCCAGACAACTACGAAATGTACTGTAAGACATGGATTCTTTTTTCTCCTAACTGGTGAAGACAAAAAAAAGGAAGGTTTCAGGTGCAAGAGTTGAGTTCATGTATTTCTGGAAGAAAAAACAGGAAATGGAGGGCACAGAGGCAATACCAAAGAATTTTGTATTCATTATTATACATAAAGTGCTAGTGATAATGTAAATGATATCATAAAAGCTACATCTGGTCACCTGAAAAGATCAAGTCTCTGGTCATACTCAACATGACAGCCTGTTGGTCTATCCTTCCACTTGGTAGCTGTCATTTGATGATCAATGAATACCTAAATAATGCAGGCTTCTAAATGTATCACCAACCGAAAGAAGAACTGAATACACAGTATTATCATGATTTTTGTTATTTCAAAGGCGAGCAATATTAATTACCTAAGACAAGGTTGACGAGATATAGTTTTTTCTCTTCAGGAGTTCGAGGAGGCCCTAGCAAGAAATTCTAAGGATGGACGCAATGGACATATCTGCAATTGCAAGCAGTTTGTTAGACACATGAGGCAAAGGGGAATGTTGGAAAGGAAAAACTTAGGGATGCCAACTGAACCTTTTGAGTGCACTTTCTCAAGAATGGACACAACTTCAATAGCAATGCAAGCGACCATCTCAACCGACATTCTACAAAAGAAATAAATGGTCAGGTAAAAGCCTAAAAGAATGGATAATTGTGGGTTTATCAAATAACTCACGTGTGGGAATTCCTGTTACATGCATCCCACAGTCTGAGAACAAGCATATCCGTAACCTGCATTTCTAAACCAAGTTAAGCAATGTCTAGAAATTAGCAGAAAGAAAGACGATGTTGTTGTGCCAAAGCAAGTGCCATTACCATAACAAAGTAATTCCCTTGGCGCCCTTTGTAGTGGACTCAAGGAACCCTGTGAATGCCACCAAGGACGCTATAAATGTGATAAGCATGAAAAATCAGTCAACAGCGTTCAGCACCAATTTCTTGAGAGAATTTCAGTAAAACTTACATCTCCTTAGCACCCCAACTGACAAGATGATAAATGCAGTTACTCATAAACCTGCCACTCAGAAGGAGGCCCATGGTTGCATCCTTTGCTCGTCTTGTGCTCAAACTTTCACACAACCTATATCACATAAAAGCAGAAGTTTATTCACCGCTGCTAATATTTACTACCTCAGCTGCTCCCGAGGCAGTAGCAACTCTATCTTTCCAATGTAAAGAAACGCAAATCTCTTTTGTCTTTCCTCTAAAAACTGCTCTTGAGGCCACGAACCAAGAAAATCTGTTTTGGTAGGTCTTTAGTGAAACCGTCTGTTACCTCAATCACACCTGCTGCGTTGCAGCGGCCAAGATATATACTTGGAAACCCTTCTGTCCCAAACCTCCTCTCAACTCTATACCGGATTGAATTGATAACCTGGCCCTGTTTAGAACAAACAAGGCACAGTTTAAACGAGAAAAATATCATTTGGAACAATTGGAGGCAAGACAGATGCTAAAGTATTTGCAGGTAAAATAAATAGCACATAAATAAACTATGCGAGCTAAAACACTTATAATCTACCGAGAAACCTCAAGATAGTTTGAGCACCCACAACTCAAAACCAACTCAGCCTATACAAAGAATTTAATATAAAATCATGTCGTTAAAAAAGTTGACCTTAGAATAGTATGAGTGCAGGGAATCCATGCAAAGTAGGCACAGGTGAAACATAGTAGGAACATCTCGCCGTCTCAGGGATTGGAGAGAATGATGAAGACTTGCAGCAGTAGCAGCAGCTCGGGCCTTCAGCTAGAACGGGTCAGGGGTTCCCGCGTTCTCGGTGTGGGCGGCGGGAAGGCTCAAGCAGGAGGCATCGGGCGTGGCGCTGGTCGCCATCCGGGATCAACGCCAGCAAGAGCGCCGCTGTGGTCGGTCAGCTGCGCAGCGCCTCCCGTTCCCGTCTCTCCCACACTAGCAGGCTGCTCAAGATTAAAAAAATTCTACAGATCTGAAGGACCATGAATATAGATAAGGAGTGGCAGAGTGCTCTCACCCTCAGACGCAAAGGCCAAGCAGCTGCTTCCGGCGACCTGGCAGACGGCGTTCCTCCGCTGACCTAACCCCAGCGGCATGAGCACCGGACGAACAAAAGTGGTCGGCGTCGGTAACGGCGGCGTCTTGTTGGAGCCACGCTGCAGGAGTCCTCCGCGGCGCCTACTAGCCGGAATCTAGCACGGCTAGGGTTCTTCGAGGGGAAGCGTTTCAACGGTTCCGCGGCACATGACCCGTGGAGTAGGAGGATGTGAGCTCGGGGCGGTGGTCTGCGGCTCGAGGGGTCGCCGGAATTGACCGGCGGCGGCAAAGGGGATGAGGATGCGTCGCGAAGAAGAAGGGGCAGGGTCGGTACGATGTAGCCGTTATCCTGGTGATTTCGCGAAGAAGAAGTTGTGTAGCGATGGATTTATAGTACGGAGTTCACATCCCTAAAAAAAACTACTACGTCACGTACCAATCGACCGGCTTCTCAGGAAAAAAAATGTATCAATCGACGGATCACGAATGCGCATGCTTCCTCTACAAAAAAACAAAACAAGACCACGCATGCCTTTGCGTCACATATTGCTTGCCACGTCGAGAAATATAGCATGAAATTTTTTGCGTACATGTATAGCATGGAACTTTGATTAAACATAACGCATTATGGTATGGACTCTGTGTCATCTAACCTCTCCGCGTACCCCTTTGTTGGAGTTATGATGAATCAACGGCTGGGATGAATCGGTGAAGATCAACGACCGAGAAGTCCATTAATTGTCATTAATCCGGTATTAGCGTGTAAACCTTTAATTGCCGCATGTAAGTTGTAATTATACCTAGCCTAAAAAGCCCGCAGTGCAAACCCAAGGCCAGGCCCGGCCCGTGGACGGGAAAAACGTCGGGCTTTCGGGCCTCGGGCCGGGCCTCTTCGTTAAAACACCAAAAATCAAGGCCCGGGCCTGGCCCGGACATGCATCGGGCTTAAAACCCGAGGCGCAAGCCCGTCCCATGGAAAAGCCCGTCGGGCCTAGGCCCGGGAATTTTGGGTCGGGCTGCCCATGCCCAGGTATAGTTGTAATAACCTGTAACATCCCAGTGTTTGGGAGGTTATAAGGATCTAAATATAATATGCGCATTTGCAAAGCATGTATCTAAAAGTACGGAAAATTTTGGCGCGAAAGTTTAAACAAATCAAAGTGACCAAAGTTTCACCTGACATGATAAAATAGGTCTAGTTCATCTAGTCAAGAGTACATTTGGAATGATCTTTATAACAAGTATCTTGTGAAACTAAATCATCTGGTTACATAAACCATAAATTGGTTTTGACCAACACAAACTCTCAACAACCTTAACCACAAATCTATAAGTGACTTTGGATAACTCACTAGGTATCTAGAACTTAAAGAGGGGTGAGTATCCAAATCTCATAACCGATAATCATACTTTCAGAAATAAGCAATATACAACTTAACCATCACATCAACAGAGATGTTATCACCTATAAAACAACAACTTCCTTAGTTATCAACCTATTTCCACAACATCTCTATAAATCATCTCATAACTATTAGGTGAACTATCACAAGTCCATAACAAAGAATCAATAGAGCACTACTGATACAAACAAGTGTTAACTCAAAACCCACAAGTGGAAAATGATATAATACTTGTATTAATATATTTATCGAATATGCACATATCTCATCAACCATAAAAGAAATATCTCAAAGGATAGATAAATCTTCTTAAACTATTGTTAAACCTTGATCATTACATATGATCTTTCCAAACCTCTATGCCTGCATTATGTTTATAAATGAAGAACATAAAATAACAACATGACACTTAAGAAAGCCATGAGCTTGGGGATGTGATGAACACCCCACTGGAGCTACACTCTTTTGGTTAGCACACGTCTACTTTCTATTTTTCTAAGCAAAGCATTTATCGTAGAGACTTGAAGCGTCTAGTTTTTGTTTTTATTTTTGTTTTGATAAGACAACACCCATCATTTTATATGAGATTGAGCTACTGGAGTTTGGGGTTGGAATGCATTGGATGCTAGTATTATGACTTGGAATAGGGATGCCATGGTTGATTTGAAGAGCTACATATGTTTGCATGATTTATAGGCTTTTTATGTGTAGAAATTTGCAATAATGTTGTCTTGAGCTATCTCTTATTCATGTCCTTGATGTTAATTGCTGGTTTATTTAGTTTTTCATGAAATGAATAATTCTATGGACATATGCATGCATAGTATCTGGTCAACTATCTTCCTCTTGCTAGCCAAAAATTTAAAAATTCCAACAAGTAAAAACTTGTTTCCAACACTCCTTAGCCAAGTATTTCTAGTGAGTCCACCATATCTTCCCATTAGCTTCATTGCTATTCCGAGTATGTTCACCATGTTATTGTGTTATTTATGTTCTAAATTAAGATATTCACTTTATTAATTGTCATGGGTTGAACTTGGGATAGGACTCTCACGAACTTTTGAAGGCACACTTTACTTTTTATGCATCTAATAAACATGACCCAATAATGGGAGCCACAAGTTTTGCGTTTGACAAGTGTGTGGTTGGGAGCTAGCTATAAACGTGTATCACCGGAAAGCATTCAACATTGCACAAAAATTTACATTTGGTTGATATCATGTACTTTTGTTTTTGGACTCCTGCCATGCCGAAATGAAATAGAGGAATAGTAAGTTTTGATGAGTAAGTATCTATATGACTAGAGAAACGCATTGGGCCGCTAACCCAAGCCATGCTTTATCATGGTGGAAATTTACTTACAGCTTGAGTGACTCTACAACACATCCTACAATAAAATAAGAATCTATGCATAATAGTGAATGAAAATAAAAAGGATGATGAGTCTACTCCGTTTGTTTGTCTTGTCATTGTGACATGGGCTTGTTTCCATGTCATGGGGCAAGAGGTACCTCTTTGCGGTTCTCTATGATGTCATTATTACTTACTATGATGTCATTAATAGTTTTTAGTTGAGTTTTTTCGTGTTGGTCTAATTGATCTTTTTAGAAACCTTCTCCTTGTTTTCACGTTATTTTGTGGAGTGGATCTTTGGACGTGCGCTTCCATTTTGTGTATCATAGATCCAGATGATTTTGAAACATGTGATCTATATTTGGTAATTGTGGACTTTGCTTAGTATCATAGTTCTTAGTTGCCTTTCTTGGAGTTGTATTTCATCATTTCATAAATTTTTTTATACCTTTGCATTGTTTTCTCCTTCTATTGATGTTTCATGTAAATTTTGGCGATAGGTTTCCTCGCAACATTAATTTGATTACCGTATTTCCTTGTATCCTCGTATTTGTGATATCTTCACATATTAGAAATGATCCTTATTTGATTTTAAAGTCAATGATCTATATTTCGTAATTGTGCAATTTTATTTCTATCGTAGTTTTTAGTGGACTCTCTTGTGTTGGTCTCATAGATGTCTTCGGGACAACTTGGTGTTTGGAAACCTTCTCCTTGTTTCCTCGTCATTTTGTGGAGTGAATCTTTTAATGTGCGCTTCCATTTTGTGTATCATAGATTAAGATGATTTTCAAACATGTGATCTATATTTGGTAATTGTTAAGTTTGCTTACTATCGTAGTTCTTAGTTGACTTTCTTGGAGTTGTACTTATTTGATCATGTCGCAACAACTTCGTTTTGGAAACCTTCTCCTTGTTTTCTCCTCCTATTGAGTCACTATTTGGAAATGTGCTCTCATGTAATGTTTTCATAGAGTAATATGGTTTTGAAACCTCGGATCAATATTTGGTTATTGTGGAGATGTCTTACTATTGTAGTTTAAAGTTGCTTTTCTTGGAGTTGGACTAATTCATCATAGTGTAAAACTTTCGTTTTTTAATGCCTTCGCCTTGCTTTCTCCTTCTATTTATGTTTCATGTAAATTTTTCGAGATATGTTTCCTCGCGACGTTTTTTTTTTGAAACTCCAATCTCATGGGTCCTCGTATTGGTGATATATTCACATAGTTGGGTTGATCCTTTATTTGATTTTGAAATCAATGATATATATTTCATAATTATGGAGTTTTCTTTTTATCGTAGTTTTAGTTGACTTTTTTGGTGATTGTCTAATTGATCTTTTCGGAACAACTTTGTATTTGGAAACCTTCTCCTTGTTTTCCCCTCATATTCTGGAGTCGATCTTTGAACGTGCGCTTCCGTATTGTGTATCATAGATTAAGTTTATTTTGAAACGTGTGATCTATATTTGGTAATTGTGGACTTTGCTTAGTATCGTAGTTCTTAGTTGACTTTCTTGGAGTTCGACTATTTCATCATTTTATAAATATATATTTTTTGGATACCTTTGCCTTGTTTTCTCCTCCTATTGATGTTTCATGTAAATTTGGAAATATGTTTCCTCGCAACGTTTTTGTGAAATTTCTATCTCCTTGTTTCCTCATATTGGTGATATCTTCACATCGTAGGGTTGATCCTTTATTTGATTTTGAAATAAATAATCTCTATTTCGTAATTCTGTAGTTTTATTTTTGTCGCAGTTTTTAGTTGACCTTCTTTGTGTTGGTCTAATTGATCTATTTGGAATAACTTTGTATTTGGAAACCTTCTCCTTGTTTTCTGAAACCTTTTCCTTGTTTTCTTCAACTTAGTTTTGATGCTATCATGCTACGCACATATTGTTTGGTGTTGCTTGTATTCAGAGTTTATGCACTGGCCACGAAAGTCCATGACACATGGACACATTTCAGGTCTAGAATTATTTTATATGTTGAAACACAAAAATAGTTCTAGACATAGCTGTATTAGTGTTGCATTTCCAGTTTGCTGTATTTGTAGTTGTAGATTCAGGTTGTATCAGTTTTTTTTGTCTTTGCATAGGTGGTTTCTTTCCTTTTGGTGACCGCTACCTTTTTATGTGCGTGCATGGTTCCCTTCCACTTGCCTGGTTGATTAGCACAACATAAAATAATTCTTGTTTATTGAGAGGAGTCAATTGATAGGTGGGAATTCAAAAAACTGATACATAGGGTGCAGAGATGAACCTTGCTTATTATGAAATCTCGCTGTAGGCGTCAGTTCTTTTTCCCTGTTGCGCTACAGGGCCACATGACGGCACAAACATGGAAGCTCCCAGTGGATATCAGACAATGTTGTCCAACGCTGGATGTAGATAGGCTGGCTCTGCACATGACGGCTCTGTCTCTACGTCAACGTCTCCGGGGTAACCACACAGACCCCTTTTGGTTTTCCAGTATTTTTGCACTCCCTCTCGCTATTAACAACGCTATCACTGTACTAAATTCGACAGTTGTTGGACAGTAATGTTATGATATATTCTCCCAAACTGCATTTGCATCCCAGCATGTGTTGTCTGAATAACTGACCTCAACAAGCTTCATCTGATGGCCATACCACCTCATTATGAACCCCACAAAATGCAGGTCTCCATTGCATGCGCCTGTCCAAATTTTTGAAACACTTCAGGTCATCTGATGCTTACATGGTGAAACCAATAACTGAGTGATTCCTTCCAACCGCTACAGGCTACCTGTGTTTACATACACTAGAAATGCTCGGCTCGAATATCAACAAAGGAAGATGATATAGCTAGAAAAAAATTAGCCTTGTAGACCTGTTCAGTAAATAGCATGTGAACCGGTCAGAGAAAGTGTTACTTTTCTTCACCCAAAATTAGAACTTTCATGTTTTTTCAGATATCCCTGGCTCACTTATTTTGTTTTGACAGAGAAAACTATATGTCGGTTAGCTGTAATATACATAATTCTTTGGGAAAAAAATCTACTTAGCACCTAATGCAACAAAAAACGGCTGAGCTCCAGGCCACCTAGGAGTTTTATGCTTGTTTTCTTGACTTATTCATCTGTACCTCTCTGCTAGCTGCACAACTCATAGCTTAACGAATGTTCCTTGTTCTCTTAAGGTTGCGCTTCGATGTTCTAGAGTATAAAATCTGAGCACCAGTATGCCGATGCTTGGAGCCAAAAATAAAGTATACCCCTTTTGAAAGAAGGCATAGTATTTCTCACACCCTAAACTTCTTAAGAAATATGCTTATCTCATATTCGTAATTCGTCTTCCATTGTAAAAATAGTACCGGGCTCAAATTCAGAACTCTTATTGTATTGAATCTCACAAAAAACATGGCTATTTCCCTGGAGACGCACTTGAATGAGTTAAATAAATAAGATTTGTATACGAGGCATTAGAGAGCCGAATAAGCTTTCTATTATATTGCCTTACATAAATCTCACAATTTTTGTCTGACGCCAATAAGGTTTATCTCCAGGTCGTTCAGCTGGTTCACATGCTCCACCAGCCGACCTTTTTAGAGGATCGCCACTGCACTCAGGCTGAAGATCAGATCAATATTCACCAGAGATGAGAGCACCGGCTTCACGGCCTACATGAACATGACAGTCCTGAGAGATCTTTTGCACCAGCACGTCCTTCTCCAGCAAATAACTGTGTGCTCACAGTATGGTACAACATTTTGTGCCACCATTACGACGAATCCACAAAACAGATCACCAAGATCTGCATCAAGTCGGCAGACCTGCTACCCATCAACCACATTAGGATCTATGACCCTGACGGTGTCCATACCATCATGACCATCCATTGTGTGGCCGCCGGTCCAGCGCAGGCACAAGCTTGCCTCTTCTCTCACTAGGTTACTCCTTTTCTCTTTGTTAGACCTACCTTCCTGGATCTTTGAAATTTTGTACATGATCGTCGTTTAATTATTTTTCTACACGTGGCAATATTACGTTATTGATTTAGCACAGTCGTAACTATTAATTTCTTCTACAATTGTCCAAATTTCAAATCAGATAGAAGCCATGTTCCTAGCCGGTTTCTGTTATAGATAACTAATCTAGGCCTATTAGCAGCTGATTTTGTTACAAGCTTCACGAAGCCTGAGTTTTCAGTAGCAGCCTTGAAAATAAGTGGTTCAGACTCGTATGTTGTGTTTTCACTAGAGGAAATGGTGACATATTCTGTTAGTTGGTTTTGCATTGACAAACTGATGATTGTCGTTGATAGAAGCATATTCATTCTTTTTGTTATACTCCCTCCGATCCGTATTAATGGACGCGAGTTATAAAGAAATTTGTACTTGGTTAGTTCATTCATCACGACCATTAATACGGATCGGAGGGAGTACCAAAAAGTGGCACGGGCAAATTGTTGAAAAAAGAGTTATGCTTAGAAGATTTAATTGAGTGGGTGGCAGCTGTGGGTGTCCGCCTTTCACAACATACGATTGATTAACCATCATACCAACAGATAACCCGTGGCAATCTGAATATTAAGCATAACTTTGTAACTTAAAATTTTAATTAGACTATTGGAGATTGCTACAAAACGGAGTGTGATTTAAATTCCAGTGCTGTTATTCCGTAAACTTGTGCAATTAGGAATGATGGACAACTGGTATGTAACTGAATCTGGACAGGTGTAGCCGAGTCATCCAGTGCTGTTATTCTGTAAACTATATTCCTTTCTTCCCTCTACAATGCAAAAGCAGAGTACCTGCTGTTTATCGTCAAAGCAGAGTACCTGCTGTTTATCGTCAAAACAGGAATACTCCCTTCATATTTGTAACATGGCCACTTGGTATTTCCAGTCAAATTATGACTAAGAATTTAATAATCAAATTAGGAGTTATACATCACTAAACTCATACGTAGTAATTTGTAACAGGGCCACTTGGTATTTCCATAGCTACCTCAAGTATCTCAGCTGCGCGACGACGGCAAGGTAGCTTTACGCTTGTCGCAGCGTTGGTCATCGGAATCCTCGCGTCCGTCCCTACCGTTAAGCTACCTACCTGTCTCCGATCGCCGGTGACAAACACTGAACACGACTACAGCTAACTGTTTGCTCTGTTCTCGGCATCGGCGTGTCCAGCGGGATGATCGGCGACAACCTGCCATCCTGCGCCGACGTCGTCCAGTTCTATCAGTCCAACCGCATCGGCGCCATGCGCCGGTCCAGGAAACGCTCCAGATGCGTGACAACGTCCTCCCCTACCCAGGTGTCCGCATCGGGTACATCGCCGCCGGCAACGAGGTGCCGGACGCAGGCGGCGACACGGCGAGCTTACTCCCAGCCATGCAGAACCTCTACGGACTACGGCACGCTGGACGCGGCGACATCAAGGTGTCCACGGTGGTGAAGATGAGTTTGCCCGCGTCCTCATCGCCGCCCTCCGACCGAGCTTCAAGGACACAACGGAACGTGTACCCCCTTTTTTTTAAAAGGAAAAACCCAGCCTCTGCATCAGGCGGCGAAAAATTCTATGGGACCGGGCCGTACGCTCTTGCTCCTAAGGCCCCTCCTAGGATGTTGACAACTCAGCCATGGCACCCATCTTAAAGCTGCCCATTATCCTCTCGTCAAATTAACTCATCGTACCTGTACACATATGTAGGCGAACGCGTACGTATCAGGGAACATTCAATCAGTTTTGATACTAACAATCAACGCCAAAACCGGATAGCAACGATCAGTTTTCAAGAGTCCATGTCGTCTCCGCCGCAGGCCTGCCGTCGAGGACGAGGCATCCCCATGATCACGACACCAGCAGCGACCTCGGTCGTGCAATGTGTCGACGGCGCTACGGAAGCCATGCCCACTTCTGCCGGTACTGTCGCGGACGCGCAAATTTGTTTCGTTCACAATCATTGTCCCTCGAAGCTTCTCACGAGCGTGCTGATGTGCCAACCTCCCTTGGCGAGGAGATGTGTGCACACGTCCCTGCTATCGAGCCTACTGCCAGTGTTGTGTTTTATCCACCGACCTTGGCTGTCCCAACTTCAGACACTACAGTATCCCAAGCAGAGGTATAAAGATGAAACTTATTTACTGAACTATGTATTTACTGAACAAAAATCTGTTGGCATTTACGGAACAAAAATCTGTTGTTAATTACATCAGTACAATTTATATATCTTTGAGCGCAGGCGGATGGTACTAATATTACATCAGTAAATGTTCCTAAAGTTGGGATGGAATTTAATTCAGAGGAGGAGGCATACGAATTTTACAACGAGTATGCCGGTAAGATCGGTTTCAGCATTCGAAAGAGCCACTCAAAGTTGAGACCCGATAAATCGGTATATAAGAAACATATAGTCTGTAGTAATGAAGGGGAAAGGGGAACTCATTCAACACATGACACTCTGAAACAAAATGCTGCCACAAGGTCTCGTTGCGATGCCCGTGTTCAGTTTAGTATTGCCCGTGATGGGATATGGAGGGTGCAAAAGGTTGTACTCGAACACAATCATTATCTTGCAAGTCCAGATAAGAGACACATGTTGCGTTCACAACGCCGTTTGGTAGAGTCTGATAAAGTTGTGATCGGTCATATGAGGGAAGCAGGATTCAAACCAGCTGACGTTTACAAGTTTTTTAAGCAGTGGTATGGAGGACCACAACATGTACCTTTCTTGCGGGTGGATAGCAATAACCATATCTCTCGCGAGCGCAAGAAGTATTTAGAAGTCAATGACGCACAAACACTGCTAGAATTCTTAAAAAACAAACAGTTAGATGATCCTTCTTTTTTTTATGCCATACAATTAGATGAGGAGGATTGCCGAATAGCGAATTTCTTTTGAGCAGATGGTCAAGCTATCATGGACTATGCTTGTTTTGGTGATGCTTTGTCATTTGATACCACTTTTCAAACAAATAAGTTTGAAATGCCTTTTGCTCCGCTTCTTGGAACTAACCATCATAAACAGACAATTCCTTTTGGAGCTGCACTATTATGTGATGAAACCTCCGATTCATTCGTATGGTTGTTCAACACATTTTTAACAGCAATGTCTGGAAAGCGACCCGTGACAATTTTCACAGATCAGTGTGCAGCTATGTCAAAGGCAATTAGCATTGTTTTTCCGAGCACAAAGCATCGTCTTTGTCTTTGGCACATTTATCAAAATGCCGCGAAGCACCTTAGCCATGTAATTTCAAACCATCCTCGATTTCTCGCTGATTTTAAGAGAGTTGTATACCTAGAAAGTTCAATGGCATACTTTGAGCAGAAGTGGCAAGAATTGTTGATTTCCTATGGCCTTGTGGACAACTCATGGATACAAACTCTATATGGTCTGCGTGAGAAGTGGGCTGCCGTGTACCGCAATGATTCATTTTCTGCTGACATGACCTCAACTCAAAGAAGCGAAGGTATGGACAATATGTTCAAGAAGCAATTTCGCAAGAAGCTCTGTCTTTCAGAGCTCTTAGTACAGTATGAGAAGTGTGCTGCTAGTCTCCGTGAAAATGAATTAGATGCAGATTTTAAGTCTCGAAAGTCTAAACCGGTTCCTTATGTAAGAAATTTACCAATTCTGAAGACTGCAGCTGAGTCATATACAAGGAGACTTTACAATGATTTTGAGGAGGAGTTCAAACAACAATTATCTGTCCAGTGCGAACTTGTTTCCGAAGTAGAAACAGTCAGGACTTATAAAGTGATGGCTATGCCACTTGAGGATGAGGCACTAGTCATCTTCAATTCTGAGAAAGTGACTATATCATGTTCATGTAGAAAGTTTGAATCCAAAGGTATGCAATCATGCTCTCCGAGTGTTCAATTCTGAGAAAGTGACTATATCTAACATGTGTGTCATTATGTCATAGGTCTGTTGTGCAAACATTCTCTCCGAGTGTTCAACAATAATGGGGTTTTCACTTTGCCATCGCAATATATACTACACAGGTGGACAAAATATGCAAAAAGAGGTTTTTCTTCGAGTAACCAGGAGGGTTCTCAAGAAACTTTACAAACACGTGCGGCACGGATTTCTCGGAAAGCAACCTCTATTGCACTGAAGTGCTCTGTTTCAGAAGAACTTCTTATAGAATTGGAGAAAGCTATAGATATGCTAGATCAAGAAGCGGATGAATCGCTAAGCCAACGAGTGCCTCCCAAACCCCAAAGTGTTCATAGGAATTCGAATGAGTTTGGTGAAGATATATCAAATGTAAACATATCATTTAAATCTCCCCAAGCAATAAAAGTTCCAATGGTAAAAAGAGCGAAAGATGCACTTGAAAAGAAAGGAACCAAGAAACCAAAGACCGGAACAAAGAAGCCAAAGACCGGAACAAAAAAAGGTAGAGCTACACCACTTCTTTTTATTTTTATCTCTCACGATTGCACAATCAGTAAAGTTTGCCTTGTACATGGTTCATCAATACTAGGTGTTGGAACCAAAGTAAAAGCGGATACTCAAGTCAGAGAAGTACCTCAACAATTAGAGGTAAGACAGATTACTCTGGTTTCTTTATTATCTTTCTTGCAATTTATTTATACCAAAAAAATCTAAACATTCTGATACTTATTGTAACACAGGGAACTTTTCAGGCAAGCACAGGAACTAAAATTACAGTACCACACTTCTCAAATAATCTGTTTCACGGAGAAGTTCCTCTACAATTTACCGTAAGAAAGATTGCTCAAGATTTTCGGGTCATATAATTGTATCAGAAAACATTCTAAGCAATTGCCTAATATTTTATGACGCAGAGATCATTTGAGGCAGGAACAAGTTCAAATACTACGATGCCATACTTCTCAAATAATATGTTTCATGGACAAGTTCCTCTACATTTTACTGTAAGACAGATTACTCGACGTTTTCTTATATTTCTAATATAGTTGTATAACAAGAACACTAAACAATTTCTTGACTTTTCATGATACAGAGATCTTCTGAGGCAGACACAAGTTCTAATACTACAATGCCACACTACACAAATAATAATTTTCACGGGGATTCTTCGACCATGTTTGGTCCATTCATTCAAGGAGGATATACCGAACTTCTACTTCAAAATGATCGAGCTTCAGAGGTGCTGCACCCTTCGAGAAGATTGAATTTTGATGTTCCAAATCCGAACGGATGGAAGGAGTAGGAATAGAAGTGACTTTTTTTTCTTCTTGTGTTCATTCAGTTATTACTAAATATTATTTGTAAAATTAAATAATGATGCACTAGATCATTACAGTGAGTACTTTTTGTCAATTTCGACTTTCAGCATCATCATCGTTTTGACACATATTTGTCTCTTAAGTAGTGTTCACTCTAAGACAGTGCTTCTCTTTGATATGCTGGAATTTGGGTTAGTATTTTTTTCGCGACGAGACATCTTTCAGCTGCAAGCCCATCGAGAATTTGGGGTACTGAGTACATAAAAGCAATAGTATTTCTCACTTTTAGTTACAATATTGTGCCAAAGCGAAAAAAATCAATTTTGAAGGGAAACAAATCACATGTTCATTCATTCATCAATCTAAATGCATACACTGGTATTTTCAGCATACAATTTCAAAAATACTACTGAGACAATTCTCATATCTCACCTACTGTAACCAAATAACAAGGATCTCTTTCTTCCTTTATTTTCTTTCCAGGCATAAGCTGGGAGAGTATGCAACGAGTCACGCCCTTTTCCTCATACAGGACTAGACACACAATGCAAACACATTTATCAAAGTAGTCATGCATTCAGCAACTCAATATTGGTGACAAACTTCAGGGAAACAAACTACATAATTGCAGATTCATTCATCAACTCGTTTGACATTGTAATACCATTCATTTACACAAAGCTTCTGTACTACTTGTGCTACATAGCTACACTACTAGTACATTTTTTTGGAATATCTGAACATTTGTAACATAGGTAAAAATCTGGTAGCCATTCCCCCTATGCTCCTCAGCCATATACATTTGTGAAACTGGTAGTCGTTCCTGCTCTGCTCCTCAGCCATGTCTTCAAATGGATTTCAATAAAGGAGAAATCTGAACTCTGAACTTCTAAATCTTATTGACCTGCAACTTAGAACGTTTATGATCAGAGATAGTTAGATTTTATGAAATGAACTCTGAACTTCTAAATGAACCCAGCATCGTGGTGGGTGGCGCGGCGGTGGCCTTCCACGGCGGTTTCCCTGAAGGATGGAGGGGTGGTGGGTGGCGCCGGCGGCGTGGCCCGTCGCGGCCGCTTCCGCGAGGATGGCTAACCCACGAGGGTATCACGAGCAGTGGCGAAACGAGAGGGAGTGGTGCGAGCAACTCCCCGATTTTGAATGGCCTTTAGCAGCGCTCGGCGGCGCGGCCGAGAGATCGACACAAGGGCGTGCCGGCGGCTGGTGCTTTGATGCGGCGCAGGGGAGGTAGCAGGCGAGTACAATTTCAGCTACAAGTACGATATACATACAGGTACGATGACTTCATTTGACGAGAGGATAATGAGCAGCTTTAAGATGGGTGCCATGGCTGAGTTGTCAACATCCTAGGAGGGGCCTTAGGAGCAAGAGCGTACGGCCCGGTCCCATAGAATTTTTCGCCGCATCAGGTTGATGCACACGGCTTTTATTAAAACCAAAATCATCCAATCATCAGATTACAACCAGCACCACAGACACAAGAGTCTCAATAGCTCCTATACAGAAAACTACTGGTGTATAAAAAGAAAAAGGCAAGAGCCTACTAAACCAAGCACCCCACTCCATGAGAATATGGCTATGAAAGACCAATACGGCTATTATGCAACCAGCCACCCTTACTGAAGATAGCCTGAACGACCGTCATCAATCGAGTGCATCCACCATCCAAACGCACACGTTGGTCCTCCGGAAGAAGGTGAGACCAGAGATGTATCCAATATTTGGTTCGATGAACCACTTGCAAAAAAATCCCGGCTCTCTCATTGTTAAAAACAACTCCATTCCTGGCACATACTCCTATGCGTATAAGTGCTTTCGTAGAATTATCTACCCCATATAGCAAATTACCAAACAAATTAGTAATAGACACCGGAGGTGAAATGCTAAATGTAAAGTGCACTAGCCTCCAAATCTTTTTAACAAAATCGCAAGAGACAAACAGATGCTCCACGATTTCTGGATCCCCACAAAAAAACACAATTTTGGCACACAACACAATTCCTCTTAGCCAAGTTATCTTTCGTCAGCAATTCTTTCCTAGAGAGAAACTGTTAAGAATTTAGGCAATTTACAGATTAAATTAATCCAAGTATAAATCATGAACATGACGTAAACATACTGATATTTAACCATATTCGTGCATACTAGATTTATAGTAGATAAATCTACGCAAACTACTAGTGTTGCACACATGGAAATAATAATGACAGGGATGAACGTGCTATACCCTGCAGTTGGCCAATTGGCAGTAGCCGTAGCAGAGGCGGCGGCCGCGGCAGCAGCAGCAGCCTCGGTGGCAGCAGCGGCGGCGGCAGCAGCTCGATCGGCTTCGGTGGCCATGTTGACGACGAGGGCGACGCGGTAGTAGACGAAGTAGATGTACAGCAGCAGCGAGCAGTCGCGTAGTAGACGCTCCCCAAAAACCTAATCGCCCCTCTCCCGTACAGGATCTGGAGAGGCGGGGTTTCGGAGGCCTGCTCTCCCGTCGGCCGTGTACGCGGTAGACGGGATGGGATCACCGGCGACAGCAACAGGAGGTGGAACGACAGTGGGCGCAAAGAGGCAGCGTGTGTCACTAGTAGAAAACAGGGCATTGAGCCAAGCCCAATGGAACCGGATGTGATACAAACCGGTTCAGAAGGGTCTGTCCCTGGGCCCCACCCATGCAGCAAAATGCCCGCAAGGCCTTTAGGACCGGTTTGTAACACAAACCGGTCCTAAAGGCCTTGCGGGCCATTTGCTGCAGGGAGGGGGGCCCAGGGGCAGACCCTTTAGAACCGGGTTGTATCACAAACCGGTTCTACAGGTTTTCTCATTTTTTGCAGCCAGTGCGGGTCCCGCTGTCATATCCTTTAGAACCGGTTTGTAACACAAACCGGTCCTAAAGCCCTCCCCTAAACCCTACATATATACCACCCCGAGCTCAGCTCCATTTTTTCCAGCTCTAGCTCAACTCCATTTTTGCTCTCTCCTTCCTCTTGTGAGGTCTAATCCATCCCCATTTTCTCCACCATTTGTCAAGATTGTTGGTACCCATCGGTTCTACGGTTAGCATCAACGTTCCCTCTTCCGGCATTGCAGGTTTTGCTCGTTTTCTTGCTCATTTCATTTTTGTTGTGCTAGCTAGGTGTTTGATGAAATGCCTAGCTAAGCTAGAATTTATTATTCATTTTGTTATGTATACAAATTGATGCAATTTGAGCTCAAAATTAATTGTGATTTGTGCTTTTTTTAGTGTCGCGCGCCTTCTCCCCTTCCTCACTACCGTCAATCGCCCCATCACCGACACAACCTTGGTGAGCCTATTGTTTTTATTTACCAAAACAAATTTTGATTTGTATGATTTACGTATTTACTTGTATATAATTTTCTAGAGCCATGGTTTTGATATCCGTCCCCGTTGGCCCTCGTCCAGTCTATGATTCGGATGTGGTATATTATCTTTTTTCACTACATATTTTCATTTCCTGATTATACGACAATTACTTACGCCGACCAACTTGACATAGATATTTTTATATAGGAGGTAGTGGAACCGGAAATGCCAATCGACCCTATTGTTGAGAAGTTATACTTAGTTGAACAAGAAAATATTGGCTTGAAAGAAAGATTGAAAAAAACTGAAGAAAGGTTGGAAAAAACTGAAAGAGAGAAGATGACCTTGGAAAAGGTTCTTGCCGGTGTCGTCGATAGTCACAAGAGCGAGATAGACGCAATGCGCCTGAAGATTAGAAAGATTAGGAAATATGCAATTAGTAAAGAGGCTTGGTATCATTATGTCGTCGGGTCAATTGTTACCTTTGTTGCAATTTTGATCGCATTTGTTGTTGTTTTTAAATGCATTAATTAGAGAGAGTTTTTATGGATGGTTTTAGAGAGAGTTTTTATGAATTAATTTAGTCATGATGATTTAGCATAATGGTTGTTGATAAATTTATATAATGCAGATGAACCGGCAATGGATGTACAGTGATCGACGTCGTCCCAAATTCCTTAATGGCATGCATAGTTTTCTCAATGTGGCTGAGAAAAACAGGCAGAATGGATTTATTTTCTGTCCATGTAAAAAATGCCAGAATAAGAGGAATTTCCCTAGCTCAAGAACCATACACACCCACCTGTTGCAAGAAGGCTTCATGCCCAGTTATTTTTGTTGGACCAAGCACGGAGAAAGAGGGGTTATAATGGAAGACAATGAAGAAGAAGAGGATAATGATAAGTATCCTATGTTCGATGAACACGGTGATACTGAAATGGGGGAAGATGAGCCTGAACTTGAGGACATTGTTGATGAGTCTGATGATGATCTTCGTCAGGACATTCGTGAAGAACAGATAAACTGCGCAAGTGAAAACGAGAGGTTGAAGTTGGAGCGCATGTTAGAAGACCACAAAAAATTGTTGTACCCAACTTGCGAAGATGGCCAGAAAAAACTGGGCACCACCCTTGAATTGCTGCAATGGAAGGCAGAGAATGGATTATCTGACAAGGGATTTGAAAACCTGCTGAAAATAATGAAGAAGATGCTTCCAAGAAATAACGTGCTGCCCTGCAGTACATACGAAGCAAAGAAGGTTGTCTTCCCTCTAGGATTGGAAGTGCATAAGATACATGCATGCATCAATGACTGCATCCTCTACCGCGGCCAGCACGAGAATTTAAATGCATGCTCGGTATGCGGTGCATTTCGGTATAAGATCAGGCGAGATGACCCTGGTGATGTTGAGGGCGACGATCGCCCCAGGAAGAGGGTTCCTGCCAAGGTGATGTGGCATGCTCCTATAATACCACGGTTGAAACGTTTGTTCCGAAACAAAGAGCATGCCAAGTTGTTGCGATGGCACAAAGAAGACCGTAAGGAAGACGATATGCTGAGACACCCCGCTGATGGGTCGCAGTGGAGAAACATCGACGATAAGTACAAGGACTTTGCACATGACGCAAGAAACTTAAGGTTTGGTCTGAGTACAGATGGCCTGAATCCATTTGGGGAGCAGAGTAGCAGTCATAGCACCTGGCCCGTGACTCTATGTATCTATAACCTTCCTCCTTGGTTATGCATGAAGCGTAAGTTCATTATGATGCCAGTGCTGATCCCAGGCCCGTCGCAACCCGGCAACAACATTGATGTGTACCTGAGGCCACTGGTTGATGAACTTTTAGAGTTGTGGGCTGACGAAGGTGTACGTGTGTGGGACGAGTACAAACAAGAGGAATTTGACCTACGAGGGTTGCTGTTTGTTACCATCAATGATTGGCCCGCTCTTAGTAACATCTCAGGACAGGCAAACAAGGTATACAGCGCATGCACACACTGTTTAGGCGAGACAGAAAGTATACATATAGGCAAGAATGTGTACCCGGGGCATCGTCGATTTCTTCCAGACAGGCATCCCGTAAGAAAGAAAGGAAAGCATTTCAAAGGCGAGGCAGATACACGGAGGAAGCCAACCCTCCCTAAAGGTACTGATATATATGACATGGTCAAAGATATAAAAGTAATCTTTGGAAAGGGTCCTGGCGCACAATCTGTTCCAAATGACGCCGACAACCACGTAGCCATGTGGAAGAAGAAATCTATATTCTGGGAACTACCCTATTGGAAATTCCTAGAGGTTCGCTCTGCGATCGACGTGATGCACGTGACGAAAAATATTTGCGTGAACCTGCTAAACTTATTGGGCGTGCATGGGAAGAAGTCGAGAGATACACCAAAAGCACGGCTGCACCACCAACGTATGCACGAACGAGACGACCTGATGAATCCAGAGAATTTCAAAGGTCCTGCCAGCTACGCTCTTACCAAGGAAGAGAAGGAGATCTTTTTCCAAGTCCTGAGTAGTATCAAGGTCCCGTCTGGCTACTCGTCGAACATAAAAGGAATACTAAACCTGGAAGAGAAAAAGTTCCAAAACCTTAAGTCTCATGACTGCCACGTGATCATGACCCAGTTACTTGCGATTGCATTGAGGGGGCTTCTGCCAGAAAACGTGCGAGTACCCATTGTGAAGCTATGTGCATTCCTCAACGCAATTTCTCAGAAGGCAATCGATCCAGCAACTCTACCAAGTTTACAGAAGGACGTGGTCCAATGTCTTGTCAGCTTCGAGTTGGTGTTCCCACCAACCTTTTTCAATATTATGACGCACCTCATAGTTCACCTAGTCCAAGAGATTTCCGTTCTCGGTCCTGTATTCTTACACAATATGTTCCCCTTTGAGAGGTTCATGGGAGTCTTGAAGAATTATGTTAGAAACCGTGCTAGACCAGAAGGAAGCATGGTCAAGGGCTATGGAACAGAGGAGGTCATTGAGTTTTGTGTTGACTTTATTCCTGACCTGAACCCGATCGGGGTTCCTCAGTCGCGCCATGAGGGGAGACTGCGTGGAAAAGGCACGCTAGGAAAGAAATCAACAACATGTATGGACGAGCAATCTTTCAGTCAAGCACACTACACAGTTCTAGTTAATTCCAGCTTGGCGGCTCCATATATCCAGGAACACACGGATATTTTACGCTCGGAATATCCGGAGCAACCTGAAGATTTCATTGCTAAAGAACACGCGAAGACTTTCGGAGGTTGGTTGCAAAGACGTCTGATTAATGACAACATTGTTGAAGATGAGCTATACTTGTTGGCCAAGCAACCATCTTCGACTGTATTGACCTTTAAAGGGTACGAGATAAATGGTAACATATTTTACACGGCAGAACAAGATAAAAAGAGCACCAACCAAAACAGTGGCGTCCGGTTTGATGCAAAAGACGACAACGGGCAAAGGGTCACATACTATGGTTACATAGAGCATATATGGGAACTTGACTACGGACCTTCCTTTAAGGTCCCTTTGTTCTGGTGCAAATGGTTCAACCTGTCAGGCGTGAAGGTAGACCCGAAGTACGGAATGACAACAGTGGATCAGAAGAATCTTGGGTACGGCAATGATCAATTCGTCCTAGCCAATGATGTGGCTCAGGTTTTCTATGTGAAGGACATGTCTAGCAGACCGAGAAAAACAAAAGATAAGGAAACGAATACATCAGACGATGAGCCAAGGCGCCACATAGTTCTTTCAGGGAAAAGAAACATCGTGGGAGTCGAGGACAAGACAGACATGTCAGAAGAATACATTAAATTTGATGAAATTCCTCCCTTCAAAGTCAAAGATGATCCTAGCATTCAGTTAAATGATGAAGATGTTCCATGTTTACGGCGCAATCAGAAGAAAGGCAAGAAGAAAAATAGAAACGGATCGTCCCTTTAGTACCGGTTGGGGACACCAACCGGGACTAAATGGGTTAGGGTTTCGTTTGGACCAATCAGATAGAATCACACGGATCGTGTGTTTGTTTCAACCGCTTGTGAGTCGTTGGATCCGGGGTGTGTTTCTTTCCAGTTGTTGTGAGCCGTTCGATCAGGGCTACGGTGTGTTTCTTTCGAGCTGTTGTGAGCCGTTGGATGAGATGTTTCTTAACAGTTGGATCAAAACCCTAGCTCAACACTTTGTGAGCCAGAGGACCCTATATATAGCCCAGCTTCATACACCGTTCAGTTCATCTCCCAAATACAAAACATCCGGATTCGCCAGCATACGCCCCGCTGTGCATTTGGTATGCATATATGCACTCAGTAGCCACTGCGGGGTTGTATACTGGCGATACCGTTTGTTTTGTTCTACACCCACCTTTAAGGTTTGATACATCATATAATCAGTTCATCGAGCAAATACAAAACATCCGGATTCGCCATCATACGTCCGGCCGTGCATTTGGTATGCATATATGCACCCAGTAGCCACGGTCGGGCTGTATGATGGCGATACCGTCTGTTTTGTTCCACACCCCCCTTAAGGTTTGATACATCATATACTCAGTTCATCGAGCAAATACAAAACATCCGGATTCGCCGTCATACGTCCAGCCGTGCATTTGGTATGCATATATGCACCCAGTAGCTAGCCACGGTTGGGCTGTATGACGGCGATACCGTTTGTTTTGTTCTACACCACCCTTTAAGGTTTGATACATCATATATTCAGTTCGTCGAGCAAATACAAAACATCCGGATTCGCCATCATACGTCCAGCCGTGCATTTGGTATGCATAACCAAGGAGGAAGGTTGCCTTACTCACTTGCGCTCTCACTTCTCGTTGCCTTACTCATTACCCACCCTAACTTACCACAGGCGCATAGACCGCAATATGCGCCTGGGGTAACATTACCGCAGGCGCACAGACAAAATATGCGCCTGGGCTAAGATCTATACCACAGGCGCATACTTTGTAATATGCGCCTGGGGTAAGTTATCAGATTACATTAAATTTGATGAAATTCCTCCCTTCAAAGTCAAAGATGATCCTAGCATTCAGTTAAATGATGAAGATGTTCCATGGTTACGGCGCAATCAGAAGAAAGGCAAGAAGAAAAATAGAAACGGATCGTCCCTTTAGTACCGGTTGGGGACACCAACCGGGACTAAATGGGTTAATTAGGGTTTCGTTTGGACCAATCAGATAGAATCACACAGATCGTGTGTTTGTTTCAACCGCTTGTGAGTCGTTGGATCCGGGGTGTGTTTCTTTCCAGCTGTTGTGAGCCGTTCGATCAGGGCTACGCTGTGTTTCTTTCGAACTGTTGTGAGCCGTTGGACGATGTTTCTTAACCGTTGGATCAAAACCCTAGCTCAACACTTTGTGAGCCAGAGGACCCTATATATGCACCCAGTAGCCACGGTCGGGCTGTATGATGGCGATACCGTCTGTTTTGTTCCACACCCCCTTAAGGTTTGATACATCATATACTCAGTGCATTTGTTCTACACCCCCCTTTAACACATCCATCCATGTTATGGTGGCGCGTGGCACGGGAGTTGTGACGCGTGGCCTGGAGGGCGCGGTATAAACTGTCGCTCCTCGAGCGCTTCTTCTTCATCCCTCTGCACCGTCGCGCTTCCACCATGCCTCCGAGGAGGAACAGCACCACCGGTTTCCGCGGCGTCCGAGCGCGGCAGAACGGAATGTTCAGCGCAGATATCCGCTGGGGGGATGACCGCATCCCCCTCGGCACCTTTGCGACGGCGGCAGAGGCAGCCCGCGCCTGGGACGCGGCGGCCTGGCGCCTCAACCGCCCGCGGTCGCTGATGAACTTCAACGACTGCCACACAGTCTGGGAAGCGGAGGCCAGGGCGACGAAGCCACAGATCATCACTGCCGCCGACCACCTCCACCTCCGCCACCGCGCGTTTCAGGGCCTAGTCGACGCCAGGGAAGACCGCGTCGTCCGCGAGTATTACCGGAACAACCCGGGGGAGGAGAGCGCCGACGAGGAGCTCTGGCAGACCCGCGCGTCTGAGCGGGCGGAGCGCCGCCTCGAACGCCACCTCGCGTTAGATGCCGCTCGGGAGGCGAGGACGAGGGCGCTGCAAGAGCTTCGTCGGGCCGACCGCGCCGGCGAAGTCTGGGCCTCCGACGATCCGAGGTGGGGGCCTATCTCGGACATACCATCATGCACCTCCGATGATGACGAGGAGGTCACCGACGAGTTCGGCGACGATGATGACCCGGAGGAGGTCACCGACGATTTCCCCGACGACGACGGCGAGGAGTAGTGTTCGTCTGTTTTCTCTTTTTAATAAAAGAATTTGTATTCCCGCGACACTGCGGCAATCGCTAAATCAATCTACATGTATGGTATCTCGCTAAATCAATCTATATATATGTATTCACGATGTATATGCTCGATGTATCACTTGCGCTCTCACTTTTCCTTGCCTTACTCATAACCCACCCTAACTTACCACAGGCGCATCACAGACATGTAACCGCGGAGGATAGGGGCGCCCGTAGGCGCTATCCACGTGGCGCTCGCGGGTGTTTTTTCTCGTCTCGTTGCGCCGTATGGAAAGATAATTTTTTGTTGAGCGCGAGAAACCCTATCCCGCCCCGTTCATTCGCCGCCACTCCCGCACGCTCGCCCTCTACCTCTGCCTCGCGCCGCCAGCGCCGTTCGCCGGTCCTGTGCCGAGAGAGACGCTCGTCACTGCGCCTCGCCGCCGCCAGGCTCCTACACGCCGCCCCTGTCGCGCCGGACAACCTCCGGTCCACTCGCACGCGCGTCCGCAGAGCAAGGACTCCAACAACGGGGCGATGCCGCTGCCGCTGAGGCGCAGGAGGTGGCTGAGAAAGGCCGAGGGCGGCGACGAACGACGGCGTGGTTGGAAGAGATCCCGGAGCTTCCTTGTTTGGAGGAGAGGATGCGGGAGGAGGACGGATAGATAGGGTGGGAGCGCACCCCGTGCGCGTAGCCGTTACGGCTCTTCCCGCCGCCGGAGCGACGTCTGGCCGAGTGACACCGGCGACCAATACCTCGAGCAAGGTACACTTCGTGTTTGTGCTTCAGAGCGGAACTACTTCTTCTCCCTTCTTCCCATCTAATTTAATTTTGATTTTGTATATGCCTCCCCATCCCTTCCTGGACAGAGAACTCATGGGAGGAGAGCCTCAGCCTGCGGCATCGATGGTGTAGGTAGGCCCCTCCTCCTCCGTGCTTCCTCCTCCTCCATATCCATCTTCCTCGTCGCCCTCCTCCATGATTTCCCCCTAGGCCGTCCCTCTCCTACAGCCTCCCTAACCTTCTCGTCTCCGCTCCCCACACACAGCGGGAGCAACACTGAAGACCACCACAAGATGCTGCTCTTGGCGACCAGTGATGAACGCCGGACCAGCCCTTCGCGCCGTCGCCTTCACAGGCGCGGCCGGCGAATAGGAAGGTCGAGGCCTCGAGGGCATCAAGGCGGAGGTGGACGACTCTGGACATGCTGGAGCCACCGCAGGACCGTCACCAATGGCTGTATCAACAAGAGACGGACACAAAAGGTAGAGACAAGAAGTGCAAATTACTCACGGAACACTGCCTTGCGTGGAGGTTAGGACCGCAGAGGCCAACCAATCTGCAACTAGGTGCTCATTGTCATGGATTCAATTTTTTTTTAGCTCGTTTTGTTTTCGGCTTATGCACACAATCTGTTCGATGGTATGCCTGAAGTAAAACAAAAATTATAGTCGTTGTTATCATAGATGGTGGAAGATGTGATACACTTGGGAAGGATATAATTGATTATCGGTCTTGTGAGTATTGGAAGATGTAGTGGATATCTTGTTTGTATAACTGTCGACTCACCTAACTTTGTTCCAATTCAGGATCATGCGTACAAACATTCATCGAAAATATGCTTGTACTGTAATAATGATATTTATACTATAAAAATGTTTGTAACTTATGGGAGATGGTTTACAGATGAAAGAAAGCGCTCAGAAACTAGAGAGCTGGAGGGAGAAGAAGAAGCTGAAAGCGCAGAAGAAAGCGGACCGCATGGAGCTCTTGCGCAAGCAGAGCTCTATGTGGGTTGCTGAGGATAAACTGGAAAACAAAGTTCTTCAGGCTATCATACATATACCTTATCTCTGAGGTTGATCAATGAGGTCAGTTGATATTTTATTGATCTCTTTTCTCATTTCACTCTAAAATTACTGGTCATTCGTATTTTTTCAGATACCTAAAATGTGATACTAAAATTGCTACCTATTCTCACTGCATTAATCAAGCCATGTTATCGATAACAATTGTTACGGCATATTTGGGCCGCTTATGAATTTATAACGCGAAAGTGTTTGGTCCTGACGTAAAAAAAAAACCTTAACCAACAGGAACATAGGCCACTAGCCAACAGAGTGACACTCAATTCTCTCTTGTCTGGATGTAATTGCAGATGTCCTTGACACATACAGGTTATACAATTTTTGTTTTTTGATCTCATTGAGCTTATGGAGGAACGGGAACTGACAAATAAAGGGGCTACTATATTGCTTCAAGTATTGTAGAATTCTGCGTTATGTGTAGTTGTGTACCACAATCAAGGGAACGGGCTCCTCAAATTAAAGGCATACATATTTTAGTAGCGCAGCAGTATGTAGTGTTTCTGTCAAGTCCAAGAACCCCAGGTTGTTGTAATGTAACTTAAACCCTATGTACCATAGCAAGAGCATAGTTTGCCGTGAAATAATGCAAAAATTATGGGGTTCATAAGACCCAAATTCAGGTAATTTCTTTTTGGATGGCACTGCTTGGTACAATAAAGGATGATGCACTTCTGTATGGATGCATAATTCATTATGTTGATCTTTCCTTAAGGACCTGCCACCAGATTTTAGAAGTAAACGCCTCAGCTATGGACGGACTAACCGACACACCTATTAGGTAGAGCATGAGCCTTGCGGAATATTCACTTAAGAATCTTATTCATCCTAAGTCAGAAGTTACTGTCAGGTCAAGCGCAAGTAGGGCACTATTTACTGCTGGCAACTAAGACATTCATGTTTTAATTGCATTTGTACAAAAGTGATGAAACTACCTCAAATCATGGTAAAGTATCACATTCAGTATCCAGTATGTGTTACCGTCGAGCTTTGTGAAAGAAGTCCGCAAGATCAGCAAAATTCAGTAAATGTATCATAGTAGGTAGTATGAGATCAAGAGAGTGAAGATGCTCTTGGTTCCAAGGATTTAGCTATTTCTTATTTAATCATCTTGACGTACAATCTTAATGTATTTTTAAGGCTCATGTACTTGGATAGCCATAGCCCTAAACTTGCAAAGCCAGAGCGAACACGAAAATGTATTTTGGTGCAGAATATGTAACATAGGAAAACTACATAGCCATGCTCCGTTGAATATTTCATCATGTATGTGCTCGCATTCCCTGGGCATGGTGTCATTTCTTGTTTGTTGTTATTGTCTTATCCTTGCCTAACCTATTTTGAAGGTTTGGTCTCTTGCAATTGGACGAGGATTAGCCACTGCCGCCTCCTCCTTCCAGCTTGACGTCGATCTTCCGGTCCGAGGTGAGTACCTGATTCGAGCAGCCTTGATTGATCTCTTGACCCAGACTGCTCGACTGCTCTGAGGTCAACACACTAGGATCTTAGCTGAATATGAGCAATCAATGTTCAAATTTGGCGCATTAGTGTTTTCTTGTTTTGCATCATGATTTGACAAAGATATAATGCCTAGGGCTAGCTCTCTCGGTGGAGATGTACTCTCTCTATATTTTTGTGTTATCGTAAGAAGCAACAGCTGTACCAATGGTGTTTTAGTTTAGCTGAAATTAGTGAGCATTGAAGTTTCTTGTTTTGCCTCCTCAGATTGTTCTTTTACTCGGTAGTGAACATATGTTATTTGTACTTCAGGATTACAAGTGAAGCTACAGCCTATACCTGAACAACCAGGTACTCATTACCTCTCCCATAAATCCGATAAAGCGGAAAAGGATGTTGGAGTGTAACTTTTCCTTTGCTTCCTAGGTTGTTCTTTTTCTTGGCACGGAAACTATGATATTTGTACTGCGGTAGAAGTTCAGCGTGAGCTTCTGAAAGTTCATCCGGCTTGGTTGCATTGAGGACACGGGAAAACAGAAGAGTCTTGCCCCACTGCTATCCTGTCCCCCTTCTAAAAATGAGGAGGAAGGTATGATTAGACATGATCAATATGTAGAGAACTACCAGAGAACCTATGCCATTTCTACATAGTCTCCATAGTCCAAAGACCACTACATGAAAATGAAATAATGACACCTCAACAAATGCTCCTTGTTTATTTAGTAGTTGTGACTCATGATGCTATTTATTATTCTTAGGTCCTTTACCTTCTTGAGCCAATTGATCATGTTATCGTTCAAAACTTACAGACCTATAAAGAGGAGTTTGTTGATATAAGAAAAGAGGACCTAGAATTGGGTGAGGAAATTGTTGACACCTCCTCTCTTTGTTTGTGAAAAATATTTCCATCACATAATGTATGTATTTTTTTGGGTGATGAAGATGAGGATAGCAAAGAAAGCAACCAAGAATACTCTCTTCCGCGTGTCTGGGTAAAACACCAGCTTGATGACAAGGTGGCAAAGGTTAAAATATCAAAGCGTCTCCCATTGTCACTAAATTGCACCATCTTACATTTGCGAGGTTTCTGATGATGGGGCCATCCTTGCAGGCAGTGCAGAATTTCTAAGGATGTTTGTGTTGGTCTTCGCAAGGCGTGGTCCTCCCTCCCATCTGCTCAAACCTTCCTTCTGTATGGTGGCGAGTTCCACCAATCAATCTTTCTCTGTTGGCCAAGGGTATTCATAACCCCTCTTTTAAGTAGTAATTACCTCAATGATATGAGCCATTCATTCAGAGCTCATTAGGCTTAATTTTCACTCGCTCCATGTTTTAGCTCATGCATAGAAGGATAGAGGTATATCTTATAGTTTTTATAAGCAGAAAAAATCATCATTTTCGTGTATATCCACATGGCAATATGATACCAATGTGTATGAGATTATAGCTGGTTTAATTAGGTGCAAACGAGTATAGTTCTAAGATCAGTCGAAGGGCACTTTCCTGTCGTCTTTACAAACTCAACAACAATTTAAGTGCAAGAAGACACTCCTAATGCCATTCCGGAGTTGTGCTACAACCTGACGCCCTATGTTGGTTTTCCGGCACCTGACGACACTCCATAGAAACTATTTGGAAATTAATTAGCTCATCATGTACACACCATGACACGACCCTTCCCATTTGCATTTCATTCTATTGTTACCTATTTGCATGCAGTTAGCCGATCTATTTATTAATGGATATGATCGGAACTATCATGGCTCAATAGTCATGAGGGGTCTCTCTCCTGACCGGTGGTCGAGGGCGTCACGGCTTGCTGACCGGGAGGCCAGAGAAGGGGAAGAACAAGGTCAGGAAGGTATGCAGTTTTTTCGTGTGATAATTTCAACCTTTGAGTGGTACAGTATTTAGAATTGTACTTGAATTTGACGGCCTTATAGAATTGGTAGCACGGATAGTTTCTTTCACTGCTAAAGTAGGTTTGTCACTCTTTTGTGTGAAATTCATTCCCGAAGTTTTATTTTTTTGATAGTGTCCTGAAGTATACTAATATGAAGCCATTTAACAGGCTGGGTGCAACATGTTTCTGTACAAACAGTCTACTTCGTGTAGTAGTTTAACTCTGAATACTTCTATTCTTATTAATTTTATTTCTCAAGTACTTATCGTTCTGAACCACATTACGGCGTAGGTTATACATTCTTTTTGTTTAAAAAGAGAACTCGCTTTAATTAGTCCTTTATTTCTTTCACGCTTATGAAGCTATTCTCTATAACTATAACAATCCATTACATAAGGTACATGGAGGCCTGCAAAACGGGCATTGAGAAAATCCTTGAGGTCCTAATCCTCAGTTATGAGGTTTGATCTACATACTTAGTATAACTTGCTAATTTTCCCATTATGGTTATTGACTATGCATGTTTCCAGTTGCTCATCAACCAAGAATATATTTTACTGTGGTAACTGAAACTGTACTTAGACATTTGATGGTACATACAACATTTTCGTTTGAAAATAGAGAGGTATAGTCATATATAGTGAAGATTTGAAGCAAGCACTTACATGTGATGGCTATCTTGGTAAGGGATATATTCTGGAGTGTAAGTGTCAATAACCTAACATATATTTCTTGGAGTTAGAGGGAAGTCACTACAGCTAAGAATCTCCCAATCGAGTTAAATAACCAGTACAAGTTTTACAATTGATTCGGTTTACTTATTTTATATTCTTGTTATAGCAAAAGAATACTCCTTTCTATGCCCCCACTGGTTACCAAACTTAGTCACGAATACTGACATTCCTTCTTACTTTAAGTGGTACTATCTCAGCCTTGTAGTAGAACTTTGGTCATGAAAAGGAAGAATATGTGTAATTCTCTGCTAGAACAACTAAGAGCTCTAGAGAACATATAGTCAAAAGTTACTAAATTTATGATTGTCATTTTGTTTTGCTTAATTTTACCATGTAAGAGTGATTGATGAACATGTTAGTTTATCTGTCCGGCAAATTGGTAGATAGAACAATAACAAATTTCTTGAGCTAAAGGATGAAATGCAAGATCAGGTAAAACACGATGAGGCTCCGGTTAGCTCAGTTCAAGCATGCCATGGTGGTCTCTATACCTTTTGAAACAACCGATGGTCCTTTCTCCCGAACAACTATGTCTTTGCTATATGATATGTACGATTCAGAGCTTGGACCATGTATAGTTATGAAAAAAATGTAGAACAATGTCTTTGCTATGATATGTACGATTTAGAGCTTGACCATGTACAATTATGAAGAATTGGAGAGCAACCAGTGTCTTCTGAAATTGTAACCACCGAAAATCTCGCAAGGTACCTGTGATGCATGTGTTTTGAGATTGTTTTATTTTTCACATGAAACTATATTACTATTCCTACCGAAAGAAACCCACAATTTGAGTAAAGCTACTACCACTTATTTCAGATTTGTTACTTTACATATAACTATTCAGGTTTCAAAATTTTGGAAATTCTCAGTTCACATGCATATATTTAGCTTTGACTTTCTATGTAACAATTTAATGCCTCGTTTGTTCATTTCATTTTGTCATTTCAACTTGAACATTGATAGTAGTAGATATGTAGTGAAAAGTATGTCACCTGATCTTAACGAAATTTGGGGGCGCACCTGACCGGCTAGGAGGCGCCCCAAGGGGCGCCCCAGCCTCTAGTAAACAGCAAAATGCGCCTAGGGTAACTTTACCGCAGGCGCACAGTCAAGAGATGCGCCTGGGATAAGAGCTTTACCGCAGGCGCATGTTGTGTACGGTGCGCCTGGGGTAAGTGATCACATATACAGAAACAGTAGTTTTTCTGTTTTGTTTTCTTGATGTGTTTTTGTTTGTTTGTTTTGAAATGTGTGTTTGACATAATATAGAAATAGTATAGCTAGGAATTAATATAGAAATAATATCCATTACATAATAATATATACATTACATGATAATATATCCATTACATACTAATATATCCATTACATGCATATATCGAACACAAGATGCGGTACACAAACAACATCTATGGATCCGTCGAGTAGAAGCGGAACAACTCGTAGGAGACGTATGCATCTATGGCTACATACGTGATGTTGGTCCAGTCCAGTGGGTTCTTCTCCCACAACCAGTGATTCTTCGAGGGGAAATCAGTCTTCATGGTTTCGTAGCCCTCGTGGATGAAGGCAGTTGCCATGAGAGCCTTCCCGGTCTTCGGCCTGTTCAAATCAGCAAAATGGATAAGATCCTGAAGATCAATGTAGTGATCTTCAGGTATCACAATACCCAAGCGCATCAACTTCGGACGGTCTTGCGTGTTGTCAACGCTGCAAAAGTCATACCCCTTGTTGACAAGAAAATCAACAAGTGCCGGAGAATGCTTTGAACTACTGCAACAACAAAAATTTGATACGTGTACGTGTTAGATATATTGCAACACATGTATTCTTCACATGCAACAAACAAATCGAAGATGCAAGATTGTACGTGTGCGTTACCTTGACCATTGGAAGACCAAAACGGCCTCCTTGAATGCAATCTGGATGACTGCAACATTCCGTTTATCCGCCGTATACTCTAAATCAAGCCCGAAAAACCGGTGTTCTTCGGGAGAGGAGAAATACAGATCGGTCAAATACCCAAGAGCACCGGGGAGCTCCTCGCAATTGTTGGTGTAGAACACGTCGAGACTTTTGCCGCATGGTGTGGCCACATCATATCTCTTAGAAACTTCAGCCATGGTGCTTAGTGGAGGAAGATCAAGAGAGGAAGAAGAAAAGACAGAGGAAGAAGAGAAGAAACAGAGACTCGCGATCGGGCCGGTGCGCACTGTAGCAATAAAACTGCCGCGCGCGGGAGGCGGGCAGTTTGTACTAAGACCTTTAGCACCGGTTGCTAACACAAACCGGTGCTAAAGGCCTGTAGTGGGCGCGCAGTCTGGGTGTGGCCCCAACTACAGGCCTTTAGCACCGGTTTGTGTTAGCAACCGGTGCTAAAGACCCTTTCGCACCGGTTGCTAACACAAACCGGTGCTAAAGGCCTGTAGTGGGGCGATATCTAAAGGACTTGTGAAATTTTGTGCTCATTTCTTTCGCGCGTCTTCTCCTCTACCTACGGCGAAGCCCTGCTCCGCCTCGTCGCCGTCCGTCCGCCTCGTCGCCGTACGCCTCGCCTCGGTCCGCCGCGCCTCCGTCGGCCTCGCCTCCGTCCGCCGCGCCTCCGGCCGCTCTCTGTCTCCGTCGCCGTCGATCCCCCGCGCGGCAACGCGTCCGTCGCGCCTCCGCGGTCGCCGTCCGCCTCCGTCGCGCCGTCGCGCCGTCCGCCTCCGTCCGCCTCCGTCTCGCCTCCGCCTCCGCCGCCCCGCCTCTCGCCCCTCGATCGCCGTCGCCGGCCTAGCTAGGTAATTAAGTTTTATTTCGGTTTTTTTCAATTTTGTTTTACTGTTAGAATTTTTAGAGTTAGTGTTAGTGTTTAGTGTTAGAAATTTTTAGAGTTAGTGTTAGATTGTTTTTAGAGTTAGTGTTAGTGTTAGAAATTTTTAGATTTAGTGTTAGATTTTTTTAGAGTTATTAGTGTTAGTGTTAGAATTTAGTGTGTTAGAAATTTTTAGAGTTAGTGTTAGATTTTTTTAGTGCTTTATTTTGTTTTTACAATTTTGTTTAGTGTTAGAATTTTTGTGTTAGAATGTTGTGTTAGAAAATTTCACTAAGTTAGTGTTAGAAAATTTCAGAAAGTTAGAATATATATATATAATTTCAGTAAGTTAAATTTTTTCACTAAGTTACCATATTGTTCCTGTTTAACTTTCATCTTATTTCTGTTATATTTCTCAATTTACTATTTTTTACTAAGTTAGAAACACTAAGGTATTTTACTTAATTATGGAATATTTACTTAGTCCGGGCAGGTTTTTAGTTCATGTCTTTGTTGGACCCGCCGGGGGATGTCCGGGACTGGGCCCCGCCAGGCTGGCATTGGGAGCTCCTTAGTACCGGGGCACGCGGCTTGGTGAGAAATCCGGGTGACGTGGTCGACCCGGATATTCTTTGGTGGCCATCGCGTGGGCCACGCTCGGTGCGGAGAGAGCCGGCCCCTGAGGAGGTGGTACAACAGCGTATCAGGGAGGAGGACGAGCACGTCCGTCGCTACATGTACTTGCTCGATAGGCAGTATAGGCAGTATAGCAGCAGTTGGTCGATTATTAGGATGGTTCCTTACCACGTGAGCTATGACCCTATGAGGGTTCCTTATCTATGGATGCGTAGCACCCGTGACTCAGCACCCCGCGGCTTAGGACCCGGTCGGAGTTAATTATTTTGAGAGATGTCACGAGACTATGTATAAGTGATATTATTCGATCGTGATGTATTAGGGTTAAAAAAATCAACCCGAGCTATGTAACTCTTGGTGTGTCCAGAACTATTATTTCATTAATATGTCCAGAACTATTATTTTATTACTGTCCGATGAAATAATTTCGCCAAGTGCCCGATGAAAATTTCGCTAAGTGTTCTTCATTTTATAAATTTTACTAGCAGGTGTTGAGCTATGGATCCCCAAGAACCTGCACATGATCCGCACGCCGATAAACTCGCGGGAATGGGTGAGGCGGAGAAGGAAAGATTAATGTGCGAGATGATTTTTAATAATGCAACGGCCATATATCGTGATGACGACGGTGGACAAGCGTTTAGCAATCAATTTTTGAACGACTCCGGCGACGGAGATCAGAATATAGAAGATGTAGTAGATGATGACGACGACAACGTCGAGGATGAAGAAGTGCCCTCCAGAACAAACTCTGCCAATGTATATCTCAAGTCACTGTTCACGCAACAATTAATTTGTATTGCACTTACTAACGAATCATTATTTTCCCGTTTAGGCGCCCTCCGGAACAGCTAGCGCAAGTACTGAGACAAAGTCCAAACGAGGCCCGGCCGCAAGGTTGAAAGATACCGCAAGGTTCTCGATTGATACAGTTGCTGCTGATGGCAAACCACTGCAGCCCCCAGAAACTTATCGCAAATTCGTAAATCAGTGCGGAGTTGTTGTAAGAGACCTGGTCCCGATCAACTTAATAGAATGGAATAAGCCGAAGACCGGGGCCAACGTTGGAGCTAGTTATGTCGATGAAAGATTGAAAAAAATTCTTTGCGAAACGCTATGGCAAAATTTCAGCGTAGCGGAAGATAAGAAGAAGAAAGTCGAGCAGTGGGCTTTGAAGAAGATGGCCACACAATTCCAGAGGTGGAAGAAAGAACTGTGGAAGAAATATAAGGACGAAGATCCAGTTTTCACTGGGAACCTAGTGAAGATAAGAGACGCTTGGGATGATTTTAAGGCGTACAAGAAATCGGGTGTCTTTGCATCCCGATCGGCCACAAATTCGGAGAATGCGAAGAAGAAGAAATATCACCATATTTTGGGGTCAGGTGGCTACATGACTACCCTGCCTAGGTGGCGAAGCTATGAAGCTGCGCTTGTGAAAAGAGGTATCATTCCACAGACACATGACTGGCCCGATAGGTCCAAGTTCTGGTTGTTCGCGCATGGGGCAACGTTGGACGCTGAGACTGGGATGATTGTTGCTCAGGGACCATGGTCGGAAAAAATAACAAAAGTCGTAGCAGAACTAGAGAAGGCAATAGAAGCTGTTCGAAAAGGAACTTTTGTTCCCGATAGAGAGAACGACGAGCTGACGAGGGCACTCGGGAACCCCGAAAAGTGGGGACGAACACGAGGCTTTGGAGCGGATACCCCGTGGAGCCGAGGGTTTGCAGCGGACATTGCCACTTACAGAAGCCGTGATAGAAGCAAGAAAAAGACGAGTGAACGGATATCGACATTAGAAGAAAAGGTGGATTTTCTCTTGAAGAAAGGGGGACACCCTCTACCTGACACTGAAGAGGAGGTAGAACATCGTCCTGCACCTGATCAGCTGCAAATAGAAGACGATCATGCCGTCCCATCTCAGCATAGAAGCAGCGTGGGTTCCACGCACCTGCAGCTAGAAGACGGTTGTGCAGTCGAACCGTCGGCGCCTCACTACCCCGTGGATGATATCACGGAGAAGACAAACTGTGAGATACATATGCCAATGGGGAACATATCCTTCAGGGTGGCGTCAGGCTATGCTTTACCGAATCAACCTGGAGCAACCTACCATGGTGGTCAGATTCCAGCATCCCATGCTCGTGTCGGGTTGTCAACAATTACGCCGGGATGCCATTCAATTGAGCTCAGTATTCCTGGAGGTGAAGGCGAGAAGACACTGGGAGAAATGGAGCTTGGTATCATCTTGTGGAATAAGAAACACATCGTGTTCCCTAACTCGGCGCCAAGGCCACCGACTCCTCCAGGTACGAATGCACCATACCTCCATCAATTACTGAATGTTGCACCACATGTTATCTTATTTTTAATAGTTTTTTCACTTTTGTACAGAGAATGCACGACCTCCAAGTCCACCCCCCAACGAACCTCCAAGTCCACCCCACAACGAAGATTGGCCGTAGCCCGAGGCCGAGGGTCCATCGCCCGTGCACTCCCGTGAGCCGACGGATGCGCCCACTACGGGTACGACAAAGCGGAAGCTGCAGTTCAGAAGAAACGGGACTCCTCCCAAGAAGAGACCAAGGAAATCCAAGAAAGTCAAGAGTCCCCCGAAGTTACCAGGCTTGATGACTGAGGAGGAACTAACCAATGCAGTGGCATCCAAAACCAAGGCATGGTTCGCACAGTTTCCCCTGAAGCCCCCTCCAGACGTCTGGAAGGAAACTCTGAAGGACATCCCAAAGTGGAAAATTGAGCGGACCATCGACAACTTATATTATCCTGCACCGCCGCCACCGCCGCCCCTTCAGACTATGAACGGTATATTGAAAAGAAGCACGCCGCACAGATGAAGCAGGCGGAGCAGACGAAATGCGGGAAACAAGTTCCCCAGCTCGGACAACAAGAAGCACAGTCAGTTGGCCCGCTCAAGGTCTTATCTGACCAGGCTTCAGTGTCCTGTCCACGCATGGACGACGTGGGTTACGCTATTGCTGATGTGGTATATAAATACAAGCCCGGGCACCCTCTGGTCGAAGATCCTACTGCTCTAACAACCCAACTACGGAGTTTACATGATTGGTACTTGGAGGCCGCAAGGCAGGAGAGAGACTGTATCATGGCTCAAATTCAGGATCAACACTACTTCGGAGATTACGGTGTCGAGCTTGGGTTCGATGATTTCTTCCAGATGTACAATCAACGTGCCCTCGACAAGTCTATCCTCAGCTGCTACTGTTTGTAAGTGATTTATTTGTGTAATTTAATTATTTAGTTAAGCTCGCGTTCGTTGCCCGTATAATTATCACTCACGACATTCTTTTTGTACGCTACTATGCAGAATGAAGATTCGTGAATGCAGACTGGCAGGAATCTGGGACTTTGGGTTCATTGACCCGTATTCGTATCATCAAACCACAGTAGAAACGTTCAACAAGACTACACCGGATGATTTGCTAAGGTTTTTGAAGCGACAAAATACCAAAAAAGAAATACTTTGGCCCTACGGATTCAGGTGAGTGTTACTGTCTTGTAGACATTCCATTTTGCTTACCTGATGTTAAGTGTAATTGATGAGTATGCATGACTGCGTGTGTACACGTGCGCAGCGGCCACTTCATATTGTTCATCATTAGAATCGATAGAGGACAAGTTGAAGTCTGGGACTCGTTAAACTGGGGCGCTGACAGATGGAAGAGCGCGCGTCAGATGCTTCAAAAGTATATATATATCAGCCTCTTTCGTTCATCGGCCTCTTTTTCGTTCATTCTCTGATATCAAGTAAGTAATAATTAACTCTTCTATTCATTTTTCTTTTGTCGCCCAGGGTTTGGCAAATGTTCATCAAGGAAGAACCCGGTACATGGGCAGACAAGCTCAACTTTCAGATTAACACAGTAAGTAGTACTACGTACCCTGATTTAAATACCATTACCATTCTCTTGATTATTATTAATTTAACTGAATTATGTTTCTCGTATATAGAAAATCCCGCAACAACCACAGGGAACTGATTATTGTGGATACTACGTTTGCGAGTTCATTCACAGGAAGATCAATGAGAAATCCCGTACTACCAGAACTCTAGAGGTACGTAACCGGATCTTCACAACTTTATTTATGTTGCCATTAATTATGTTTAGTTTTGTTCATAACTTAATTGTTTTCATCTACTTCTTTTCAAGATGGCACGAAAGCGGGCGCAACTCAAACCAATCGACCGTTGCAAGGCTATTGCAGAGGAATTGGCAGGATTTCTTCTCACGCAAGTCATAGCAGAAGACGGAGAATTTTTCCATCCTATGAACCAATTATAGCCAGCTCCCTTCTCTATGCAAGTATACAACTATTCAAAACGAACTTTAGATTATGTAATTATCGGTCGATTACTTCGTGTTACATGTATATATATATGTACTACTATTTGGTGCATCAACATTTAACCGCAAACAGAAACGGAAACACGTAAACGGAAACCCTGAAAATACGGAACACGCCCTAAACCCTAAACCCTAAATACGGAATTGGAAACCCTGAAAAGAAAAAAGAAAAAAAAAGAGAAAAAAAAATTTAGGACCGGTTGGTATTACCAACCGGTTCTAAAGGTCCTCCGCCTGCGCGCTCTCTTCGGCGCCCACGTGGAGGCCTTTAGAACCGGTTGGTGACTGACCGGTTCTAAAGGGGGGGGGGCTTTAGTCCCGGATACGTAGCACCGGTTTTGTATCCGAGTCCAAAGGCCCTTACAAACCGGTGCTACTGGCCTGTTCTCCACCAGTGTGTGAGATGTGTCTACTGCGTCCGCCTGAGCCTCCAATTTATAGGCACGGCCGAGTAGGAGAACGGTCAATTTAATTGGCGTTTACTACAGCCGTTACCACGTGATAAAGGCGGCATTTTACTGCGCGCAGTTATCACACGCGATCAATACGGCTGTTACCAATATAAATGTGACGCATTTAGACAACAATAATTATGACGTCTCATATTATTGCCGTGTCTGTTGACTCCCCGTTTCCGACTGCCAAAATAAAGGCATCGGCTCGGCTCGTTCCCGCAACCCGCGGCGCGTCGTGACGTGTCGTGACGAGGCGAGGCGTGGCAAGGCGGGCGGCGGAGGAGGAGGAGTGCGCGTGTGGAACACCTCCACTACTCCTCTCTCTTCATACCAACTCACACTAGTGGGGAGAGAGCTCACCTTATAAACTGGTGCAAAACTCTCCCAACTAGCAATGTGGGACTAAACTCCCACCATTTGCTATGGCAGCATGGGCCTTTGGGATTAAGTGGAAATTGGCTAATGGGCCTATAGGTCCATCTGAATTTCAGCAATCCCCCACCAGATCCCGAAGACCCATAGTGTTGTCCTCTGTTCCATTCACTGTTTTTATATACTGGCATTTTCAGTGGAGACCCGTTAAGGTTGAACATCCACCTAGAACAAGTAGCTACACTACATCACAACTGAACAATGGACTATGCCTTGAATTGTCAGTTTGGCGTAAAATAGTTTCACTAAATGTCTTGCCAGTACTAGGCTGCCGAAGGCTGACCCCTCGGGTGGAGCATATTAGTCATACTCCTGGCCTATTCATGAACTTATTAGAGATCACCCAATCTCATAGACTGTGTCCAGCAGTCAGGATCATATAGGTGTGTTCCTCCAAAGATCGCTCTGTAGGATAGCATCTTGCTTATACAAGCCTTGGAACACATTAAGACAAAAGTCAACCTGCCATACAGTTTTTGAGAGTACTGCATCTCCAGTGGAGTGAGTTAGTAAAATTACTCTCCTCAGTTAACCACTAGCTTGTTTTCCCAGGTCCCACTTCACGGGATCTCCGATCACATAGGTTGGGTTACTGCCATGGCAACTCATGTGGGTCTCATACCCATCTCCCTCGATGCACTTTCTATCACAACACGTGATAGCCCTTTAGTAAAGGGATCTGCCAGATTCTTAGCCGACTGGATATAATCCACCGCTATCACTCCGGAGTTTCTTAAATGTCTGACAACTTTTAATCTCATTTTTATGTGCTTTGTGGACTATGCATTGTCCTTTGAACTCTTCACCTTGACAATTACTGTTTGATTGTCACAGTTCATAAGGATAGCCGGTACTGGCTTTTCAACCACAGGCAAGTCCATCAAAAGATCTCGAAGCCATCCTGCTTCGACACTAGATGTGTCTAATGCTGTTAATTCTGCTTCCATTGTCGATCTCGTTAAGATCGTTTGCTTGCAAGACTTCCAGGAAACAGCACCACCTAGCAGTCAGCATCTGGAGATGCATAAGCTTCTGAAATAGAAGTGGGAGTATCATCCACAAGGTACACAAGGAAATCATCACCAAAGGACTTTGCAGTCCTCTGTCTCTTGCCCCTACCAAGGGTTTCCTCGTCATCCTTCTCAGGATTCTCATCATGTGTTTGTTCATAATATTCCATAGGAATGGCAGGTTCAGGAGTCTCCTCTGATTCCTGTCTAGAAGTGCTTTGCATATCTCTCATAGGAAAAATATCCTCAAAGAATGTAGCATCTTTAGACTCCAAAATCGTACCGACCTTCACGTCAGGTACCTCAGATTTCACTACTAGAAATTTATAGCCAACGCTGTTCTTAGCGTATTCCAAATTAACGCAATCCACGGTCTTTGGTCCAAGTTTACGCTTTTTGGGGATCGGCACATTGACTTTTGCCAAACAGCCCCAAGTATGTAAGTACGAGAGTGTTGCTTTTCTCTTCTCCCATTGCTCATAGGGAGTGACCTCATTGTCTTTCGTCGGAACTTTATTCAGGACATGACATGATGTCAATATAGCCTCCCCCCACCATGCCTTGGATAAACCCGATGTATCTAACATGGCGTTAACCAAATCTGTTAGAGTACGGTTTTTCCTTTCGGCAACCCCATTTGACTGAGGTGAATAGGGAGGCGTCCTCTCGTGAATAATTCCATGTTCCGCACAGAAAGAGTCAAACTCATTAGAAAAATACTCTCCACCACGATCTGACCGGATTCGTTTAATTTTCTTTTCAAGTTGATTCTCAACTTCTGCCTTATAGATTTTAAAGTAGTGTAGAGCCTCATCTTTAGTGTTTAACAGATATACATAGCAAAACCTAGTGGAATCATCTATTAACGTCATGAAGTATCTCTTTCCACCTTTAGTCAACACACCATTCATCTCACAGAGATCAGAATGTATGAGTTCTAATGGCGCCAAGTGTCTCTCCTCCGCAACCTTGTGGGGCTTGCGAGGTTGCTTTGCTTGTACACACGAATGGCACTTAGACCCTTTGGCTAAAGTGAAACTTGGAATTAAATTTAGTTTTGCTAACCACGTCATGCAACTGAAACCAACGTGACAAAGACGTGAATGCCAAACTTCTGTTTCATTAACACTCGAATAAATATTGCTCACGACTTTATTACAAAAATCAGCGAGGGAAAAGCGGAACAGACCTCCGCACTCATACCCTTTTCCAACAAACAGTCCATATTTCGTTACAACTACTTTATTGGACTCGAAAACCAACTTAAATCCTTCTCTACATAGAAGGGAGCCACTAACGAGATTCTTCTTGATGGCGGGGACATGCTGCACGTTCTTGAGCTGCACGATCCTTCCCGAAGTAAACTTCAGATCGACCGTGGCAACACCAAGTACAGAAGCACTTGCGCCGTTCCCCATCAATACGGACCCGTTCCTTGTGACCTGATAAGAAGAAAACAATGAGATGTCAGCACACACATGAATGTTTGCACCTGTGTCAATCCATCAATCAGTAGACTGACAAACTGAAAATACAGTAAACAAATTACCATACCCAGATGCCCCATTCTCATTGTTGCTCACGATCATGTTGACAGCTTTGGAATCCTGTCCTGGCTTCACATAGTTCTTTGGGCACTTCCCAGCCCAGTGTTCCAGTGAACCACAAGTGAAGCAGCCATCTTTCTTCTTATCCTTCTTGAAGGTCTTCTTAGCCTTCTTCTTGAAGTCGGTATTCTGCTGGACACCAGTCCTCGCCTTGTTCTTGTGGGAGTTGTAGTTCTTCTGTACCATATTGGCCGCAGAAGTCCCTTCATTCCCTTTTCCATGCGAGTCATTTGCCCTCGAATTCTGCTCAACACTCAGATGGCCGATGACATCCTCTACTGAGAATTCACGCCTCTGATGTTTCAGAGTAGTGGCAAATCTCCTCCAGGAATTAGGCAGCTTGGCGATTATGCATCCCGCGACATACTTGCCCGGTAACACGCACTTGAGAATTTCAAGCTCCTTAGTGATGCACTGTATCTCATGAGCCTGCTCCAAAATAGAACGGTTTTCGACCATTCTGTAGTCATGGAACTGCTCTATAATGTACATCTCGCTGCCAGCATCGGTTACGCCGAATTTGGATTCAAGCGCATCCCACAAGTCCTTGGCAACCCGCACATGTAAATATGCGTCAACAAACTTCTCTCCGATCACACTTAGAACGCATCCAACAAAGACGACGGTGGCATCCCTAAACGCCTTCTCCTGATCAGGAGTAATCGTTTCCGTGGGAGTGACACCGACGACCCAGAACACGTTCATAGCCGTGAGCCATAAGAATGTTTTGGTCTGCCAACGCTTAAAGTACGTCCCCGTAAACGGGTCCGGTTTCAGTGCAGTAGCAAAACCATGAATCGAAAATTGCCTACACATATTAGGTTTTTGGATTGTTAAGAATTTAGGCAATTTACAGATTAAATTAATCCAAGTATAAATCATGAACATGACGTAAACATACTGATATTTAACCATATTCGTGCATACTAGATTTATAGTAGATAAATCTACGCAAACTACTAGTGTTGCACACATGGAAATAATAATGACAGGGATGAACGTGCTATACCCTCCAGTTGGCCAATTGGCAGTAGCCGTAGCAGAGGCGGCGGCCGTGGCAGTAGCAGCGTTGGCGGCCTTAGCAGCAGCAGCAGCCTCGGTGGCAGCAGCGGCGGCGGCAGCAGCTCGATCGGCTTCGGTGGCCATGTTGACGATGAGGGCGACGCGGTAGTAGACGAAGTAGATGTACAGCAGCAGCGAGCAGTCGCGTAGTAGACGCTCCCCAAAAACCTAATCGCCCCTCTCCCGTACAGGATCTGGAGAGGCGGGGTTTCGGAGGCCTGCTCTCCCGTCGGCCGTGTAGGCGGTAGACGGGATGGGATCACCGGCGACAGCAACCGGAGGTGGAACGACAGTGGGCGCAAAGAGGCAGCGTGTGTGAGATGTGTCTACTGCGTCCGCCTGAGCCTCCAATTTATAGGCACGGCCGGCCGTTACCACGTGATAAAGGCGGCATTTTACTGCGCGCAGTTATCACACGCGATCAATAATGTGACGGATGTCTGTTGACTCCCCGTTTCCGACTGCCAAAATAAAGGCATCGGCTCGGCTCATTCCCGCGGCGCGGCGCGTCGTGACGAGGCGAGGCGTGGCGAGGCGGGCGGCGGAGGAGGAGGAGCGCGCGTGTGGAACACCTCCACTACTCCTCTCTCTTCATACCAACTCACACTAGTGGGGAGAGAGCTCATCTTATAAACTGGTGCAAAACTCTCCCAACTAGCAATGTGGGACTAAACTCCCACCATTTGCTATGGCAGCATGGGCCTTTGGGATTAAGTGGAAATTGGCTAATGGGCCTATAGGTCCATCTGAATTTCAGCAGAAACCACATAAAAATCTTTATCTTGAGAGCCACCTTTAACTTCCACAAGTACTTCTTTAAAAAACTAGCATCCTCATCCATCAGATCAGCGTAGTAAGAACGAACAGAAAAAATACCAGAACTAGTGAGTGTCCAACGACACTTATCCTCACTGTCCACTAAAGACACATCCATAAGTCTTTCTATGAGATGCAACCATCTCTCCCATTTATCCCCAGTAATAGAACGTCGAAATTGTAAATTAGGTGGCGAATGACCGAGAACATCTGAAACTAAAATATTCTTATAGCTCACAATTGAGTATAGTGAAGGATATTGGGCTGCCAAGGGCGAATTCCCTAGCCAACAATCCTCCCAAAATCTAATGCTCTCACCATTCCCTAAAGTGAACTTCACTCGTTTGAAAAACTCATCCTTCACCCGCATGATGCCCTTCCAAAAAGGCGAGTATGTTGGTTTAGCCTCAATTTCAGCTAGAGTTTTTCCACCTAGATATTTGTACTCTTTTTGAACGTGCTCGCGTCCTCATCACGGCCTTCCGTCACAACCCGACGGACAATCGGACATCCTGCTCAGCAACTACGCAACGTTACAGCCGGGCTCACCTATTCGACACGGCGATGGAGGGCAAGCCCATTCCGATGCCACCATGCTTTTCACTCTACCTCTGCCTTCCCTTTCCTGCAATGCTTGTCGGCTCTGATTCTTGGATCCTAGGCAGCTAGTCTCAAGGTCACAGCCTCGCAACAAGATTTTCTTATGAATATTTTTATTTTGTTAACACATCAAGCTGAAATTTAATGGATACTATTCCCCGTTGACTCTTTTTGTCATGAAGCTCATCTTTTTGCACTAGCTAGCGGGCACAATGCAATAATGACGATACATACAGAGGTAGAAACTCTTGTGAAATTACGTGGGGATACTACTAGATTCTTGTGAAATTAAGCTAAATACCAAAGACCACTATGTGTTTCTTCACTGTTTGAGGCATGCCTTTAACCTTGCCCTGATGGGTTCTTCCTCCATGCCTTAAACATGAATTAAATATTGAAAGTGCTAAAGCATATAGCATCGAAATATCATGCTGCTAGCCAACCGGACTAAAATTCTTCAACGCTACCTTTTGCGCTTTGGACTGCGGCTGGGTTGTTTTATTTTGTTTATCCTACCCCTTGCCTTTGGTAGACTCTCGACATCCTTATTATCCTATTCACCTTTGTTCTGATAAATTTGATCTAGCACAATCGGTTCCTTAAATACATATGTGCTAGCGATCTTTACGAGCATAGTGACCGGCACAACCAAGCTTGTACTTTAGATTGCCATCCTCGCATCAAAGAGTGACGAAGCCAATGGCAAACTCTACCAGCTTTAATCTAACTAGCACAGTGGCCCTCGCAACGCGAGGGCATCATCTTTAGAGTTTAAGAGTATATCGGATATAATTTAATATCTTTATCAATTTTGATATTTTATACATTTTATACGAAATTAACCTGATCTACAATGAATGGCCGAATAAAATATATAACCAGAGAAGGTAACCTTTTGAATTATCTCCAATTTATGATGTAAAAAAAACATTTTCATGACTACATATGTCATTTCTATATGACATTTCTATAACTTAGTTAACCCGTCATGAGTTTAGAATTAAAGTACCAAGATATAATACATGTGGGATGGTCCTAAAAATGTTTGCATTCATTCTAGATGAACTTTCAAAATTTTAATCTCTTAAAATAATTTTTGCGGATAAATAGTTCATATTTTCAATATCGACCGGTTCTCCCCACCTTCATTGTTTCATATTCAAGTTAATTATTTTCGTGCTTATATATCTTAGACAACTTCGCCATTATATAGAAATATTTCTACATCCTCCATTCGTCCTATTTGAAAAATTAGAATTTATACATTTGTCCAAGTTGAAGAAAAAACAGTTTTGAGTAAATTTATACCAATAAATACTCTAAATATCCGTACTTTTAAATACTAAATTCTCATTGGCACCAAGTTCACATGCCCTGCATGTTTAAAAAATATAGTAAAACATTCCAAAAAATCTGAAAAAAAATCTTAGCAAAGATATAAAAGTTTATAACATACGTGGAAATTTTCTTGCTCAAATGATGATTTGGGTGCCATGCGCAAAAAAGATAAATCAAAAGACAAATCACCGACAACAATGAGATCTCAAATATAGTTTACAGAGCGGCAATATTTTTTTTTTTTTTTTTTGCACATGGCACCAAAAATGAAATTTTGTTGCAAAAGTTGGCACGGTTATACTAAACTTGTATATGTACCTTGGGGTTTGTTTTCAGATTTTTTTTAAAGTGATTTACTATATTTTTTTGAATTTCTTAACTGCGAAGAGCATGTGAGCTCGCGAGCCAAAACGCCCCTCCGGGTATGTATGTACTTTTACGCTTTATTATCACACTAAATAACATAAGGATTGTATGCATATGATTTATTCTCAATGATGGAACCTATGACAACCAAAAGCACATTATCGACAAAAATAAGAATTATTGAACATGATTGAATAATACATATCTAAGAAAGTATATAAATTCTTAGTTTTAGTTATGAGCGAACTGATAATCATTAAGAAGCATGGTAGAAAGAGAGAATAATCCACTTTGTTGGGATAGGGAATTTCATTAGTTATGGTTGTATAATTAGGTACATAATGATTGATGCTGCCAGCATTTACTCTACTGTTTTTGTTAAAGAATTTGTGTGTACACTAATCTAATGGATGTTTTTTTTGTACCACAGCTAGTTGCTTCAAGGAATGCTACCACATGATTTATATTTAATCAGGATGAAATCTATTGTGAAGAAAGCCTGACCTGGTTGATCCGGAAGGCCGGCCGCAATTGTGGCCGATTACATAAAGCTGCACTGCAGCTCGATACATACGTGCAAGCAACTCAGGCTCATCATACGGTTATCAAATCTTCGTAGGCATTCGATGCGGCGCGTACGTGCGCGTCAACATAGACTTGATTGGGCTAGCTTGTTATTGCTAAGCCGGTCTTGGAACTTCAACTTCTGAAACACCTGTAAGGACGGATATAGCTAGATTTCCATCCTCTATCTGTAGAGGAATCGGCTTCCATGTAAAGTAGCACAGTTGTTCCAGGTTGAATCGCTGATGGTCTTCGATCCAGGAAGTAGCCCCACTCGACGCCCTTTAGTCCCAAATCGCAATAGCATGAGATTAACAATGAATCACAACTACACCGCAGACTTCTCGTGATCAAAACAAACAGAGTAGACGCACACCAAAATCTGGAGGTTCACCTGCTGAGAACCTTCATTCCGGTTCTCCATGCCTCTGACCACAAGCTTTCTGAAGATTAATTGACTGCCGGGTATAGATCTCGTAAGAACATGGAAACCTTTCTTTGGCGAGTCAGACTTGACCATATATCAAACATGGGCATGTGCTAAGACACGTTTTTTTTTTTGGGAAACGGAGCCTGAGTTGGTTGTACGTGTTGAAAACAACTGGTTTGTACCAGATTAATGTTGTACGTAACTATTTCATCTTTTAATCTCAACCGTCAAATCCAAAATCAAAGGACTATATATTTCTAGCCCATGTGGATTAACGTGGTGTCTCTGTTAGAGTCCCGTATATTGCTTTTAGTATATAATAGATTTCTTTTTTTAATGTGTGTTGTTCACTTGATTCATATCCGCCCATTTGCCAGTTTTGACCTGCAAAAAATAAAATAAAATTTTGGATTAATTTATTTCACACTTGTAGATCATAAATTACCTACATCTACGCATTTTTAGAATTTATAGAACTCCAAAATGTGGATTTTGCACTTTTCAAATACCGAGCTTCAACTCGGCCTCCAAAATGCCTCACAAACATCCTATTTTACTTCCCTTCTTCTCCTTGGCCTCTTTCCAATATGATCTTCTCAACCTTTTCCTAATTATGAATACGAGTACCCACATAGTTAAGTCGGAGTGGCACTTCTTTGACAAGTAAAAATGGACTCATAATAATACTACCTCGTGGTTGCTTCATGAAAACAGTATACTTCGACCTAGTAAAGTTAATTTGCAAACAAATAGGATCAATTTGGCAACCTCACAATTATCAATTGTAGATTTAGGAGGAAGAGTTTGACAAGATGACAGGTGATGGGCCAGTCATTTTAAAATACCGCATTGTTTGTTTGGATGTATGAAAAAGAGCTCGGAATTGAATTGGGCATACCAAATTCATAATGTGTCAAGAGTGTCTGGGAGGTAAAAATAACTACACAAATTGAAAATGCTTCCAAAAGAACCTAGAATTCCTAACTCACATGCACAAAAAAAACTAGAATTCATAAGAACAGATACAACTACAAACTTTTGAATCCCGAATACAAAAAGCCTGCGAACCACTAAGTAGAGATGCAACTACAAACCTCTGAATCCAGAACTTGCGTGTACAAAAAACCGTCGAACCTCTATGTATAGATGAAAACACAAACCTTTCAATACCGAATACAAAAAACCCTCGAACCCCTAAGTACAGATCCAACTGCAAACACCAGAAGCCCAAACTTGCATATACAAAAAAATCCCAAAGTACACATGCAACTACAAACACTAGAAGCCCGAACTTGCATGCGCAAACCTTGAATATTTAACAATAAACTAAGCTGGCCTGGAGATAGATACCTCCGGGTACTCGTTGTCGACGACCTCGTCGAACGCCGGGGGATCCCCATAGGTATCGCCCAGACCCGTCAGGAGAGGGAAATCTACAGGCGCCTCCACGGCGGCAGGAGCAGACGGTGCACTTGAACCGCCATGGTCGGACGACGAACCTGCGTATGTGACTTCGAACATTCCATTCTATGGAACCGTCTTGCGGTTGTGCGCTCGGCAGTTGGGAGAGAAGGAGGGACGGGAGGCGAAGCGGCCGGGGCAGAGAGTGGGTTTTTTTCTAGAAAGGGGGGGATGGATGGGCGAGAGTGGGGCGATGCGGCCGGAGGTTTATATACTGAGTATCGTTTTGACTGGTCGCACTGACGTATGCGCATGCATGGTGGGCACGCGCCGGCTGACTTCGTCAACATAGAATGATGTGACATTTAGTCACTGTCTAGTGGGGCCCGGGACTCTGCGGGGCCAACAATAAATAAATCAAATTCACCACAAAAGCTCATTCCACCAAGTCAGTGACTCTCAAAGGCTCTATCGTACGTGTAAGTGTAAAAAAGCAGACACCGTTTTATACGTGTATGTGTACAAAACGATATGGCATGTGTTTACTTGCGAAACGTGGCTCCAGTCTTTGCCAAGTTCATACATCTCATTAAACAACATAAAACTATCTAGAGCATTTAAATGCAAAAACAAATGCGACCAAAATCGCAACTAAGGTAAAAATTTATTCAACGGCGTAACGATACGAAGCCTCTTTATTAATGGCATAATTTCGAATCTTTCTAATCTTCAAGCTTAATGCATCCATCTAGATCTTGTGTAGATCGATGACGTCGGTAACATCCAACTCCAATTTCATCTTCAGTTCTTCAATCCTTTCAATTTTTCTTTCAAATAATTGTTTTCTTTTCAACTAAATTTAACCTCTCGACAAGAGGGTCGGTTGGTATTTCGGGTTCACATACCTCCTAGATAAAAGTATCTATGTCAAGGTTGTCGGCATAATTTTCATAAACACTAAATGAAACAAATAGTTGTAAATTATAATATACGACATCCTAATCATAGACCGGACGAGGGACGACGGGGCTGGATATCAAAACCATGGCACTATATATAATAAAAAATCATAAAAGTAATAATATTATACAAGTAAATATCTAAATCATACAAGTAATAATTTTAAGAAGTTAACACACTAAACTAAAGACTAAACCTAGCTACCACTTAACTAACACTAAAACCTAGCACATTATCACACACACTAATACTATACAACTAAGACACACCCTAGCACACACACAGGCTAACACACACTAGATTACAGACACTAACTCACCAACACTATCACTAACAACAAAATTGAGATAACCAGCCTAATTAACAATACCACACCTACACATGCCAAACTAAGGAGTTAATCTGAACTCAAATAGCAAATAAATAAAATAAACTCCCACATTTACACCTAAACTAAAATCCACTAATCACTCTCTTCCAGAGCATGAAATGAGACAAAATTGCAATGAGAGATGAGAGGATGAAATTGCTGACTTTATAGACCACTTAAATAGTTGCTCCACCACCAAATCTTGGAGAAAATATGGATGAAACCCGAGCTTGGAGTGCCGTAACAGTGAGACAAATGGCATATGCGGCTTGGACACGAATTGATATATCCAGAAAACTTTTAGTCCCGGTTGGTTTCTCAAACTGGGATTAAAGGTTATTCCGCTCAATCTCCCTCCCGGAGTCCTGATGCAAAGGAAGACCATATTTATGTCGCTAATCATTCCAGGGCCTGAATACCGGGGGAAGAATTTGAGTGCCTACATGCAGCCGCTTGTGGATGATCTGTATCACTCTTGGCACCACGGGACTATGACATACGACCGTGCATCAAAGAGAAACTTCTTGATGAAAGTTTGGTTCCAGTTTTCCATGCACGACATGCCCGGGTACGCCCTATTCTGCGGATGGTGTACAGCTGGTAAGTGCCATGCCCAGTGTGCAGGAACCGACTTGTGTTCCTTTGGATAAACGGAGGTAAGAAGTATTCCGCGTTCGGCACGCATCGAAAGTTCCTAAAACTAAGGCATCGGTCTAGAGAAGATAAAAAGAAATTTAAAAAGGGAAGAGTTGAACGTGAAGAGAAAGCGATACCAACTTTTGATGGTGCAGTTGTTGATGCTGAGCTACGTGCTCTCGTGCCTGCTCTGGGAAATGGCCCACGATATGTGGGATATGGTGTGACACACAACTTGACTCACGTGGCAGACTTGACGCAACTCGAATATTACAAGGACCTCGAACTACCCCATAACATCGATGTGATGCACACCGAAAAGAATGTCGGAGAGTCTTTGTTTCACAGAGTGTTGAACACTCCTGAGAACACTACTGCAGAATTGCCTACTAGTGACATGCCCAAAAGGCCCACCAGTGACAGGCACGGTGCCCGTCACTGATAACTAGTCACTGGTAGTAGGCTACTAGTGACAAGCAGTTGCCAGTCACTAGTAATCTATTTACTAATGACCATCATTTATTTGTGCGTCACTAGTAGATTTCCCATTTGGCGCTTGTACCTCATTATACGATGACAGGTCATTTTCTAGTTAGCCTGTCACTAGTATATATTTTAGCAATAAAAAATATTTTCAAATAAAAATAATATTGCATTTGCACAACGATGACACAATATGATCAGGTAGACTCGATGGTAATGAATATATGATCGTAAATATTACAAAGCTAAATTAACATCGATACCACAATATAAAAAACAATTTGTGTCATTTGAAAACATGAGACAACTAAAACATAAATGTCGCATTCTTCCGCCATGTTCTTCATAGTACTTTTCAGCTTCAGCCTACTCAGAAATCGAAGCCTGAAAAAAAATTTAAAGGTACTTGAGAAAAACATGAGATATGGCTTCCAACGAGAGCCTGCATTTCATATTGACATGACATCGTTCAATATGGGCAATAAGTCAGCTACATTTAATAGACAAGCCGTGGGGTAGTTTAGAACATGTGGAAACAGCTAATATATGCATCACGATATTTCTACAAGTAAATGACTGTGACTACTGGTTACTATATTTGGTCTAGCTAGATGACACCGACTACTCCTGATTATTTCAACAAGGTCTCTGTCACGCAGCACGTGCAAGCGTCCCCGATGCATGCATTATGTATCCCCCAATATATTTTGTGTACGTACTCAATCAGTAACAACATGGTACGTCGTACGTCGCGCGCTATCGGTAAGAAAACCAGCGTGTCTGCACCCCATAGGAAACATCGTCTTGCCCATAACCCAGCCGCTGCTGCCGCCCCTGCCTTCTTGCCCACAACCCAGCCGCCTTCCAGCTCGAGGTACGGCCTACTCCAACTCTAAACCTCTTCCAGTACCAAGCTCGCCGTCGTTAGACTGGCAGCCATACTTCCCGAGCACGTCCAAGCGTGATGGCCTCCTATTTCCGTAGCACCTCCAACCCGAGCATGTCCCGAGCCTAACCTTCTTCACCAGCCAGACCTGGTCTGAGATCACCGTCGGATCATTTCCGCTTCCGCGCGGTAGGTCTCAGGTTGCTGAATGGAGCACCAACTCGCGTGAAGGCGATCCTCACATATGCCTTCTTTCTTCCCTGCTTTGCTCTGGTAATTTATATTTTCTGTTCAGAATTATTTCTCTGTTTGCATATCAGTACAAAAATGGGTCTACCTTTTGTGTATATGCAAAATTTGGTGCGCAATAGTGGCCTGGATTGTGATTTAGGATGCTATGCCTTTTGTCAGATAAAGTGAGATTATTACCTGGCTTGAACCAGATTAACAGTGGCGTTGAATGAACGAAATTGTGGAGAAGTGTCAAAAACTTATTACTGTAAACCTGACAATCATGGGAAGTTTCAAACAGACCCCAAGCTCAATATCATAATGTCGTATTTAAGTTATTGTTACTCCCTCCGATCCATATTAATAGGTCCTCAAGTAGATGTATCTAGCAATAAAACATGTCTAGATACATCCACTTGAGGACCTATTAATATGGATCGGAGGGAGTACTTTAAATATATCTGCATTTTCTTTTGTGGTAGTACTTCTAATTGCAATATGGTTGGACCCAGGACAGCACTCATGACCAGTTGGTGATGGCACCTGAATTCTGCCAAGCACAAGACTCAGATCATTGCATCTAAATTTTCTTGGTTTGCATCAGATCAGTTGTTACTAATCTATTCTCTATCGATGCTACAAAACGTACACAACTGAAAAGTGACTCTACATGGCGGCCTGGACGATCAAGCCTTAAGCACCGCTTTGAGGCCATGCAGAGGCGGATGGCTGTTGGCGAGGCGTTCATGGACTCCTTCGATGGCGGGAAAAGGCCTGGCACTTATCATGGATTGTAGGCCCTTCACCAGGGGATGAGCGATGGCTTCGAGGACGCACCACGGTCCATGAGGAGCGAGGGCAAGCTGCGGGTGGTCATCCCAGCAAGTCGGGCATTAGGTGCCTCTGGGTGTGGTCTAGCAGATGTCGAGCATGTCAATAGTGCTCCTGGTGCGGTGCTAGAGTTCACAGTCGTGAGTAGATATATTAGCATTAGCTTATGTTGTACTGATGTGTAGCTTTTTTCTGTGAGCTTCATGTACATTAAATTGTTTAGGAAATTTTGTTCAAACATGCAATGAATGTCTATCTCTTGTAACCTCATTAAGTAAAGGTTAAAAAAAATTGTGTGGCCTTCACAAACATTAACCATGTGCATTCCTGCAGAGCAGGTTTCAAATAGAAGAATTGGAAGTTGGAACATGTAGATGTTCATTTACCAAGGCAGCGTACTAGAAGAAGAAAGGGGAAATGGAAATTTGTTTTTCATAGCTCACTGTCTTGAATTTAAATGTCAGCATTTCTATTGCATAGGAGGACTAATATATACAGTCGATATGCGTAACAAATAGATGTGTTCTACAAGGTAGAGATAAATTTGGGTAAAATATTACTTATTCAGATTGTTGGGCTCATATTCGAAAGAGTGAAAATACATAATGATTTTTAACTCAGAGTTTCATGGTCATACGGCTAGCTTGTTCTTCAGATCCATGGCTAACTCCAACTATTTAGTGAAGAGACTAATGTGCGAAATCGGTTGAATGTATCTTAGATCGAGGGGCTTTCTGAATATGCATGTGTTGGTGGGTGGAAGTGTAACATCTGGACGTTGGTAGATGATCTAGTGGTAGTGTAACATCTGGCCATTGAGAAACATAACTGAATTGGCAGCAAGAGCAACATAGTATGGGAAGATAATTTCACCTCTTGGGTCTGAAGTTCAGGTCCTTTAATGGCCGTCGGGTCCATCATCAGCACCACTTGCTTCTTGGTATGTGCTAATAACCAGCCTTGGCACCTGCCACAATGACAATCAAAATATTGCCATAAATTTATTTGTTCAGTCTATCAATGCAACCAACAGAGTAACTTTTACAAAATATTTAACTTACTAAAAAATACTCTAGCTGTCAGAAGATTCTTCCATTCCTACAAACATTTGAATAAACAAAAAACAACTAACATATGAGCAACGGACAAGTATAGGTTCTGGGAGGACGAAACCCTTTTTCTGATGTACAACTATCATGTACCAATACATGCTACACCACTCTAGTATTTGGTTCTAGATCAGTACATCAGTGGAAACGATCGACGAATGTAAGAAGATGATCAATACTCTAAACTGAAAACAGCAAAGCCTACCTGTACCTGTACCTGGTGGACTGAAACTTCAGAGGCAGCCTCTTGGTGCGGCGACGTCGGTGTTGGCGGACAGCGGCAATTGAGACGGCCACCACGGGAATTTAATCCAGTGACTATGGTTGAATGCTAATATTGTTGAAGTATGATCAAGGTTAGAGTTTACATATATATTTGGAACAGGGTTCGGATATAAATAACACATAGCAACCTTATTCAGCTGAGACATTGCACTACTAAATTTGGTCACTCTAAATCATTAACTACACATGTTACATTAAAACAACAAAGATAATATATCTAAATAAGGAATAGATTGGAATGAAAGGTGTACAATGAGGAAACGGGGACAATGCAACCAGCAGAGTATTACGGTAGTACAGTGAGAAAGCTGAGACCCATGTATCTTCAATGTCTGTCACAAGTTTCCGAGTAAAACGATAATCAGAGTGCTGCCCTCTTATCTGCAGCAACAAGATTTTTTTAAACTGATTACACCTCTGTGCTTGGCAAAACATCTGTAGGTTATTTCTACTACTTACCGCAATTGAGTCAGTTCTATATAACACCTGCTGTTTGTTCAAGTGAATCACTCATTCAATGAACTGAAAAAATCATGCTATTTCACACACATCTAGGACAGAGTTTGATTGTACTACTTTTTCATTCAAATGTAGGACAGCTATCTTCCGGTCCTTAATCAGTTTAGTAGTTAGTTACTAAGTAAAACATCGACTATGGATTATAAAGAAACATGCCATGGATTATTAACTAGAGATCCCTCTATTACAGGCTATGGATTATTAACTAGAGAGCCCTCTTGGTAAGTTACTTTTCGGTTTCTATCCACAGACTGGAATCATATTTAGGTACTCCTTATAGCTTTATCGTGTTAAAAAGCCAATCCACACACCATAGAAAAAAAGACATCACTGGTGGCACTCCCCCAAACATATCAAAGGAAACAGAGGATATGTTGGTTTGTCAGTTTATCTTGATATATCGGGAACGCAGAAACAGTACAGAAGCAACTAGATCCTGAACCAAAGAGAGAGACACATGCATGACTCTAGAACCCAGATACAACACGAACATCGTTATCTAGCTCGCAAACATAAATTAGTAGTCTGAGCTTCAGTAAAGTTCACTAGATCAACCGTACGAACACATATGTGGGACGTATTCCAAACAACAGGTAAATCAGTACGTCTCAACATGAATAAAATCCCCAAAACTGAAAAGTAAGATTTATAGAATGGTATTCATTATCGACTATACCCATTACATGAATAATTAAACTAGATTTTCAACCTTGCAGAGAAACATCGTCACATCAACCCACCTTTGCAGAGAAACATCGTCACATTTATTTTCAGAAGCTGCAGCCTTACGATTACAGAAATAAGATGGGATAGATACACGTTGTCATCTTCACATACTGTTTTCCTTGTATGTACGTGCTTTCTTTATCAGCAAACATTTTCTGTGAAGAATGTAGTTCTAAATGCCATGACCCGCCTCTTCTTTTGATGAATCGTCCATGGCAGGACACAGGGCACAGGGCATATAGTGGACAGGGCACGAGACAATTTCATATAGATCATGTTATATTCACCTATATACATTTGATGAACTGGTGAATTTACCCCTGCATCTATTTGAATCGCAGGACACATGGCATAGAGTGGAGAGGGGGACAAACCGTCAATGGAGGCAGAGATGCAGTCCTCCGTCGATGGCGGCAATCCTCCGTCGTTGCCGGAAGAAGGGCGACCAGAAGCGGTCCCGGCATCGGCGGCGGAGACAATCAGCAACAGCTCCGGTGACGGCGGCGTAGGCGGCAGGGAGGAATGGGGTGAGGGAGGTCGTGCGTCGGCTGCGTCCGCGCGAGAGTCCTTGTGGCGGCGGCGGCGGGGTTGACTGGCGGCACGACGTCGGCGGGGAGAATTGGAGGCGCGGCGTTGCTGGGAGGATGGGCGGCGGCTCGGGAGAAACCTACTTGGTGGGGATCGTGGCCAAGATTACCTCTACCGAGTTTTTCTCTTTGGTCCCGCAAAAAAAAGAGTTTTTTCTTTTTGGTTCCCGCTAGATATTTGGTTAATTCTAAATTTTTTTTTGTTCACATATAAAATATAGATAACAAATAAAAAATAATGAAAAATTCATGACATCCATAAAACTTACAGAAAGCATGAAAGACTAGTGACGGGCACGCCCATAGACCCGTCACTGGTATTATATGAAATGACTAGTGACATGCGCGAATGTTGTACTGTCACTGGTAAGTTTCCTCAGCCACCTGCCGAGTTTTACGAGTGACTGGCATACTGCCGCCTGTCACTGATACGTGTTACCAGTGACAGTCACATATTTGTCTGTCACTAATGTGTTAGAGGCTATAAGCTATTTTCTAGTAGTGGCATACAAGATCTCGAGGATCTCGAGGATGATGCACCAACAAGTGGTGAGGTAGTGGTGAATATAAAGGACATAGACATGCTCAACAAGTTGCAGGAGGAAAATGACAGCAATGTTGAGCCTCCACCGTGTGAGGAGCCTCCAACTTACTACACCCGTGATAGTGATGTTGATAGTGACGATGAGAACCTAAGAACTAATTATGAGAGTGATGATTCGTGGTGAGGGTATTTTTATGTCTTTATTATTTATTATGCTTAGTATTTATCTTTATGCTTAGTATTTATTTATGTCTTTATTATGCTTAGTATTTATCTTTATGCTTACTGTTTACCCTTTCTCAATGCAGGTGATCCACCAATATGAGCCAAGATAAAGAATCAATGGCCACCTTGATGAACTCGACGCACCAGAGGAAGCCTACCAGAAGTGGAAGGGAGCCTATTCTGAACCCGAGATACATTACTGGAGACGGTGGGAGCAGAGGTGGAGGACTAGGGGGAGCTGTTGTTCCACTCCCTCCGAGGAAAGGACGAGGGAGAGGTGGAGGATGAGGGCAAGGTGGAGGAAGAGCACTACTAGAGGAAGGTGACATACCCTCCGCTTCTTACGACGTCGCTTCACAGTCCCGTGAGTTGGAGTCTCGAGACGAGAAGATGTAGTCTCGTGACGAGGTGATGGTGTCTCGCGGCGAGGGGGTCCAAGAAGAAGCCACGGATTCGTGGCGAATCGACTGTCCCTGATGAGTCCAATATGCCTAAAACCTAAAAGGAGAAAGTCCTCATTGTGCCTAACGACGTTGAGTAAGTTACTATACTAATTTTGAACACGCGATTTCATTTTTATCAAAAAAATTGACATGTACTAAAGTTTTTATTATTCTGCAGCAACTCGACATTTCCACCGGGGAGCCATGTTCCTAACACTTTGATTGCACTACAACAAATATGTTGATACATGACCATTTTATAATGACCATGGATGAATTGGTCACATTTCTATGACGATTTCAAACATGTTGGTCGTTAGCTGTTTGGAAGGGTCCAAAACTGAAAACATAACGACTATTTTGGTGAGAAAAGTCATAATTTCATTAGATCAATTGGTCATAAACCGACAACACTGTGATGTATTTCGCCACCTCATCATTTTTGATGATGTGTCGTCCTAGTTGTCTCAATTTCTCTTACATAGTGCTGACGTGTCGCGCGTACGTGTTAATTTATTTATTGAGATTTGGACCTACATGCATGGGGGCCTACATCCGAACTGAATTCACGCCTCCGGACTGAATTCCTCCACCGATCTGACGGGTGGGACCCCACACCCACCAAACCGGACTGAATTCGTCCACTGACCTGACGGGTGGGACCCCACACCCACCAAACCGAAAATGGCTGAAAATAATCGCGCAGAGTGAAGGATCGAACCCACGACCTCTCGCGGACGACAGGACACACTAACCACGACACCACGGTTCCCTTTGTGATCTTATGAGACGTTTAAGTCTTTTATACAGTGTAACGCGTCCCGGCCTGCTGCGCTAGGCCGGCCTTGCTGTGAAGGGTTCTCTGATGGACTGGGCCGGCCGCGCGGATCTGCGGCGCTGCTAGGCTGGGCCGGTTGCGCTGGCAGGAATTGGCCATACTACTAGCTAGGCCGACCAGTTTGGCAGGCTTTTTAGTTTTTTCTTTTAGCATTTTTCTTTTTTTTTTCTTCTTTTATAAATTTTGGTTCTCAACTCCAATTTCAACCAAATAAGAGTTGATATATTTTATGTCATTATAGACTATTAAGGACCATTTTGATTCAAAATAAAATAAAAAATACCCCTAATTTTTATATATTGCTTCATATAGAGTTGTGAAGATTCTTAATTTTTATATATTTTCTAAGCCGGTTTCGGAAAACGGTCAAAACGGTGGACATGACCGTTAGTACCTAGGGGTTGAATCTTGATGAACTCTTGGTGTATCTATGTTGAAATAGGTACTTGGGTACCTAAAAATGATTTTTGCAAAAAATAAAGAGAAAACTACGAGGCACCTGTAGTTCAAATTTGGCCCGGTTTCAGTGGAATCGGCAGAAATTTGTCTTTTTCGAAAGAGGTGTATTTTGAGCTTTTGAGAGGTAGTAAATTTGTTATTTTTATATCAAATATGGCATAATATATTTAGAATTTTACTTTTTACAATTCTGTAACATATTTTCGGTAGGTGCTTCACAAAAAAACCCATTTTTGACACTCAAAAAATGGAAAATGATGTTTTTATTCAAAGAAAAATAAAACTTTCTTCTTGAACATTGTTAGTTGTTCCAATATGCATCTTTTTGTGGAATATGGGCACATTTAAACAAACTATGCCATGGATGTGGCCATAACATCCGTCATTTGGCCCGAAAGCCATGAATCTTCGTAGGAGATAGCTCATTTCTGTGAACACCTTTTCAACCCAATTGTCGTATTCCAAGTTTATTATTTTTGGTGGATACGAGGAAATATATAATAACACCACGCGAATATCTTGCATCATTTCGAGTTTTTTTGGAGTTTCTCGAATTTTCTAAGCCGGTTTCGGAAAACGGTCAAAACGGGGGACATGACCGTTAGTACCTAGGGGATGAATCTTGATGAACTCTTGGTGTATCTATGTTGAAATAGGTACTTGGGTACCTAAAATGATTTTTGCAAAAAATAAAGAGAAAACTACGAGGCACCTGTAGTTCAAATTTGGCCCGGTTTCATCGGAATCGGTAGAAATTTGTCTTTTGCGAAAGAGGTGTATTTTTAGCTTTTGAGAGGTAGTAAATTTGTTATTTGTATATCAAATATGGCACAATATATTTAGAATTTTACTTTGTACAATTCTGTAACATATTTTTGGTAGGTGCTTCACAAAAAAACCCATTTTTTACACTCCGAAAATGGAAAATGACGTTTTTATTCAAAGAAAAATAAAACTTTCTTCGTCATCATTGTTAGTTGTTCCAATATGCATCTTTTTGGAATATGGGCACATTTTAAAAAAAATATGCCATGAATGTGGCCATAACATCCGTCATTTGGACCGAAAGCCATGAATCTTCGTAGATGATAACTCATTTCTATGAACACTTTTTCGAGATAACTTCCGTATTCCAAGTTTATTATTTTTGGTGGATACTAGGAAATATATAACAACACCACGCGGAGGTCTTGCACCATTTCGAGTTTTTTTTTTAATTTTCTGGAATTTTCTAAGCCGATTTCGGAAAACAGTCAAAACGGGGACATGACCGTTCGTACCTAGGGGTTGAATCTTGATTAAATCTTGGTGTATCTATGTTGAAAAATAGGTACTTGGGTACCTAAAAATGATTTTTGCAAAAAATAAAGAGAAAACTACGAGGCACCTGTAGTTCAAATTTGACCCGGTTTTAACGGAATCGGCGGAAATTTGTCTTTTTCAAAATAGGTGTATTTTGAGCTTTTGAGAGGTAGTAAATTTTTTATTTGTATATCAAAATATGGCATATTATATTTAGAATTTTACTTTGCACAATTCTGTAACATATTTTTGGTAGGTGCTTCACAAAAAAAAACCCGTTTTTGACACTCCGAAAATGGAAAATAATGTTTTTATTCAAAAAAATAATAAAACTTTCTTCGTCAACATTGTTCGTTGCTCCAATATGCATCTTTTTGTGCAATATGGGAACATTTAAACAAACTATGCAGCCATGGATGTGGCCATAACATCCGTCATTTGGACCGAAAGCCATGAATCTTCGTAGATGATAGCTCATTTCTATGAACACTTTTTCGAGATAACTTCCGTATTCCAAGTTTATTATTTTTGGTGGATACTAGGACATATATAACAACACCACGCGGAGGTCTTGCATCATTTCGAGTTTTTTTTTAATTTTCTGGAATTTTCTAAGCCGATTTCGGAAAACGGTCAAAACGGGGGACATGACCGTTCGTACCTAGGGGTTGAATCTTGATGAACTCTTGGTGTATCTATGTTGAAATAGGTACTTGGGTACCTAAAAATGATTTTTGCAAAAAATAAAGAGAAAACTACGAGGCACCTGTAGTTCAAATTTGACCCGGTTTCAACGGAATCAGCAGAAATTTGTCTTTTTCAAAATAGGTGTATTTTGAGCTATTGAGAGGTAGTAAATTTGTTATTTTTAGATAAAATATGACATAATATATTTAAAATTTTACTTTGTACAATTCTGTAACATATTTTCGGTAGGTGCTTCACAAAAAAACCCATTTTTGACACTTCGAAAATGGAAAATGATGTTTTTATTAAAAAAAATATCTTCGTCAACATTGTTTGTTGTTCCATTATGAATGGTGTAGAATATGGGCACATTTTAAAAAACTATACCATGGATGTGGCCATAACACCCGTCATTTGGCCCGAGACCCAAGAATCTTCGGAGGAGATAACTCATTTCTGTGAACACATTTTCAACCCAATTGTCTTATTCCAAGTTTATTAATTTTGGTGGATACTAAGACATATATAATAACACCACGTGAAGGTTTTGCATCATTTCAAGTTTTTTTGAATTTTCTAGATGGACAACAAAACTTAGTTATTTTAAAATGATAGATGTTACTGGAAGTCATGTTATTATAATAAATCATATGAAATAATTATATTGGCAATGAAAATATTAACTATATGTCTTTTTTTTTGCTATTTTGTAGAGAAATAGACTTTTTTTTAACATATATTATATCAGTGGAACTGGTCTATCTTTACCACGAGACCCAAAATAGTCACTTTATGGTGGGCCATGGAGAGCAAGGTCCCAGTTGCAGCCACACTAGCTGGAGGAAATTCTTGTGCCTAAAGAAAAAATTAAGTAAGAACACATGAGCGGGAGTTTTTGGGAAACTTTGGATCCCATCGCGGCCCGGCGGGATATCTGCGCGCCTCGCCACTTAACCCTAATCTCGCCCTCCCCTCCCCTCCCCTCATTTCCGTGCGCCGCCGCTTCCTCCCTCCTCTCTCCATCTTGCGACCGATCCGCGAGATCCCATCGATCTGCACCACTGCACCCTATCCACCCTCCCGTCCATCTCGCGACTGGCGGTGCGGCCGGACGCGGCTTCCTCTCCATCCCTTTCCCGACGTGGCTTGCAGCGCAGAGGAGGAGCTCGTCGCCTCCCTCTCCATCCCAAGGCGGTGCGGCCGGACGCATAAAAGGAGCCGCGCCCGGTGCTCCTCCCTGACTTCGACGCCTACTCACCAAATTGCCACTTGGGAGCCGCATCGCCTGTACCAGCTGAAGCAGGGCGGCGGAGATACGGGGACAGAGGAATGGAGCTCCCGCTAGTACATCTACACCATGCTCACGAGAGCTCTCTCTGCATCTTCTGCTGGCCTGTATCATCAGTTCGCAACCGAGATGGATGGCCTCGGCAGCGGCGGATCCCGTGAGATCCTGGGTGGACCAATCCATAGGCTCTCCGGATCTACCCACAGTGTCGCCGGATCTCCTTCCCTTCTTCCCCACTCCCTCTGGTCTTGGTTTATGTCCCTCAATCTTCCTTCTCTCTCTGCAGGCACCCCTGGACGCAAGGATGGAGCCTCACTAGAGCGTAGATGGAACTGACGGGAGGCGAAGCCCTGCACAGATCCGCTGTCTCCAACATGTAACCATGCCAACCATGTGGTGTCGTCTGCTAGCTCTCATCTGGACAGATCCTGCAGGCACTACAATGGAATCACTCTATTGCAACGAAACTAGTCGTTGTAAAAAGTGACTTATCGTCGCAATAGGGTTATGTTGCACCGAAATAGGGTTCGTTGGGAGGCGTCGCGAAAACCTCCGTGGTAGAAGGCTGTCTCCGCGCACTTAGAATCGTCGCTAAAAAATAATCCAGTTGCAACCATTTCCTAGGCCAATTGCCACGCACGTTTCCGTCGCGTCTCGCACATAACGCAACGTACATATTTCGTTGGTACACCTCTAGTGCAACAAATACCCAAACGTGGCGAGTGACCAATGTGGCAACGGCGAGTGTTCCGTTGCGCTTGTTCTTTCGTTGCAAAAGTCGAGTTTATTTGCCACGTCCAATTGTGTGGCAAAAAACTATGGCAACAAATATTATACGCGTGGGAACAACGTTTTGCCACACACAATCAATCGTGGTAAGATGATTTTGAAATAGTAATCGCTACGGCCTTCATATTAGTAGCCATAAGCAATCGCGACAATTTCAACTATTCGTGGCGCCATTCAATTTCTACAAATTTTAGTTTCGTGGCGAGATGTAGTATTCGCAACATCCACATTTTATGTTGCTACAAGCAACTGCGACAATAACAACTTTTCGTGGCGCCATTGTATTTCGACAAATTTTATTTTCGTGGCGAGATGTAGTATTCGCAACATCCACATTTTATGTTGCTAGAAGCAACTGCGACAATAACAACTTTTCGTGGCGCCATTGTATTTCGACAAATTTTATTTTCGTGGCGACATATACAATTCGCAACGTACAAATTTTAGTAGCTAGAAACAACTGCGACAACTTCAACTATTCGTTGCGCCTTTCTATTTCTACAAATTTTAGTTTCGTGGCGAGATGTAGTACTATTCGCAACGTACAAATTTTAGTAGCTAGAAACAACTGCGACAACTTCAACTATTCGTTGCGCCTTTCTATTTCTACAAAATTTAGTTTCGTGGCGAGAAGTATGGGAATTCTGTATTGCAACGAACATAGTTTGGTGGCGTGAATGAAATATCGCAACAAAGTTAGTTTGGTGGAGAAAAAATATTGCGACGATGTCTCCCTCATGGTGGTGAGAGTCTATTTCAACAAAACACTTTGTTGTGGCGACTGAGGCTTCACGCAACACTACAATTATCGTGGTAAACTACCTATTGCCACGTTATAGAAAAAAAAATAAAAAAAATAAGGAAACAAAAAATACGGGCATTGAATTAAAATGTTCAAAAGGGTACGTAAAATATGTTTATTTACACAAAATAATAGTTCTCATAGATATTTTTAATATATACAAATGAAATTCTCGTACAACATGGATCAAATCAAGATAAAATCAAACTGAAATATCCAGTGCAGCTATTTGTTTCCATCAGAAGTTTGATTGCCGTCCTGCAATCAATTGTAAAAAAAAAAGGTGTGAGTCTAGTCAGCAATAGCACATGCTGAAACATAAGAACCAGCAGACTATAGTGTATGGATGAAGCAAAAACAGTTGTTGTTTCTCAACGAAGCCACAACCCATAGTGAAACCTAAACTGCAGCAAGTATAGGGTGGGTGCAGCAACGCTATAGTGTGGGTGAAGCAAAAACAGAATGTACTAGTACCGAATTGTACAAGATTGTGACTTACATATGACTTAAACATTCGACTTTTCTGTATCGTGCTGTGCGGAGGAACTATTTTCTTAGCAGGACTGTTGGTAAGTGATGGTTGCTGGTTCGACTTCTTAGACGTCTGCAAAAACAAAGTGCACTGTTAGCAACGCAAGTAAACAACTAAATCTTACTAGTTTGCAATTGTATGACTATCATCACCTGAGGTGTAGTCGTCTTCTGCTTTTCCATCTGTGCGGAGAGCTCGTCAAACTTTGCCTGGAACTGTGACTTAAACTGTGCAACCAAGTTATTTTCAAATTCTTTTCTTGAGTTTCTCTCCGCCTCCATCAGTTTTTCCCTTTGAGCAAGCTCTTCCATTAATCTCTTCTCAAGATTTTCTCTCTCAGCCCGCTCTACATTAATCTTCTCTTCCATGCTTGCACGTTCATCTTGTAACTTCTGTTCTAAAGTAGTGACCTTCGTGGTGAGCTGGGAGTTAACTTTTTGGGTCTCTGCCGTAGCCCGAGCTTGCTCCTCTAACAGCAACTTAGACCGCTGAGAACTAGTTTGCACCTGGGCCATGTATCCGAACCCACGAGGCTGCGATGACTTGCATTGAACTTTAGATTTATATGCTTTCTGGAAAATATTGATTCTTTGTTCAGCTGACAATGGAACACCAGTTTCCTCTAATCTGTTTTCAATCTCTTTACATGTTGTTTCCTGATTACGAAAAAAAATCTCAAATCAGATGAAGAAACATCCAAGATGGAGAACAGTAAATATGTTTAGAGTAGCTTCTAAGTCAGTTAACTCACGTAAACATCCTTGGACTCTTCTGTAGTCCATGTTCCATCCTTTGTGTAGGTCAGTCTCCAGAGAGCAACACAGTCTGGCTCTTCTCCAGTTTCCGAATCCCTCTGCAAGTAGTGCAACAATTAGATACTATAAACATTAAAGCAAAGTGAACACCGACGCATGCATAGTGAGTAGGCCCATACATTCTCAAAACTGAGTTGAGAGTAGGATTTTGATCCTACTCTGTGTTTTGTCTTCATCTGCGAACGGTTATCCTTGTTCTTTTGGCTGAGTTCCTGCTCATTCAATTACAAAAAAAAAACTTGTCAGACAAGCCATTTGATGATAGTACAAAATTCACAAACAGGTAGTATAGAAATAACCAGGAATTTCGGATCAGTGCCAAAGTACTCGATCAACCATTCCCACTCTTCTTTTTGTAAATCTTCTGGGACAACTGCCCTTCTGGCATCATCTTTTCTGTATGCCTTGTAAGTGCTGCTTAGGTTTCTTCGCCAGCCTCTGTAGCGTTCTTTTGCAATTTTAAGAATTTTTTCGTGTGTTTCTTCTGTATCTGGCATATCATATCTGTCCTGTAATGCGTAGAACAAACAGATAGACTTAGTTTAGTAGTAGTTCTTTTGCTGCAGTTTAGTACATTAATTATGGACGAAAAAAGCAGACAACACATGTGAGAAAGGTTGTACGCACCAACATATCTGTGATGATCATGCGATGGATGTTAGGGTGAATGTCTGTCCACCTCCTCACTCCAATAATTGGTAACCTTCTTTTCATTGTGATTACCAAGTCATCCTTGAATGAACGGTTGTTCATTCCTACTGGACCACCCAATGTTTCAGAGAAATCAACACCTAGCTTTACAGCTCCATTGGCATGACGCTTCTTATTGGCTTTCAAACCTTTCACAACACCTCGCCCTTTCTTCTTCGGTATGTCATCACCTACATCCCAAAACACACACAAAGAAACAATTTATTTTGTAGTTGATTGAAAGAAATTAGGACACAGCGGTAAAAAAAATAGCTAGTACCTTCTTGTAGTTGTAGCTTCGGGCGATAGCAGCGTGCATGGGAAGGCCAATCATCAACGGAACACATGTCAGTTTCAGACACATCAGTGTTAGGTTCAGTTCCTGTTTCAGGGTTAACATTTGTACTGAATCAGCAATCGTAGATTTTATCCATTAAAACAAATATTAGACAGAGCTTAAATGTCAAAAATAAATTACCACGTCTACGTTTTCCCTGACTTTTTTTATATTGTAGTATACTTTCAACCCTTGTCATGTAGACAGATCCTTTCTTTATTACTGAAAATGTTAACAATAAATGGACAAAGCATTTGCATTGTGCATAATTCAGAAAGATGATTAAGAATTAATGAACTTGTGTACCATTCCCAAAGGAGTAATCTGTATCTTCTTCTTCGTTTGAAGCTTGTTCCTCTTCGGTTGCATCCCTAACTGCATGTTTATGAAAATTGTGGATTAGGTAAGGAATGCATAAAATAGTTACCGGGGAAAATATTTATTAAAGTCTGTATTGAAGGAGTTGCGAGTTGGAGATTTGGCATGAAAGTATAACCTGTGAGAGTGATCTGTCGCTTTTTTCTGGTGGATCCAGTTGCATCATCAAGCAGAGACTCTTTGGTTGCAATATCAACCGCCCTGGCCTTCTCCGTAAACACACACAGGGAGATCTTCTTATCATTAGAGTGTATGCGTTTCAATTGCTCAAAATCACTACCATGGTCTATTGGAACAAGTTTTCCTTTGCCAGGGCCATTATTAAGCCTGCAGTACAGGTAATCACGCGCGCCACTGAAGCCAACTTTTTCAATCAAATTGATGAACTCCATATAGCAGATTTCCTCCGGTTCCATGGCTGCTTCCACAACTTTTTTGTTTTTATCACCTTCCTCATAGAAAAGTCTAACTTTCCAAATGGGTTCGGTCGTCTACAATTAGATAGAAGGAAAAAATGAGAACCCAAATATGCAGTGAGTTAGCAGATCTGAAATAAAAAAATAGTTACATGGCATTATTCACATAGAAAACCAGATATGCATATGATCGACTAGGTGTTCATACACGGATTAACGCTTCAACCAGAGGAAGAACAGAGAATAACAACCAATATCGAGACCATATAAGAGACGGCGAGATCACGGAGATGGACGAGAGAAGCAGATTAGACAGGAAAACCTGAGAGGATTCGCGTTCCATGGAGTCCGATCGCGACATCGACATGTGTAGAGCTCTGAACGTGATGAGGGCGAGATGAGATCTAATCTGCAATGGCGAAAGAGGTGGCCCGCAGATTATGCTATGGCAAAACAGGAGGGGGCATCGTGCACTTCTACATACACTTTAGCGGGAAATTTAAAGTGACTGCTTTTATTTTTTGGTGGGAACACAAAATTTCGCTACACTTGGCGTTTTAGCGGGAGGATTTAATTTTTTTTTGGTGGGACATCGTATTCGAGCAACCACAACGCCTTGTCGACAATATAGGCGCTAATAGAGCAGTTAAACAATGCATGCAATCGCAGGCTGCCTAGAAGGCATATTTTGCATTGAGTTTCAAGGCGTCAGGCTCTTAACTATCGAGGGAAAACTAATCGGATTTATTCCCTAACGCTTACAACGTAGGATTGAAAACATGTGGAAGTCTCGCATGAGTCATGTAATGTCACTGAACAATTATTTCATGCAACTTATTAGCTGCCGCCGCCTTGTTTATTTCTGCAAACTTGAAATTTCCACTGAAAATATAAACATGACAAGTAATCTTCACTGCAGATGAAGGTTTGGGTGATCAAACCACTGAAGCACATCGCTGATGGCAGTACGATAATTACATACATCCATACGTTCATGATCCGATGAGAATGTCCAAGTTGGCAGACTACGTACTACAACCAGGGCGACACCGCCCGCATCACGATCTTCACGTCCAAGTGGCGGTTACGGGTGCTCCTAAGTGTAATGAGAATAGCTTGCTTTTCATATAAATGCTTGCCTTCAAGGAATTCCCGCCATGCATTCCTGCCAAACATAATGCGGCCGTCCCTGTCCGTGTTGTATGGAACGGTGGTGAACGCCTCTGATGATCCGAGGCATAGCCCAGCATGGCCTGAAGACGGAATGCCAGCACTGTCCGCTATGGACTGAGGTAGTTTCTGGATTTCGAGCGTGTGGATGACATACAAAAAGAAGTAGGTCATAGTAAGGCACACGTTGTAAGCATAAATTGTGTTGAAAAACATAAATAGCATTGGCACCTTACGTACCATCTCATATCTGGCCACATTTGTCCACGTCAAACGAGTCACGTATGGCACTCCAATGTATTCATCTATTGTGGGTAGAAGCTCACGAACGTGGTCCTTCTCATCGTCATCAAGATCAGCTCTCTGGGAGAAGATGATGGAAGAGTCGAATGGGTCATCCTCATCCATGGACTGCTGATCCGTGGACTCCTCATCCGTGGACTCCTCAACAGTCCTGGGATCTGGGTCAGTTTCATTGCTTGTAGTAGCGTCGTGGTCGTACAAGTAGTGCCTGCGCCACATGTCGAACTTGAACACCTTGACGGTGAGCAAGGCGTCGCCGTCGTAACTGAAGAGGAGGAACATGCCGCGCTGCAGGAAGTAATATTGGGCGAACTTGTCCCAGCCGTGCCCGAGGAAAATGCGGCCAGCTTCATCGAAAAGCACATCCATGTCCCAGTTCTTGCTACTCGGATCGTCCGCCTCACGCAGCTTAAGTTCACGTGGTTCACGGCCCTTCAGCAACTCCACAAACTTCTTAGGCAGCACCTGCAGCAATATGAAAGTTAAATGGATAGAAAAGAGTGCTTACTAGAAATAAATTTACTGTTTGATGATGGATGAGTACTATAAAAATGTAAACAAGTAGTACCTAGTAATCAGTTATACTAAATCTTAGTTGAGCAATGAGGGTGTTTGCCACATTAATTCAAAAAGATGAACTTTCAGTGGGAGCTGAAATGTACCATATCGAGTGAACATATTCACGTAGAGCAATTGAGCTACTACAACCCATCTACTAGACCTTAATTTGATTCACAAATTTAACTAGCTACAGGATCATAGCTCAGACACTATGTCAGACTAAATAACTGAAGTGGTGGTGTGGGTCGATGAAGCGTACCAGTTTGTCCGATGTAGCGTCTACTACGAGGGAGTAGAACTCAAAGTGTGCCAACTCCATCTTAACAGATCCCTCTGTTCATCATATAATAGAAATGAAAATCAATTTCCGGCTACATATATAATCGGGAATTAACATTTTGGTGATACAGTCCACGTACTGAATGCCGCGTTGTATTGCAAGCGGCAACTGCTTAGGTCGAACATCTTTACTGTGATGACATTGCGGCCGTCGTAATTGCAGATCAGAATAAAGCCTCTCTGCAGTTTGTAGGTCCGGGCGAAACACTCCCAGCCGCGCTTGAGGAACATGCGGCCAGTGCTGTCGAACCACACATCAACGTCCCACGTGGTGCTACGCCGATGGCCGACCTCAAGCAGCTTCAGTGCACGGGGTTTACGGTCCCCTAGCAACTCTGCGAACTTCTTAGGCAGTGACTGCAGCAGAGGATAGAGCAAACCATGAACATCATTCCACCTATCTGACTAAAATGGCAAGTAAAATGAGTACAATACCTGTTTGTCCGATGAAGCATCATCTACGTAAGCGAGGAACTCGTAGTCCATTGTATGCAAACCCGCCTGTAGATCGTACTAAAAAGTATGACTTCAGTTACATTTAGCAGACGTGCCAAAACAGCAGAGGTTAAGAAACATGAAGGTTCACTACAAATTTAGGAGTAAATGCAGTCTAGCAGCATCATGGTTCAGAGACATTCATACACAGGTGCAATTTAAATTTGACATGCATTCAAGAATTTCATGGAAGTACAGAACTTCAGAAAAGAAAATCTACTAGTATGTCAAGGAAATGGTGTGCCGACAATCAATTGTACTGCTTTAGCAAATTAATTGAAATAGTTACTGGTCCTAAAAAATGGCTCACATCTATTGTCCTGCTGAAGATTAAAAATGGAAATTACTAAAAATAGCTAGTGAACCTAAAAAGGGGTAAAGTCAACTGTACTTGTGAATAGTAAAAAGGGAAATTACTAAAAGTAGGTACTGGTCCTAGATATGCCAGTGTGAGTACCAGAGGTCTTACTTTCAACATCACTAATTACCTACCTAGAAAAAGGCACACACACAACAACAGCTACCAACATCAATTGGGCACCTGGAACTATCAAAATTAACATGAAGGTATAGTGCAACATCTCAATCAGATGCATGTAAGTACCATTTACTTTAGTCATAAACGTGTAAAAGACAAATCAATCATGAATGACATCGAACATAAATACGTGCTACCATCTATATGTAGCACAAGATTTCACATTTCTTTCCTGTCTAGACAAGTAGGACACTAGTTACCTTATAGAAAATGAGTGTTTGAACTTAAATTGTTCTGCAATGCATCCACAAGAGGTGAAGTTCTAACCTGAGTGTCGCCCGCGATGGATCAGTGGTGAATCGACGCGCCGTGGGTCAATCTACAGCGCGATGAAGAGACTGGCGACGACGGCGGTCGCGAGAATGCGGCGGCCCAGAGAGGGATGCTGATCGAGGGGCGGCGAGGTCGAGAGATGGATGGCGGCGGCGGCGGCGGCGACGGTGTCGGTGAACTGCGGAATAAGGGTTTTCTCGGAGCAAATAACTGTAGGTACACAAAGAGGAGGACTGCGAACTTGACGTGACAATACGAGAGGAAGATAATACTTGGGCCCACCTGTAAGTCTGTTACCATAAATGGTGGGTACATTTCCGCGGGGCAGTTGCCATTTTTATGGTTCCTATCTGAAGTGCCACCGAGCGTCTCCCCTCCCCTCGCTTCATTTCAGCAACATTGCACGTGTGGGATCTCAAAAAGTCGCTTCCATTCTCAAGTTGCCTACCAATCTTATGTCGTAGCCGTTTCCGGGGACTTTCGGTCCAGAACATTGTTCCCTTCCACCTACGATGCCTGGAATACAGCAGAGATGAGAATGTAAGCCACACTTGGCAATGTGGGCCCACACAAAATGCTTGAACCCCATTGCAGGACTTGTATGGTGCCGCCGTTGCGCTGGGTGGCGTCGAAGCACCGGACGTTAACCCGGACGATTCTCGCCGCTTCTCGCTCTTGCATGCCAGCCTCGACACCTGGGGCATCCTTACAACCCACTCCAAGTAACTCACTCCACATGCAACACTGCACCTTGTAACCCCTGCCCATGAGTGGGCGATGCGTGATCTGGTTTTATATTGCCTTCGAAAGCGGAAGGAACGGCCGAAAACGGGGATTTCCTTGGCCAACTTGTTGTTTCCCATGCCCAAAGTCGAAATCATGATGCATTCCAAGAACCTCGCTTCATTTCAGCAACATTGCACGTGTGGGATCTCAAAAAGCCGCTTCCATTCTCAAGTTGCCTACCAATCTTATGTCGTAGCCGTTTCCGGGCACTTTCGGTCCAGAACATTGTTCCCTTCCACCTAGGATGCCTGGAATACAGCAGAGATGAGAATGTAAGCCACACTTGGCAATGTGGGCCCACACAAAATGCTTGAACCCCATTGCAGGACTTGTATGGTGCCGTCGTTGCGCTGGGTGGCGTCGAAGCACCGGACGTTAACCGGGACGATTCTCGCCGCTTCTCGCTCTTGCATGCCAGCCTCGACACCTCGGGCATCCTTACAACCCACTCGAAGCAACTCACTCCACATGCAACACTGCACCTTGTTACCCCTGCCCATGAGTGGGCGATGCGTGATCTGGTTTTATATTGCCTTCGAAAGCGGAAGGAACGGCCGAAAACGGGTTTTTCCTTCGCCAACTTGTTGTTTCCCATGCCCAAAGTCGAAATCATGATGCATTCCAAGAACCTCGCTTCATTTCAGCAACATTGCACGTGTGGGATCTCAAAAAGCCGCTTCCATTCTCAAGTTGCCTACCAATCTTATGTCGAAGCCGTTTCCGGGCACTTTCGGTCCAGAACATTGTTCCCTTCCACCTAGGATGCCTGGAATACAGCAGAGATGAGAATGTAAGCCACACTTGGCAATGTGGGCCCACACAAAATGCTTGAACCCCATTGCAGGACTTGTATGGTGCCGCCGTTGCGCTGGGTGGCGTCGAAGCACCGGACGTTAACCCGGACGATTCTCGCCGCTTCTCGCTAGCTCTTGCATGCCAGCCTCGACACCTGGGGCATCCTTACAACCCACTCCAAGCAACTCACTCCACATGCAACACTGCACCTTCTTACCCCTGCCCATGAGTGGGCGATGCGTGATCTGGTTTTATATTGCCTTCGAAAGCGGAAGGAACGGCCGAAAACGGGGATTTCCTTGGCCAACTTGTTGTTTCCCATGCCCAAAGTCGAAATCATGATGCATTCCAAGAACCTCGCTTCATTTCAGCAACATTGCACGTGTGGGGTCTCAAAAAGCCGCTTTCATTCTCAAGTTGCCTACCAATCTTATGTCGAAGCCGTTTCCGGGCACTTTCGGTCCAGAACATTGTTCCCTTCCACCTAGGATGCCTGGAATACAGCAGAGATGAGAATGTAAGCCACACTTGGCAATGTGGGCCCACACAAAATGCTTGAACCCCATTGCAGGACTTGTATGGTGCCGCCGTTGCGCTGGGTGGCGTCGAAGCACCGGACGTTAACCCGGACGATTCTCGCCGCTTCTCGCTCTTGCATGCCAGCCTCGACACCTGGGGCATCCTTACAACCCACTCCAAGCAACTCACTCCACATGCAACACTGCACCTTGTTACCCCTGCCCATGAGTGGGCGATGCGTGATCTGGTTTTATATTGCCTTCGAAAGCGGAAGGAACGGCCGAAAACGGGTTTTTCCTTGGCCAACTTGTTGTTTCCCATGCCCAAAGTCGAAATCATGATGCATTCCAAGAACCTCGCTTCATTTCAGCAACATTGCACGTGTGGGATCTCAAAAAGCCGCTTCCATTCTCAAGTTGCCTACCAATCTTATGTCGAAGCCGTTTCCGGGCACTTTCGGTCCAGAACATTGTTCCCTTCCACCTAGGATGCCTGGAATACAGCAGAGATGAGAATGTAAGCCACACTTGGCAATGTGGGCCCACACAAAATGCTTGAACCCCATTGCAGGACTTGTATGGTGCTGCCGTTGCGCTGGGTGGCGTCGAAGCACCGGACGTTAACCCGGACGATTCTCGCCGCTTCTCGCTCTTGCATGCCAGCCTCGACACCTGGGGCATCCTTACAACCCACTCCAAGCAACTCACTCCACATGCAACACTGCACCTTGTTACCCCTGCCCATGAGTGGGCGATGCGCGATCTGGTTTTATATTGCCTTCGAAAGCGGAAGGAACGGCCGAAAACGGGTTTTTCCTTGGCCAACTTGTTGTTTCCCATGCCCAAAATCGAAATCATGATGCATGCCAAGAACCTCGCTTCATTTCAGCAACATTGCACGTGTGGGATCTCAAAAAGCCGCTTCCATTCTCAAGTTGCCTACCAATCTTATGTCGTAGCCGTTTCCGGGCACTTTCGGTCCAGAACATTGTTCCCTTCCACCTAGGATGCCTGGAATACAGCAGAGATGAGAATGTAAGCCACACTTGGCAATGTGGGCCCACACAAAATGCTTGAACCCCATTGCAGGACTTGTATGGTGCCGCCGTTGCGTTGGGTGGCGTCGAAGCACCAGACGTTAACCCGGACGATTCTCGCCGCTTCTCGCTCTTGCATGCCAGCCTCGACACCTGGGGCATCCTTACAACCCACTCCAAGCAACTCACTCCACATGCAACACTGCACCTTGTTACCCCTGCCCATGAGTGGGCGATGCGTGATCTGGTTTTATATTGCCTTCGAAAGCGGAAGGAACGGCCGAAAACGGGGATTTCCTTGGCCAACTTGTTGTTTCCCATGCCCAAAGTCGAAAGGGATAATTAACAAGGTGCCCTCAGTTGGCACTAGGGCTGAAATTCGAGCCGCGCTCAAGCTCGGTCAAGTGACGAGTCGAGCTCGGATCGACTCGTTCAACAAACGAGTCCAAAATCAAAACTCGGCTCGGCTCGGTGAACTCGCGAGTAGCTCGCGAGCTACTCGTTTAACTTTTTTTTTATTTAGTAAATTTATAAAAGTCAACATTATATATTATATATATAATTATTTTTATTATTTGGGGCATGTATAATAAAATCATCACAATGATCGATGAAAATATGTCACCATAAAATAATTTGTAGTAAATAAACTACAATAATCATTAAAAAAAATTCACATATATAAAAATATCATTAGAAACTCTTTTTACCGAGTTAAACGAGCTAAACGAGTACTCGTAAACTCGGCTCGTTTAGCTTGAACTCGTTTACTGTCGAAAATGAAAACTCGACTCGGCTCGTTGGACAACGAGTTTGAGCCGAGCCGAGTCGAGTTGCGAGCTACTCGTTTAACTCGCGAGTTTTGAGTTTTAATTCCAGCCCTAGTTGGCACCATGACCTCAGTTTTACCCCTAGCGCCGAATTGACCTCAGTTTTGCCCCTAGTCAGTGCGCAAGGACTCCTTTCGCTGCTCCCACCGTTACTTTCGGCCCCCGTTAGGATCCTGACCTGTGGGACCCATCATAGAACCGTTGGCGCGGCCTATGGGCCCCAGCTGTTGAGCCTTGGCGCTGCATGTGGGCCCCACCTGTTGACGGTTGGCGCTGCATGTGGGCCTCACCTGTTGACCGTTCCTTGCGGCCGAATGTCACATGAGGCCCAATGTCAACATGTAGACATTATCCATTTATATTTATTAATCACTACATGCAGACTACGCATTATCCATTTATTAAACCATCAAATTATTCGTATTAATAATATAAAATATATACTGTGCTCAACTCAAATTTTTATGTTATCTTAGAAAACATAATGCAGCACATCTCTTATATATAAATTTTGTTTACAATGTGCAGATTTTAAAGCGATGATTAGAAAGGAAAAAACTTTTAAACAGTGGGTACATTTGGACAAATATAAGAACATAACTTTATATATAGGGCTTATATATAATTAAACATACTTAAGAGATGATAACTGGCCCCACTTTACATATATTCAGTGGGGCCCGAGAAACATTGCATTTAACTAAAAAAAAAATGCTAGCCCTAACTGCTCCCGCTCTGCATAAGGGAGCCCTTCCCGCCCTCCGGCGCCGCCCTACTTCCACGGCCACTCCGCCGCCCGGATCTCCATCTCCTTGTTGACGCGGGCGCGGTGGTTCTCCGCCCGCATCCTCTCCTCCTGCCTCTCACGGGACCGCTTGATCCTGGCCCGGAGGGCCTTCGCCTCCTCCTTCGCCTCCTTCTTCTCCTGCGCCTTCAACTCCTTCGCCTCCAGCCGCTCCAGTCTCTTGAGGCGGAGGTTCGTCCTGGGGGAGATGTCCGACGTGTTGGTGGTGAGGGAAGGGACGGGGCGGTGGACGAAGGGCGCGTCGGCGATCGCTCCCGTTGGGGAGAGTCGTCGACGGGAAGCACGATGGGCAGGACGTCCTCCGGCTGCTGTAACATCCCAAGTCTGAAAAATAGCCTTTAGAATGTTTTGCTCTCTGTTATTTTATGTTTTGCATCATGGCATCATTTTGATTGCAATTGTTTTGTTTGTTTTCCATTTGTTTTCCAACTGTTTTCATTTGAATTTCAAACCAAAAATTCAAACCCTTTATTTCATCCTTGTGATGTTACAATTTCCAAAATGTTATTTCAAATAAAAACAACCAAATTGTTTTCTTTTATTTCCCTGTTGATCACTCCTTAAGTTGTTGGTTTTAATCAAACAATTAATTCAATCAATTAATTGTAAATTCAAATCAAATCTTCAAAACATAAAACAAATTGAGTTTATAACAAATCTTTAAACCAACCAACTAATTTTAATCACTTAAACAATAGGGGTTACCCTATTAAAATGCATTGTTTTCATAATGTTGATCAATATCAAATTCTTTAATTATGGGTTCAAATACAAACAATATTTCAAAATGTCAAATTTTTGTAAACCAATTTTGGAAATGGATTTCTAATTACCTAAATAACCTAACCTAAATTTACTGGAATTTTTCCTAAACAAAATCTATCAATTTCTTCCAAATTTGGTTTTCAGCCAAAAAAAAAAATAAAACAGAAAAAGGAATAAAAGGAAACGCAGCGTGCAGCACCTAGCTATCCCTCAGCCCAGCCCACCTAATCTGGCCCAGTACCCCTTCGAGCTCTCCTTCTACCTGTACGGCAGCGAGATGCTGCTGTCCACGTCAATGGCAGTGGACAGGGAACGGCTGAGAGCTCGCTTCCCTACTCCCTATAAACCCTAGACCTCGAGGCCCCTTCTGCCCTAGACCTATTCTCCCTCCTTCTCCCTCAAGCCGCCTCCATTCCCTCTCTTTTCTCTCCACTCCCTCTGCTCTGTTTTCTCTGTAGCCTGCACCCGAAAGAAAAGCTCCACAAGCCGCCGGTGGTCGCACGCCCTCGGGTTCCTCTCCGGCCGCGGTGGGGGCGGGAATGGAACCGCCCCACCGCGGGCTCCCTCACCATGCCCTCGGCCAGGCCGGGGAGACGACGTAGCGCCGCCGCCATCCTCGTTTCCCCGCCGCCGTTCGCCCCTGCAGCAGCCTGCACCGACCCCTGTCCGCCTCCGATCGCCGCCAACCGTTCCAAGGTGAGGCCGTCCCCTCCGGTTCCCTGCCTCCCTCTCTCCCCCCTTGAACCGCACCCCATAGCGCCACCACCAGCCGCCCCCCTCCGGCCACCACGAGAGGACCACCAACGCCCATCGATCTGTTCCGCCCGCTTGCAGTTTCAGAAAAACAAAACTATCCGCGAGCCACACCTCTTAGCCCCCGCTGCTCCCCTTTGTGACAACAACAGCGCCCTACCGCAGTGGTAGCAAGCCACACACGCGCAGCGGGAGGTCCCTGGGTCGAGTCCCAAGCACCCACCTTTTCTGCCTAATTTTTCATATTTAGATTCAGTGCAAGTTTCTGAACCATATCCCCCCGGAGCCCCCCTTGCTATCACAAACACCAGCCAGCCCCACTGGTTCCACCCCCCTTTGGCGCAGCAGGAGGGGAGGGGTTCGATCCCCCTCCCACACAAATAAAAACCAACATTTTATTTCAATTCTTTTGGTACTGTACTTCCTAGAATTCACCAATAGGCCCCTGGTATCTAATCTAGACCCCTGAAATAATTGTTTCTAAGTCCCTAATGGTTTAAAAGTGGCAGATTGCATCCTAAACTTCTAAAATGCATAATAAAATCATTTTAACTCCAATTCCAACATTTTTAATATGTTTTCAATACCAAATTAAATGATCTATCCAAATATAAAATTTGTTTACTGTTTTGAATATTTTAAATTGGTGCAATATTTGAAAACTTGTCAAATTCACTTAAATTTGCAAAATTCATAACTTGTTCATAAAAATTCCAAATTTCACAAACCAAATATGTTTTCCAATAAATTTTTCATGTACTTTCCAAATATAAATTTTGTTTGCTGTTTTGAATAATTTAAATTGCTGAAAACAACTATTTCTTGATTATTGCATTTAAAATTGCCAAAATAATAACTTGCTCATTTTAAATCCAATTTCCACAAATGAAATATGTTTTCCATGCAAAATTAAACCCTCTTTCCAAATATAAACTTTGTTTACTGTTTTGAATAATTAAAATTGGTTAAATGATTTAAACCTTGTTTAATTCATTTAAAATTGGTAATTTCATAACTTGATCAAAACAAATTCTTTTGGGACATATAAAATATGTTTTCAAACCACAAAAGTATAAACTTTTCAAATATGAACTTCACTCAATGTTTTGCCCAAATAAAAATTCAAATAAGTTCATGTTTGAATTAAATTCATTTAATTCTTGCTTACACTTGTTTAATTCATAAATAAGTTATTCCAAATCCTTTTTCAACAAGTGAAACATGCAATCCACCTAAAATTGTGTGTTCTTATCAAATATAAACTTTGTTATTTGTTTTGAACACTTTAACTTGTTGAAAACAACAATTACTTGTGTGACATCAATAAGGAACCAAAATTCCTAACATAACAAATAAAAATCCCACACTTGTTTTACTCCTTTTCCAATTGCATCTAACTTGTTTACTCCTTGTTATCATCATGCATGCATCATGTTTAACCACTTACACTTGTTAATCAAATGTAGATCATTGCTTCAACCTACACCATTTGCATCCATATGCAATTCACATTGCATATGGGTCCAATTAAATTATGTTCTCTTGTCAAGTAGGTTGCTTTGATGCATCTATTAACATGACATGCATCATCCCATGTTTGTGCACCTATGCCATGATATTGATTGTTTATCTTTCTGCAATGTTTGTTTGCTTCTTCCCGGATATACGACGACGTTGAGACCGACGATACTTACGACATCCCTTCTAAGGATTTAGCTCAGTACCAGGCTACTGGGTTTTGCAGGCAAGTTATCACTCACATGAACCACTGTGTTCCTTTCAACATTGGTTACCGATACTTTCCGTTGTTCTTTTCTGCTAACCTTAGTAGTAGTTGTTTCTGTTGCGAACCTATCACATGATACCCTGAACCCTGATATTGCCTCCCCTCCATACCTATAACCATTGCTTGTTGCCCGTGTCTTACTAGCATGCTTAGGTTGCTTTTGCTCGAGTCTGTTACCCGTTACTTTCTGTTACTACTCTATTACGTTGTGGGGGCTCGATGTTTAATCAATCAATCATGCTAATGTTGCTATTAATAATAAATTTGATGATAAGGCACCGGCAGGAGGCCCATGAGAGGTTTTGGAGCCTGCTAGTGTCGACCCTAATAGGAAAAGGGTCTTGTCTACTGATCCATGATGAGCGCACTACCCGCATTTGGGAAGCGAGTATGGGCGCCCCCCTCAACTTGACCTGATTCGCATCTCGTCCAAATCACCTCATTTAGTTCGTGTTTTCCATTTGCCGCATGCATGTTTTTGCGAGCCCAGGCCAGGGTGGAACTTTCGTAGTCGGCATATAGGGGGACACGTTCTTAGAGTGCTATGAGGGTCCATTTTCTTCTGGGCTCGATTAGCCGTGCGCCCAAGGTGCTTTGGGCTTGATGCGAGGAATGGTTGGTTGTGTTGAGTACCCCGCTTGGTGGAAGGGCCTTTCCATCTGGCGGGTTATTCATGAGTGTACGGCCAAATTGGTGCAACCCTGCAGGGATAATCTTCTCGAGAAGCCGTGTTTTCCGCGGTTATGGATTACTTGGTGAAAGTACTGCCTAACAAGTACTCAGGACAACTTAAACATAATGATCAAACATGTTACACCCCATGATTAATAATTTGACTAGTAATAGGTTGATGACATAATAATTTGATTCACCTTTAATACAACTGCGTGAGTTATCCTCGGATCGCTTCTTTGGATAAGGGGCGAGATCCAGGATGGGTTTGTTTGAAGTTATCTTTCAGTTGGTTACAATCCTCGATCTTATCTCCTTTCTGTTAGCCGGCAGTTGTAGTATGTTTCTGTAGTTGTGTAGAGCAGCCAGTTGCAGCATCTTTTATATCCCTCTCTTCCGTTGAACCCAAGGCATCTGTGCTTGGTGTTGACGGGTTACACTTTGGTGAACTGTGAGTCTTGCTTGCCAGTACGTTTATGTACTGACCCCTTTGGGGCTGTGGTTTCCGCAGACGACGTTTCCGAGGATCTACATGGTGGCTACTACGTGGAGTATGACGAGGCTGCTGACGAGTAGATAGCGGACCCGGGCAGGATCCGAGACTTCGTGGATGGGCTCCGTCTGTTTGTTTCCGGCCTCTTAGGCCTAATTGGTTCTTGTCTGTACTCAGACATGTTGAATGCTTCCGCTGTATTGTAATGATGTATTGTTGGGGCATGTGCCCTCTGAATGATTGTATTTGCTATCTCTGCTCTAATGAGAGCTATTTGCAACTTATTTCCATCTTTTGTGTCGTAGAGATCTGTTGTGATATCAGTTGTTAAACGCCGTTGACGTACCATGTGTGTATGGTTTGAAGTACGTCGACGGAAGTGCCTTTGATCTCTAGTGGATAGTTTACATCGACGATGGAATAGCAGGGCTTGTGTTGTCGCGCATAAGCGCAGGCCTACCAGGAAGCTGGGACGTGGGAGCAGTTATGCCCCATAATCCAAGCATTTGCTATCCAGTTCGTACGGTGAGTATCCCCTAGAAATCAGGGTGCGACAAATGGTATCAGAGCCTGTCTGCCTGTAGGATCCCTTTTTACTGGTCGCAGTTGAGTCTAGAAACTATTTTGTAGCTATATAGGAAAAATGAAACGTGAGAGTAGGAATTCTGTTCTTTTTCTTCTTTCCCCACCCACCCTCCCTTTTTCTGGTAAGGAAGTGCAACGTTGTTTTTTCCCTTCTCATCTAAACTTTCAAGTTAGGATTTCACGAATCCTGGTTTCTCTAGGATGGTTATATCTACTAGACCATAGGAATGGAGGTGGTTGTGACATGATTTATCATGTTGCCTACTCATGATTGAGAACGGAGGCGTGTAAGCCCCGGAAGCAGATCCTCTATTCCTTAAGCAGTAGATATTGATCCTTTAGAAGCCCGGATGGGTTTTCCGTAGTACCTCAGGAGTTTTGATCTCGTTTTCCCGGTGTTGCTTCGTTATCCTGTTCTTCTAAACATCCTTTTCGTCCGTTGAAATCTTGTTGTTGTTTTCCACTTCAAATCTTCTACCGGTGTCTAATCAAAACTTCCTCGTAAACTTTATTCCAGCTAAAGTGTTGTTTCATACCGGAGAATCACATCCTTTTGTGTCAAAGATCTTTTCCACAACATACAACCCAATTCTGGTTCCACTAGGCAATCAAATCGCCGTTCACTCTCCGGAATCTAAACTGTTGACTTCCAACATAAGTAAGAACAATCCAATTCTAATGGGAGGCCACATATTCCTCGTTACTCTCATGTTGCTAATTCTGACATTGATGTCATTCTTGTGTTGCATTCATGTCAATAACTCTGTTCCAACCTTATTAAAGATAGTCTATTCTCCAAATGCATCAAATTCTATCCAGCTATACACCCTCGATACAAAAACCTCATCCTTCAATTGAAAATGTTCCGGTGGTTTCCAAATTCCCTGACGTCTATCCAAGGTGCACGATGTGTTTCACGTATCACAGCTCAAGAAGATCTTCCCAAGAAGTTTCCGGACCTTTTCTTTTCTCAGTAGGAATCTCGGGGCGCGATTCCTTCAAGGGGGGGCGTTTTGTAACATCCCAAGTCTGAAAAATAGCCTTTAGAATGTTTTGCTCTCTGTTATTTTATGTTTTGCATCATGGCATCATGTTGATTGCAATTGTTTTGTTTGTTTTCCATTTGTTTTCCAACTGTTTTCATTTGAATTTCAAACCAAAATTCAAACCCTTTATTTCATCCTTGTGATGTTACAATTTCCAAAATGTTATTTCAAATAAAAACAACCAAATTGTTTTCTTTTATTTCCCTGTTGATCACTCCTTAAGTTGTTGGTTTTAATCAAACAATTAATTCAATCAATTAATTGCAAATTCAAATCAAATCTTCAAAACATAAAACAAATTGAGTTTATAACAAATCTTTAAACCAACCAACTAATTTTAATCACTTAAACAATAGGGGTTACCCTATTAAAATGCATTGTTTTCATAATGTTGATCAATATCAAATTCTTTAATTATGGGTTCAAATACAAACAATATTTCAAAATGTCAAATTTTTGTAAACCAATTTTGGAAATGGATTTCTAATTACCTAAATAACCTAACCTAAATTTACTGGAATTTTTCCTAAACAAAATCTATCAATTTCTTCCAAATTTGGTTTTCAGCCAAAAAAAAAAAAAAAAAAAAACAGAAAAAGGAATAAAAGGAAACGCAGCGTGCAGCACCTAGCTATCCCTCAGCCCAGCCCACCTAATCTGGCCCAGTACCCCTTCGAGCTCTCCTTCTACCTGTACGGCAGCGAGATGCTGCTGTCCACGTCAATGGCAGTGGACAGGGAACGGCTGAGAGCTCGCTTCCCTACTCCCTATAAACCCTAGACCTCGAGGCCCCTTCTGCCCTAGACCTATTCTCCCTCCTTCTCCCTCAAGCCGCCTCCATTCCCTCTCTTTTCTCTCCACTCCCTCTGCTCTGTTTTCTCTGTAGCCTGCACCCGAAAGAAAAGCTCCACAAGCCGCCGGTGGTCGCACGCCCTCGGGTTCCTCTCCGGCCGCGGTGGGGGCGGGAATGGAACCGCCCCACCGCGGGCTCCCTCACCATGCCCTCGGCCAGGCCGGGGAGACGACGTAGCGCCGCCGCCATCCTCGTTTCCCCGCCGCCGTTCGCCCCTGCAGCAGCCTGCACCGACCCCTGTCCGCCTCCGATCGCCGCCAACCGTTCCAAGGTGAGGCCGTCCCCTCCGGTTCCCTGCCTCCCTCTCTCCCCCCTTGAACCGCACCCCATAGCGCCACCACCAGCCGCCCCCCTCCGGCCACCGCGAGAGGACCACCAACGCCCATCGATCTGTTCCGCCCGCTTGCAGTTTCAGAAAAAACAAAACTATCCGCGAGCCACACCTCTTAGCCCCCGCTGCTCCCCTTTGTGACAACAACAGCGCCCTACCGCAGTGGTAGCAAGCCACACACGCGCAGCGGGAGGTCCCTGGGTCGAGTCCCAAGCACCCACCTTTTCTGCCTAATTTTTCCTATTTAGATTCAGTGCAAGTTTCTGAACCATATCCCCCCGGAGCCCCCCTTGCTATCACAAACACCAGCCAGCCCCACTGGTTCCACCCCCCTTTGGCGCAGCAGGAGGGGAGGGGTTCGATCCCCCTCCCACACAAATAAAAACCAACATTTTATTTCAATTCTTTTGGTACTGTACTTCCTAGAATTCACCAATAGGCCCCTGGTATCTAATCTAGACCCCTGAAATAATTGTTTCTAAGTCCCTAATGGTTTAAAAGTGGCAGATTGCATCCTAAACTTCTAAAATGCATAATAAAATCATTTTAACTCCAATTCCAACATTTTTAATATGTTTTCAATACCAAATTAAATGATCTATCCAAATATAAAATTTGTTTACTGTTTTGAATATTTTAAATTGGTGCAATATTTGAAAACTTGTCAAATTCACTTAAATTTGCAAAATTCATAACTTGTTCATAAAAATTCCAAATTTCACAAACCAAATATGTTTTCCAATCAATTTTTCATGTACTTTCCAAATATAAATTTTGTTTGCTGTTTTGAATAATTTAAATTGCTGAAAACAACTATTTCTTGATTATTGCATTTAAAATTGCCAAAATAATAACTTGCTCATTTTAAATCCAATTTCCACAAATGAAATATGTTTTCCATGCAAAATTAAACCCTCTTTCCAAATATAAACTTTGTTTACTGTTTTGAATAATTAAAATTGGTTAAATGATTTAAACCTTGTTTAATTCATTTAAAATTGGTAATTTCATAACTTGATCAAAACAAATTCTTTTGGGACATATAAAATATGTTTTCAAACCACAAAAGTATAAACTTTTCAAATATGAACTTCACTCAATGTTTTGCCCAAATAAAAATTCAAATAAGTTCATGTTTGAATTAAATTCATTTAATTCTTGCTTACACTTGTTTAATTCATAAATAAGTTATTCCAAATCCTTTTTCAACAAGTGAAACATGCAATCCACCTAAAATTGTGTGTTCTTATCAAATATAAACTTTGTTATTTGTTTTGAACACTTTAACTTGTTGAAAACAACAATTACTTGTGTGACATCAATAAGGAACCAAAATTCCTAACATAACAAATAAAAATCCCACACTTGTTTTACTCCTTTTCCAATTGCATCTAACTTGTTTACTCCTTGTTATCATCATGCATGCATCATGTTTAACCACTTACACTTGTTAATCAAATGTAGATCATTGCTTCAACCTACACCATTTGCATCCATATGCAATTCACATTGCATATGGGTTCAATTAAATTATGTTCTCTTGTCAAGTAGGTTGCTTTGATGCATCTATTAACATGACATGCATCATCCCATGTTTGTGCACCTATGCCATGATATTGATTGTTTATCTTTCTGCAATGTTTGTTTGCTTCTTCCCGGATATACGACGACGTTGAGACCGACGATACTTACGACATCCCTTCTAAGGATTTAGCTCAGTACCAGGCTACTGGGTTTTGCAGGCAAGTTATCACTCACATGAACCACTGTGTTCCTTTCAACATTGGTTACCGATACTTTCCGTTGTTCTTTTCTGCTAACCTTAGTAGTAGTTGTTTCTGTTGCGAACCTATCACATGATACCCTGAACCCTGATATTGTCTCCCCTCCATACCTATAACCATTGCTTGTTGCCCGTGTCTTACTAGCATGCTTAGGTTGCTTTTGCTCGAGTCTGTTACCCGTTACTTTCTGTTACTACTCTATTACGTTGTGGGGGCTCGATGTTTAACCAATCAATCATGCTACTGTTAATGTTAAATAATAATTTGATGATAAGGCACCGGCAGGAGGCCCATGAGAGGTTTTGGAGCCTGCTAGTGTCGACCCTAATAGGAAAAGGGTCTTGTCTACTGATCCATGATGAGCGCACTACCCGCATTTGGGAAGCGAGTATGGGCGCCCCCCTCAACTTGACCTGACTCGCATCTCGTCCAAATCGCCTCATTTAGTTCGTGTTTTCCATTTGCCGCATGCATGTTTTTGCGAGCCCAGGCCAGGGTGGAACTTTTGTAGTCGGCATATAGGGGGACACGTTCTTAGAGTGCTATGAGGGTCCATTTTCTTCTGGGCTCGATTAGCCGTGCGCCCAAGGTTCTTTGGGCTTGATGCGAGGAATGGTTGGTTGTGTTGAGTACCCCGCTTGGTGGAAGGGCCTTTCCATCTGGCGGGTTATTCATGAGTGTACGGCCAAATTGGTGCAACCCTGCAGGGATAATCTTCTCGAGAAGCCGTGTTTTCCGCGGTTATGGATTACTTGGTGAAAGTACTGGCTAACAAGTACTCAGGACAACTTAAACATAATGATCAAATATGTTACACCCCATGATTAATAACTTGACTAGTAATAGGTTGATGACGTAATAATTTGATTCACCTTTAATACAACTGTGTGAGTTATCCTCGGATTGCTTCTTTGGATAAGGGGCGAGATCCAGGATGGGTTTGGTTGAAGTTATCTTTCAGTGGTTACGATCCTCGATCTTATCTCCTTTCTGTTAGCCGGCAGTTGTAGTATGTTTCTGTAGTTGTGTAGAGCAGCCAGTTGCAGCATCTTTTATATCCCCTTCCTTTCCGTTGAACCCAAGGCATCTGTGCTTGGTGTTGACGGGTTACACTTTGGTGAACTGTGAGTCTTGCTTGCCAGTACGTTTATGTACTGACCCCTTTGGGGCTGTGGTTTCCGCAGACGACGTTTCCGAGGATCTACATGGTGGCTACTACGTGGAGTATGACGAGGCTGCTGACGAGTAGATAGCGGACCCGGGCAGGATCCGAGACTTCGTGGATGGGCTCCGTCTGTTTGTTTCCGGCCTCTTAGGCCTAATTGGTTCTTGTCTGTACTCAGACATGTTGAATGCTTCCGCTGTATTGTAATGATGTATTGTTGGGGCATGTGCCCTCTGAATGATTGTATTTGCTACCTCTGCTCTAATGAGAGCTATTTGCAACTTATTTCCATCTTTTGTGTCGTAGAGATCTGTTGTGATATCAGTTGTTAAACGCCGTTGACGTACCATGTGTGTATGGTTTGAAGTACGTCGACGGAAGTGCCTTTGATCTCTAGTGGATAGTTTACATCGACGATGGAATAGCAGGGCTTGTGTTGTCGCGCATAAGCGCAGGCCTACCAGGAAGCTGGGACGTGGGAGCAGTTATGCCCCATAATCCAAGCATTTGCTATCCAGTTCGTACGGTGAGTATCCCCTAGAAATCAGGGTGCGACAGCTGCCACTCGGCCTCGTACCAAGGCCGAGCCTTGGGGTGGTTGTCCTCGTCGGAGACCGACTCCGGGCTTGAAGGGAGTGAGTAGGAAGACATTGTTAGGGCTTGAAGGGAGAGAGAGGCAAAGGGCTGGAGAGGGATGAGAATATGGAGGACGAGTGAAGGACTATTTAAAGACACGATTAGACGCGTGAATTTATTTGGGTAGATGAAGCAAACTGTGTGAACACATTGGATAATGAAGTGTAGAAGAGTCGTGCATGGTCAAAGCGTTGTAGAACAGGCATAGGCGTAGGCGTAGGCCGGAAAGCTAGTGACACGGAGTACGAGCGCGTGTGCATTCGTCAGTCGATGTGATTCGACGTTGCATGCTTGTATTAAAGAAGAGAAGAAAGTCCAAAGTCTCCTCGCTAGCTGCATATGCATTGATGCGTATCTTGTGAAAACTAGGCGTGGAGGGCTGCGTCGCTGCAAATGCGACGCGACTCGTACTTGTTTCTGAAACCAGGCGTGGAGGGCTGCGTCGCTGCAAATGCGACGCGACTCGTGTTTCTGAAACAAGGCGTGCAGGGCTGCTGCAAATGCGACGCGACGTTAACTATTTTCTTCTTCTGCATCGGACGGATGCGCTCGCAGCCACAGCGATCCGCTAGACGTTCGTTCTGCGCTCTGACTGGTTGGTACGTTGGCCACAGGGATCGATGGTTCTACATATGATTTCTTTGCTGTTAAGTATTATAAACCATGTTATTTAAATAAAAAATATAATGAAACTTCAGATTTACTACAGCGATGATTTTTATCAGTTTTACATATGATTTTTCTATTAAACCATGTTATTTAAATAAAAAATAAAAAATAGAAGAATTATTCAAAACATAATGAAACTTCAGATTTACACTATACATGTAGAATAGATGTCTAGGAAATTCATTTGGTTGATTTAGAAAATATGCCAAAAAATGTTGAAGCACAAATGGGGGTATTTACCCTAGCTTCGGACCGCATTTGAAGCAAATTTCTCACGAGAATTGAGCGATGGTTGCAAATGAGCATAAATAATTCAAAAAAATTCGAAATGACATGAATCCAACGCACAATGTTGTTATATGTGATATAGTCGATTTTTTCATGAAATTTCAAACGGGGGTGTCTACCCTAGCTTCAGACCTCATTTGGAGCACATTTCTCATGAGAATAGAACGATGGTTTCAAATGAGCTTTAATAATTCAAAAAAATATATCAAATTGACATGAATCCAACGCACAATGCTGTTATATGTGATTTGCCCTAGCTTATGACCTCATTTGAAGCACATTTGCCCAAAATTTTGGAATGACTTAGTTCAACATGCATCATACAACATTATTCAAACATTCTTTTCGCTTTTAATCTACATTCTGGCTCGTGATTGCGTTCAGAAATACTCAAAATTAATTAAAAAACGTGAACTCGTTGAAATATGCTCAAATTCATATATTCGACGATAGTTTTACAGAAAGCTAGACGGCATGATGCATGCCAGCCTCGACACCTGGGGCATCCTTACAACCCACTCCAAGCAACTCACTCCACATGCAACACTTCACCTTGTTACCCCTGCCCATGAGTGGGCGATGCGTGATCTGGTTTTATATTGCCTTCGAAAGCGGAAGGAACGGCCGAAAACGGGGATTTCCTTGGCCAACTTGTTGTTTCCCATGCCCAAAGTCGAAATCATGATGCATTCCAAGAACCTCGCTTCATTTCAGCAACATTGCACGTGTGGGATCTCAAAAAGCCGCTTCCATTCTCAAGTTGCCTACCAATCTTATGTCGTAGCCGTTTCCGGGCACTTTCGGTCCAGAACAGTGTTCCCTTCCACCTAGGATGCCTGGAATACAGCAGAGATGAGAATGTAAGCCACACTTGGAAATGTGGGCCCACACAAAATGCTTGAACCCCATTGCAGGACTTGTATGGTGCCGTCGTTGCGCTGGGTGGCGTCGAAGCACCGGACGTTAACCCGGACGATTCTCGCCGCTTCTCGCTCTTGCATGCCAGCCTCGACACCTGGGGCATCCTTACAACCCACTCCAAGCAACTCACTCCACATGCAACACTGCACCTTGTTACCCCTGCCCATGAGTGGGCGATGCGTGATCTGGTTTTATATTGCCTTCGAAAGCGGAAGGAACGGCCGAAAACGGGGATTTCCTTGGCCAACTTGTTGTTTCCCATGCCCAAAGTCGAAATCATGATGCATTCCAAGAACCTCGCTTCATTTCAGCAACATTGCACGTGTGGGATCTCAAAAGCCGCTTCCATTCTCAAGTTGCCTACCAATCTTATGTCGTAGCCGTTTCCGGGCACTTTCGGTCCAGAACAGTGTTCCCTTCCACCTAGGATGCCTGGAATACAGCAGAGATGAGAATGTAAGCCACACTTGGCAATGTGGGCCCACACAAAATGCTTGAACCCCATTGCAGGACTTGTATGGTGCCGCCGTTGCGCTGGGTGGCGTCGAAGCACCGGACGTTAACCCGGACGATTCTCGCCGCTTCTCGCTCTTGCATGCCAGCCTCGACACCTGGGGCATCCTTACAACCCACTCCAAGCAACTCACTCCACATGCAACACTGCACCTTGTTACCCCTGCCCATGAGTGGGCGATGCGTGATCTGGTTTTATATTGCCTGCGAAAGCGGAAGGAACGGCCGAAAACGGGGATTTCCTTGGCCAACTTGTTGTTTCCCATGCCCAAAGTCGAAATCATGATGCATTCCAAGAACCTCGCTTCATTTCAGCAACATTGCACGTGTGGGATCTCAAAAAGCCGCTTCCATTCTCAAGTTGCCTACCAATCTTATGTCGTAGCCGTTTCCGGGCACTTTCGGTCCAGAACAGTGTTCCCTTCCACCTAGGATGCCTGGAATACAGCAGAGATGAGAATGTAAGCCACACTTGGCAATGTGGGCCCACACAAAATGCTTGAACCCCATTGCAGGACTTGTATGGTGCCGCCGTTGCGCTGGGTGGCGTCGAAGCACCGGACGTTAACCCGGACGATTCTCGCCGCTTCTCGCTCTTGCATGCCAGCCTCGACACCTGGGGCATCCTTACAACCCACTCCAAGCAACTCACTCCACATGCAACACTGCACCTTGTTACCCCTGCCCATGAGTGGGCGATGCGTGATCTGGTTTTATATTGCCTGCGAAAGCGGAAGGAACGGCCGAAAACGGGGATTTCCTTGGCCAACTTGTTGTTTCCCATGCCCAAAGTCGAAATCATGATGCATTCCAAGAACCTCGCTTCATTTCAGCAACATTGCACGTGTGGGATCTCAAAAAGCCGCTTCCATTCTCAAGTTGCCTACCAATCTTATGTCGTAGCCGTTTCCGGGCACTTTCGGTCCAGAACAGTGTTCCCTTCCACCTAGGATGCCTGGAATACAGCAGAGATGAGAATGTAAGCCACACTTGGCAATGTGGGCCCACACAAAATGCTTGAACCCCATTGCAGGACTTGTATGGTGCCGCCGTTGCGCTGGGTGGCGTCGAAGCACCGGACGTTAACCCGGACGATTCTCGCCGCTTCTCGCTCTTGCATGCCAGCCTCGACACCTGGGGCATCCTTACAACCCACTCCAAGCAACTAACTCCACATGCAACACTGCACCTTGTTACCCCTGCCCATGAGTGGGCGATGCGTGATCTGGTTTTATATTGCCTTCGAAAGCGGAAGGAACGGCCGAAAACGGGTTTTTCCTTGGCCAACTTGTTGTTTCCCATGCCCAAAGTCGAAATCATGATGCATGCCAAGAACCTCGCTTCATTTCAGCAACATTGCACGTGTGGGATCTCAAAAAGCCGCTTCCATTCTCAAGTTGCCTACCAATCTTATGTCGAAGCCGTTTCCGGGCACTTTCGGTCCAGAACATTGTTCCCTTCCACCTAGGATGCCTGGAATACAGCAGAGATGAGAATGTAAGCCACACTTGGCAATGTGGGCCCACACAAAATGCTTGAACCCCATTGCAGGACTTGTATGGTGCCGCCGTTGCGCTGGGTGGCGTCGAAGCACCGGACGTTAACCCGGACGATTCTCGCCGCTTCTCGCTCTTGCATGCCAGCCTCGACACCTGGGGCATCCTTACAACCCACTCCAAGCAACTCACTCCACATGCAACACTGCACCTTGTTACCCCTGCCCATGAGTGGGCGATGCGTGATCTGGTTTTATATTGCCTTCGAAAGCGGAAGGAACGGCCGAAAACGGGTTTTTCCTTGGCCAACTTGTTGTTTCCCATGCCCAAAGTCGAAATCATGATGCATGCCAAGAACCTCGCTTCATTTCAGCAACATTGCACGTGTGGGATCTCAAAAAGCCGCTGACATTCTCAAGTTGCCTACCAATCTTATGTCGAAGCCGTTTCCGGGCACTTTCGGTCCAGAACATTGTTCCCTTCCACCTAGGATGCCTGGAATACAGCAGAGATGAGAATGTAAGCCACACTTGGCAATGTGGGCCCACACAAAATGCTTGAACCCCATTGCAGGACTTGTATGGTGCCGCCGTTGCGCTGGGTGGCGTCGAAGCACCGGACGTTAACCCGGACGATTCTCGCCGCTTCTCGCTCTTGCATGCCAGCCTCGACACCTGGGGCATCCTTACAACCCACTCCAAGCAACTCACTCCACATGCAACACTGCACCTTGTTACCCCTGCCCATGAGTGGGCGATGCGTGATCTGGTTTTATATTGCCTTCGAAAGCGGAAGGAACGGCCGAAAACGGGGATTTCCTTGGCCAACTTGTTGTTTCCCATGCCCAAAGTCGAAATCATGATGCATGCCAAGAACCTCGCTTCATTTCAGCAACATTGCACGTGTGGGATCTCAAAAAGCCGCTTCCATTCTCAAGTTGCCTACCAATCTTATGTCGTAGCCGTTTCCGGGCACTTTCGGTCCAGAACATTGTTCCCTTCCACCTAGGATGCCTGGAATACAGCAGAGATGAGAATGTAAGCCACACTTGGCAATGTGGGCCCACACAAAATGCTTGAACCCCATTGCAGGACTTGTATGGTGCCGCCGTTGCGCTGGGTGGCGTCGAAGCACCGGACGTTAACCCGGACGATTCTCGCCGCTTCTCGCTCTTGCATGCCAGCCTCGACACCTGGGGCATCCTTACAACCCACTCCAAGCAACTCACTCCACATGCAACACTGCACCTTGTTACCCCTGCCCATGAGTGGGCGATGCGTGATCTGGTTTTATATTGCCTTCGAAAGCGGAAGGAACGGCCGAAAACGGGGATTTCCTTGGCCAACTTGTTGTTTCCCATGCCCAAAGTCGAAATCATGATGCATTCCAAGAACCTCGCTTCATTTCAGCAACATTGCACGTGTGGGATCTCAAAAAGCCGCTTCCATTCTCAAGTTGCCTACCAATCTTATGTCGTAGCCGTTTCCGGGCACTTTCGGTCCAGAACAGTGTTCCCTTCCACCTAAGATGCCTGAAAAACAGCAAAGGTGAGAATGTAAGCCATTTTTGTCTTCAATTTTAGTCTTCAATTTTAACCATTTTTGTGCAAAAAATATGGAAAAACAACTATACAAAAGAAACCCTAGATTCACGCGTGCACATTGCGTCAGAGGGAGAGCAAAAGGGAAACTCCATAAATACACGGTTTGACGCATATCCACTTCCATCCTTCCTCCGTCTCTGCATCAACTTTTCCCCAAAAAACGCATCCTCCCCTCCACTTCCACCGCAAAACCCTCGACGGTTCCCCTGCCCTTCCCATCCGCCATGAAGAGATCACGCGAAATCTTCGACACCGAGGAAGGTAATGAGGTGGCGTCCGTTGTCGGCGAGCCATCTTCTGCTGTCGTCCCAGCCTCGGCCAGCTCTGGTACAGTGGCTGCTGCTTCGGGCGAAGATGGCCCATCCCACGTCGCCGTGCCATCTGACCTCGAGGCTGCGTACAAGGAGATTGACGAAAGCTACGACCAATCAGCTGAATACGCCATGTGGGGGGCCATCTCCGCTAAGCTGACCAACGCTCCGAACGCCGCGCCGCCCGCTGCGCCGACTGCCGCGCCGACTGAGGTAGTAGATCTATTTTTAGTGAACTTGCCATGTATTTTTGATAATGCCCTTGTATTCACAGACTGGTAGTAGATCGATTTTGCTTTGCACTATGTGGTTGTTCATGTTTGCCACTTATTTTGGTTGTGACTTCTGTGAGTGTTGAGAGAACTAAGATAGAAACCTCTATGTGTGTGCCTAGGAAATTTATTTTGTTCTATGGTGGATTGGAGCACAACCTGATGGTACCGTGTGTGTGCCTAGGAAATTTATTTTGTTCTATGGTGGATTGGAGCACAACCTGATGGTACAGTGTGTGTGCCTAGGAAAATTATTTTGTTCTATGGTGGATTGGAGCACAACCTGATGGTATTGCATGCACGTGTGTGCCTACGAAATTTCTTTTATTTTTTGATGGATTGGAGCACAACCTGGTATATATGCACGTGTGTGCCTAGGCAATTTTATTTCTCACCTGTTATTTACATTAGTTCAAATGCCATTGTATATCTCATCATGTAATAATTACAACTGCAACTTCATATGTAATGTTCAAATAATTGTACAGTGTTTTATCATCCTAGATTCTCCTATTTATGATGTTACAACCTATTTTGGGTTGCAATAATCTTCACATTATTTCAACTTCAATTTCATATCTCATTTTCTAATAATTGTACACTCTGTACTATGTTTTAATAAAATTCAATTAATATAGCTTGGGTAATTTGATGCGCAAGATTTTAGTTACTCCCTCTGATCCATATTAATGGTCGCTAAATCGGATGTATCTAGACATATTTTAGTGCTAGATACATCCGATTTAGCGACTATTAGTATGGATCGGAGGGAGTATCTGTTTTTGTTATGAAATACTGGGGCATATTACTCTATGGTTGCATGGCACATTGACATCAATGAGCACCATTCTATGTGGTAGAATCGAAAAAAATTCCTCATTGCAAGAGTTAGCGGTCTAGCATACATAGAAATTGTATTTTTGATAGTGGCCTTGTATTCAAAGAAAGAGAGAGTAGATCGATTTTGCTTTCAAATATTATTCTGTTATTTCTCAACTGTTATTTACATTAGTTCAAATGCCATTTTATATCTCATCATGTAATAATTACAACTGCAACTTCATATCTAATGTTGAAATAATTGTATAGTGTGTTATCATCCTAGATTCTCCTATTTATGGTGTTACAACGTTTTTTTGGGTTGCAGTAATCTTCACATTATTTCAACTTCAATTTCATATCTCATTTTGTAATAATTGTACACTCTGTACTTTGTTTAATTAAAATTCAATGAATATAGCTTGGGTAATTTGATCCGCAAGATTTTAATTATTTGTTTTTGTTATGAAATACTGGGGCATATTACTCTATGGTTGCATGGCACATTGACATCAATTAGCACCATTCTATGTGGTAGAATCGAAATAAATTCCTCTTTGGAAGAGATAGCGGTCTTGCATACATAGAAATTTTATTTTTGATGGTGGTCTTTTATTCAAAGAAAGAGGGAGCAGATCGATTTTGCTTTTTAATTTTATTGTTTTATTTCTCAAGTGTTATTTACATTAGTTCGAATGCCATTTTATATCTCATCATGTAATAATTACAACTGCAACTTCATATCTAATGTTGAAATAATTGTGTAGCGTGTTATCATCCTAGATTCTCCTATTTATGGTGTTACAACCTTTTTTGGGTTAATCTTCAAATTATTTCATCTGCAATTTCATATCTCATTCTGTAATAATTGGTCACAGTAGCTTTTAGGTTAATTAAACGTGCATGCCTACATGGATTCTAATTATCAGATTTGGTTATGATATACTAGGTTTAGTAAAGGTTGCACATTTCATATCCATTTGAATTCTTCGGCAATAAATGATATAAAAGTTAAAAACGAATGAGCAACTTCTGTTTTCAGTTAACATATTGGCTTATTGCATTTTAGGAGCCGAGAGTTGAAGAAGAGTCATCTGATGGCGGACTGGCCTTGTCAGATGGTCATGGTTCTGGGGATGGAGGCTCTGGAGAAGATGATGAAGATTTTGAAGAAGTACCTCCAACATCACCAAATGTTGATGAAAAATCAGCTTGCAACGTCCATGTCTCCAATCTGGTGATACTTCAGCTAAAGGAGCAACAGGGGGTGCACACCGACTTTGTTCTTCAAGCTGTGGTAAAGCCGAACCAGCGACCATCGTCTTTCATGGTTTCGCGTGTACTCCTTAGCAAGTTGGGTACTACCAACTGGCGCATTGTCCAGTCTCACGAAGAGGGAGACTCCGCGTATCTTTACATCAAGATGCGTAGACAGGATGTGCTAAGGTGTCACGGGAAGAGGTACGAGTGGGAGGGAGAACAAGTCACCTTCCGTAAGGTGAATAGACTCATTCCACTCATACCTGATCCCATGGAAGCTGGCCCAGTTCACAAGATCTTCTAAGTTGTGCCTGTGAAGACAATGTTTCTTTTGTTTAAACTATGTGTTGCTTCCAGTACTCCTGCATGATGCACTATGTGAAACATTATGTCCTTTTTATGTTATCGTTTAGCAGAGCTTATTAATATTGTTAAAGAGTTGTTTCTTTTTTGGAGGGCACGCAATTGGCACCTGATTTTTATAGGAGATAGTGGTTTGAGTACATGAACTTGACAGTTCGTTGCGAGCAACACTATCACTTACACCACTCCACACCGGCTAGTCCGAGAACTGTCCCACAGACTCAAAAAACAAACACAAGAGAAGGCCTTTCCTAAACAAAGATCAGAGCCGCGTCGCCACAGATGCTGGTGCCTCTTAGGAATAACAAACTCCATCTTGACATCCCTAGTCGTCGAACCACCCAAAGGAGAATGGCGGCAGGACTAGTTCTGCCTCGAGGAGGGAACTACTCGAACACCGCCAGCGAGGAGAGTTGTCATTGAGTTCAAACCAGACTTCACGTAGCATAATTTGCACTACTAGTTACATATAGCACTTGCAATATGAACAAAAGTACCAAGATTAATCCATAGCTCAAAAGTAGCATATGTACTACTCGAATAAATTTACATATACTCTAATTACAAAGAACAAAAGTAGCATATATACTACGCCGCAGCAGGTGATCTAGTGCCAAGTGTGGGTCGCCCTCGCCCTCCTTGATCTGCCTCCCTCCTCGGCCTTCTTGGCGTCACTCATGGGTTTGAGCTTACGGTACAACTCTAGGGAGAGGAACCCATCAATTGCAGCATAGGTGATGTGTTCCATGTCTAGCATTTGGTTGTCCCAGTAGCTGTGCCACCGGTAATCCTTCTTCTTCATGTTTTTGTAGACGGGATCAATAAATTTTGCTGCCATGGTAGCCATTCCAACTTTCTTTTCTTTGAACACATGAAAGTATAAATCTTGGATATCCTCATAATTTTCTTTTGGAATAGAAAAATTCCAGGTTCTCGCAAACATTTTCTTGTCGTTGTTGGTGTCAACACTTGCAAATTTGACGCCGACAAAACGAAAAAGATCAGCCAGCGTCGCAGATTGCCACGAGTCACCACTGAAGTACACAAGTAACAAGAGTTTAGAAAAGTACTACTCCCTCCTATCCGAAAAAAAGTGCGTGAGAAAACTGTTACGCATGCATGTCTGGATGAGTACTAGTTGCATAAAATCTAGATGAGTACTAGTTGCCGAAAAAAAGAGGAAAAAAGTAGCAGTAACACCAATCACAAGAACCAGGAATAACCAAATAACAATCACAAGAACATGGCGGCGGAGCAGATGAGTACTAGTTGCAGAAAACAAGAGGAAAAATGACTTTAACCTGGAGTGATGGTACACCAGGACGTGGCGGCGTAATGCAAGCTGAAGGACGGCGACCTTCTTCTTGATATCAACCTGGTGGGATGTGTACTCGAAATCGAGCCCCATGAACCTTTCTTCTCCGCTATCAATCCGCTGCTCGTACATGTCTACGACACGCTGCACCTCGGCAGGGTCGTTGGTGTACGTGACGTCGATGCTTTCCTCGCCATGGATGGGGACCTTAATCGTGCGGCAGAAATACTTCTGTTCGTCCATTCTTGGAAGAAGAAGAGAGGGGACAGGATGGAAGAAGAAGAGACTGGAGTGCAGCGGTTGGAAGAGATGCAGTGGTGAATACGAATGGAAGTACAGGGGAGTATTAATATTAATTCTGTACGGAGCAGACTCGAAGTGGTTTCCGTGTGAAATCGATAGAAAAAAATTGGGAAGCACCTGTGCCGTGTGTGTACATAGACCTACTAAACCTACACAATGGCCAGCGCGGCCCACGATTTGTCCCATAGTACTCACTTGTTTGTGGGCCCAAACTAATAAGCATATTTTTAATGTACTGAACCTACACAATGGCCAGCGCGGCCCACGATTTGTCCCATCAAAACAGCTAGTCTACGGCCTGACCTAAGGCAGCGTGCGTGTAACCATTATCCCCCAGAAAACCGCCGACTTCACACGCCTCCCTCGCCACGTGTTCGCCGCCGCCTGCCCTTCCGCACAAGTTTGACCTAGAATTTTTAGTCTACCGGCCGGCGCACCCTCCACTTCGATCATGAAGCCAACCAAAGACGTGCCAACTTGATCTTACGCATTCTTTTGCATCTTTGATCGTGATTATCACACCAGATCTGATCGTTTTTGTTCGTTTTTTCTCGCAGTGTCCAGTTTGTTTTGACAAACTAGGGATGTGTGGCTATGATGACATGACGACTGATTATTTCGTCATAACCCTTGTAGAGGGATTTGAGGAGAAGACGGTAAGGATTCTAATCTACTCATGTACAAATTGGATTTGGATTTTTCGTGATTATTCACATGTAATATACGTAGCATATCTACCGGTCCTAGCTAGTAGTCATTGTGTCATGTGTTAATCATTGATGTAATATACGTAGCTGATCTAGCTAGCAAATTTTTTGGGACTGTGATCTCTAGTAGTTATGGACGTGTTTTTTTTTTATGAACTACCTACATGCAATTCCAATACTTGAAGGGTACCATTCTGAAACTATGAGTGCATGTTCAGTTATTTGCAGTACAGGACTATTGCTTCAATGTCCAATTATAGGAAAAAGTACAAATAGCTACTCTTGTAGGATATATCTACTTTTAGTAAGTCCAATTTACTACTTGCTCATAATTTAATAAAATAAATGCTCTTATTTAGGTGATCCCCTGCTACATCAGACAATATTTCTTAAGAATGCATGCTGTTTTCCCTATGGAGGACAGAAATTTTCAAGCCACACTGATTACCAAGGAAGGATTCTCGTTTATAGTTGAGCTTAGCAACATCGACGGGATAACCTTTCTGAAGGGAAATTACTGGAAAGAATTTTGTAGGGTTTACAAACTTGAAGTTGGTATGGAGCTTGTTTTCAAGACCGACACACAAAGAGGCCAAACTGAGGTCATAACCGGAAATGACCCAATCACCCATCCGTGTAAGTTCTTACTTAATACAAAAAAATTATGTTGTGCACATAAACATTAATATATTACTTGGTTGCGGCATGTGTAATCCACTAATTTCAGGCGTATTACATTTTTACAGCATACTACCACATGTCCCCTGAGAGGCGTCACATTGTTGACTCACTCTCTAGCACTGATGGGACCATGATTAACTGGAGGATGATGGAGACGGTGATCGACGCTGTTGAAAACTTGGATTACACTGTTCTATTCCACAGAGCTGGAGAGTATGAGGAAGCAGAATTGGTTGTCGGGGTGCTGCATACTCTGAATTGGACAAACAACGAGAACTTCAATAAACATGTGGTAAATCTTTAAGAACACATCTTCTCTTATGCGCAAAGTAATACGTGTACACTTGTTCTATTTTCCTTTCTTTTAACATGATTATTTCCCGATAGCTTTTTTCTTGACTATAAGTCTTTGCATGCAACAGAAAATCCCAAGCCGTCTGATTCCTGCACATATGGCAAGAAATGGTACAATCACTATTGTTTGCTACCCGAGAACTGAGGTGACATCGACATATTCAATTTCTGATCTTGATGGTCGCTTGTGCGTCAGCGGGTGGAAAGAGTTCATGGCGAAGGAAAGTCATCTCAAACAGGGTGACAAGATGCTGTTATTGCTATACCAGTGCGCTGAAGGGCTCTACTTGTTTGCTACCCATGTCCCTGAAGTTGGTCTGTAATAGGAATGCAGTGATATTGATGGTTTCTGTGTGCAACTATATGCATGCAGCCCCATTGCTACAATATAAAAACCGTGTTAAGACTCTATATTAGATTGTTGAATTCTCACACAATTTAAATGTTATGTTCTTTTAGTTTTACTACTTTCATGATGTCATTTTGATTTTTATGTTGAGCTTTACCATTTTTGCTTTACCATATGACTCATAAAAATGTAAACAAGGGTGCAAACCACACATGCTCAATGGAAAAAATATCCAGTGATACTAGCCCCTTGTTCTCCCATGCTACCATTTTAAAAAATCAACTATAGATGTTTCATAAAATTCCGGAAAAAAATATTAATGTTCCCAAAGAATTTGTGTACATAATGTAAAAAATAACCAGGTCCAAATTGGACCTACACATTGAGAAACAAAAAGTACAAATCAGCAAATATGCACTATATATTCACATTTGGATTTGTCTTTTTGGTTAGTCAATATTACTTTCGTATCTGGACATAAAATTATTACACATTGTTGTAACTCTACTCGTGATTTTTCCTAGATTTTTTTGAATCACCAAAACTTCATTTATTCGAAACGGTACCATGGTAGCATGCAAGAGGGCTAGTATCACAGGATATTCTCCCCATGCTCTGGCGAAATAGGCTGAACCACCGCTATATTAATATAGCAACCACCCGGTGCAACAGTTTTGATACAACGCCGGCTGAGGCGACAACCAATAAACGCAAAAGAAGAAAAGAAAAGGAGACGCAAGTGGATCGACGAAACGACCACTGCGCCCACCTACAAACTACAACCAAGCTGCTAGCACCGGGACGTCAAATACCAATCAACACCTTCAACATGGATAGTCGCGCTTCTAGGGTTTCCCCCGGCACATCGGGGCGGAGGATGCAGGGTAGACGCGATGCCCTTCATGAAGGGAGGATGCCACCCGATGGCGACACCGCTCTAATATCGGTACTCCGACAAGGATTTCTCCCAAACACACCCTCACCACCATCCTTGACGATCCGTCGCCTAGGTGCCTCGCAACGACCGGACGAACCGACCACCAGCATGCGACACCACGGTGCGACAACATTTAACCAGGATGAGGGAATCAAATGTGTTGGGCACGGTTTATCATTGGCTTCATCATTAAGGACCAATTTACGAAAGATCAAATGTGGAGGCACGTTCACATGATGAAAATTTTGAGGAAAACCGTTTATACTCTAATTTAATCGATTGCTACACGCACACCAACTGCTACACACACACGAACTCGAGTCCTCTCCCTCTCCACCCCCCGATTCCCCACCGCCGCCACGGCTAGCCCTCTCCACCCCCAGATCCCCCACCGACACCCGGCGGAACGACGCCGCGACAAACGCCGCCGCAACCGCCACCGTCGTCCTCGCGCCGTCCAGCCGTCGCGCCGCAGGTAAGTTTCCCTGGCCGCCGTACCTTTCATTGTTAGGTTTAGATGTAGATTGAGTTATATGTTACTCTTTGATTCATAGGAATGCCATAGGAATTTTGTAGGATTAGATCCTATAGGAATTTTTCCTATATTGCTTGTTTGATTCACAGGATCATATCCTATAGGAAATATTCCCGTAGAAATCTTGTAGTACAAATCCTATAGGAAAAGAACATTAGGTCCAACCTCATGGAAAAATTCCTTCACACAATCAAAGGAAAATGCTCTTCTCATAGGAATCATTTGGCCATACCATACCAATCCTACAAGTTTCCTATCCCTACACTTTTCCTATCATATGAATCAAAGGAGCCCTATTATTGTGATTTTAGATGTAGATCGACTTAGGAATTAGATTTTCATTGTTAGATTTAAGTTTATTCAGCCACCAAAATTAGATGTACATTGTTAGATTTAAGTTGGTTTTTGAATGGTAAATGGTTAGATGTGTATCTGAATTCAGTGTATGGAACGCACCACCACAGGCAATGGATGTATGTGAATAGTGTGGCTACAAGGAGTGCATGAACAAGAAATTTACCATTGTTCTACCAGAGGGGTTTGAAAACAGATTGGTATATACTTTAGGTCAATCTACTTTTTGAAAACTGACAATAAATTTGTACTAAAAATGTGTACTTCTTTTTTTTACAGATCATACCTTGCAGATTCAGGCGTGACTTTTTGGAGCATATTTAAGTTGCAATTTGGGACGACCCTAGAACTCTCGAGGTGAACTTGGTGAGCTGGAGAGTGCCAGAGCACCAGCACAAAGTTGTAGTCACACATGAGGATGGAAAAACATACTTCAGTGGTCAGCAATGGGGCCAGCTTGTGGAACGCTACGAGATGGATCCAACAGGGAGATTGACATTCTATCTCGATGAAGGTGATGTGTCCACCTACTTCCTCTATGATCGACCTGACGATGCTGAAGACACCGAAGATGATGTTCCCATAGCTCCGTACTGAGGATACACATGTTGTCATTATTCAGTCAGATGATGAGTAGGTATCGTGGTTGTAGCTGAGAGTTCTAGCTTTATGCGAACTTTTAGATTACATGTTAATGTTGAGTACTATCTGGTTGAATCTTTGAATGTTTATGCGGTTTTTTTTAATGCTTGTTATGTTATCTCATAATTGAATACCATTTGTGCGCTTCTAGTCAATATTACATACCCTTTTTATTTACCGATTTCTATAGGATAGTGATGTGGACTATGACATCAACGCCAATGATCATGTAGTATAACCTGCGTCGATTCCAGAAACACGCCAGTGGACACCTAGATAGCAGGGGTGTACGAGTTTCATGCCAGAACTGAAGAAAAACCACACCAATAACAGGGCTTTTCCGACTAGTGTTGAATATTAACACAACAATGCATTTCGAAATGAATTAATTTAATCATAAAATGAAACTAGTAAAACTTAATAGAGCATTTATAATACTTGAACGTTATTGCCAAGGGAAAAACATATTGTTCACAAGGCAAATGGGCTGTGAAGACAAATTGTACAATTAATAGGCCCATACTCCGGTTGGGCCATTGGGCGAGCGAAAGGGCTACGTTTGTCCGCCCGGTCTCCTCCAAACTGCCCTGCCCCCGCACGACAACGCCGCTCTATCCGTTCTCAGGCGACTTCGCCGCCGTATCGGCCCTGCGCGACCGATCAATCCGCCACTATTACCTCGCCGCCATCCGAACTCGATTAGCGTAAACTATTGAACTGCCGCCAACGCTGCCCCGCCGACTTGTACTCAACCGCTGCTTCCGCCGCTCGTCAGACGCAATTACAAGGTTTGTACCAATACTGATGAAATCCTTGGTTTCCATCCTGCCGGTTCGATGAAGTTAATGGCGATTGCAATTGCTGTCAGATAGACTAGCTGCTTGTGTTCACATATGCGTGTCTGTTTTATCAGTTTCAGTTGTAAGTGTTAGTTTAATATTCATATTAATGTCAGGAATTCAGGTACGAACTAGGTTTTATATTTTCATAGCCATGTCAGTTTCAGGTGTAAGTGTTAGTTTCAATCTAACGCTGTGTTGTGAAGTAATGTCTAATGTAATCCCCTGCAATTCTTACTTACTTGAAAGACCAGTATGCATGTCTCTCTGATGTATTTGTTGTTTCGAAATACTTTTGTGTGAACTAATGCTGCTCCTTCTTTTTTACAAGACCGGCTAAACGGAGATAACGCAAAATGTCACAAGACAAGAGCTGGATGGAGAAGGATAGAGATTCTGTGGAGTGGCAAAGTGGCATCGAGAGTTTCTTGGAACTTAGTTTTGATGGTGCTAAACCAGACGCAAGAAACTTTTGCCCGTGTACGAAATGTCTGAATAATGCTCAGAAAACTAAAAAGGAGATCCATATGCACTTGCTTAAGAATGGGATGGATCCGTCCTACAAAAAATGGGTATTCCATGGTGAACCCGAGGAGGACAACATGTCTGAAGATTCTGATGATGAAGACGATGCAGGTGGTGGTGAAGGGATATGTGACATGCTCGATACTCTGATAAGGGCCACAAAAGTGGGAAGTAATGCAGGAGACACGAGCGGTGATGGAATGAAACAGGAGCCAAATGCATCTGCAAAGGCGTTCTACAAACTATTGGAAGAGGGAAAAACATCGTTGTACCCAGGTTGTGAGGAGGTCACAAAGATATCTTTCATTGTGAAGCTTTACCAAATCAAGTGCGTGTCTGGGATGACCAACAGAGCATGTGACTTAATGCTGCGGATGTTCACGGAGGTGCTGGCAAAGGGTCACTGCATTCCTACTAATCTCGCACAAGTAAGGAAGGTCATTCGAGAGTTTGGACTGGATTACAAGAAGATACACGCGTGCTATAATGATTGTGTGCTATTCCGTAATGAGCATGCTGATGCCCAAGAATGCCCTGTCTGTCATACGTCTCGATGGAAATCAAGTCCAACCGTAGACAAAGCTGATTCATCGATCCGTAAATCAAAGAAGCAAGTGCCACAGAAAGTTCTATGGTATTTCCCACTCATTCAAAGACTGCAAAGGCTGTACATGACAGAAGATATGTCAACTGATATGAAATGGCATAAGGAGAAACGTAAAGATGATGGCATAATGAGGCATCCTGCAGATTCGAAGGCCTGGAAAAGCCTTGATGAAAGATATAGTCAGAAAGAATTCGCAAAAGATGCTCGCAGTGTTCGGCTTGGCCTTGCTTCAGATGGATTCAACCCCTTTGGTCTCATGAGTATATCACACACTACATGGCCTGTCATTCTGATCCCATATAACTTGCCACCATGGATGTGTATGAAACAAGAGAACTGGATAATGTCAATGATTATTCCAGGACCAAAGTCAGCAGGAAATAACATTGATGTGTACTTACAGCCTTTGATTGATGAACTGTTAGTTCTATGGGAGGATGGTGTTGAAGCATATGATGCTGCAACTAAACAAAATTTCAAGTTGTATGCATGCGTGTTGTGGACCATCAATGACTACCCGGCTTACGCAATGCTGAGTGGTTGGAGCACAAAAGGCAAGCTAGCATGCCCTTACTGCCACAAGCATACAGACTTTTTATGGCTTCGGTATGGTAGAAAGCATTGCTACATGGGACACCGACGTTTTCTACGGAAACAACACAAATGGCGTCGAAACAAGGTTATGTTCAACAACAAGCCAGACCATAGAGACGCCCCGGTGCCACTTACAGGCAATGAAGTTCTAAAGGAGCTTGATAGCATTCAGCATGAACCATTTTGGCGGTCAAATAAGAGAAAGCGACCGGAAACTAATCCCTGGCACAATTGGCGGAAGAAAAGTGTGTTCTTCCAGCTCCCGTATTGGCAGCACTTGCTCGTGAGGCACAATTTGGATGTTATGCACATCGAGAAGAACATTTGTGACAGCATTCTGGGTACTTTGCTTGAGATGGATGGGAAAACAAAGGATGGTACGAAGGCTCGCCTAGATTTGGAGTTTTTGAAAATTAGGGAGGATCAGCACGCAAAGCCCGCCGGTAAGGATAAGTACAAACTTAAGAAAGGCGTGTATGCTTTAAAAAAGGAAGAGAAGATAATGCTGCTCAGGTTTCTGCAGAGCATACGGATGCCTGATGGCTATGCTTCACACATTAAGCGATGTGTGGTCCTCGAGCAGTGCAAGTTTAGTGGACTCAAAACTCACGACTGCCATGTTATATTACAGAAACTTCTTCCTATTGCGTTGCGCAAGCTTCTGCCAGAGAATGTCCTTACCCCATTGCTTCAGCTCAGTAAATTCTTTTCCGATTTATGCTCCAAGGAGTTAAGGGATGACGATCTGTTGAATTTGGACGAAAAAATTGCAGTAATTCTATGTCAGCTAGAGATGATATATCCACCAGCTTTCTTTGATATTATGATGCATCTCCCAATTCATCTAGCTCGAGAAGCATGGTTGGCAGGGCCTGTACAGTATAGATGGATGTATCCGGTTGAGAGATACCTGCATACGTTGAAGGGATATGTACGTAACAAGGCTCATCCAGAAGGTTCAATTGCAGAGGGGTACATACTTGAAGAGTGCATGACGTTCTGCAGTCGATTCGTTAAAGGCTCGCCTACAAAAATAAGTCAGTCCGAACGCCATGCAGATGGAGCTACAGATGAGGCACCAACAGGGATTAGCATAATGAGTGCAGTTGATTACTCCAAGAAAGGTTTTGCCCGTGAATCACTGTCTTTTGAAGCTCTTAATCAAATGAGGCACTACATAATAACAAACTGCGAGGAAACCGAGCCATATATTCAGTAAGGAAACTTATGTATTTGTTTCATATCATGATATGCATTAACACTTTGGTTATGAAGTAACCATATATCATTTCTTTTTTAAGGGAACATATTGACGAGCTCAAAAAGAACAATTGTCCTAATCCTAAAAAGAAACACAAGGAAGATTTTGTTGGCTGGTTCGAAAGACGGGTAAGTTACTTTAGCATTTTCATAAATGTTTCTCGTAATAAAAAAACAATGGTGTATAGTACACTCACACATATTCTATTCCATGAAACAGATCACACAACTCCATAAAGATGGGAAGGTCAACAGTCTGTTGTATACACTAGCTAAAGGGCCTGATCAAATTGCTCGTGTGTTCAACCGTACAGTACTGAATGGATATTACTTTCGTAATACCGAAATAGAGCTTGACTTGAGTACCCAAAATAGTGGCGTCGTAGTCAACGCGCAAGGAAGAACCAGCAGTACTGATTATTATGGGGTGATAAAGAAAATCATATTTCTTGACTTTCCTCCTGATAAGGAGGTTGTTCTATTGCAGTGCGACTGGTTCGACGTGCCTCCTACCAATAGAAATCATAGTAAGGGGTATAGGAGGGACAAGTATGGAATTATTGACCTCGACACTAGTGTACACCGATTCACGGAAGACCCTTACATTCTAGGCATCCAAGCTGCACAGGTTTTCTATGTGAGAGATGTGAAGAGCCCTAATTGGGCAAGTGCTATAAAAATGAATCCACGCAATTTGTTTGCTCCTTCGGTTTTAAATGGTGCAGACCTAGATGATCTTGCAGAAGGAGATGAACGTGGTGATGCAGATGTACAGGATGTCGTCGATGCAGGAATTACAGTTCCAGAATTTACTTTTCCTGACGTTATTACTACTTGGTGCAGAAATGATGATGAAGGAACCAACGTTGATGTTTCAGTCATAAATAATTTAAGACCTGCTGATTTTGACGAAGACCAAGTCGAATATGATGCTGATACTAATGATGATGAGGCTTACATAAATGATGGTCATGTTGCTCCTTTGGTAGAAGATGAATTGGATGATGACCATGGATTCTTTGTGTAGGCTGTCTCTGCACTGTTTGCCTTAAAGGTTTTGCCATGAACATGCATGGATGAAAGATCGTGTAATAACATAATTTTTGTTTAAAGATTCCAAAGTTCCAGTGTTTAGAAATTTTGAATTTCCATGATAAATGTACTAGTGAAATTGCGTCTTATATGAGTTCTTGATTGATTATTAAGTACTGTCACTAGTTGCAACATTAGTAAAATGCTAAGTGCTGCAGAAATTCAGTTGCAAACAATATTAAAAAAAAAGAATGTGCTCACCAAACTGAGATACTGGACCAAAAATGAAGTGTAGTCCTAAGAAAATTGCAACAGTGATCAAGGGCACGGCCCATGAGGCCCGTTAAGCTAGTCTATGAATGGTCGTTGCAAAATAACTTGTTCATTTTCGCAACAGTACGGTGATTGTTGCTTTACCGTTAACCTATTACCATACGACCCAAATTGTCGCAGTAAACAATAGGTATTGCCGCAGGGTAAATTTGAGGCGAAAAACATATGGTATTGCCACACGAAAAATTTGGTTGCAATAGTTAGCTTTTTTTTTGCAACAATATTTGAAACTACCGCAACACAAATAAAGATGTTGCAATAAATGACTAAATATCACCACGAATGCTTATTTCGTTGGAATACCATGTCTCTAAGGCAATAAAAGGAGTGCCTCGCGCAACGAAAATACTCTGTCGCAAAAACGCGGCTGTATTCCAACAACAGTACAAATCGTGGCAATAGGAGACCTCTACCGCAACAAAACGACAATTTATCGCCACCAAAATGAGTCGTGGAAATACGAGTGCCCTATCACCACAACCTGAGAGGTCGTGGTAATTTGTGATTATATCGCAACGAAAAAAAAACGTAGCTACAGATTTCGTTGCAAGAGACCGATTCTCTTGTAGTGAGGTCTCTTGAAAATAATGTCGAGCACACCGTCAAGGTATCCTCTGCTAGCTCTTCTTGTTTCCTTTTCTCTGGTGGTCGTCTATCCATGTTGCTAGGATACTGTTAGGTTGGAGTCCCATCTGGATTCAGATTGCTCATCTCGTGTCCTGTCGTACAGGCTGCTGAAGAGCATTTGTTCCTATGGTGGTTGATCCGGTCGTCGCCAGCCTCGCACCTGTCAGTTAATTAGATCCCATGTTGAAAATTCATTTCAGAGTGTAGTGTCGAAACTGATGTGATGTATTGGAGGATACTGACCGAAAGTTATATGAATTCATCCTTGTATGGTCGCCATAGATGTAATTCGTTCATACAAAACTAAACAAATTCTTGTTGTTCTTGCTCCTGTCATCGATCATCCTCTGAACCCTCACTTGCGCTACATTTGGTTTCCTATAAGGTATCTATGTTATGATTAACTGTCAGTTACGTCCTTTAATAGACTCTGTAAAATTATGCAAGCCCTAGTGTTCTTTATCTGGCTGTGATTTTTTGCTTGGCCTATGTACTTGCGTTTGTAATCTGTAGACAACAATTGAACTACAAGTATTGTGAGTTTAGATTTAAGTGGCATTCAGTAACTTGTCATTGAGTGTGTAGATATCAATAATGTTGTGTTGATCTGCTTTACTCATGATGTGATGGTAGGTTTCCGGTCTGAATTATGCTGATTCTGTGATAGTAGGTTCCTGGTCTGATTATGTTGATAGTAGGTTATGTATTGTGTTTAATTATCTGATTGTTCAGTATTTGTCTATTGTTGGTCTGTTACCATGTACGAGGTTCTAGGATCTGTTTGGTTTGGTGAACCAATTTACTAGTTTCTACTTTAAATATTTGTTGTGTTGAACGTGTATTAATACCCAATTTCAGTGTATCAATTCTGTGGTGACTTGTCATTCAGTTATCTAAATATTTTAGTATAGGTTTTTGTGGAAATGTATTACCAAGCACAATCCTGTGAGAAATTTCTTCTGCCAAGACTACTAGATGTTTGATGTTAACTCAATGCTATTTCTTCTCCCAAGAGTACTAGATGTTTGATGTTAAGTCAATGTTATTTATCGGCTCTTCTTTTGTTTCTGTTTGCAGGCCAATGATGTGGTCCTGGAGCCCCCATCCGTGCAACCTCGAGCTTCTGTTATAGGCAAAGGATCTGGGGGTTCTTCTGCTTCTGCCGGCAAGTGCTACGGAACTAGTGGTGTCCCGGACCGTGCTCACCAAGGTAGTCAATTTGATCAATCTCCTCTTGCTGTCGCTCTGGTATATTCCAATATATGTTTGTTGCCATTCCTATGAAAATGGATTGCTACAGCAGTCAATTATACACTTTTTGTTCAGCATGCTTGTTGTGCATGAATATAGCATTCAACAATTGTTTCAAGAGCTACATTCTGCAGTTGATTATAAGTTGATGAGATTAATCGATCGGTGTGTGGATGATGGATGGCATTGCTTCATTGGTTGATCCTGCAGGTTGTGCGCACCAAGGTGTTTGCCGCTGATGGTGGACGAGGCGATGTAGCAGCTGGAGAACGTCGAGGCGCTGAAGCGGCTGGAGTTCTGTTGGACTGATGCGTTTTGTTGCGTGTCATTGAAACGATGCAGCGCTGTCATCAACGACTTGCATGTTTCTTGTGTAAACTGTTTGTAAGAATGTACTTTTTTGTCAAATGTTGCTGAAATGAGATAGTTGCAATGGCTTTTGTTCTCCTGGTCATGAATTATTTTGTGTTTATGTGTAGAAGATTGTTGGATGTTCAAATTGTATGGCTGACGTTTGTAATTTGAAAACACCAAAAGGCCACAACCCAAACTATAATGGACTCAAAAGTTGCTAGGCACAAACAGTAATGGACCCTAAAAGTCCCCATCGAAATTTATCTATAAAAGGACAAAATCAAAAAATGACCTGGATTATAAGGAGGCCAGGCCTAAAATATATTTGTCCCAGAGGCCCATTCAGTGAAAAATCTGACAGAGAAAAAAATTTAAATGGGCTGAATAGTTGGGCTTAGCCCGTGTAGAGGAGCAATATGGACTGGGCTGAATCTGATATATGACTTTCTTATTTGGTCATGATTTTGCCACGTAGGATGTGATGTGGCTATGGCATGCCAAGCCATGACCAAAAAATTGGTTGGCCATACACGGCTACATGACCATTCCATTAAAATGGTCATTGACGATCGAATAAGACGCTCGGTATGTGACTTCCAATTTTTGGTCAAAAGGGGTCATGAATGAAAGCATGTGACCTTTCGGTGAACAAAATTGAGAGTCATGTATCAACATATTTCTTGTAGTGTTGGAGATCTGATTAGGAAGTATTGGACGGGCTTTTACATTATGGTCCCCAACGACAAGAAGAAGCTAGCCCGCTATTGGATAGACTATGAGGCTGCCGATTGCCCGGGCTTCGAGACAGCTTTTGACGCCGTGATCAACACGTTCTAGGTAAGGCGAGGTTTTCCAATTACGTTCATAGTTGATGCATCCACCATGTTAACTCATTACTCTCACAATCGTTTTATGCATGTTACATAGATTATTTAGGGTGCTTCCGGAGTATTAGGCCTCAGCGAACAAGACTGTGCGGGGGCTTGTAAGAAGCTGACACGAAAGCAGTTATACAATATAAGCATACCTGGATAATTCAATTCAGTTCTGAGAACTTCGGCAAGACGGCACCGAAGCATGAGAATGTGAGGGACGAGTCTGAGATGACTTTGGAAGATTACCCCACGGTAAGTAAAAATTGTCAATGGTATTATATGTTGTTGCTAAACTGCAAATGTATTATCTGTTCTTCAAAATGAGTCTTGAATTTTTCAGGTTATACCCCAGTGGGCCGATGGTAAAGAGGACGCACGGAAGGCGGTGGTGGCAATATGGCTCAGGAATAACGAGGTGTTCAAATCCATCAGCGAGCGGAACAAGGAAAACCGTGGCCACGAGGGGACACACTGTGCGGGAGCCCGCAACCATGCTCTCTTCAAGGAAAAGATGGTACATACATCATGGAAGAATCTACGTTTTTCCCGTCATGTTTCTATCTGGTATGCATAATATTTTTTGGCGAAATTCCATCACGGAGAATGCCCCTCTTACGGACATGTAAGCATGGGAGAAGATGAGGATCAAGAGGCCCGATCTATCCAAGCATCAACACTCGCTTCTAGAGTACTTAGGCGGTGCCAGGGAAGACTTAGATAGGTACTTCTCGGCGTTCCAGGGTTTTCATCTAGAGGTGGATAACCCTATTCGACAGGAGACCAACGTGAGATCTTTGGTCGTGGGTGGGCACAACAGGGAGCATGGCCGTTTGCGTTGCCTTAATCAGGTGACCCCCGTACTCCCGAGTTGAGCCTCACGCATATCAAGGTCACCCTCACCACCGAAGGCCCCGCTGTCCCTCCTCCTCGACGGACTTCCCGAGCTCGCGCCGATGTAATTTTTTCTCAATTTCATCCTCTTTTCGATATTCCTTACTGAGTGGCTAACTTGACGAGATTCAATTTACACCGAGATTCATTTTTCCTGAAATTGTAGTCTTCTTTCAGCAAGGCCTTCTATGCCATTATGGCGGAGTATGTCGTTGCGTATCAGGAGTGGGCACAGAAGAGAGAGGAATATGACGCCTGGGAAGAGCTATGCGATGTTGTAAGTTTCACCCTTTTCTTTCTGCAAAAGATGACAAGTCCTATTTTCCCCTACTTTGAACCTTTATTTCTGCAAATCTTAACATCTAAACTATTCTGTATGCGCATGATAGGATTTATTCCACGGGAGAGCAGGTTCCACTAACAATTGCACGACCACCTAGGCCTGGGCTGCCGCCACTGTTCCCATCAAAGGAGGACTTCACTCGCGCAGGCTACACAAGGACACTGGTAAGTTATTTGCCAAACCAGCTGTTACCGCTGTCCTATGCCCGCCAAGTTGCTAACTTCTGCTAAAAAATGCAGGTAGGGATCGGGATGCTCCGGGGCTGCTCCCTTTGGCCGTGCTGATGACTCGCACGATCACACTGTTTCATCGAGCTGCTGGTGCATCATCGAGTCCATCGCGCGAGATCGATTCCTGTGGTACTCCCTCGCCGAGTTCCGTGCATGGTTCGATGGAGGGTATCGAGCGTAGAGCGTCGCCTATTCTCACACGGTCCGAGATGGGCACATCGAGCTCGCGCGAGATGTAGCTAGGATGATTGATCTTTGTATGCACTATCAATGATGTTCGGATGATGCTGTGACTTATACGATGTTTGGATGATATGGATATGACCTTTGCATGTTGTTTGTGTTATTTCAATTGTGTTTTTTAAATTTTATGCAATTTAAATTGTATTTAAACCTGCCGGAAACGAAGCGAATCAGCGCGGAAAAAAACCAAATGGCAGGGGAAGCGCCGACGGCCTCCCCGTCGGCCTCTTCGCGCCGAACGGCCCAGCCGCAGCCCATACGCCGACGGGCTCCAGGTCGGCGTCGCGCGCCCCGAATGGCCCAACAGCCACCAAGTGGCCCGATAGGCCGACGGGGTCACCGTCGGCGTATCACGCGCGTGTGGCCCAACAGCTTCCGGGTGGGATTTTGTTTCGTCCAATTCCGAGAATATTTCTAGAAAAACTTTTCTAAAACCAAAAACAGTAGACTCTGTGGCATTTTGTCAATAGGTTAGTGTCAGGAAATCCATAAAATGATGTAAAATGCATAGAACGTAGCATATGGCATTAAAACAATATGGAACATCCGAAATTATAGATACGTTTGAGACGTATCAAACCTGTAGGGGAATGTAAAGCTTTCGAGACCCAATGGGAAGAAGGTTTCTCAGACAAACCTGCTTCGAAGTCACTGGGGCCACAGGTCCGGGTTCTCCTCCTTTTGCTGGTGTCTTCATGATCCTGCGTTTTCTTCAGAGGTGAGAATGGGTTCAAAGGTGGTTTGGACAATCTAGAAAGAGACACCTTTGCTATGGCCTGCCGGGGTCCTCTTGTTGTTTGCAGGAGATTCATTATAAGGTATGTTGGCACCAGTGATGGGGGTAGTAGGATTGAGATCCGGAGTATCTTGAGTTTCCCCTCTCCGCTCTAAATTGGCGTCACCTTGATAATCTTGTTCATCCTGCAAGGAACTAGCATTAGCAAATTGATTATGCAAGCAACCAAGAGAGTCTAATTCAGAAACCTCTTCCGCTTCATCGCCTTTCTCCCCATCCTCATTATCCTTTGGTGATGTAGTTGGTTCCTCAGTGGTGATCTAGAAAGCATCTACGGCCTGTAAACCGGAAATATCCCGGGTTAATATCATCGAAGTTTTAGATCACAAAACAGGTACAGTTCATATAACAGAATAGGAAATGAATTACAGGAGGAGCCAGTTTAGTTGCATTAAATGCTGGCAGTCCCACATCAAGGAGTCGGTCCCTCGTTACACCTACCAGCTCCTTGAGCATCTTTATCATATCATTCTTGGAGGGAATAACATCAGAGGAAGAACAGTTGTACCGATGGAAGAGCCCGTTGCTAACACTAAGAGGTTGGATTTGCTAGTTCACCCAAGTTAGGGTCAAATCTAAACTGGTAAGCCCATGCACTATTGGAGATTTGACGGTCTTAAGGAGAGGAACGAGTTTAGCACGGGCTTCCGGTTAAGCATAGGAGTTCATGGTGTTAGTGTAAACCAGGCGCTCAAGGCAATAACCCGGCAAAGCCGGTTCACCTTTGGGAGAGGTGTGTTTACAGTAAAAGAAAGTATTTTGCCAAAGCTTGGGATGACTAGCCAAGGGGATACCCAGATAGACTATATCTTTCCGTCTCTGGAAGGACACACCCCCACAATGAATTAGATCATCCCAGCTACCTCCGGGTGTTTACTGCGGTAAAAGTATTCTAGAAAGAGATCTAAATTGGGTTCAAATTGAAGGTAAACCTCGCAGAGAACTACGAAGTTACTAACATTGAGAATGGAATTGGGAGGAAGATCTTGAGGATGTAACCCGTAAAAAGACAAAAGGCGCCAGGAAAAATGAGAACCGGGGGGGACAGAAACCCTTGAGAATGTGAGCCTCGAAGACAATTACCTCACCCGGCCCAGGAGTAGGCCGGGTCTAATCTCCCGGGGCGCGCCACGAAATATCATTCGGCAACAAGCCCGAGTCATGCATCTCTTGGAGTCGGCCGGTGGTAATCTCAGATTTACACCGGTTCACCTCCATCTCCTTTTCGTTTCTAGCGGATGAACCGGCAATTTCTCCGACCTTCCTTTTCTTACTGGCTCGAGCGCTTTTGCTGGCCATGGTCTTTTCCTTCACCATCGACCCCTCGATGGCGGTGATCCTCCGTCCGCAGCGGTGTACGAGCTAGCTTGAGCTCCCAAGCGGCGCTAGAGGTTGAAGACAAATTGGGGGGCAAGGGTACATAATGATTCAAAGGGTACCCCCTCCCCACTATTTATAAGCGGGGGCTAAACCCTAGGGTTTAGCGGCCAATTTTGTAAAAAGGACCCTAGAGATCAGAAAATTTCGGAATGATTAGGAGACTGGATCTACAGAAGCAGGCGAATATTTTGGAGATTTTTCGAATAAATGAATTAAACGCGCAGAGAAAAGTTCGAGATAAAATGAACGATTTTTAACTCCTCAAATCTTGGAGATAAACTCGCAAACATAATTTTCGGTTTAAACGCAGAAAGTTTAAAACTTGGAAATAAAGAGCGAGGGAAAAATAAAAAGAGGAGATTCTCCATTAAATCCGGATCAAGATTCATATATTTATTTCCAACGAAACAATGTTATGTTTATTTCTTTTTGCAGCAGTTTAACAGGAACAGCGTAAGCCACGGCTCAGTGTTTGCGTTAACCTAGGGGCTATGTTGGGGGAATGGATAAGGGGGTACCCTAAAATCCTCCTATATGGACCGGATTCTCACATAACCGGTTCATATATGTTAGTCCGGTTTATGGCCGGAAGGTTTGAAGACCTAGAGGAATCCTTGAAGATCCGGAAGGTCAAAGGATGATCCTGCACGGTCCGGCGTGACCCGGAGAGGCCCGGGGTAACCCCGCGGAGCAAGGTAACCAAACCAAACGACCCAGGACTTGATGCGGCGGTCCAAGGCCGGCAAGGTGGCCTGGACCCGGACTGGTTGATCCGGATCACGGTGTGAGCTGACAAAGTAACCTAAAGGCCATATCTCTATGGACTCCGACAATGGGTATAACGCGGATTATCCTGTAATCTTAGGGACTCGTCTGCTATATAAAAAGAGGCCCGTGGACGTAGAAAGAAAAGTCCTAGTTGATAGCAATAGTTCTTGAGACATCACAAGTCAGAATCGCTCCTTATAATCAAGACCTTGATTTCCGAATAATAAGAAAGCATGAGTAGGTTGTACCCTCAATAGAGGGGCTGAATCTGGGTAAACTGGCGTCTCTCATTTTCACCTTAACTTTTCGATACTTCGCTCAGTAGCAATGGCCTCACAATCTAATTCTCACCGAGGACACTTGTCGTGACAACCCCACGACAGACGGACTCTACCTTCAACCTCGGCTCTCCTGCGTGGCGAAGGCCGAGCGCCTGCTGCTGCTGGACAAAACTGTCCGCTTCTCCCTGTCCATCGAGGAAGACCACCATACGCTTGCTTTGGGGATCCGAGAACTCCTTCAGCTCGTGGGCGGTGTCCCTGCGGGGGTTTGGAGGCTGGCCGGTCGGGACCGACGTGCCCCTTTCTGGCTCCATTTGGGATATCAAGCCCCCTCTTAGAGTCCTCGAGGAGTGCTGAGATGCTGCCGTGGCGACCATCCCGTGGCAGACCTGGTTTTGAATTAGCGTAAGTGCTCGGCCCTGGACATTTTTCGACGCGCCGGGGACGATCTCTCGCTGCGTGGCGTTTCCGCTATCCCATCTGCTAGTGTGGCTTGATCGATATGCTGCGTTCTTTCCTCTTAAATTGCTGTACTTCGAACTGAAAACACTTTCTGTCTCCCCTGTTCACCCCAGTGTAACTCTATACCATGTACGCTGTGACCAGCTGGGTCGCTTTAACTAAGGCTTTAAGCCCGGTGCCGACGGAGCATTCTTAGCGCATCTCCCGTCTCTGTGACACTACGGGGTGGGCCTCGATGTCGCTTTTTGCAATTTCACCCCTTCAAAAATGTTAAATAACCTACGCTCATTTCACCCCTTCACCGTGAAACCTAGCCCCTCAAAAGTTTCGGTCAGATTTTTTTCACCCCAGTCCCCTGCCTCGCTCCGTACGGGCGATTTGGGGGAACCCTAAATCGCCGCCGCCAGGCCCCCGCCCCTACTTTGCTGCTGCAGCGGCCGTCGCCGCGGTGACGGCGGGTGCCCTCGCCAACAGAGGTGCTAGAAGGAGCTCGCCGTGGAGGCGGCTGCCGCACTCAGCGGTGTTCGGGCGGCGAGTTTTGTCGCAGGAGCTCGCCAACGTTCGGGACGTTGCGGTGTGCGGAGTTGAGGCGGTCTGGTCCGGCGGTTGCCTTGTTGGCTGGGCATCTCCTGAAATCCTCGGATCTGCAGATCAGGCGACTTATGGTGCTGGCAAGGCAAAGGAGGGCATTGGGGGCGAGGTGTAGAGGTGAGACATGCGAGACCAGTGGCCACGAGCCATTGGCAGAGGATCCTACGCGCGCTCAGGCCTGGCCTGGGCAAGATTGGTTCAGATCCGGCGACGACCACATGGGCTTTGCGGGACAGAGCACTGCGCGCGGCTGCAACTCCTGCTGATGGTGGTGGCGATGCTGGTGTGGCCGACTGCGGCGGTGCTGTCTTCGGCGCTCCTTCTGGTTTGGTCTGGAAGGCGGTTGCTGCTTTGTGGTATTGTCGGTGGGTCGGCCCGCTCGGCTGTTCGCTGAGCCTCTACAAGGTGTGGTCGTCGTTGCTGCTGGGGTGTGATGCCGTTGTCGGCTGGAGTTGCTCCAAGGACCGATGGTGTTATCGTTGTTGGAGAGATACTTTCACTTCTTTATATTGGTGGTCTTGCCAATATCAGCTCTATTTTCTGGTAGAAAACTATGGATGCGTTGGATGGCCTCCACGGAGATGAGTCCGGGGTCCTGACGGAGTGGCGGTATTTCCTCCAATCTTCTTAGCAGGAGTTGGGGTCAGCTTGTTTTGAATAAAGAATTGGGGAAGAAAATTAGGGACTGAAACCTGCATGGGAAAAGAGATTGGGAATTCGGTGGACTTGGAGACATAATCAGACTTGGACTGTATTTTGCTAGAAGTCCTCCAATTTTACCAAATGCGTGAATGACAGTGGTGTCACATACTAACCCGTTGGTTCCTAGATTTGAATGCTAGGCTGGTAAGTATGCGTATTTTCTTACAACCATTATGTTTATCTGCCCACGGGATATTCGGTTCTTTGTGTGTTTAGCGGTGCATTAGCCATTGGGTTCTATGAGTTGACTTCCAAAGCAGTGTTCTCCTGCCCATGCATGCCGCACCAGGCTTATTCCCGTTGCCGTTGGGGATTTTCTCTATAACTTTGTTTATAAGTAGATATATCTGTTCTGCTGCCCATGCAAGCCGCACCAGGCTTATTCCCGTTGTCATTGGGGACTTTTCTCTATAGCTTTGTTTATATGTAGATATACCTGGGCATATTCGTTTCTTATGTGGTTCTTTTTGACACAAGTTTTTACCAGCATGCAAAATTGTTTTTGTTTGTCTTACATAGATGGTTGCTATAAGCTGAGTGGCTCTTTATCGAAACATTATCACATTTCCTGTTTTAGACAGTTGGGTGTTGTAAGCTGAGTGACCCTTGGTCGATGATTCTTATTTTCTGAATCCGTATTGTTGCATCAGCAGTTGTGTGTCATTATCAAACAACCTAATTTATCCAACCTTTATATTTGGATGATTTTAGCAAAATCAAGGCCACATGTTATATGCTTTAAACTATATGTTAGCCAGCAGCAGTAACTTTCTCTGTTTTCTATAGATGCAGTTTTCTTTCACATAAAAGGTACAAGGTTTGGAGTTTTATTGGAAAGTCTAGGTTAGCTGGAGTCTAGGTTCGTTGAAAGAACAATTCTAGAGTTTTATTTTTAGAAGCAACATAGCAGAAACACAAAATATTCTATTCTAGCTCATGTTATAAGAATTGTTGACATAATAATTGGGTACAAAAAAGGGGGAAATGGCCATTCATCGGTGTTAAGGAGTTGTTTTATGCTTGGGGATTGCATATCTACTGTAAGTTTCAGTTTGTCCGACATTAGATTTCTCTTTTTAAGAGGGTAGTATTTTCTTTAGTTAATAAATATATTTCCACAGGATTTATTACCTTTTTGCCAAGTCATATTCACTTCAAAGGAGTTCTCTTTTCAAGATGATGGTAAAGTTAGAGTGTCAGAGTAATGTGCTATCTTTCAATTTTATTAGCGGCGTGAAAGTGTGTCACTGATTTGTTGCTTTTTTGCCAAGATATACTCACTTGTTTGTGTTTGGATAGGTGATATGATTATCTCGCATGGCGGTGGCATGTGACATGATCAAACATCTTGGGTTGACCGCGTATGCTGAGGGTTTAGACAGGCTGGAATCCTGGAAGGGCGATAACTTGGATCCGATACGACCTGGCTACTAGAGAATCTCCGTTTGCATTTACACTTCGGAAGCCATATGGAGAACCATGATTGTTAGATGTGCATTCTTGGGAAAAACTTGGCATAAAGGTCATCTGTCAGATTATGCATGAGATCAGGTACAATGTGGACGATCTAAACTATTGTTTCTATGTTGAATATTGGCGCCATTTTGCAGGTTTGTATTGTATTGGTGGAGGAGCAACTGATGGCTCATTGTGCTAGAGAAAGTGAGTGTGCTTCTGTTGATTCATTTGAAGAAGTGATGCAACGACTGCCACATATTTTCATCGAGTATGAAGATCAGTACTGCCCTTTTCTAAAGTGAAAACGTTGGTAGCCAGCATCCTTCGTCTTGACAACTCTAATTTAGACAGTGTCGACTAGAAGTTATGCAGAATGCCTAGTGTAGTTTTTATTGTGCTTACCTCTAATGTTCCCAATACTTACATACCGATGTATTGTGATAAGTGTTCTCGTGTTTTGTTTGCAGAGCAGGTGGTGTTACATGTTGCTTTCTGAGGCATGTGTTGCTGTTAACAGGAGCAGCCCAGGGGTTTTGTTGCAACTGGGTGCCTATCCTTTCTTCAGATGACTTGGAGGCAACAATATTAGAATAGAGTCAGGGTGCAGGTGGGAGTGGGCAGCCCGCGGCGCCCACTACCCAAGCCCACATAATATCGTACGTGGGCTCCTGCGGGTAGGCCACAGATTCTTGTGGGATAAGTGGGCTATCCCACCTAGCCCACATAATCCCACATGGTTTCCTATTCTACGTCGTGACTCCTGAAGATATGGCGAGGATCCGCCGGCGAGCGCCGCCAAGGCTGTCGCTCCTCCTTCGAGTCTGGCCAAAAGAACCCCTCGCTCCAAACGTTCACCTCTCTCTCTCTCTCTCTCTCCAACCTGGTAGCGGTGGTTAGGCCGTGCTCATCAGTGGCAGCAGCAACGGCAAGAACAGGCCCGCTAACGTGGTCAATGGTGTTTCTGAAGTTCTCAATCCTATATATAATGCATGTCAGAAGCTAGGCGTGCACTATGTCTCTTTCACATGCATGCCATCGACGCCATGACGCACAGCTTCATCAGGGCAGTGGAGTGCGAGCCCCATACCACGTACGGCTGCCTGCTCGCCTCCATGAGGAACATCATGCGCCAGGGCACCGGGAGCTGCAACCTGCGCGGCTCCATCCACAAGGTCGCCAACTTCAGCGGCGTGGAGGTGAGTCAGGGCGTTCTTCTTGATCTGATGGTGCAAAGCATAAACGACACTATGGTGGCTAGTGACTGTGCCACGCCATGACACATCTAATTTGCTCACCTACATATATTGGTTAATTCTGCGGATGCAGGAACCGCAGCTGTCCGCTGCACACAGCTAGCTTGTGTGGTACATGTTTTAGCTTATGTGGGATATGCGGGCACCGCGGGCACCCACTTAGCTTGTGTGGTACATGTTTTAGCTTACCTGTCTAGTATAATATAAACGGTGGGGCAAAAAAGGCCCCCCACGATTCTCGAAAAAAAACCGTGTCCGTGAGCGTCAGCTAACCTGTAGCAGTGCACTCTTTTATGAGATGCGGCATACAACAATATGATTCGTGAGTTAACCATGTACGACCCCAACAAAATATGTTAATGTGCATGCATCATCCATGCATGTACGATCTCAACAAAGAGAACTGCTATACGTCCGACGATTTTCATCCGATACCTGTCCGACGTTCTAATCAAGCCCTCTGTACTTTGATTGTTTGGCCATCCGATGGATCAGAGGGTGTGTCGTACGCACATCGGACAGGGAGTGTCGTACGCACATCAATTCCGCTCAACAAAATATGTTAATGTACATGCATGATGCATGCACAAATTGTACTAGTAAGAGTCCACCATTTCCGATCGGTTTCCATTCTCCACCACTAGCTAGCTACCAACTAGGCGCTAGTGTGTGCATTGCTTAACTCGTTTTTCCATTCTCCACCATTTCCGGTCGGGTGTCCTGGTCACCATCGACCAGCACACCGGGTCCAGCCTATTCCTCCGTCGTTGACTCCATCCGTCCGGTAGTAGCGAGGTCGTCGTCGACCGGACCGGACGTACCGGCCGTCGCCGTCGCCCCCGCCGGAGGACTTATTGGCGGTATGTATATGCATAGCCACGGGGCTTTGTCCGGCTCGTGGAATTTTCTTCGCCCGCTGGCCGCTGGCGTGGCTTGTTTAGACGGCATGGTAGTGGCCTCCATCATCAGCTCGCGCCTGGTTGCTTCGTGTCACTGGATGTTTGTACACCGCATCCGTGTGTGAGGGGTATAGCTTAGGGTATATGCTCTTATCTTATCGATTTCGTACTTTCGTTTAAAAGACAAAAAAAACTATGACATCACTCGACAAAAGAAAAATGGCATCACTGTCTTGGCTAACTGTGTAATATCTTAATGATGGGTATGATGTCTCCAGCCCTTGAAAATCATTAATGCATGTTCACCCTACAACAACCGACTTTTTAGCGTCACCGTATCGCCGTTTTGAAAAACCCGCCCCCTCAATGGACATTCTCGAGTTGACTCATCATCCACCATGTTTCGGAGACAACTTCCCACCAAATGTTTTTTGTGTAGGTTCTTCATTGGAATTTTAATGGCTATATCAAAGAACGTCTAGGATTACAAAGCCTCAACAATGGAAGGGAGAGCCAAAATCGTCAAAAAACTTGGTGGGTGAAGATGATTCGCGCAGAAAATACATAGTCTCTCGCTCCTCATGCTTCTCACATCAGAGATTTGGAATTATAGTAAATTAGTAATGCAAGGGTTTTGGGGCACGTAGCCACCTTGCCATCCTTCATTATTGTTCAGATCAAGGAAGAAGCGCGAATGTAACTATTAGTGTGCATAGAACATTTGGGTCATTTTATTCAGAGAGAGTAGAGGGATCCTCTGTAAGGTGGATCAGTGTATCTCGTGACTAATTTTTAATGGAAAGACCCAAATCTCTGACTTTGTTTTAAAAGGAAAGTCCAGCTTGTTTTGACTACTCATTATGTGAGCTTAAACCAAACTTTGTTCACATGTGATTGTTTTTGTGGTAATGGTTGTCGTCGATACCCACTGGTTTTTCGACTTTTTTTTTTTTGAAATGGGAGCATAGCCCCAGCCTCTGCATCGTGATGATGCACACAGCTGTAGCTTTTTATTAAAAGAAAAAGAAAATAAGCATCCAGTTTAATACAACTCACGCATCATCCAGGTTGGACACTAAGATCAACCAGAGAAACACAAATAATAAAATTCGAATACAAATCATTGAATTCTTTTAGCATGCAACCAGCCACCCTGGTTGTAGATAGCCTGAATGACCGCCATCAAACGAGCACATCCAGAATCCATAAGAACCCGCTGATCCTCCGGCAGAAGGAAAGACCACATGTGGATCCAATAAGTGGCTTGGTGAACAACCTGCAAAAAGTGAATGCCTCTCGAAATACTGGTTTTTCGACTGCATTTGTTGTCTCTATCTTTCTTATTCCTTCTTGATGTAACCTCCCTCTGTAACTCTTTAAGTATCTATCATGACTAAAGTCTGCTCTTGTAACACGTTTGAATTAATATAATCAGGTGGTGAACCTTCCCCTCTGCGATCAATTTAAAATAAAATTATGAGTAGCTGTTAATGTTTTCGAGTTTCATTCCCATCCCTTGGTACGGGTGTGAACAAGCTGTTGGACTATACTCCTGAGAAATGAGTTTCTACCATACATGTTCGATACCGTACAAGGATCCATAATGTATTGTGTTTGGAGATTCCATTATTTTATTACACGGCGAAACATGATGATACGTTTTAGATTTGTTTTACATGACTAGAGTAAAACACAAAGACTCGTGGCATAACACTATAAAACATGACATGCTTAGACAAAAAAAAAACGCGAAATAAATCTCCAAAGACAAATGGACCGTGGATATGTATCGTAGAAAATCCAATAAACATATAAGAAAGTGTACTGGTTAATTTCACCATCGCACAAAAGATGCAGCAATAATTAGCGTAAGACAATCAGACAATCGGTTGCGGTACTCAAATGACTACACCACACTATGGATATGTATAATAGTCTTATCTTTGTGATATCACGTAGGATGATTGCTGATTTGGAGGAGAGAGAAACGAGAAAAGAGGTTTACCTTCTCTTAACGAAGAGATGATCTCTTAGCAACAATTATCTCACCACTTATCTAGAAAATCTAGTATTTAGGGAAAAGGTTAAGAAATAACCCATTGTATATCATATTTTTTATTCATATTTAAAAATTTAACATAAAACGTCTTATCAACCATTGTACATGTCCTAACCGTCAATGCCTCGGCTGATTTACACCACATGTCACAAATGTGCCCCATATAGTATTCGTCTTCAGTAGTAGACAATATAAGCGAGTGCCCTGAGAGCAAAAGTAAGCTTTGGCATTTTACAGGCATCTTATTCAAATTTGCAAATTGATAGGCACATTTGCCACGTACTTGTGCGTATCAGTCTATCCATTTTAGAAGTCGATTTTGTACGCTGGCGACTTGTTCGGGTTGAACAACCCAAAGTGCCTCTCTGTCTCATTCCCATTCTTGAGGTTCTCGTTGAACATGGCGAAGATGTACGCCTCGATGGGACCAGGCCTCTTGGGCGTCCCCTTCCTAGTCCGGACATGGTTAATCAGGTTTTGGTTGTAGGTTCTTGCATTACTCGCGGTCTCCGTCGTACCGTCGCCGCCACCCGACGGCCACCCGCTCTCCGACACCACTATGGGGACATTGCTCGCGCCAGCGCTCTCCAGCGCGGAGTAGAACGTGTCCACCATCGCGTCAAACAGGTTCTTGTACGCGTTGGCACCATCCTGCACCTTGGTGCCCGAGAAGGTAAAGAGGGCATAGTTGATGTCGATGTTGTCCGGGCCTATGAAGGCGAAATAGGGGTAGACGTTCGCGAGGAGCGGCGCCCCCGTGCCGGCAAGGTACTTTGCGATGGGCCCCATGTAGGACGCGGAGAAGGTACCTTGGGAGGGAGGGAACCCTTGGGTGACGCCGGAGTGCACGGCCGTGGAGACCTTGATGCCGCTGATCCCGGCGTTCGACAACGCGGCGTCGACGTTCTTCATGGCCGGCAGTATGTTTTGTTGCGCCTGTGGGTCGTGTTCGGGCACCTCGTTGCCAACCGCGATGTACTTGATGTTAACGTTCCGGTGGGGTTGCACGTTGTCCTTGACCCAGGAATCCGCGTTGGAGACGCTAGCAGCGAGGTTGGCGAGCACGGCGGTGCCGCCGACGTCAAGGATGAGGCCGATGCCGGTGCCCCCAAGGGCCTGAAGGGCGTTGGCGTCAGGGAAGTAGATGCGCATGCCGGTGATGCGGTTGGAGTTGTAGAGCTGGACTACGTCGCTCGCCGAGGGCAGTCTGTCACCATTGACGCCATAGCATACGCCGATGGCCTGGACAGCTGTTGTTTGATCCATGGATTATTTTATGAACGGTGGAACGGGCATGCATGCGTGTTTTCGGTCTTGTTCAACAACAACAAAAACTGCACAAGCTTGTTCCACAAATTAATACTTTCACATAAGCTAACCCAATTATTTAAAAAAAATCCTTATAATGTGGCACAGTAACTCTAATTTCAAGACATGATATCCATCCCCCCAAAAAAAAAACTCTAGTTTGATTTACCCGCAGCATGCATGCACCCAGATAAGTAAGGAGAGGAATCTGGATTACCTGCCGGAATGGCTGCAAGCACGCCAAACGCAAACGCGACTGCGAAAGTGTAGGCAGCACCATGCTTCACCATCTCATCCACTTATCTTCCCTTCGATTAACCACGAGAGTGTGTGTGCTTGTGCCTTTTGCATGCATTGCACATAGCGTCCACCCAGTTATATACACACCGGAAGCTGACTAGCTAGTCGTTCCCTAGTTAGCACGGCAGGTGGTCCCACCGCTTCCAATGATTGGCTCCCAAGTTTGATACAGGACCAATGCGTAGACATCGCCAGCCTGCCGGCCCGTGGAACCATATGAAGGTCGACATCCGGTTAACTAGTTCGGCCAAGAAAATCGGCCGTACGCGCGCTCCGGCGAGGTCAGTCGTCCACCAGCGTATCTATAATATCTATGCAGGACACTTGCGAAACCAACTCTACTCCGTCGTCCGGGCTCGTGGAATTCCGGTGTATAAGTATGTCTGACCTGAGTCACGGGATTCCTTCGTATCCTCTAACGGGACTATACCTTATATATACTCCATTTTTTTCTTTTGTGAGAACTAGCACAGAAGCCCTCGCAAACGCGAGGGCACCACTTGCAGTTTGTCGAAAGTTTCAGTTATATATTTTCAAATGTTGATCTCATCCTTTTGAATGATCATTTATCTTTGTTCAGTAATAACTTAATCTTGCAATAAAACACTCTTGCTTGGAAGGTATGGTAAAGGCAAAAATGTTATGAAGATATTCCTTTCTCATGTTTAATTTTTTTTTAATATATATAAAATACACATTGCTTAGACATGGATATTATCTTGAAGACATGAATTTGTTTTCTTCTATGGTTGTACTACAATAAAAGAAAATAAGTTATTATATGTTTTATTTAAAAATATAGTGATGCCAACAATTTTTTGTATCAATCTTATTTATGAATTTAGAGTTGTGGTTTCGAAGAAAGTAACCAAACTAAATTGTGCATGCATGCTCGCGAGCTCAATTTTAGCCTTTGTATGAATCTTGATAGAATCATACTAAAGTGAGCATCTTGAATTTCATTCACGACGGAAAAGAGATTTAGTATGTTCAAAATAACTGAAATTATGTTGGTAGCTTGTTGTCAGTTTGATGGTACCCGTATTAACGTAAATATAATGTAACAAATAATTAACAAATATAGACTAATCTCTCTAACAATATTATCTGCCAGCTTACTAACTTAGTATACCGTTACAACTTAGGTTTCATCTTTTACCTCTTGTGCTACTAATTAGCTATCCAATTGCTATTTGTTTTTCTTTTCGGAAGATTTCTATGTATACTGCTTATTTCCTTTATTAAAGCACCTCATGGCCCTTTGTCAGATTCGTTACTTCCCTTATTTTTCGGTAAATATTGCGTTGGGATGCAAAGATATTGTTTGTGGAAAAATGGCCATATGCTACGTTTAAATTAACAGTTATATTTTAAAATTTTGGGATTGCTAACAAGGCCTTCTTTGTCAGATAGCACTTCGAGGTTGGTTCGAGTTGGTCGATTTGACTTACTTTCTTGGTTTTGATATGCTTACGTGGTTCTCGATTTAATTGTTCTTCTATTACTATGTCTACTCCTAACTACTAAGTCGCTGAAAATTCCGAAGGCGGCATTTCAGCTATTCATTATAGAGTTTTTATGATGGATCCATCAAGATGCTTCAATTGCTCATTATCAATGAATTTTCTAGGTAATTCCAATTATTTATGGGTGGGGGTACAAGTTACATCTATCTTAGTGCACTGCGTTTTGAGGTTGATCTCATAGTGTAATACTATCATACATGTTGTAACTGACGACGGCCTTGCCCAGGTCTTGCTGGTGGTAACCCATATGTTGCTTATTTTGTCGGATGTAAATACATGGTGCTCTTTTTTTGCAGGAAAGACCTGGTGAACTTGATTTGGTTTGTGTAATTGTTACTATAGTACCTATGTGATGATGATGACAACAGTGTGCGTTCAGCTGCTTGTTTGGTGATGTGCTAATAAAATCGACTTGGCTTGACGGTTTAGAATGCGCTAATACCAGTTAGGAGTGGCAACAAAAATGACAACAAAAAAATCAAATCGGGACGCCACTGTACGGCTAGGAGGCACCGTAAGAGCATCTCTAACAGCTGACCTAAATAGGGCAACACTTTTGAATTTATAGGGCTTCCCTATCTCAGTTATAGGGCAGCAAAACGGTGACAGCTTCAACAACTGCCCCCATAATAACTACCATATGGAGCAGTTGTTGGAGTTAAAATTGTAGGGCACTGCCTCAGACTTCCTAAATTATAGGGCAGCGAGAGCAGAGTTATCACTAGTAGAAAACGGGCTAGTAGTACCCGTTCCAGAGCCCAATTAGTACCGGTTGGACAACTGGTACTAATTAATCGGTACTAAAAGCCCACCGGCCTTTAGTACCGGTCGCTTACGAACCGGTATTAAATGGGCCATCACGTGGCCCAAGAGGAGAGCCTGCGGTCCGTGTTCCTTTGGTACCGGTTCCTGTTACGAACCGGTACCAAATTGTTTTTGTTTTTTTCTCTTTTTTTGATTTTTCCCCAAAAAATTCATTTTATTTCATTTTATTCATATTATTTCCATTTTATTTATTTCTATTGTTTAACCACTTAAACTCATATTTATCACCCTCGATTCTTAATTTTAATCTAATTTACTCCCTTATACTAATACTTCCCGGAGAGGTCACACATCCTCACACTACTCCCGCACTAGCACGCTTAACTTTGTAGTTCCATTCCTATGAGCTACCTACAAAGAAGACATACTTACCTGACAATAGTATGATATCAATCCTATTGACCCATAGACTATGATGTCACACACATTTATTTTATGAATCAAAAAAATTATTTAAATAAAAAGAAATGAATCATTAAAAATATTTTGAATTAAAATATTCTTAAATGAAAATAATAATTAACTTATTTGTCCTTTTCCATTTAATATTGAATAATCCATATATGCAATTTCGTAAATTTAAATTTCACAAATAATATGTCTAAATCGAATAGAAAAATGAGAGAAATCCAAATATGAGACATCCATAAGCTAACTCTTGTCTGATATAGTACTTTTAAGCTCTAACTCATGAAACTCCCTAGAGAGAAGTTGATACTGGTGAAGTAGGTCACACCCCGAAGTGCAGTGTCTGTCATGAAACTCCTTAGAGAGAAGTTTCTCACTGTGGATCTCTATTGAAATAGGTAGTTGACACTAGTGGAAACAACCCCTATCGTCCAGGGGCAAAATTCCATTCATCCCGGTTGCACAAAAATCCGGGACAAATGCTATGCATTGGTCCCGGTTTGTGCGCCCGAGGCAGCAGAAATCATCTGAGGGCAACTGTCCCGGTTTGTGGGGAGGCATTGGTCCCGGTTTGTGGCATGAACCGGGACCAATGCCAAGCCACAGGACACGTGGCACGCGCATGGGCATTGGTCCCGGTTCATTCCACAAACTGAGACCAATGCCCCCCCTTCCCCTACATATACTGCCTCACAGCCCCCTTCCCTCTTTTTTTTTGGCTTGGAGGATTGAGAGAGGTGGGTGTTAGTGTGTGTTATTTTACTATGCACACGAGGTGTTCGACGAAATACCCGAGCCACACATAAGCTCACTGAAAATGGTATCTTCGACCGAGGTTAACAAACTTATCTTTTTCATCTGTAATTGATACATAAAAAACTAATATTTTTCGATGTACTGTGGTCATTTTTCTAAGAGATAACAAACATTTCTCTATTGAATATGTTATTGTAATGTTTTTTGATAAACTTAATTATATGATGAAGATGGATGCACGGCAGCGATGGATGTACGGTGACCGACGCACTTCCGAGTATATGGCAGGCCTGAATGCATTTCTCGTTGTAGCTCAGGCGAACAAAGATAATGGCTTTATGTGTTGCCCATGAGTTGATTGTCGGAACGTCAGGGAGCACTCTTCCTCGAGAATCCTTCACGGCCACCTACTTCGGAGAGGTTTCATGCCCAGCTATAATTGCTGGACCAAGCATGGAGAAAGAGGGGTTGTGATGGAAGACAATGAAGAAGAAGAAGAAGAAGATCCTTTGTTCCCTGAATACGGTGATACTGCAATGGAAGACAATGCATAAGAAGGAGGTGATCAAGAACAGTCATCAGAAGAGCCCGATGATGATCTTGGCCGAGTTATTGTTGATGCAAGGGAAGATTGTGAAAGTGAATTGGAGAGGTTGAACCTGGAAAACATGTTACAGGATCACAAAAAGTTGTTGTACCCAAATTGCGAAGATGGTAGCATAAAGCTCGGTACCACACTGGAGTTGCTGAAATGGAAGGCACAGAACGGTGTGACTGACAAGGCATTTGAGAGTTTACTTCAACTAATGAAGCCGAAGCTTCCAAAGGATAACGAATTGCCTGAGAGTATGTACGAAGCAAAGAAAGCTCTCTGCCCTCTAGGATTGGATGTGCAGAAGATACATGCATGCATTAATGACTGCATCCTCTACCGCGGTGAGAAGTACAAGAATTTGGATGAATGTCCGGTATGCACTGCACTGTGGTATAAGATTAGAGCAGATGACCCTGGTGATGTTGACGGCGAGCCCCCCCCCCCCCCCCCCCGTAAGAGGGTTCCTGCTAAGGTGATGTGGTATGCTCCTATAATACCACGGTTGAAATGTTTGATTAGAAACAAAGAGCATGCTAGGTTGTTGTGATGACACAAAGAAGACCGTAAGAAAGACGGAAAGTTGAGACACCCCGCCGATGGATCGCAGTGGAGAAAGATCGAGAGAGACTTCCCGGACTTTACAGGAGAGGCGAGAAACTTATGGCTTGGTCTAAGTACAGATGGCTTTAATCCTTTTGGGGAGCTGAGCTCCAGTCATAACACCTGGCCCGTAACTCTATGTATGTACAACCTTCCTCCTTGGTTGTGCATGAAGCGCAAGTTCATTATGATGCCAGTTCTCATCCAAGGCCCGAGGCAACCTGGCAACGACATTGATGTGTATCTAAGGCCATTAGTGGAAGAACTCTTACAATTGTGGGGCAAACCAGGTGTACGTGTGTGGGATGAGAACTAACAAAAGCTATTTGACCTACGGGCGTTGCTTTTCGTAACCATCAATGATTGGCCTGCTCTTAGTAACATTTCCGGACATACAAACAAGGGATACAATGCATGCACACACTGTTTAGATAAGACTGACAGTGTTTATTTGGATAAATGTAAAAAGGTTGTATACCTGGGGCATCGTAGATTTCTTCCGATCAAGCATCCCGTAAGAAAGAAAGGAGGGAAGCATTTCAGAGGTGAGGCAGATAACCGGCAGAAGCCTGACCTCCATAGTGGTAATGATTTATTTGATATGGTCAAGGACCTAAAAGTAATCTTTGGGAAGGGTGATGGCAACCAACCTATTCCGAACGGCCCTGATAAGCGCGCACCCTTGTGGAAGAAGAAATCTATATTTTGGGAGCTACCCTATTGGAAAGTTTTAGAGGTCCAGTCTTCAATCGACGTGATGCATGTGACAAAGAATCTCTGCGTCAACCTGCTATGCTTCCTGGGCGTGTATGGGAAGTCGAAAGATACGCCAGAAGCACGGGAGGACCAACAACGTATAAAAGATCCAAGCAACAAGCACACGGATACAGAGCGCCATTACTTAAGCAGCTACGCTCTTACTAAAGCAGAGAAGGAAATATTTTTTGAAGTCCTTTACAGTATCAAGGTTCCGTCTGGCTTCTCGTCAAATATAAAGGGGATAATAAACATGGCAGAGAAAAAATTCCAAAACCTGAAGTCTCATGACTGCCACGTGATTATGACGCAGTTGCTTCCGATTGCATTGAGGGGGCTTCTACCGGAAAATGTTCGAGTACCCATTGTGAAGCTATGTGCATTCCTCAACGCAATATCTCAGACGGTAATCGATCCAGAAATTCTGGCAAGATTACAGAGGGATGTGGTCCTGTGTCTTGTTAGTTTTGAGTTGGTGTTCCCACCATCCTTCTTCAACATTATGACTCATCTCCTGGTTCACCTATGTGAAGAGATTCATATTCTCGGTCTGGTATTTCTACCCAATATGTTCCCCTTTGAGAGGTTCATGGGAGTCTTGAAGAAATATGTTCATAACCATGCTAGGCCAGAAGGAAGCATCTCGAAGGGCTATGGAACAAAGGAGGTCATTGGGTTCTGTGTTGACTTTATTCCTGACCTTAAGACGGTTGGTGTTCCTGAATCGCGGCATGATGGGAGACCGAGGGGAAAAGGAACGCTGGGAAAGAAAACAATGATACCCAGGGACGGGCATTCTTTCACTCAAGCAAACTACACAGTTCTACAAAATTCTATCTTCGTGGCTCCGTATCTCGAGGAACACAAGAATATTGTACGCTCCACAAACCCAGGGAAGGATGACTCATGGATTAAACGCAAACACATGGAGACTTTTGGAAGTTGGTTGCAAACACATCTTATAAATGACACCACTGTTGAAGATCAGCTCTACAGGTTGGCCGGGTCACCATCTTCGACTATTGGGAGTTTTTAAGGGTACGAGATAAATGGGAATACATTTTACACGATTGCCCAAGATAAGAAGAGCACCAACCAAAACAGTGGTGTCCGCTTTGATACAACAAACGAGAATGGAAAAAATGACACATACTATGGTTACATAGAGGAGATATGGGAACTTGACTATGGACCTTCTTTTAAGGTCCCTATGTTCAAGTGCAAATGGGTCAACCTGAATCGAGAAGGGGTAAAGGTAGACCCGCTTTACGAAATGAAGACAGTGGATCTCAACAATATTGGTTACAATTACGAACCATTCGTCCTAGGCAATGATGTGGCTCAGGTCTTCTATGTGAAGGACATGTCCTCCAGACCGAAAAAAAGAAAAAATAAGCAAACAAATACATCATACGTTTAGCCGAAGCGTCACGTAGTTCTTTCAGGGAAAATAAACATCCCGTTAAATAATGAAGATGCTCCATGGTTATGGCCGAAGCGATCATAAGCAAGTTTGTTGAAATTCCACCCTTCACGGTGAAAGCTGACCCAACCATTCCGTTAAATAATGAAGATGCTCCATGGTTACGGCCGAAGCGATCATAAGCAAGGGACAAGGGTTCATGGACCATCTCTACATGAAGAAAATTCAGAAGACTAGATAGGGATGTTGTTGGTGATGTGTAATAATAAACATGGAATACATGATCATAGTTTCTGTTGAAAAAGTGTTCACAAAAATTGTTGCACCGGCCTCGCGCCCATATTGCACACAAACATGCATCTTGGATAGATAAAAAAGGCAGTACATAATGGCAAGAGTGGATCTAAACCTCAACGGAGAGCATAGATCTACATAATGGCAAGACTGGATCTGATATCTGCTAGTCATACTCCTGCCTAGGCCTATAGTACACCGACTCGTAGTCGTCGTAGTCGCCGCCATCGTCGTCACTATCGTCGGACGGTGCTATAGACTCCCTCGGAGGATCACGACTCCAGGACTGGGCGTGAGGGTAGCGTAGGCGGGGGTTATCGCCAGCCCTGATGTAGTTCATGACGCTCTGAAGAGTCCGTCCGCCGCCCCACCACAGCCGACGATCGGCCTCGTTGAAGTTCGAAGGAGGCGGGCCGTTCTCCTCGTACCTGGTGAGCGCACTCTCACGCCGATTAATGATGAAGGCGTCCCAAGTAGGGCGGTAGTCAGGATTCCAAATGGGATTCCTCCGCTGCTCCGGCGTGAGCTCGTGGTAGTAGTGGTTCGTGATGGCCGCCCGACGCGCCACACCTCGAGGAAGAGGAGGGACCGGCACTCCTCCGGCGCTCAGCATCCAACCAGCGGGAACGATGTAGCCGGGCGGGCAGGGGTAGTTCGAGGCGGAAAGTGCCTCCGGCTGGATGAAGGTTAGAGTGGGTACGGTAGAAGCCATGAGAGAGTGGTGAGTTTATATGTGTTTATGCCAATGGTGTGGTAATGCATACATATGGTTAGGGTTTTGTTCGGACCAATCAGAAAGAATCACACGGATCGTGTGTTTCTTTCAAGCGCTTGTGAGTCGTTGCATCATAAGTGTGTTTCTTTGGAGCGTTTGTGAGCCATTGGATCAAGGGTGTTTCTTAACCGTTGGATCAAAACCCTGGCACAACACTTTGTGAGCCAGAGGACCCTATATATAGCCCACCTTCATACACCAGTGAGTTCATCGACCAAATACAGAACATCCGGATTCGCCACCATACGTCCTGCCGTGCATTTGGTATGTATATGTGCAGTCAGTAGCCATGGCAAGGGTGTATGCTGGCGATACCGATTGTTTTGTTCTACATCCCCCTTTAAGGTTTGATACATCATTCAGTTCATCGACCAAATACAAATCATCCGGATTCGCCATCATACGTCCTGCCATGCATTTAGTATGCATATATGCACTCAGTAGCCACGATAGGGCTGTATGATGGCGATACCGATGGTTTTGTTCTACATCCCCCTTTAAGGTTTGATACATCATTCAGTTCATCGACCAAATTCAAATCATCCGGATTCGTCATCATACGTCCTTCCGTGCATTTGGTATGCATATATGCACTCAGTAGCCACGGTAGGGCTGTATGATGACGATACCGATTGTTTTGTTCTACATCCTCGATCCCTTGAAGGTTTGACAAAAGGTTTGATACATCATTCAGTTCATCGATCAAATACAAATCATCCAGATTCGCCATCATACGTCGTGCCGTGCATTTGGTATGCATATATGCACTCAGTAGCCACGGCAGGGCTGTATGATGGCGATACCGATTGTTTTGTTCTACATCCTCGATCCCTTGAAGGTTTGACAAAAGGTTTGATACATCATTCAGTTCATCGACCAAATAAAAATCACCCGGATTCGCCATCATACGTCCGACCGTTCTTTTGATATGCATATATACACTCAATAGGCACGGTTGGGCTGTATAATGGCGATACTGATTGTTGTTCTACATCCCCCTTGAAGGTTCATCGAACGAATACAAATCACCCGGATGCCTTGTATGCGACGAAACTATGTAAATGCAAGGATCAACTGGTCTGAAGTGCACTTATTATAAATTTAACGTACCTTGTTCTGTATTTGAAACGTGTGGAGTTATTATTTGAAACATAAAGGATATAATGGAAAACAAAATAAAACAATAGAAAACAGAAAGGAAATAATGGAAAACATAAAGGAAACAATAGAAAACAAAAAAGGTAACAACAGAAGACAATATAAAACATAAAGAAAAACAATGGAAAACATAAAGGAAACAGTAGAAAACAAAATAAAACAAGAGAAAACAAAATAAAACAATAGAACACATAAAGGAAAACAATAGAAAACATAAAGGAAACAATAGAAAACAATGGAAAACATAAAGGAAAACAAAATAAAACATAAGAAATCAAAATAAAACAAGAGAAAAAAAATAAAATAATAGAAAACATAAAGGAAAACAAAATAAAAAATAAAGGAAAACAATATAAAACAAAAAATAATTAAAATTGGGGCATTCGTCCCGGTTTTTGCAAACAACCGGGACGGATGCCCCCCAACGAGCGCCTTCCACGTACCCCAGCGGAAAAAAAAATTTAGGCATCCGTCCCGGTTGCTCCTACGAACCGGGACGGATGCCCCTCCCTATATAAGCTGACCGTCTTCCTCCCCAAAATCATACCCGCGCGCAGGGATTTGGACCGCGAGACGCCGCCAGGCTGCTTCTCTTCCGCGCTTGCATCGTACGTCCGTGGAGGAGCTCCCGCGCCGCGCCGTCGCCGTACGTGGACGTGGAGGACCTCGCCGCGCCCCCGCGCCGTCGCCCGGGAGTGGTGGACGAGCTCGCCGGCCCGCAACCATGGAGGAGCTCGCGCGCTGCGCCCTCTCCCCTCGCCGTCCCTCTCCCCCTCGCCGTCCATCGTCGCGCGCCCGCGTGGAGGTAGCTAGACAGAGACATTTTTTTATTTACTGTTTTTGCTTTTACAATTTTGTTTAGTGTTAGCAAATTTAGTGGTAGAAAATTTTTAGTTAGAATTTAGTGTTAGAATTTAGTTAGAAATTTTAGTGTTAGAATTTAGTGTTAGAATTTTAGTGTTAGAATTTTTTTTGTTAGAATTTAGTTAGAAATTTTAGTATTAGAAAAATTAGAAATTTGAGTGTTAGAGAAATTTTAGTGTTAGAAATTTTTACTTAGGAATTTTTAGTGTTAGGAATTTTTACTTAGGAATTTTTTGTGTTATGAATTTCACTTAAGAATTTTAAGAAAAATTCACTAAGTTAGTGTTAGAAAATTTCACTAAGTTAGAAAATTTTCAGTAAGTTAGAAAATTTCACTAAGTTAGAAAATTTCGCTAAGTTAGTGTGTTAGAAAATTTCACTAAGTTAGTGTTAGAAAATTTCACTAAGTTAGAATTTTTTTACTTTTGTGTTAGAAATTTCGAGCTGTTATTGCATTTTTACTTGTGATGTTAGAAATTTCACTAAGTTAGAAAATTTCGCTTAGTTAGTGTGTTAGAAAATTTCACTAAGTTGGTGTTAGAAAATTTCACTAAGTTAGAAAATTTAACTAAGTTAGAATTTTTTTACTTTTGTGTTAGAAATTTCGGGCTATTATTGCATTTTTACTTGTGATGTTCGTTCGATCTTTTGAACAAATGCCGATGATTGAAAGAGTTGGTTCACACTTAGATGGCCTTGGTGGTTCGGTGCGCCTTGTGATTTTCACAAAGTTAGGATCTTGTGCATCCCACTTGGCGCGCCGGGTCCACCAAAGGCTGCTTGTATGTGTCCACCCTAAATATGAGGCACACAGACCGATGACCATCTTGGTCCTTTTAAGAGGTACTACGTGCGGCGGTGATCCGGGGGAAGGAACGAATGCGAGGGTTTCTGGATTTCTTTCGAACTAAATAATGTCACATATGTAATATGGTTCGTGAGATCCGGATGAAGCTGAACCCTTTAGTGCACATGCGTAATGGTGACATTCCTCAGAAATCCTTTCCGGGGTTTGGAAGAATATCGCTGTTATGTATTTGCACAAAAGAGTCTAGATTTTTCCGGATCTCACTATTACATATATGATTTTGTTCAGTTTTAAAGATGTCCAGAAATCCTTCCTTCCCCCGCATCGTCATCACGTGTTCTTACCTCGTAACAAGCACAAAATATGAAGGTTCAACTGCACATCAATGCCCGATGACCATCTTGTTCATGTTAAGAGGTACTACAGGCGGTGGTGATCCGGGGAAAGAAGGAAGATGGGGGTTTCTGGAAATCTTTGGAACTAAATAACGTCACATATGTAATATCGTGAGATCCGAACGAAGTTGAACCCTTTTGTGCACATACGTAATGGTTACATTCCTCATAAATCCCTTCCGGGGTTATGAAGAATGTCCCCATTATTTACGTGCACAAAAGGGTCTAACCTTGTTTGGATCTCACGATATTACAAATATGATTTTGTTTAGTTTCAAAGATTTCCAAAAATCCTTGTCTTCATCCTTCTCCGGCTCGCCATCGCGTGTACTTACCTCGTAACAAGCACAAAATGTGAAGCCCCGATGACCATCTTGTTCCTGTTAAGAGGTACTACAGGCGGTGGTGATCCGGGGAAAGAAGGAATATGGGGGTTTCTGGATTTCTTTGTAACTAAATAACGACACATATGTAATATCGTGAGATCCGAACGAAGTGAAACCCTTTAGTTAGTTTGAGAGATGTCATGAGACTATGTATAAGTGATATTAGTCGATCGTGATGTATTAGGGTTAAATAAAATAAACCCGAGCTATATGTAACTCTTGGTGTGTATTATCATACGTTTAAATATTTCATGAATATATTGCTCTTTTTGTGTATTATCTATAAGAAATTTTGATGAAATTAATGGATCATTAGTTATTATCTATTAGCAGTTTTGATGAAATGGATCTGGAACATATAGTTACTCTTTTTGTATATTTTCAGAATATATAGTATGGAGCCAAGAGACGAAGATGCGGAACACTTGCTCGAGGGTTTCATCCGCGGGGCCGACGGAGAGACCGATGTGAGCTAGTGGATGAACAACTCCGGTGAGGGAGATCCGGAGCTCACCCGGGGAGATGTCTCTGCTGAGGGAGAAGCTGACGGCTCCGGTGAGGAAGAAGCCGACGACTCCGGTGAGGGAGAAGCTGACGGCTCCAATAAGGGAGCAGCCGAAGGCTCCGGTGGAGCCGTACAAATTACAAACACCGGCTCCGTGGTGCATATATAGATATGTTAATTAATGAAGCATTCGTTGTCTATATACATGTATTAACGGTCTCTTTATTTTTAGCCAACCGGTTCAAGCATATCAACCGGAAAAAAGACTAAACGAGGCGCAACAAAGAAGTTGAAAGATACAAAAAGATATAGGATCGACACGATCGCAGCAGACGGCGCACCCGAGCTTCCCGCTTATGTTGCCCAAAAATTTGTGAAGCAATGCGAAGTGCTAGTTAGGGATCACATCCCAATCACTGTTCATGAGTGGAATCAGCCAAAAGAACCGCGGAGAAAAGGAATTTCATATGTCAACAAAATAGTCAAAGATCACTTTTCTCGAAGATATTGTCTAATTTCAACTTACCCTTGCCGGAGGTGGACGATAATGAGGCGGATGTGAATGAGGCCGATGTTACTAAAATGAAAATTGAGATACGGGAAAAGGTCAAGGCGTGGACCCTGAAAAAGATGGCCGAGCAATTAAAAAACTGGAAGAAAAGATTGAACCTTGACTATGTTAAGAAGGGCAAGACTCCATATTTCACTCAAGGGTATGAGAAAATAAAACCCTTATGGGCAGACTTTGTGAAGTACAAGCTGTCAGAGAATGAACAGGAAAGGACAGAAACAAATGAGAAAAACGCCGCCAAAAAGGTATATCATAATGTCATGGGGCAAGCTGGCTACAAGGGTTCCAGTCCCAAGTGGGAGAAATGGGAGAACGACATGCTTCAGCTGGGGATCACTCCCGAGCCGTTCTTGTGGGTCGAGCGGACAAGGTCATAGTTCTACGGGCATGGGGGCACGTTGGACGCTGAAGGAAAAACAATCTATAACCTAAGGCATAAAGAGAATCCTCTACCCATAGAAAGTCTGAGAACCGCAATAAAGAACGTTAAAGAGGGGAAGTTCGTGCCAGATAGAGAGAACGACGAGCTCACACGCGCCCTCGGGAATAAGGAAAACGTAGGGCGTATACGGGGCACAAAAGGCAATCCTCCGTGGAGTATTGGGTTCAACGTCACCAAAAAGAAATACCCCGATAGAAGCCGTCAACGGAAAAAAGGACGCGGAGGCAGCTGAAGCAGAGAGTCAGGCAAACTGGAGGCGTCAACTTGAAGATCAGATAAAGCTGACGCAGGATATAGCAAAGAAGCAGCAGGACCAAATTAACACACTTAGCCAGCAGATAGTGTCTACCGGCGTACCACACATGGTAGAAGGTGAAGTCGAGGCTACCGGCGCCGCACATTCTCATCGGAAAAACAGCGTTGCGTCCACGCAGCTACCGGGTGATGATGCACCGCCGATGATTCACCCGGTGGATGATATCACGGAGATGACAACCTGTGAGCTCCACGTGAAGGTCATCAATATAACCATCAAGGCGGCGGCCGGCTATGTCTTACCAATTGGCAACGAACCAACTCACCATAGTCTTCCGGTTCCACGGGGCTACGCTGTTGTTGGGGTCGATGAAGTTGTCAACGGATTCGAGCGGGTAAAGCTTGATTTCCCTGAAGGTGAAGACGAAGAGTTGACTGAACTCGGAGAAGCCAAGAACTTGACCGTTCTATGGCTAAAGGAATGCATTGTGCTCCCAAATCAGACGGCAAGGCTATCGAATCCTCGCCATTCTCCGTCGCAACAGTCTCCAGCGCGGTCGTCTTCGCCATGCATGCCGTCTCCAGCGCGGTCGCCTAAGCCGTGCACGTCTCCACCGCAGTCGCCTACGCCGCCGCGTCAGCCTTCTCCACCGCGGTCGCCTATGCCATCGCGTCAACCTTCTCCACTGTGGTCGCCTACGCCGTCGTGTCAGCCTTCTCCACCCACTAAGTTTCTGCCGAAACGTAAAAGATCACCCAAACGTCAACGGTCACCCCTCCCGAAGGTACCAAAGGAGGTACCCAAGTTACCTTACGACTATACTCCTGAGGAAACCCAGAAAATCGCAAGGGACGAATACGAGGCGTGGAAATCGAAGCGGAAGGAGAAGAAAAAGGCAGATTTCCCCGAGACCGAAGAAGATGTACAACGAGCTTGGAAAATGGTGAAGACTCTTTATCAATCCGAGCCGAGTCTGTCATCTGACTATGACCGCTCTATTCTGAAGTCACACCAGGAAATGGTGCGGTCTACGAAGAGTAGTAGTGCAAGCGGGAAATGGGGGAAATCAGTTGCCCAGCTCGGAGAGCAGAAAAAACAATCCATCTCCCCGCTCAAAGTGATTTCTAATACCCAGGTGGGGCCGAGCACTAATATTGCTGACGAGCAAATTGATCCGGACTTTATAACACTGTACCCAGACAGGGCAGCTGCTGCGGGTTTATCCATTGTTGAGTATATGCAAACAATAGACTAATTCCCCGAAGCTGAATGTGCGTACAAATACCAGTACGGGAAGCCTCTCGTCAAACCCGAGGAGATAAAGGATCTACCAACGAAAATGCGAAGAGTGCATAGTTGGTATATGGAAGCCACTGAGAAATCTCAGGACTGGATATGTCTCCGCGTTAAGGGCGAGCACTACGGGTATGGAGATGGAATGGTTCTGATTCAATTTGACGAATTGTTTCAGTTATTCCAGCAGCAGGCCCTCGACAAATCTATCGTTAATGCCTATTGTCTGTAAGTCCTTATTTCTCTAGCTCACCTCGTTTTAGCCTGGGCACCATGGTGCCCCAATCTGGCTTCCTATATATATATATACACGTGTATCTAGACACTTTTTTTTACTAAAATGAGTGGACATAGACTAAATAAAGGTTCCGCGCGCGTAAACGGTTGGGAATGCTTCACATGTGGTGATAAATATCAGCCTGGACACAAGTGCAACAAATATGTGCCACTCAATGTGGTGGAAGAATTATTAGTTCATGTGCAATTTGAGCTCCCAGAGAGTGACGAGGATAAAGAACATCTAGTGAAGAAGAGCCATTAATGCATATATCTCCAGGAGTGTTAGCTGAGGTGCAATCCAAGAAGAGCATTAGGTTGCAGAGGGAGTGTAATGGGAAACAAATACTGTTGCGGATTGATTCTGGGAGTGCTGGTAGTTTTGTGAGTGCAGATACAGTCCAACAACTACAATTGCAAACGACAGAAATTCCAGCAATACATGTAACTGTGGCTGATGGGGGAATATCAACCGTGAATCAATCTGCTCAGGGAGTTCAGTGGTTTTGTCAGGGGCAGACATTCACAACTTCATTCTGGGTGTTGAGTGTGCCAGGATATGATATTGTGTTGGGGATGGACTGGTTAGAAAGCTTACCACCCATGTGGATATTATTGGGCTAAGAAGACATTGAGGTACAAAATGGATGGGAAAAAAGTGGTGCTCAAAGGGGTGAAAGGAAATACCCAGAAATGTGAACCTATTTCACCTGCTTAGTTACAAGCACTAGCTGGGATTGTGCAGTGGAACACATCATACACTTGAACACTACTGTTGAAGGAGGCATCAAAACTATTCTAGTGGAAATTGAACAAGTAGTGAAAGAATACTCTCAGTGTTTCAACACACCTTCCGATCTGCCACCTCATCGTGATTACGACCATCGTATCACATTATTACTGAAGGGAATATGCCCGAGAGGCAATAATAAAATGATATTATCTTATTCCTTATTTATGATAAATGTTTATTTCTCGTGCTAGAATTGTATTAACCGGAAACGTTGATACATGTGTGTTTAATAAACAAACAATGGTCCTAGTAAAGCCTCTCTTTTAACTAGCTCGTTCATTAATAGATGATCAAGGTTTCCTGATCATGAACATTGGATGTTGTTAATAACGGGTTCATGTCATTAGAAGAATGATGCGATGAACATAGACCCAATATCAAGATAACAATACAATCAAGTCATTTAGTTTATATTGTTATATCTTGCGTATGAAGTAACTTATTCCTTAGACCATGAGATCATGCCAATCACTGGTACCGGAAGGGTGCTTTGATATCATCAAACATCACACCGTAACAGGGTGACTATAACGGTGTCGTTAGGTATTCGAAAAGTATTAGTTAAGGATCACGGATCAAGAGTGGGATTTGTCCATCCAAAATGACGGAGAGATATACTCTAGGCCCTCTCGGTGATATCACATCGACACCGCTTGCAAGCACGTGACATGATCACAAGGATGTTATATCATGAGAACGAGAAAAGAATACTTGTCAGTAACGAGATTGAACAAGCTATGGTTGATACCAATGATCGAATCTCGAACAAGTAAAATATCGCGAGACAAAAGGGAATTAGTCACGACGTTGATGGTTCACACGATCACGAGAGTCATTGTTAAATATATAGGAGTCATCACGGATCTCCAGATCCCGCTGTTGATTACTGATCGTAGATGAGTCTCGATCATGTCTATCTTATTCGCGAACCGTAGGGTGACACACTTAAGGTCCGATGACGCGTTTGAGAGGATACGAAATATCGAAGAATGTTTTGGGCAGCACCGAAATTGTTTCGACGAAAATTGAAATAGTTCAAGGGGTTTTTCATCGAATGGTTGTTAATAGAATTAACAAATGATTCGAGGTGCTATATGCAAAAGTTTGTTAATAGAATTAACAAATGCTGAAATAAAGAAATAAAAATGTTTTATTTATTTATTAAAGAAAAATTCTTGGATTTTCTAAGTGGAGTTTTAAGGGAAAATGAGTGGGTGTGAGTGCACTGTCCACTCACAGGATGAGGGAAGAGGTGGGGGCACACCCATGGGCTGGCCGCACCCCCTTGGGCTGCCTCCCCCCTCTCCTATAAATAGAGGACATGAGCTCCCTCTCATACACACACTTGCCCACGTCACTTCCTCTCCACCTGCTGATCAATTCCATGGTCTCCGGCTTGGCGAAGCCCTGACCATGGGATCCGCCTCCCGGCTGGATCGAGGGAACCGAGATCGTCATCAACCGTACGTGTGACCGATCATGGAGGCACCGCCGTATTGCGGTGCACATCTTCTCGCTATCAGGATCGGTGTGAGTACGACTACGCCAACAACGAGATTTGATCTCGTAACGCTTTGTGTCTTCAAGGGTATGTTCTTCTTAAGACTCTCTTTATGCCCGTTGCTTTCATCTCCTAGATTAGATCTTGGCCTTTTGGGTGTCTCTCGCGTAGGAATTTTTTTGTTTTCTATGCAACGACCCCTTCAGTTGTATCAGAGCCGGATATGTGCGTAGATGTTTTGTACGGGTAGAACACGTAGGTGTATGTGGGAGTTGATGATCATGTTATTGCCTCCTTAAGTATTTTATGATCTTACTTGCATAGTTGGATGAAGCTGCCCTAGATTAAGTTTACTTGTACTATGTACGCGAGAATTGTCTCACTTGTGGCTAAGTGGGTGTCCGTTTCTCCAACTATAGTTAAGATCTAATCTACGAAGGTTTGTTAAAAATATGTTTTTCAAAGTTGTGGTTGATGTTCGTAGGTATGAACGGTTATATCCTCGAAAGCCCTAAGCCACGTAAAATATGCAAAATAAATTAGAGGCGTCTAACTAGTTTTTGCTGGGCATGTGATGTGATATGGTCAATGTTACAAATTTGATTATGAAATGAGCTCTTTTGTAAATCTATACTTCTTATAAGACAAAACCCCACTAAGATGCATTTATGATTTTTCTATCTCAACATGCAAGCTATCCACATCACCCACCATTTTAGCCAATCAATTATCCATGTCATCTCTACTAATAATTGTGATTTTACATATTTCATGCCACATAAACCATGGCATCTTTTCTCAATACCGGAAGGTATCCATGTGGTTATCTTATTATTGATGGACAATCAAGATGGGGGTGCCATGGTACTTGGTGCCACACCGGTGGAATGATGGAGATCATACCATGATGCACATAATGGAGATCAAGTGCAAGAAGGACCATATCATATCACATTATCCTTACATGTGATGTTAATCCTTTTTATGCATCTTATTTTACTTAGATAGCAACGGTAGCATTATAAGATGATCCCTCTCACTTAATATCAAGATAATAATGTGTTCTTCCTTAAGTATGCACCGTTAATAAAGTTCGTCGTTTCGAGACACCACGTGATGATCGGGTGTGATAGACTCAATGTTCGCATACAACGGGTGTTTTTTAGCCTAGCATGTACAGACATGGCCTTGAAACACACGCAATACTAAGGTTCAACTTGGCAAGCCTAGCCTGTACAGACATGGCCTCGGAACACGTAACCGAAAGGTAAAGCATGAGTCATATGGATGATATGATGAACATGTCGATGTTCGCCTTTGAAGCTACATCATCTCACATGATGATTTGTTTTGGTGTAGTGAATTTGGTTTGTGTAATCACTAAAGTCGACTAAGTGGGATGTTGTTTTTGAGTGGGAGTTCATGGTATAATTTTTAATTAACTTGAACTTATTTATCATGAACAACCAATCAAAGTGAATTTGCAAAAATTGTAGTATTCATTGACATCCTCAAAACTACCTTACACTTATATGGTTAATGATTGATTGATCTAGAGAGCAAATAATTCCTACTTAGAATCCAAAGTCATGTTGCTTCCATATTACTTTATCTTCAAAAGAATGTTTTGTTGATCAAGGTGATTTCGGAACTTAAAAAGAGTTGTTTTCAGAAACAATCAAGTGAAAGATATATTGATATATAGAAACTTATTTGTAGCAACATGACTGAGAATAATTTAGCGTGACAATGTATGCTTATATTATTTGAATATATGCAAGGATTGAAGACGCTAAGCGTTTGAATATTCCAAGAAATTGGGCGCTAAACATTATCCTCTAAATTCCTTCCTTTGAGCTATAGTAGCTTAATCATAAAATTGTTATGATGGGATGGATTAAAAGGTATATGTAAAAATCGTTTACCTTGCTTGGAGATTGCTAAGAGTGGAATCTGGAAGAATTCTATTAATATGGTGATATTAGTAGAACAATCAAACACAAAGTATGACTCAATGGATGATAGTATATGACTGACACGCTAAGGAAAATGTGCTAGTACAACTAGCATTGTTTGATGTTGAATGATTCTTCTATAAAGGAAAGGGAATATTGAAAATAGAATTACAAAAAGATATATGGCAGAAAAAGAAGATAACTGGAAAAGTCCGGCTCAGGAGTATATGCTTGATATACAAGTTGTAGATGTATTACTAGTTAACAAAGTATTTTTGGGTATTTTGATACCACATTGGTTGGTATGAGTTTTTATACAAAGCAACGCAATGCAAGAAATACAAGGGCCTAAAAGAAACTAGTAATAGATTTGGAATCGATTAACAAGAACAGAAATAAAGTGTTATTATGTTCATTGTCGTATCGAACCAAACATTCAAAATTTATTTTAAGAACTTAATAAGTTGTTATTTTGTTCTGTTCTTTTGTGAGAACAAATGAGATTGTTCAAACTATGACCATATTCCATAATTGACGGATATGTTAATATAAATCATGTTGGTAAAGTAAACATCTATAAGACTAAATGCTAAACGTTGCAAGACGTAAAAGAGTTTCGCTTAAATTGTGACACCACCATTTTAGTTCATATCGGAAAGGAAAACATGAAGGAACTCCATATTGATGGACTTCCAGAGTCATTTTGTTTTGAATAAATTGACGGTTGTGAGACCTCTTCCAAAAGATGACTAAAATTCCGTTCATAGGCCAAAGTAGAATGGACGACTAATTTAGTGGAGATTATACATATTGATGTATATAGTCCATTATGTGTAGTCATGTATGGTGGATTAATTTTTGCTTCATAAAATTATGTCGATGATTTTAGTAGATATGTGAGTATATCTATTTAAAGAGAACGGAGTTTGACATTTTGAATTGCTTCAAATGGTTGTTAATATGAAGTAAAAAATCAATGTAACAAGATAATCAAGTATTTCTGATTGGATCATAAAGGATAAAGTTTGAAATACAAGTTTAGCAAAACATCTGAGGAGTTACAGAATTGTTCTACAACTTATACTTCTCGAATACTCCACATTAGTTTGGAGTATTCAAGAAACAAAATCAAACCTTGTTGGACATGGTAAGATTAATAAAATTGCCATTATAATTTTGTAGTTTATACATTAAGGACAATCACTTTTTCACTGAAAAGAGCACCATCATGATCCGTTGAAATTGACAACATATAAGATATGATTTGGGTAGTGATCTGAATTGTTATTTTCTTAAGTTTTGGTATGCATAGCATGTGTAAAATGTTTACAACCAAAATGGGATAAATATATGTTTAGAATGTTATCCTAAAGAATACATTGGGTATTTCTCCTATCACCGACCAAAGACAAATGTTATTTGTCAGAAAGGGTTGATTTCTCGAGAAAGTAGTTATTGCGAAACAAGTGAGTGGGAGGACAGTACAAACTCAACGAGATTAGAGAATCTTCGTTACCATGTCAAGAGTAGCGCAACACTGGAAGTTGTTCCGGGGTTTCATATTTTGACAAAGTAGAAGACACTACATATGTTGTAGATCTTCGAATGAGTTTGCGACCTGAACCACAAAAGTCCTAAAACTTTGTACTTAGACCAACTTGTGGTTTGAGAATGAAGTGTTATTTTGACAACAGAAGCACCTGGACCTTATAAAGGAAGCAAATGATGGGCACTGACTTCGTAAAATTGACTATGAGTCATTATATCCGCCATAGTATCCTTGTATGAATATCAATTATGTGACTTGGTAGTCCTTTCGATAGGCTTGATGCCTAATGATAGCAAAAGGGTCTATATAGCGACAAAGACATGGATTTTTATATCCTTTGAAAGTTGTACTTATTGAAAAGTTGTTTTCGACAAAGTTCAAAAAGTTGACTACTACAAGATTTTGATCTTCCGTAGTGATGCTTTAGTCTTTGCGGATAGTTCTAGCAAAAGTTACATATTATGATATGGCACTTGAATAACAAAACCAACTCTCCTCTCGAGGAAGTTTGATCGAGGATGTGTACTTGACACAGTCTGAGAGTTTTGTAAAATTCAAAAGGTTGCTAGAAAGGTATGCACACTTCAATGGTTGAAGTGAGCATAACGAAGTTGAAATCTTTACCTTAATGAAGTTATCAAAAGAATTTGATTCCATCATGAACGATAAAGATGCTTGTAAAGTTACAAGAAATTAAGTGGGGGCGCTATGACTTATTTCCAATGCTTTATGTAGATGACATATGGTTGACTGGAAAATATGTATTTTAAAATTAACACTGTTAAGATTTTCATATTGATGAAATGCTTAGAAGATATTGGGCATCGATATCTAAAAGATATGGATTGAAGCGCCTGATATGATTGAAGCCAAATTACATAGATAAAATATTGAAGTAAGTCAATATCGAAATGACAAGAAGGAGTTCTTATCACATGGAAAATAATTGAGCAAGATTCAAGTGTTTTGACACATGATGAGCATCATTGAAATTGAGATTTGTAAGTCATGTTTCCATGCTATGTACACAACCAGATGAGTCCTATCCTATACAATGTTATAGCAGGATAAATCATATGATGATTAGACAATAGCGGGAGAGATCCTTGTGTCATTTTAGAAATGATAGGATATGTTTTCCTATGTAGTAATGACAAAATGTTAGTTGTAGTATGTTACACTAATAGTCTTGTCATCTATTCAAATAATTTTATCTCAATTAAAATATGTAATGAAGGGTAGCACAATAGGCTGGAAGAAAGTTCCATGCTGGATTTGAAAGAGTTTCAAAATTGAAGTATTGTGACGGATACTATAACAAAGGCTAAGTACATCGTTGTTGACAACAGATAATAAGTGTATTCTGTGTCAAGGAGTTATTTATTGAACTTGGTAAATTTCCAAGAATGCTGACACTATGAAGCTGCATTTTCACAATGTTAGTAACATTGGTTTAAGCTGAGGAATTAAGGTCTCACCGAAACTTGGTGAATTTCCAAGAATGCTGACACTATGAAACTACATTTTCACAATGTTAGTGACATTGGTTTAAGCTGAGGAATTAAGCTTACACCGATTAACCAAATATATACAAAGCCATCTCATTAGAGAATAAGTGATGCGTGTAGATGCAAAGAATATGCAAATACAATAGGACCTAAACAGTTCAGATCTTTTTAATGATGTTTACCACATGCTAAGCATGGTAATAACACTGGAACGCCATATGTGTTAAGTCCTTATAAACTAGATTATTGACTATAGTGCAAGCGGGAGACTAAAAGGAATGGTTATTCCCCTCTTCGTGTGCACTTCTACACTCTGGCATTGCACACTCAAAGCACCCGCCACTAATAGGTTACTAGCAATCAACAGAGTGAAACTTTGATTGTTCAAGAATAGTTTGGTTGTAAACACTCAAAGCCGTGGTCACTTTGTGTGTAGGAGTCTGCTTGCCAAAACAGGCTTTCGCCCCGCTATATTAATATAGCAACCACCCCAAACAACAAGCAAACCATTCTTGGGGCCAACTAGCACAATCAAGCCCAAAAGACAAAAAAAAGAGAACTATAAAAGAAACAAACGCCAACAATGGCAGCTCGACGAAAACGAGGACAACTCGCGATCGTAGCGCCAACCTAAGAGAACTAGCCGCGCTCCCAAGCTTCCGAATTGCCGTGTACTAAGCAACCCCTTCAAGAAGGATTGCAACGATGTCGAAGCATCAACGCCGACGCTGCTACCCGGACTGCTCCTAGGATTTCTCCCGGTACACATAGGACAGTGGGGAAGGGGTATCTCCTACGCCCTTCAAGAAGGAAGGTGGCGCCCGCAGGAGTCATCGCGCCAGTGCCGACAGGGGCCAGCAGGGATTTCTCCCAACCCCCAACAAACCACCACCCCGACAATCCGTCGGCTCCACCCCTCCAACCGCCAACCCATATGCCACAAGTCTTGAAGTCGTCCTCGCCGTCTCACACTATGGCATCTGATGCGAGGCCGGTCGGACCAAGAAGAAGCACCCGGAGGTCACAGACGGCATAACCACAGCCTTGTGGGAGGGCACAACCTCCACCACCGATGGAGGTAGCAGACCGGACGCCACAGACGGAGCAAACAAGGCCATCTGCCCGGCCGGGCCCTCCTCGGGCTCGTGAAGCTCCTCCAATGGCGTTGTAGCAGACATGGTGCCGGTACCGCCATCCCCGCCCCGAGCTCCTCCTTGATCGAACCGAGGGAAGCACGTAGAGGCCCGCCCCAGCCCGCCCATACCTAGAGCGGGCCCAAAGGGCCCAGATATGGGCCTGTAGGGCACACCGGCCGGAAGGCTTCCCGTCCGCCGCCCACACCGCCGAGAGGTGCGTCCGTCGCGTCTCCACCAACACCGGCCGCGCCGGGCTGCTGCTCGCCGAGCCGCACCGCCGCTGAGAAAGTCCCGCCCCGCCGGCAGTCTGCCACCGCGGCACGCGCGGGCAACGCCCGGCGGCTCCCGCCGGCAGCGGCGAGGACGGAGAGCAGATGGAGGTGGGTCCGGCGCTGGGAGGCGGGGCGCCCCGATCGTCCGCGGGGGACGACGGGAGCGAGGTCCCGCGCGATTTGTTCGTGTATGTTCCCGTGTGTAGGAATCTGCTCACCCAGTTAATTAGTTTAAGCAGTCAAACGATTTTTCACTGCATGTTGCAGCGGTACAACTGGAACGTTACTGGACCTCAAATTATTTTTAAATTTGAATTTCAATGTTTGAAATTACGCATATGAAATGTAAATATTTAACTGCCTCGATGCGTTAAATTTGTCATAGAAAAACAACCTAATCAGTATAACTCGTACGTAGGTGCGACTCGTTTTCCAAAAAGGAAACAGCCACAAACGGCGGCTCATGTGAGTCCGCAGATATTGCCTACTTTAAAGCACCATTAAAATCGTATTCTTAGGGCACGCATAATGGTGCTATCTTAGGGATACCAAGTCGGATGATTACTGAGTTGGAGGAGACAGAAACGAAAAATAGAGGTTTGCCTTCTCTTAATTAAGATATGATCTCTTAGCAACAATTGTCTCACCATTTTTTTAGCGAATCTGGAAAAAACTAAGAGATAATCCATTGTATACGATGTTTTTAAGTCTTATCTAAAAAATTAAGATAAGATGTCTTATCAACAATTGTACATAGAGTATTTACCATTAAACAACTTAGCTAGTTATCCTTATCCATAGAGTTGAAGAACGGTTTAATTTCAAACCAAAGAAACCATTATTTGGAGTATATTGCTCAGAAATTAATTTGAACTTAATGAAGGAAAAGGTGGTCAAACCAGCTTCTGGAATGCCGGATTCAACGGGAACGTTAATGAACACATTTAAGTGGAGCCATTTTTAAAAATTACAAGCTCCGAACGCCAAACCTTGATACAGCAGGTGAGTACGTCAGCAGGTGAGCCATTTTAAGCGGAGAAATTCAGTATAAATAGGAAATGCCTATCTTGGTAGATGCACTACACACCACAGCAGGTGAGCATCAGCTGTGCTCCCGGCCTGAAGTAAGATGGCACGTCAACGTGCCGCCGCCCTGCTGGCCGTTCTTGGGGTCTTTGCATCCATATTTCCTACTGGTATGATAAAAACTATGCATGCTTTTTTTTCAAGAACCTTGCATGCTACTTCCTCCATTCAACAATAGATGACTTTCATTTGTCTAAATATGAATATATGTAGACATGTTTTAATATCCACATACATCCATACCTAACTAGTACTAGCACTAACTAATTATTATTTGCACGGCGACAGGGGTCTTTTCATCCATATTCCCTTCTACACGTGTCGGGGTGTGCTACGGGGTGCACGGCGACAACCTGCCGTCGGCGGCCGAGGTGGTGCAGCTCTACACATCCAGGAAAATCGCGGCCATGCGCATCTACCAGCCGGACGTCCAGACACTCATTGCACTCAACGGCACTGACATCGCCGTATTCATGGATGTGGCTGACCAGGACGTACCACGCCTCGCAGCCTCCATATCCGCCGCCGCCAACTGGGTCAAGCTCAACATCCAGCCCTACCTCCCGGGCGTCGCCTTCCGCTACATAGCTGTCGGCAATGAGATCACCGGCTCTGCCACACAGAGCATCGCCCCGGCCATGAAGAACCTCAATGCGGTCCTCTCCGCTGACGGCCTCAACTTTATCAAGGTGTCCACGGCGGTAAGATTGGACGTCCTCTCCTCGTCCTCGCCGCCATCTAGCGGCATGTTCAAGGACACATACATGAAGGACGTCGTGGCGGTTCTCAACAGCACTGCTGACACGGGCAACACCGCGCCGCTACTCGTTAATGTGTACCCCTACTTCGCCTACACCGGCGACACCAAGAATATCGACATCAACTTTGCGCTCTTCCAGCCCAGCTCCACGGTCGTCAGGGACAACGGGCTCAACTACAGCAACCTCTTCGACGCCATGGTTGACGCCGTGTACGCCGCGCTGGTGAGGGAAAATGTCGTCGTGCCCATCGTGATCTCGGAGACCGGGTGGCCATCCAACGGTGGCGTCGGCGCAAGCATCGTCAATGCGCAGACGTATAACCAAAACCTCATTAACCACGTTTACATGAAGGGCTCACCAAAGATGCAGCATCACCTCGAAGCGTACGTGTTCGCCATGTTCAACGAGAATCAGAAGACAGGGCCGAGACAGAGAAGCACTTTGGACTGTTCAATCCCGACAAGTCACCGGTGTACCCCATACAATTCTGAATTATTTGTATATGCAAATGATGTAGATCTATTACTCCCTCCGTTCCGTATTATAAGGTTGGAGAGATGTTTATAGTTCAGAATTATATGATTGGAGCATTAATTCGTTTTAATTTCATGGGTGATTTTATTCTTAAACCAATGCAAACCAATACATATATTCCTCTTTTACCATGCACTAAAGCTGATTGACTGGGTGAATTAATAGTTTAATACTCTTTTCCGTAGGCATTCTATTTTTGTGTTGGTCTTTGGCGTTTGACTTAACACTAATATACTCCCTCCGTCTCAAGATGCAAAAAATGGATATATCTAGACATAATTTAGTGCTAGATACATCCACTTTTGTCCATCTTTGTGACTATTAATCTGAGATGGAATGAGTATATACTACTCCCTCCGTTACACAGTATAAAGATGTGTTAGACGTTTTCCACATTCATATATATACACGTGTATCTAGACACGTTTTTTTTTTACTAAACTCACTACTGCAGAATAGCTTATAGCCGCTAACACATTAGTGACAGGCAAAAATGCGCAAGTCACTGCTAACAGACATCAGCGACAGGCGGCAGATGCCTCTCAGTAGTAAAGCTCGACAGGTGGGCTGTAGAACATACTAGTGACAGTAGAGTATTCTCGCCCGTCACTAGTAATTTCATATAATACTAGTGACAGGTCTGTAGCCTTGCCCGGCGCTGGTTACGTTCATACGAAACTTTTCTTCGGACATGGTGTTTTGAATCGCATGCCTAGATAAATACATTGTTTAAAATGTATTTTAAAATGTCAAAATATTATAGACAAAAATTTGCACATTCTATGTTCGTATAAAACAATTTCATGTGAGGTGTGTCAAAAAGACAAAAATAATGTTCGTACACAGTTATTAGTTGTTTTGAAGCACCGGAATTTTTCATTTTTACATAGGTTAAAAATATCCGTGATCTTTTTGTGCAAGTATGGAATGTCAGCTTGGGCACGCGTAATTTTTCGTTTGAATTTTTAAATTGAGTAGTGAGAGCAGATGCTCCTACGACCGAATTTAGATTGCCGGCTTTCTTGACGTTTTATTTTTACGTGAGCTTTCTTCACAGTTCATGTAGGCCTTTTTTCAGATGAAAGTTCGTGTAAGCTGAGAATAAGGTAATAAAAAAGAGTTTGGCTATCGGCCAAGGATGGGGTGAACTCAGTTAAAAAAAGGATGGCGCGAACTTTTGTCTACATGCGAACCAAATATCTAGCGGGAATAAATATAACTCGGGGGAAAAGACAGACTGGATCCTTAAATTTTGCATCTACGGTTTCTCCCGAGACATCGAGCCAGTCACCCCCGCCGGCGCAGCGCCGCCAGTCTCCCCTCCTTTCTCTTCTCCCCCAGAGAGAGATAGGGCCCAGGGCGCCGTCCTCTACCTCCGGCCGTTGCCTTACCAAGCCTCCTTGAGCCGGAAGATCGCCTGGACGGATGCCCTGCACCGTCTTCGTCGTCTGCGCTGAAGACCAGGAGTTGGGCCTCTAGAACATCGCCAAGGTCGTCGTTTACGTCCATGCGGACGCAGTGCAGCAAGGCCTCCTGCTTCCAGTCCTATGCTGTCGGTTGTCACTGTCGTCATCGGGACCGCTGCAGGTTTCCCCTCTGCCGCCATCGACGGAGAACTGCCACCATCGACAGAGGATCGCCGCTCTGCCTCCATGGACAGTTTGTCCCCCTCCCCCCTCTATGCCCCTTCTACGGTGTAGGCTCTCCCCGGTGCCATCATAGTTTCAGATTATTACTCTTCCTCGTCAGGAGTGTCCAGGGCCGGTCCTGAGATTTCTGGGGCCCAGGGCGAAGCTAAAATTTAGGGCCCCTTCTCAACTAAAATTTAGGGCCCGGGAGAAGTGACGAAAAGTGGTGGAGGCGACGTAACACTTTTGGTCCGATAACTGTACGATGGCAAATCCGTTTGTACGCTACATGTTGTTCAAAAATCCAACGGACTAAGCTAAGTGTCGTACGACGGATCCTGCGGATCGGATAGGATCCTTCGTACGCATAGCACGACTATGTGAAAAATGTCTTTACTAGTCGCCATTTAAATGAAAAAAAAAATATAATTCCTAGTTGATCATACAAGAGATAAATTAAATATGTGTTTATTATTACTCACATCGACATCATCCGGGGCGATCTCATCTTCTAGACTAATATTACTTTTCTCCTGCAAGAACTAGTGTCAACTCATATAGATCTTTTCAAGAGCTCGTCTCTTAAAAAAATTCTGAAGAAAACCTTTATGTGAATCTCAATTTTTTTTCATCTTTTCTCATTTTCCGTTTTGTGGCACCGGATAGAGGTCTTGTATAACGATGGAAATAGAAAAAATATCCATCAAGATTAGCGCATAAACAACATATGCTGGAGAATTAGACAAGATCGAACATAATCAATCAGTATACCTGATTCCGGCGGCGTGGTGCTTGCGATCAGAAATATATGGACACCAGTGAGTCAAACAGAACCAGGCCTGGGTGCAGGGTGCGAGACGACAGAGAGACGGAGAGTAGATCAGAGATTCAGAGACGACGCCGTGACGGGAGATGCTAGGCGGCCTTTTTTTTTTTTAGATCGGACGAGCCGCGAGTCGACGGAACAGTTAAACGAGATAATCCAGCAATGTGTCATTAGCTAGCACGGATGCGACTCGATCACCAATTCCCAGGCCTCTAGCACTCCCAGAAACGAGCAGACAACAAAGCCGAGAAACAGGGCCCAGCCAGCCCAATCTTTCGCTAGCCAATTCCAGCCATTATTTTTCTACGTGCCAAGTACCCTAGTATACATACCTAGAGGGCCCCCAAAATTCCTGGGCCCCGTGCAGCCGCCCCTGCCAAACCCCCCCCCCCCCCCGGGCCGGCCCTGGGAGTGTCGCTCTGCCACCAACTATTTTGCATATAACATATCTCTTCATTACATGTTTTTGTTACCAAAAAGTACATGTTGAAGCAACATCTACTATTGTGCAGCGACTGAATTTAGTAGTGCAATTCCTGTATTTGTCGTTGCAATAAACTAGGATCTGGTATTCAGTTTTTTCTTGAATTTAGTAGTACAATGACTGTATTTTTTCTTTGATTGTGTTACATTGTATCAGTAATTCTACTGATCAAATGCTCGAACCTGCAATAACCATGCTGTATGGAACCCCTGCAGCCCTGCTTTCATCTACCAGCCCTGGTTAAGTTCCATGAAATGTACTAGTCTGAAGTATTGGGTTTCTGAGATCCTCTGGTTGAGTTGGCATGGAAAATACACCGAGCAATCATACGAGAACTGGTACTCCCTCCGTTCCATATTAATAGGTGGTGAAGTGGATGTATCTAGCAATAAAACATGTCTAAATACATCCACTTCAACACCTATTAATATGGATCGGAGGGAGTACGTATTTGTAATGCTCCTCCGATGCTTTTTCTTTAGTTCCTATACTTCTGAAAAAATTGAAGTTACCTTAACACACATGTCTTATAATTATGGTACATTTATAGTACTATACAGTTTCAAAATTATAAATGAAGTATCTAGAGTTGTGTGCTCCTTGAAAGAATTGACCACCTGTGGTGTGCTTTGCAGGCTGAAGCTTTCTCTTATTCGTTCTACAAAGTAAAGACAAGATAACATACCTTTCTATCAGCTATTAGCAGCAGGGAAGTGTGTCGTGCGGCTACTATATCTGCTACAGTATTGACATATTTTTGAGGTCACGGAAGATAAACAAAGATGCAGACATTCAGTTGCTCGGTACTAGTCTGGATGACTCGCCGGGGGTTCTTGATTCACGCGCAAAGGCATCTGCAGCCCAATTGATCAACCATGCAGGATTACAGAATGAGGTATGGCCAATTTAATAGAAGACGTGAAATACGTTGACTTAGAAGTATTCATGTTAATACCATATTGTGGTATATAATTTCTGAAATAGTTGTTTTATTCAGAAATATAGTTAGCCGTGTGATGGACTGAATTTTGACACAACATAAAAGAAAAGGAGAATGAAATATTTAGTACACCTTGAGACTAGCTAGCCCAATGATAAGCGTGTTTATGTAAAATCAATTAAGAAACCAACTTTCATCATCCGAGAGACAACTCGTTCCAAGAGATAGCACCCTCCTTTACTATTTGCAGTCCTTCCATGGCAATATATCTGCATGTGTTACTGGAAGTTTCACTGATGCCGATATTGTAATTATAAATCACATGGAGTAAAAAAAAAAATCTTGTGTCTATTATTTAGATTTACCCATGAATTTATATTGGAGTAAAATTTTTTTTGTGACATATACAAACTACGTCTCATCATCACTAGTCTAAATTTACGGTTTCTACCATGCAGTTTATTTGTTCGTATAATTCATGTTCGGTGATGTCAAATTTATAGCGGTCGGACAATTCGGGTAAGATAACAATCATGTTCAAGATATATGGAGAGGGTCCTTCCGATCAATTTAGGGTATGATTCGTTCTGATGTATTTGCACAATTTTTGCATCTTTCATATCCTCTTGCTAGTGATTATTCTTCTAATCTTTCATCTTTGCAACTGTAGCTCCAGTTGCGAGCGAGGTCAGCGTGTGGTATTCACGAGGTACATACTAATAGAATCATTGTGTTATCCGTTTTCTCCAACATCCCTCAAGTAAGCAAATTTTTGTCAGCCGAATTCTCCCATTTGATTACTAGCTTGTGGATGGTGCTAAGCTGTGTATTGATCCGTATATGGTGCACTGAGAATGGCTTCATAAGGTGTATTGAAGAGGGCACATATATTACATGGATATGTGCATGAGTAAGTCTAAGATAACATGGAATGAAATATACAGTAGTATGTATTGTGTTAGTTTATGCTTGTTTAGATATACCAATGATGTAAGACCGAGCTACAACATTCTTTTTTTCTATGAAAAATGGAGCTTACCTTCAACCTTTGCATGTGTCACATGGGCCTCAGAGGTTTCAGAATTGCTGGTGGATCGGAAGGGAGTCCAGAAAACCACCGATCCAAGTGTCGTGGGCAATGGTTTGGGTGACCTGTGCTACGTTCGTGCCATGGTGGAAGCTTCGACGTTTCACAAGAATTGCACTTTTTTGTAGGTGTTGGATGTTGTGAAATGATAGCATATTATGTTATTGATGTTAATTCGATTTTTGTAGTACTTAATGATCGTATTCTGTTACCTATGAGTATATGTGATCATATTGTATTATCCATTTTCAAATGGAAATATATTTGTCGGATATATAACAACTAGGGGTATATCAGATGGTAGTCTAAAGTGCCGGATTACCAGGGTGGCCTAAATGGTGATGGGCTATGGTCCGTTAGGCGGCCCAGTAAGCTGATGCATAGAAGCCGGATCACGGCCCACGTGATCTGGCTTGGAGTAGAAGGCGGATTCCTTACTTTCCAAGTTAGAGAGTTACCGTAGTCTTCTAGGTTTCCTATTCTGTATGCCCTAATCCGGCTATTATATAAAGCCGGACGGGAGATATGATAGATAGACACGAAGCTAAAGGCTAACTCGCCGAGAGGTTGATCCTTGACGAGCAGCCAACTGAACCTCACATTGTACTCTGTACTTCCAGGTTTTAGTCCTGAATAGTGAGTTTGCAGGAGTAGGAACGTCGCGTTATTGCGCCGTACCGAACCTGGGTAAAAACCCTGTGTCATTGTCCTTCGCACAACCACGTCTCCCCACGTCTCTATCGGTAATATCATGGCACCCCCGTCTATGAAATCTATCACGATGTCTCGACAGTTGGCTCCCACCGTGGGGCCAGCGACGTCAGGCGTTAAGTTTCGATCTAGGATACTCGGCGGGATCGGCAGTTCCATAACTGTCGGGAGCTTGTAGTTCGACAACGATGTTGGGCGCTTCCTCGACAACGGATCTTACATCCCGGCGCAAAATCATCTGGTAAGTGCCTGCGTATTACCGATTGGATCTGCAAATATCTTTATCGGATTAACCGCAGAGGCCATGGGGTTTTGCGGTGGAAGTAAATTTATCCCACCCGCCCTATACCCAGTCGAAGATGACTACGATACCGGGTTTTGCTCAGATCGCCGACATACAAGTGAATCACACTTTATCGGCATGGTGCAATCCGAGATCGCCGAAATCGCGGATGAAAGAAATCCCGTGCCAGAGGCAGAAAACAACACTCTCACAACAGAGGTGGAAGATCCGACATCCGTCAGCATCGCGACGAACTCGGAAGCTGACTCAGTACTAGCCGCCATTGAGGCGAGATTAGAGTCGAAAACCGGATCGGATCACTTCGACACCGAAGATGAAGATGAAGATGCTTTCGAAAGAAAGGTCAAATCCTTCCAAGAGGGATTCCATGAAGTACTGATGGCAAAACCGGCTGAAAACACGGATGCCGACAGTCAGGAAAGCCCTAGAACTCCTCCGCCAGAGGAAGAGAGAGAAGAAGGAGAAAACTCTCCGATATTCCCCGATGTCAAAGAATTGACAGAGGAAGAACCAATCAAAAAACCTCCCTCTTCCAAGAAAAAGCACAAGTCTGCTAAAAAGCTCCAATATAAACTCCGGAAGAAGAAATTGGCTGATCCAGCCAATGAAAGCCCGGAAGTCGGAGACGCAAGTGATGCATATAAAATTCATAGATGAACTTTGCATGTTATTACTTGTTTTCCCTACATATTAGCAACTTATATTCATGTTTTATAATGATTTGGGGGATTTTCTGAACAATCCCCCTTCTTTTGGTTCTAACCCTGTTTTTCCAGAAAACATACTCTTTAGTGTTTCAGACATTCCTGGAGCTTCGGGACTCCAAAAAGGGCAAGGCCAAAGAGCATGGTTCAGAATTTTCGAGACGAAGACCATGGGCCAAAGTAGAGGGACAAAAGGCCAACCAGGTGGAAAAGAGGACCCTCCACGCGGCCAGATTCCTTGGCCGCATGTGGGGCCCCCTTTTTGCCCCCGTGGCTCCGATGTCGTCGATCTTTCTTCTCCCGAGTGCCTCGTGACCTAAAAACGACTATATAAAGGGTCCCCTGGCCTTTTCGAGAGGGAGGCGGCGCCGAGAGACGAAACCACAAAACAGAGAGACAAAAGGCTGCCGCCGGAGAAGATCGGAGGGGGGAAACGCCGCCGGGGTCACCCCCGGAGGGCTCCACCCCCCTCCGGCGTGTTCATCATCAACATCTACAGCAAGATCAGCTCTATCTCTCCACTGTAATCTCTTGGCAAACACGATGTATGATGCAATACTATATTCCCTTGATGTATTGTGTCTCCCCGTCTATGTTTGAGTAGTGAATTGTTCTTGGCAATTATGAAATAGTTCGTTGATTGGTTGCATACAAGTTTGTTATCTTCTATGATTTTCTTTATGTACAATATATAAGTGCACGCATATGTTGGGGAATGCATGTAAGGTGATCACCGGTAGCATAATGGAGTGGTGGTGACTTGGGAGTGACAGTAACCTGAGACCGAGCCACAAAGTTAAGTTATTGGGGGATATATATAGGGGGCCTTAGAACGTAAGGCTATGGTGGGACTTTATGTCTTAATCAATCTTGTGCAGTCATTTACTTGGCCACATGATCCATCATAAGGGGTTGTAGATCATTTACTTGACTATACCTATTCATGGCTCCTTCCTAGAAGAAACAACTAAGTCTAAAACATGTGCTTCACTAATTGTGACAACAACACGAACAAAACACCTATTGCTAGAACACTTGCTCCCTTGAGATACTTGAGATATTTGCTGCTTGCTACTTGTGAAACTTGCTTAGAAACTTGCTCTAGGATTACTTGCATTTTCAACTTGCTTCACTAGTTACTAGACAAACCACACTCCACGTCACTTGCTTTTAATTAGTTACTTCCTTTTAGTCAAACTTATTGCTTTGCATAAACAACCATATAAGAGGGTTATAGGGCTTTAGAGAATAGATAGCTTACCTTCAGCTCCTCGTGGGTTCGACACTCAAATACTTATCGAAAGGTACTACAATTGATCTCCTGCACTTGGGAGTCATCAGGAAGCGGTGTGAAACCTTCGGAGAAGAAAACAAAAGAAATCCTTGTTCCGCCAATGACAGAACAAGAGGAACAGGAGTTACTCCAAACACCAGTGGGATTGCATGAACCCCCTGAAGTGCTAGAAGCCAGGAGACAAGCTCTCCAGAGGCAACAGCAACATCTATTCAGAACTCGTGAATACCTCAAAAAAACCCAGGATGACATCAAACTCATGAAGGAAGAAATCGAGGAATACGAGAGCAAGAATAGATCTGGAATCAAACCTACAAGGTTACCCGGAATTGTAAGACCGGAAGTACTGCCGCCAAAAGAAAGGTTTCATAACCCATCTTGGCAAAAGCAGGTAAACGGCAAAGATGCCAGAGGCGAACCAATATACAAAACCGCGGCAGAGAATGCGGAAGCAGCGTTCGCCATCCTCAACAATGATTTGTACTCCAATGGCGAAAAACTTCAAGGGGTGTATGCTTTCTTAGGAAAAGCATTGCAGCAACAAGAACAGCGAGCGCAGCAGCGATCGGGAAGGTTGCATGACGACTCGGCCCTATGTAAAACAGCTACATGCGCCGCTGGAGCACCTGGACCGGAAGAACCTGGAGATTCAAGCAACTCAAAAGAGAAGAAAGCAGATCCGAGAAAAGACAAGAAAAATCCCGACAACAGGGATGAAGCGTCTAGAACTGGATCCCATCTCCCGAAAGACGGACTTAATCCTCGCGATCGGGAAGAAAAACTCCGGAATGACGGAAAAGCAATGCTGCCTCCGAGACACCCAGCTGAAAAACCTGGAAGGCAGGATATACCTCACAGGCGTGAGAGATCCCGGACACCCCCCAGAAATAAGGAGAGAAACAGGAGTAGAACTCCACCTTATCCAAAGGGGCAAGATCTCGGAAGAAATAGAGCGAATCCCGGAAAAGCGCGTTCGCGCCACAATGGAAAAGAAAGAAGCCGATCCCCTTCTGTCCATTCAGCCGGCAGGTACTCTGCACACATGGATAGAGCGGAAAGAGACGAGTTATAATTTGGACCTAAGTGCTTCACAGATAGGATCCGAAGGATAACCCTACATGCTGGCTTTGCCAAAGTTGGTCCAACATACCAAAAATATACCGGTAGTACAAACCCGGATACCTGGCTCTCAGACTATCATACAGCCGTCCAAATCAACAATGGGACAGACTTGGAAGCTGTAAACTTTCTTCCCCTAATGTTGTTGGATGGAGCCAGAGATTGGATCAATGGATTACCCTCCAGAACTGTCGACAGCTGGGATGATATGGCTCCAGTATTTACTCAGCATTTCCGGGGAACCTACAAACGCCCGAATAGCATCAACCAGCTAAACCGTTGCACCCAATTTGAGGACGAACCATACGTTGATTTCATCTCAAGATGGACGGCAATGAAGAATAGTTGCTCTGGAGTAACTGACGTTCAAGCAATGCATACTTTCGTCAATGGCCTAAAACCCGGACTTGTACCGTTCATGATTGGCTCCAAAAAGCACAAAGATCTCGGATCTATGCTTACAACTGCCAACGAACACGCTGCAGCCGAGGACGACATCAGGGCAAGAGGAGGCAATATCGATACACTGATACAGGCCAAAAATAACCCTCGCCCTGAGAAAAAAGGAACTCCATATGCAGCACAAAAACCCAAAGAGGTAAACATAGCCTTTCGAAGGGAAAATGGCAATAGGTGGAAAGGACGCAGTACCGAGCCGATAAACTACACTAAAGAAGAGTGGGAGAAAATAAAGTCGGAAAACCGTGTCCACCACTCGCAATTTGGGAAGCCCACTCATACTAACGCACAATGCCGCTTGAAGAAGCTTATGAAAGGCAGTGCAGGATCCGGAAACAAAGGGAAAAATTCCAAGAGGAAGTTTTCCAAACAAAAGCCAGAAGCTGAGAAAGAAGACAGTGAATCGGACACTGACGAAAAAATCCAGGAACAATAGCGAAAAGGCGAGCCTAAGTTTCCGAGAGTTGATGGAGAATGCAACCTAACTTTCCTGGCAACTCCTTCAGCAAAGGTGGCAAACAGAATGCTTCGAGAAATAAATGCGGTTGTCCCTGCAACCCCGAAATTCTTGAAGTACTCAAACACACCAATTACCTGGGATCAGTCTAATCATCCCGGGACTATCCCTGAACCCGGCACACAAGCTCTAATCGTAAGTCCTATTGTTCAAAACATTAGGCTAAAAAGAGTGCTGATGGATGGAGGATCCAGCATTAACACAATGTACCTGGATACACTGAAGCATCTGAAAATTTCCGAGACCCAGCTCAACCACATCACCATACGTTTTCACGGCATCGTTCCTGGCAGACAAGCACGATCCCTAGGAGAAATTTCCCTAGATGTAACCTTTGGAGACAAAGATCACTTCCGGCAGGAAAAAGTATCCTTCGAGGTTGTGCCGTTCGAAAGCGTGTATCAAGCGATACTCGGACGACCAGCTTTCGCCAAATTCATGGCAAGATCATGTTATATCTATAACAAGCTGAAGATGCCAGGACCCAAAGGAGGAGTAATCACCATATCTGGAGACTTCAAATTGGCAAACGAGCTAGAAAAAGAAAACGCCCTTTGCGCTGAAAAAGTCATAGCAAAGGAAGAGTTGAAAGAGCTGGCAAAAGAAGTATCGCCGACAGAAATGCCGGCAGGAAAAGAAAGCCGGAAGCCAGCAGATAGCTTCAAGGCTTCTGAGAATACAAGACAGGTAATCCTAGATCCCAAAGATCCGACACAATTTGTCGTAGTGGGAACTGGGATGACCGACAAATAGGAAGGCGAGCTCATCAAGTTCCTCCGTGAGAACTGGGATATTTTTGCTTGGTGTCCAGCGGACATGCTAGGCGTACACAGGGAGCCTGCTGAGCATCAACTCAAGGGGATCCCAGGATCGAAAATCGTCAAGCAAGGTCTCCGTCGATTTGACGGAAGAAGACGGAAGGCTATTGGCAAGGAGATCATTCGGCTTTTAGCAGCAGATTTTATCCGGGAAGTTATACATACTGAATGGTCTGCAAACCCAGTATTAGTCCCGAAGAAAGATACTACTGCCCTTAGAATATGTATAGATTACACCAGCCTGAACAAACTGTGTCCAAAAGATAGGTTTGTGTTACCGCGAATCGATCAAATAATAGATGCCACTGCAGGCTCTGAGCTTTTGTGCTTTTTGGATGCATATTCCGGGTATCATCAAATACGCATGAACAAGGAGGATCAAATCAAAACCTCGTTCATAACCCTTTATGGGACGTACTATTACATAACCATGCCATTTGGCCTGAAGAACGCAGGTGCAACCTACCAGCGTTGCATGCAATGGTGTTTGCATAGTCAGATTGGCAAAAATGTCCACGTTTCCGTGGACGACATTGCTGTCGTAACCAAGGAAAAAGAAACACTCCTTGAAGATTTGCGAGAAACCTTCGAAAATTTGCGCACTTATAAAATGAAGTTAAATCCATTAAAGTGTGTATTCGGGGTTACATCAGGAAAACTTCTGGGTTTTATCATTTCTCATAGAGGGATAGAAGTAAACCAAAGATCAAAGCAATCCTAATATCTCCAAGCCTACGTGCGTAAAAGATGTACAAAGATTCACGGGTTCCGCTGCAGCCGTCAGCAGGTTTATTAGCCGGCTGGGGGATAAAGCCTTGCCACTATACAAATTGTTGAAGAAATCCGACAAATTTGAATGGACAGAGGAGGCAGATGCAGCACTAACCCAGTTGAAGGAAACTTTGATAAAAGCCCCGATTTTGGCATCCTCAAAAGACGAAGAACCTATGTTATTGTAACTTACGGCTACAAATCGGGTTATTAGTGCCGTAATCGTTGTGGAAAGGAAGAAAGACGAACAAGCATACCAGACCAGCATCCGGTATATTACACAAGTGAAGTTTTTTCCGAGTCCAACCAAAGGTATCCACACTATCAAAAACTGGCATATGACGTATTTTTCGCATCTAGAAAACTTCGCCATTACTTCCAAGGACATTCCATAACAGTGGTATGCAAAGCGCCACTAGGGGATATAATAAACAATGCGGAGGCAACAGGCCGAGTAGCCAAATGGGGCATCGAGCTAGCAGCATTCGACATTAAGTACCAGCCTAGGACGGCAATAAAATCCCAGGTTCTGGCAGATTTTGTCGCCGACTGGACGGAAGCAATGGAAAAAACACCAATGCCGAAGTCCGAGTACTGGATCATGCATTTTGATGGATTCAAGATGAAGGAGGGCGCTGGAGCTGGTGTAGTTCTAAAATCCCCTAAAGGAGATACAATGGAGTATGTATTACAAATACACTTCAACGCCAGTAATAACGTGGCAGAATATGAAGCTTTGTTTCACGGCTTGCATATTGCAAAGGAAATAGGCGTCAAACGTATCCTATGCTATGGCGACTCAGATTTGGTACAGCACCAGCTCAACCAAACTTGGGACGCCAAAAGCCCTATAATGGCCGAATATCGGAGAACGGTGGACGAGTTTGCCATCTGTTTCTTTGGATTTGAAGTACTCCATGTTAAACGGGAGGAAAATTGGAACGCGGACGCATTAGCCCGCATGCGGTCAGAAAGGGTCAAAACCCTACCACCAGGGATTTTCGTCCAACATTTGTACGAATCATCCATAAAAGGTGGAGATGTTGATTATCCTCTGGCTTCCGAGTCAATTGAAGTCATGCTCGTTAACCCGGATTGGACAATCCCATATTTAAACTTCTTAGTTGATTAGAAGTACCCGGATGGAGCAGACGAATTCTTGCAAAGACAATTTCAGCGTCGATGCAAAGGGTACACGGTAATTAATAATTGCCTGTATAAACGCAGCACTACCGGAATTTTTCTGCGATGTATTTCACCAGAGGAAGGACGAGAAATTCTGCAAGAAATCCATGCCGGAGATTGCGGAAATCATGCTCAATCAAAAAGCATAGTCAAAAAAGCATTCCGCGCCGGGTTTTTCTGGATAACAGCCAAGACGGACGCTGAGCACATAGTAAACACATGTGCAGGGTGTCAATATTACGCCAAGCAGACAAATATGCCGGCCCAAGCACTCAAAATTATCCCCATTACATGGCCGTTTGCGGTCTGGGAGCTAGATATGATGGGACCATTCAAAACTGCCAGAGGCGGACTTACGCATCTACTCGTTGCAGTTGATAAATATACCAAGTGGGTGGAAGCTAAACCCATCAAAAAGCTTGACGGTGTGACTGCCAGAAATTTCATCATTGACATAGTCATGAGATACGGCGTTCCACACAACATAATAACCGATAACGGGACAAATTTCTCTATTGGAGAGTTGGAAAAATATTGTCGACAAACGGGAATTCGCCTAGATCTTGCATCTGTGGCACACCCGCAATCCAATGGTCAGGTTGAAAGAATGAATAGCTCAATCTTACAAGGGATACGCCCTAGACTCAAATCTCCTCTTCATAGAGCAGCTGGAGCATGGGTAGAAGAGTTACCTTCCGTGCTTTGGAGTATCCGAACAACACCAAATAGGTCAACTGGGCAAACCCCGTTTTTCCTAGTTTATGGTGCGGAAGCAACTCTCCCAACGGACATGCTCCATGACAGACCAAGAGTGCAGGATTTCGATGAATCAGATGCCGAAAATGCACGACAGGATGCCGTCGATCTCTTAGAAGAAGAACGAGAACTTGTGCTTCAAAGATCCGTCATCTATCAGCAAGGTTTATGACGTTATCATAGTCGGAAAATCAGGCATCGTTGTTTTAAAGAAGGTGACCTAGTGGTAAGATTGGTGCAGCAAAGAAAGCACAAGCTGGCCCCAGTATGGGAAGAACCATTTTTCATCAGTAAAGCCATGAAGAATGGATCATATTATCTTGTAGACATTCGCGATACGAAAGATGATCCCGAGAAGCCGAATCGCAAAAGAAAGAGAAAGATAGATGATGAACTAGGAGAGACAAAGAGACCCTGGAGTATCCAGCAGTTACGTCCCTTCTATACTTAGTTCAATTTCTATGTAAACATCTTTGAGATCATGAAATAAAGTTGTCGAAATTCTTACATCCATGTTTTTACAAGTTTATTATAGTACAAAGCACGATTCCGTCTCATCTATTTCCCAATGATCTTACAAAATACTCAATGTTAACCCGAATTGTGCCCGCGTGTTCGGCGTTTAAAAACAGAATGATTATCAGCCTACTAAAGGTTAAAGGAAACTCGGATTGTGCCTGCGTGCCCGAGTTTCATTCAAAAAATTCCTTACTTTTCTCTAAGCATTATCTGATTGTTTATGTGCTGGGTCACTGGAGCTAGTAAGTAAAAATGCCTTTAGTATGATCCATGTTTCCAAGTTTAAACTGATCGGTTCTACCCAGTAACTTGGCGTGAAGATTACAGTACTACTGAGCCATTTCAAACGCTAAGGACAGTTAAAGCACACAAACCAGAGAACTTGGAAGATAAAGGAATATAAAACCCGGAAAACTTGCAAAGGATTTCATAAAAGTTAAACTACAAAAGGCGGAGTACTTGTTTATACAAAAGAATAGAAGTATTACAATATAGATTACATTGTAAAGTGCAGTAATGCTCCTATTTCCTACTTCCACCATCCAGGACAAGGAGAATTTTTCAAGCATCCGAGTCTTCCTCGCTGCTGTCATCCTCGGGGGCTGCTGGAATTTCTTCTTCCGGATAGGTGAGGGAGATGTTCACCATGGAGGCGATCTTGGTGGTGTGACCCTTGATCTTGTCAAAGATGGTGGTCCACTGGGTCTCCGTATATCCAACAGGGATAACGGACGCCACGCGCCAAGATTTGGCACTGGGATAATGCATACGCATAAGGCCTAAGGCCATGCGTGCACCACCCCGTGCTGCGGAGCACAAGGTGGATTCCTTGGACTCCGCCACCTCCAGGATAGCTTCCGGAAGTTTTTCAACTTCCGAGAACTCCCCAGTTCTTGCGGGAAGGTACTTGTTGATCACCTGCATGCCTGCAGCTCGGATCGCAGTGAACACCTTCCCGAAAGCTCGGATTTTCTCAATCCGAGTAAGATCTGGGTCGTCTCCTGTTTTTTCAAGACAAATTAACCAAAGAGTTAGCGGAAAAACAGAGAAAAAAGTTAAGACATGGAAAATCCGGTAAAAGTTGATAACTTACCGAGAATCTTGTCCATCTCGGAGCCTTCCTCCAGGCGCAGGTTCAAGGCGTTCTCCAAATCTTGGATAGTGGCCTTGTCCTTGTCCGCTTGCGCGGAGGCCTTGGATTGAGAAATCCCAAGAGCCATATTGCTGGCCTCCAGATCTTTTTGAGCCTTCATAAGTTCCTGATGAAGGTCCAAATTCTCCCGGCGGAGATTCTCGGCATTGCCGGCATCTTCAGCTATTTGCTTGGCTTTCGCCAAAGCAGCTGGAAAGCAAGAAAAATATCCGAGATAAGAAAACTCGGAAAATTACTTAGCAAAAATTATGGACAAGGAACTACAGAGAACTAAAAGTATACCTGTTGTTTCCTCTAGCTTTAGCTGAGATGATGCCAGCTCTGTTTCTTTCTCATCAAGAATGGATAGGAGGGTTTTTACCTCCTTACTTTTGATGTTAGGCTTGTTAAAAACTTCCAAGTTTATTGTATCAGCGGTTTGCTGAAACACGGAAATGAAAGCAAAGCGCTTAAGTTATAATAAGCGTGATAAGAAGCATTAAGTTGATAGCATGCATTCGACTTATTGCTTGGGGGCTAGAGATATTACCTGGCTCATTTGCTGCAAACTTGACAAGTTTTCGTTGAATTCCCTTAAATATTCAGAAAAGAGAATTCCAACATGATGCAGGCCGTCTTGCATGACCCGACGAGGTGAGAATACGAAGTTATTTCGGACAACTAGCCCGCCTTGTGGCCAAGGACGGATCAAAGGAGCAGGAGCGAAGAACCTCTTAGCTTCCGGACGGATATATCCGAGATCGTCAAATGGTTCTTCTTTTACCTGGACTTTCCTGTCGAAAGTGGGAATAGGTTCATCCTCCCCAGTTCGACAATGTCTACCCATTTCTGGTCCCGCCCTTTCCCTCGCATCCATGTTAGATGCAACAGGCTGGCTGGATTGCCGGAATTGTATGTCCGGGTTCGTGGTCTTCTCCCCTACCAAGAGTAGTTGGAACGGGAGAAGCTGCAGCAGAAAACGGCTCTCGTTGGCTAGTAGCAGCTTTATGTTTCTTCAATTTCTTTGGTTTCAAAGGAACTGGAGCAAGGCTGAAAAGGAAAAATCCGAGAAGTAAATACCTCGAAGAACCGGAAGGGAATGATAAGTAAAAAAGTTCCAGTAAAATACCCGGATGCGGCGATGGAGATTCCATCAAGATTTATTACTTCCTCGAGAATCACTTGCCTCTTGCGTTTCCGACCGCCATAAAAGTTGGCATGTAATTTGTCAAGTTCGGTGTCGGATGCAAGATCAGCTTCCTTAAGTTCGTCGAACTATGGAGAAGGCAAAGTACTCGATTAAGTCAGGAAAATGAAGCAATCCGAGAGAAGACCAAATCAAGGAAAATAAAAATACCTTAGGGACCGGGTTCTCCTCGTGATACATTTCGAAACTTTCTATGTATTGATCACGAGTAGCGACCAATTGGTTGACTCGTTTTTTGAAGTCCCTTTTGGAGAAGGCTTTGTCCGTCCCTCTCATTTCGTCTTCTGGACATTCGTATTCACAAAGGAGTCGGGAGTGGAAAGAGAGAGGTTGAATACGGCGGCCGAACCAGCACAGAACAGTGTCAGTTCCGGTTAAGGGAGGCTTAGAAGAAGTAAGTTTGGCGATACGCCGCTTTATCTTCATCAAATCCTCCGGCAAAGTTTGTTCCGCCTCCACTGCCCAACTCTCTTGCGGGATAATAGCGGAGTTGGCGAAAGGTGGAACTCCGTTCTCTTTCCCGGGAAACGGGACGTCAGGATGATAAAAGAAAGTTCCCGTCCAAAATTTGACGGATTCTGACATTTTTATCTTGGGATACCAATCTTCCCTAAACCTCCTAAGAGTGAAAGAAATGGTCCCGCAGATGGGAAGAACACCCTCTGTGGGGTTACGCTTCACTCCAAAGCAGTATTGCCAAAAAATCTAGTCTTGGAGCTATTCCTAAATACCCTTCGAAAAGGGCTTGGAAGCCGGCTAGATAAAGAATGGAGTTTGGGGGAAGGTTGTGAGGCTGGACACCGTAGTGGTGGAGAACTTCTAAGAAAAAGGCGGAAGGCGGCAAACCCATACCTCTCGTCATATGAGAGGTAAGGAGGACGCGTTCTCCGACTTTTGGCATGGGCTCGGTCTCGTCTTCCGGGAGCCGCCACTTCCCCTTCAGCACGAGCCCCTCCTTCTCCATTGTCGGAAGGAGGGATGGCGGAATACTGCTGGCACTCCAGTTGCCGGCAGTTTCCGCCTCTTCCTCGGCTCCGGCGGCGGCGGACGCAGCGGCCTCCGCGGCCGCGAGCTCGTCTCCGACGAGCGCAATTTTCCCCTCCACCGTCTCGGGCGCGAACGGTCAGGGAGGCGCGGACGAGGAACCCGCAAGATCCGCAGAGGCGAGAGGGATTTCCTCGCCCTCCGCGCCGCCCATGGTCTTCACCGGCTCGTCGCCGGAGGCACGCACTAGCGAGTCCAGCTGCGGGTCCATCGTTTCGATTATCTCATCTATGTCCTTGGTGACGGCGCGGGCTGGGGAAGATGCCGGAGATGCCATCGAGGGGCGGCGCTCGGTCGCTCCGGTGAGGTCCTGGGTGCGTTCGTGCGCTCGGGAAAGGCTCTGCGAGGGCTTGGCGCTGGGAGTGGTGCTAAGTGAGTGCGGAAGGTTTCTGAGGAGGACGAAGATGGCTATTTATAGCCGGAATCTCGTCACGATGCGTGCTAACGGCTGTTTTGACCGTTGGATGATCAACGCGTGTCACTAGCCGGAAATTCCGGGAAATGAAACGACGGGTGATTATTGCTATCGCCTTGTTTCCCGCGAGAATCTGTCAGAGATATGTTTCTGGGTTCCCACCTGTAATCCAAACGTCCCTTACGTCAGCAAGATTAAAGCGCTGACGTAGGAAGTTCCTTCTCCGCGAAGATTCGTGGAAAAAAAGCCGGATTTTCCAGATTCCGAGTTTTTGCATTGTAACATCCTTTGAGGAAAAGAAGAATCAAGACTACAGGCCGATATTTCCTGGAAAATGTGCATTTAGCGAAAGACGGCGAATCCGATTCTTAATCCTTCTTGGGGGCTACTGTCGGATATATACCAACTAGGGGTATATCAGATGGTAGTCTAAAGTGCCGGATTACCAGGGTGGCCTAAATGGTGATGGGCTATGGTCCGTTAGGCGGCCCAGTAAGCTGATGCACAGAAGCCGGATTCTAGAAGAACCCAGATCACGGCCCACGTGATCTGGCTTGGAGTAGAAGGCGGATTCCTTAGTTTCCAAGTTAGAGAGTTACCGTAGTCTTCTAGGTTTCCTATTCTGTATGCCCTAATCCGGCTATTATATAAAGCCGGACATGAGATATGATAGATAGACACGAAGCTAAAGGCTAACTCGCCGAGAGGTTGATCCTTGACGAGCAGCCAACAGAACCTCACATTGTACTCTGTACTTCCAGGTTTTAGTCCTGAATAGTGAGTTTGCAGGAGTAGGAACGTCGCCAGGGCCGGTCCTGAGATTTCTGGGGCCCAGGGCGAAGCTAAAATTTAGGGCCCCTTCTCAACTAAAATTTAGGGCCCGGGAGAAGTGACGAAAAGTGGTGGAGGCGACGTAACACTTTTGGTCCGATAACTGTACGATGGCAAATCCGTTTGTACGCTACATGTTGTTCAAAAATCCAACGGACTAAGCTAAGTGTCGTACGACGGATCCTGCGGATCGGACAGGATCCTTCGTACGCATAGCACTACTATGTGAAAAATGTCTTTACTAGTCGCCATTTAAATGAAAAAAATATATAATTCCTAGTTGATCATACAAGAGATAAATTAAATATGTGTTTATTATTACTCACATCGACATCATCCGGGGCGATCTCATCTTCTAGACTAATATTACTTTGTCTCCCGCAAGAACTAGTGTCAACTCATATAGATCTTTTCAAGAGCTCGTCTGTTAAAAAATTTCTGAAGAAAACCTTTATGTGAATCTCAATTTTTTTTCATCTTTTCTCATTTTCCGTTTTGTGGCACCGGATAGAGGTCTTGTATAACGATGGAAATAGAAAAAATATCAATCAAGATTAGCGCATAAACAACATATGCTGGAGAATTAGACAAGATCGAACATAATCAATCAGTATACCTGATTCCGGCGGCGTGGTGCTTGCGATAAGAAATATATGGACACCAGTGAGTCAAACAGAACCAGGCCTGGGTGCAGGGTGCGAGACGACAGAGAGACAGAGAGTAGATCAGAGATTCAGAGACGACGCCGTGACGGGAGATGCTAGGCGGCCTTTTTTTTTTAGATCGGACGAGCCGCGAGTCGACGGAACAGTTAAACGAGATAATCCAACAATGTGTCATTAGCTAGCACGGATGCGACTCGATCACCAATTCCCAGGCCTCTAGCACTCCCAGAAACGAGCAGACAACAAAGCCGAGAAACAGGGCCCAGCCAGCCCAATCTTTCGCTAGCCAATTCCAGCCATTATTTTTCTACGTGCTAAGTACCCTAGTATACATACCTAGAGGGCCCCCAAAATTCCTGGGCCCCGTGCAGCCGCCCCTGCCGAACCCCCCAGGGCCGGCCCTGAACGTCGCGTTATTACACCGTACCGAACCTGGGTAAAAACCTGTGTCATTGTCCTTCGCACAACCACGTCTCCCCACGTCTCTATCAGTAGTCTCATGGCACCCCCGTCTATGAAATCTATCACGATATCTCGACAATATTTTTTGTATTTGTCAATATTTTTTATTTTTAAAATAAATAACAATGACGGACAAACTATCAAACTAGCAAAGGATCCATCTCTACTGAGAGTTAGAAACACTACTTGAGAAACTAACTAGTGACAGGCACGAATATTTAACTATCACTAGCACACATTTACTAGTGACAGGCACTTGCCTGTCACTGGTAACCTATTACCAGTGACTGCATATTAGTGATAGACACCTTGCCCGTCACTAGAGGGCGTTTTGGGCCCGTCACTGGTAGATTATTTTGTAGTAGTGAATGAGTGGACATAGACAAAATAAAGGTTCCGCGTGCGTAAACGGTTGGGAATGCTTCACATGTGGTCATAAATATCAGCCTGGACACAAGTGCAACAAATATGTGCCACTCAATGTGGTGGAAGAATTATTAGTTGATGTGCAATTTCAGCTCCCAGAGAGTGATGAGGATAAAGAACATCCAGTGAAGAAGAGCCATTAATACATATATCTCTAGGAGTGTTAGCTGAGGTGCAATCCAAGAAGAGCATTAGGTTGCAGGGGGGGTGTAATGGGAAACAAATACTGTTGCGGATTGATTCTGGGAGTGCTGGTAGTTTTGTGAGTGCAGATACAGTCCAACAACTACAATTGCCAACGACAGAAATTCCAGCAATACATGTAATTGTGGCTGATGGGGGAATATCAACCGTGAATCAATCTGCTCAGGGAGTTCAGTGGTTTTGTCAGGGGCAGACATTCACACTTCATTCTGGGTGTTGAGTGTGCCAGGATATGATATTGTGTTGGGGATGGACTGGTTAGAAAGCTTACCACCCATGTGGATATTATTGGGCTAAGAAGACATTGAGGTACAAAATGGATGGGAAAAGAGTGGTGCTCAAAGGGGTGAAAGGAAATACCCAGAAATATGAACCTATTTCACCTGCTTAGTTACAAGCACTAGCTGAGATTGTGCAGTGGAACACATCATACACTTGAACACTACTGTTGAAGGGGGCATCAAAACTATTCTAGTGGAAATTGAAGTAGTGCAAGAATACTCTCAGTGTTTCAACACACCTTTCGATCTGCCACCTCATCGTAATTACGACCATCGTATCACATTATTACTGAAGGGAATATGCCAGAGAGGCAATAATAAAATGGTATTATCTTATTCCTTATTTATGATAAATGTTTATTTCTCATGCTAGAATTGTATTAACCGGAAACGTTGATACATGTGTGTTTAATATACAAACAATGGTCCTAGTAAAGCCTCTCTTTTAACTAGCTCGTTGATTAACAAATGATCAAGGTTTCCTGATCATGAACATTGGATGTTGTTAATAACGGGTTCATGTCATTAGAAGAATGATGTGACGAACATAGACCCGATATCAAGATAACAATATGATCAAGTCATTTAGTTTATATTGTTATATCTTGCGTACGAGGTAACTTATTCCTTAGACCATGAGATCATGCCAATCACTGGTACCGGAAGGGTGCTTTGATGTCATCAAACATCACACCGTAACAGGGTGACTATAAATGTGCCGTTAGGTATTCGGAAAGTATTAGTTGAGGATCATGGATCAAGAGTGGGATTTGTCCATCCAAAATGACGAAGAGATATACTCTAGGCCCTCTCGGTGATATCACATCGACACCGCTTGCAAGCACGTGATATGATCACAACGATGTTATATCATGGGAACGAGAAAAGAGTACTTGTCGGTAACGAGATTGAACAAGCTATGGTTGATACCAATGATCGAATCTCGGACAAGTAAAATATCGCGAGACAAAGGGAATTAGTCACGACATTGATGGTTCACACGATCACGAGAGTCATCGTTGAATATATAGGAGTCATCACGGATCTCCAGATACCGCTGTTGATTATTTATCGTAGAGGAGGCTCGATCATGTCTATCTTATTCGCGAATCGTAGGGTGACACACTTAAGGTCCGATGACGCGTTTGAGAGGATACGAAATATCGAAGAATGTTTTGGGCAGCACCAAAATTGTTTCGACGAAAATTGAAATAGTTCAAGGGTTTTTCATCGAATGGTTGCTAATAAAATTAAAAAATGATTCGAGGTGCTATATGCAAAAGTTTGTTAATAGAATTAACAAATGCTGAAATAAAGAAATAAAAATGTTTTATTTATTTATTAAAGAAAAACTCTTGGATTTTCTAAGTGGAGTTTTAAGGGAAAATGAGTGGATGTGAGTGGAGTGTCCACTCACATGATGAGGGAAGAGGTGGTTGCACACCCATTGGCTGGCCGCACCGCCCTTGGGCTGCCTCCCCCTCTCCTATAAATAGAGGGCATGAGCTCCCTGTCATACACACACTTTCCCACCTCACTTCCTCTCCACCTGCGTATCCATTCCATGGTCTCCGGCTTGGCGAAACCCTTACCGTGGGATTCTTCACCACCACCACGTTGTCGTGCTGCTGGAGTTCCAAGAGATCCTCTACTTCCGTCTCCCCGCAGGATCGAGGGAACGGAGATCGTCATCAACCGTACGTGTAATCGATCACGGAGGCACCGCCGGATTGCGGTGCACATCTTCTCGCTATCGGAATCGGTGTGAGTACGACTACGCCAACAACGAGATTTTATCTCGTAACGCTTTGTGTATTCAAGGGTATGTTCTTCTTAAAACTCTCTCTATGCCCGTTGCTTTCATCTCCTAGATTAGATCTTGGCCTTTCGGGTGTCTCTCGCGTAGGAAATTTTTTGTTTTCTATGCAACGACCCCTTCAGTGGTATCAGAGCCAGATATGTGCGTAGATGTTTTGTACTGGTAGAACATGTAGGTGTATGTGGGATTGATGATCATGTTATTGCCTCCTTGAGTATTTTATGATCTTAGTGGCATAGTTGGATGAAGCTGTCCTAGACTAAGTTTACGTGTACTATGTACGCGAGAATTCTCTCACTTGTGGCTGAGGGGGTGTCCGTTTCTCCAACTATAGTTAAGATCTAATCTACGAAGGGTTGTTAAAAATGTGTTTATCAAAGCTGTGGTTGATGTTCTTAGGTATGAACGGTTCTATCCTCGAAAGCCCTAAGCCACGTAAAATATGCAAAATAAATTAGAGGCGTCTAACTAGTTTTTTGCTGGGCATGTGATGTGATATGGTCAATGATACAAATTTGATTATGAAATGATCTCTTTTTTAAATTATTGATATACCAGAAGGTATCCATATGGTTGTCTTATTATTGATGGACAACAAGATGGGGGTGCCATGGTACTTGGTACCACGCCGGTGGAATGATGGAGATCATACCATGATGCACATAATGGAGATCAAGTGCAAGAAGGACCATATCATATCACATTATCCTTACATGTGATGTTAATCCTTATTATGCATCTTATTTTGCTTAGATAGCAACGGTATCATTATAAGATGATCCCTCTCACTTAATATCAAGATAATAATGTGTTCTTCCTTAAGTATGCACCGTTAAGAAAGTTTGTCGTTTCGAGACACCACGTGATGATCGGGTGTGATAGAATCAATGTTCGCATACAACGGGTGTTTTTAAGCCTAGCATGTACAGACATGGCCTTCAAAGATACGCAATACTAAGGTTCAACTTGGTGAGCCTAGCCTGTACAGACATGGCCTCTGAACACGTAACCGAAAGGTAAAGCATGAGCCATATGGATGATATGATGAACATGTCGATGTTCGCCTTTGAAGCTACGTCATCTCACTTTATGATCGGTTTTGGTGTAGTGAATTTGGTTCGTGTAATCACTAAAGACGACTAAGAGGGATGTTGTTTTTGAGTGGGAGTTCATGGTATAATTTTTAATTAACTTGAACTTATTTTTCATGAACAACCAATCAAAGTGAATTTGCACAAATTGTAGTATTCATTGGCATCCACAAAACTACCTTACACTTAGATGGTTAATGATTGATTGATCTAGAGAGCAAATAATTCCTACTTAGAATCCAGAGTCATGTTGCTTCCATATTACTTTATCTTCAAAAGAATGTTTTGTTGATCAAGGTGATTTAGGAACTGAAAAAGAGTTGTTTTCAGAAACAGTCAAGTGAAAGATATACTGACATATAGAAACTTATTTGTAGCAACATGACTGAGTATAATTTAGCGTGATAATGTATGCTTATATTATTTGAATATATGCAATGATTGAAGACGCTAAGCGTTTGAATATTCCAAGAAATTGGGCGCTAAACATTATACTCTAAATTCCTTACTTCGAGCTATAGTAGCTTAATCATAAAATTGTTATGATGGGATGGATTAAAAGTTATATGTAAAAATCGTTTACCTTGCTTGGAGATTGCTAAGAGTGGAATCTGGAAAAATGCTATTAATATGGTGATATTAGTAGAACAATCAAACACAAAGTATGAATCAATGGATGATAGTATATGACTGACACGCTAAGGAAAATGTGCTAGTACAACTAGCATTGTTTGATGTTGAATGATTCTTCTATAAAGGAAAGGGAATATTGAAAATAGAATTACAAAAAGATATATGGCAGAAAAAGAAGATAACTGGAAAAGTCCAGCTCAGGAGTATATGCTTGATATACAAGTTGTAGATGTATTACTAGTTAACAAAGTATTTTTGGGTATTTTGATACCATATTGGTTGGTATGAGTTTTCATACAAAGCAACGCAATGCAAGAAATACAAGGGCCTAAAAGAAACTAGTAATAGATGTCGAATCGATTATGACAAGAACAGAAATAAAGTGTTATTATGTTCATTGTCGTATCGAACCAAACATTCAAAATTTATTTTTAGAACTTAATAAGTTATTATTTTGTTCCGTTCTTTTGTGAGAACAAATGAGATTGTTCAAACTATGACCATATTCCATAATTGACGGATATGTTAATATAAATCATGTTGGTAAAGTAAACATCTATAAGACTAAATGCTAAACGTTGCAAGACGTAAAAGAGTTTCGCTTAAATTGTGACACCACCATTTTAGTTCATATCGGAAAGAAAAACATGAAGGAACTCCATATTGATGGACTTCCAGAGTCATTTTGTTTTGAATAAATTGATGCTTGTGAGACCTCTTCCAAAAGATGACTAAAATTCCGTTCATAGGCCAAAGTAGAATGGACGACTAATTTTTCCTTCATAAAATTATGTCGATGATTTGAGTAGATATGTGAGTATATCTATTTAAAGAGAACGGAGTTTGACATTTTGAATTGGTTCAAATGGTTGTTAATATGAAGTAAAAAATCAATGTAACAAGATAATAAAGTATTTATGATTGGATCATAAAGGATAAAGTTTGAAATACAAGTTGAGCAAAACATCCGAGGAGTTACAGAATTGTTCTACAACTTATACTTCTCGAATACCCCACATTAGTTTGGAGTATTCAAGAAAAACAATCAAACCTTGTTGGACATGGTAAGATTAATAAAATTGCCATTATAATTTTGTAGTTTATACATTAAGGACAATCGCTTTTTCACTGAAAAGAGCTCCATCATGATCCGCTGAAATTGACAACATATAAGATATGGTTTTGGTAGTGACCCGAATTGTCATTTTCTTAATTTTTGGTATGCATAGCATGTGTAAAATGTTTACAACCAAAATGGGATAATTATATGTTTATAAGGTTATCCTAAAGAATACATTGGGTATTTCTCCTATCACCGACCAAAGACAAATGTTATTTGTCAGAAAGGGTTGATTTCTCGAGAAAGTAGTTATTGCGAAACAAGTGAGTGGGAGGACAGTACAAACTCAACGAGATTAGAGAATCTTTGTTACCATGTCAAGAGTAGCGCAGCACTGGAAGTTGTTCCGGGGTTTCATATTTTGACAAAGTAGAAGACACTACATATGTTGTAGATACTTCGAATGAGTTTGCGAACTGAACCACAAAATTCCTAAAACTTTATACTTAGACCAACTTGTGGTTTGATAATGAAGTGTTGTTTTGACAACAGAAGGACCTGGACCTTATAAAGGAAGCAAATGATGGGCCCTGACTTCGTAAAATTGACTATAAGTCATTATATCCGCCATAGTATCCTTGTATGAATATCAATTATGTGACTTGGTTGTCCTTTCGATAGGCTTGATGCCTAATGATAGCAAAAGGGTCTATATAGCGACAAAGACATAGATTTTTACATCCTTTGAAAGTTGTACTTATTGAAAAGTTGTTTTCGACAAAGTTCAAAAAGTTGACTACTACAAGATTTTGACCTTCCGTAGTGATGCTTTAGTCTTTGCGGATAGTTCTAGCAAAAGTTACATATTATGATATGGCAGTTGAATAACAAAACCAACTCTCCTCTCGAGGAAGTTTGATCGAGGATGTGTACTTGACACAGTCTGAGGGTTTTGTAAAATTCAAAAGGTTGCTAGAAAGGTATGCACACTTCAATGGTTGAAGTGAGCACAACAAAGTTGAAATCTTTACCTTAATGAAGTTATCAAAAGAATTTGATTCCATCATGAATGATAAATATGCTTGTAAAGTTACAAGAAATTAAGTGGGGGCGCTATGACTTATTTCCAATGCTTTATGTAGATGACATATGGTTGATTGGAAAATATGTATTTTAAAATTAACGCGGTTAAGATTTTGATATTGATGAAACGCTTAGAAGATATTGGGCATCGATATCTATAAGATATGGATTGAAGCGCCTAATATGATTGAAGCCAAATTACATAGATAAAATATTGAAATAAGTCAATATCGAAATGACAAGAAGGAGTTCTTATCACATGGAAAATAATTGAGCAAGATTCAAGTGTTTTGACACATGACGAGCATCATTGAAATTGAGATTTCTAAGTCATGTTACCATGCTATGTACACAACCAGATGAGTCCTATGCTATAAAATGTTATAGCAGGATAATTCATATGATGATTAGACAACAGCGGGAGAGATCCTTGTGTCATTTTAGAAATGATAGGATATGTTTTCCTATGTAGTAATGAAAAAAATGTTAGTTGTAATATGTTACACTAATAGTCTTGTCATCTATTCAAATAATTTTATCTCAATTAAAATATGTAATGAAGGGTAGCACAATAGGCTGGAAGAAAGTTCCATGCTGGATTTGAAAGAGTTTCAAAATTGAAGTATTGTGACGGATACTATAACAAAGGCTAAGTATATCGTTGTGTTGACAACAGATAATAAGCATATTTTGTGTCAAGGAGTTATTTTGGTGAATTTCCAAGAATGTTGACACTATGAAGCTGCATTTTCACAATGTTAATAACATTGGTTTAAGCTGAGGAATTAAGGTCTCACCGAAACTTGGTGAATTTCCAAAAATGCTGACACTATGAAGCTACATTTTCACAATGTTAGTGACATTGGTTTAAGCTGAGGAATTAAGGTTTCACCGATTGACCAAATATATACAAAGCCATCTCATTAGAGAATGAGTGATGCATGTAGACACAAAGAACATGCAAATACAATAGGACCTGAACAGTTCAGATCTTTTTAATGATGTTTACCACATGCGAAGCATGGTAATAACACTGGAACGCCATATGTGTTAAGTGCTTACAGACTAGATTATTGACTCTAGTGCAAGTGGAAGACTGAAAGGAATATGCCCGAGAGGCAATAATAAAATGGTTATTATCTTATTACTTGTTTATGATAAATGTTTATTTCTCATGCTAGAATTGTATTAACAGGAAACGTTGATACATGTGTGTTTAATAAACAAACAATGGTTCCTAGTAAAGCCTCTCTTTTAACTAGTTCGTTGATTAATAGATGATCAAGGTTTCCTAATCATGAACATTGGGTGTTGCTAATAATGGGGTCATGTCATTAGAAGAATGATGTGATGAACATAGACCCAATATCAAGATAATAATACGATCAAGTCATTTAGTTTATATTGTTATATCTTGCGTACGAAGTAACATATTCCTTACACCATGAGATCATGCCAATCACTGGTACCGGAAGGGTGCTTTGATGTCATCGAACGTCAAACCATAACAGGGTGACTATAAAGATTTCGTTAGGTATTCGGAAAGTATTAGTTGAGTATCATGGATCAAGAGTGGGATTTGTCCATCCAAAATGACGGAGAGATATACTCTGGGCCCTCTCGGTGATATCACATCGACACCGCTTGCAAGCACGTGATATGATCACAAGGATGTTATATCATGGGAACGAGAAAAGAGTACTTGTCAGTAACGAGATTGAACAAGGTATGGTTGATACCAATGATCGAATCCCGGACAAGTAAAATATCGCGAGACAAAGGGAATTAGTCACGACGTTGATGGTTCACACGATCACGAGAGTCATCATTGAATATATAGGAGTCATCACGGATCTTAAGATCCCGCTGTTGATTATTGATCGGAGAGGAGTCTCTATCATGTCTATCTTATTCGTGAACCGTAGGGTGACACACTTAAGGTCCGATGACGCGTTTGACAGGATACGAAATATCGAAGAATTTTTTGGGCAACACCGAAATTGTTTCGGGGAAAATTGAAATAGTTCAATGGGTTTTTCATCGAATGGTTGTTAATAGAATTAAGAAATGATTCAAGGTGTTATATGCAAAAGTTTGTTAATAGAATTAACAAATGCTGAAATAAAGAAATAAAAATGTTTTATTTATTTATTAAAGAAAAACTCTTGGATTTTCTAAGTGGAGTTTTAAGGGAGAATGAGTGGGTGTGAGTGGAGTGTCCACTCACATGATGAGGGAAGAGGTGGGGGCACACCCATGGGCTGGCCGCACCCCCCTTGGGCTGCCTACCCCCTCTCCTATAAATAGAGGGTATGAGCTCCCTCTCATACACACACTTGCCCACCTTACTTCCTCTCCACCTGCTGCTCCATTTCATAGTCTCCGGCTTGGCGAAGCCCTGACCATGGGATTCTTCACCACCACCACGTCGTCGTGCTGCTGGAGTTCCAAGGGATCCTCTACTTCCACCTCCTCGCTGGATCGAGGGAAGGGAGGTCGTCATCAACCGTACGTGTGACCGATCACGGAGACTATGCCAACAACGAGATTTGATCTCATAACACTTTGTGTCTTCGAGGGTATGTTCTTCTTAAGACTCTCTCTATGCCCGTTGCTTTCATCTCCTAGATTAGATCTTGGCCTTCCGGGTGTCTCTCGCGTAGGAAAAGTTTTGTTTTCTATGCAACGCCCCTTCAATTACCTGGGGTGCAACCTATTCATGTGAAACCTTACCGCTACTCGCCACAACAGAAACATAAATTAAAAGAGAGGTTAAAGAGATGGTAAAGTAGGGCATAATCCAGTCGAGCCACAACCCCTTTGCAATTCAAGTACTGTTAGTCACAAAGAAAGATGGGACGTGGCGTTTTTGTGTGGATTATAGGCATTTGAATGTTGTAACCGTCAAAGATACATACCCAGTGCATGTTGTGGAGGAGTTATTGGATGAATTGGCAGGGTCGAAATTGCATAGGAAAGCAATATATTCATATAGCAATGTTTCATTGGAAACAATAAATTTGTTTCATTGAAACAATATACTTGTTGCATTGAAACAATATACTTGTTGCAATCAAACTTATACTTGTTTCATAACATTTGATTCAATTTGTTGTTGCATAACATTATTTGTTTAACATTTGTTCCATTTTTTTGGTTGCAGTAGTGACAAAAATTGTCCAGAGCTGATGGATTTCCTTGTCAGCAGCGGCATACGTTTTGCTAACCTTGACACAAGGAATGACAAGGCGATGTTTTGGAACACCTGGCGTATTGAGATACCATCTCAGTGCCATATTAATATCCAGGACCTATTCCAGCTTCAGTTTGAGAGGACTTCCATGGCTGATATGGCAGCCGCAATGATCGACGAGAAGTACAGTAGCATGAAGAAGATTTCAGCAGTTCGAGACACAATCATTGAGAGAAGTGCCCACTTGACCAGATCAACATTGATTATGCAGCTGTCGATGGGTAGCTTTCCTACGAGCTTTACCGTATCATGAGTGTCTTCGGCTACGGGCAGCGTAACCTTGCCCCCCGGTCTCCTACTGTTTGGGACGATTCGAAGGACGAGCAGTCCGTGTAGATGCGAGCCCTCTCTCGTGACGCCCTATATACATATATTTTGTATTGCTTAGTGTGTGATGTTTATATATTCGATCCCTAGAAGACTTATGTACGTGTCCTTGTTTAATAATATATATATCTATTTTAAATGTCCTTGTTTAATTATATATATATGCATGATCGATCTGAGCAAGCTTAATTAAGAAATTGATGTATATGTGATGAAATTTCATAGTAAGAGAAAAAAAATCTATTTGAAGATAATATAATATGTTGAAATGCCTAAAAATTTGGAGTAAATAATTATTATTTAAATTAATTAAATATTATTTTAATTCAAGACTATTATTACTTATTTATTTATGTTTAACTAAATAATTTTTGAATTCACAAAATAAAGATGTGCGACATTATATCTCAAAGGTCAACACAATTGACACAATACTATTGTCAGTAAAACACAATTTGTTTCTTGGAAGAGCTGAGAGTGAAGAAACCTAGAAGTTAAGCATGCTGAAGTAATCTGATGATGGGTGACCTCCTGTCAAGTGTCAGTTTAGAGGGAAAGAAGAGTGATCAGAGTTCAAAATAATTGAGATTAAGGGAGAATGATTAGAGATAGAAATAATAGAGACTAAATAAAAAGGAAAATTAAAAAAAATAAAGTAAAAAAGTTGAGTCACAGGTTGTATTACCACCCGGGACTAAAAGTCCTGCCCCGAGAGCGCCCTGGGAGCTTCCCGTGGGCTGCTATCTAGTCGAGGCTCGTGGGCCGGCGGGACAAAAGGGGGGGGGGGCTCTAGTCCCGGATAATCCGGGGACTATATCCCCTTACGGACCGGGACTAGAGGCCCGTTTTCTACTAGTGTTCAAGGTGAAAATCCAAGGTATGGCCTTAATTGATTGTGCCTTGCAATTGCTTTGTTGAAAGCATTGCTCTTTGCGAGTGTGGAATTTCTTGAGGTTGAAAACTTATGATGTATGATCAGAGCGACGAGAGCGCTCGAGCACTGTTCCCTACTATAAGAAGCTAGAATTCTGATGCTGTTTTTGGTGGTGTTTAGGTTTGCTGCCACTTTTTTGTAATTCTTCTTCGTTTATTGGTTGTGTGCATCCTTGTTGCCGCTAGGGTGATGCGTTGTGTGTAAATTATATCTTCGTGATATTAATAATATATGCTCCTTATTAAAAAATGCAATTGAGCACCTCGATAAGAATTATATATTTTTCAAACGGTGTGGGGCGACTGCATGTGATAAATAGGACGGGAAAACAGATGTACAAGCTAAGTTTAGAAAAAGTATATACCTCCTCCGTTACAAGATATAAGACACATAAATTTCAGACTACTTGCCCGTGGCAGGGAGATAGAAGGAGGAGTAAGGGTAAACGGTTTTGAGATTATCAGCGGCAGACCCGTCCACCTTGGTGAACTGCATGAATTCAATACCTAGCATGAAGATGCCGATCATGGTCCACAGAAACAGCATTACCTTCACCAGCGACATAGAAGTGAAGCGAGGGTCCATTTTGGCTATGGCCAAGTTGACAGAGCAGGGATAATCTTGGTCAAATCAACTGTCTTGACGCCTATCCAACCGTCAGCATCGGCATCCCGCGCCCAGATTTGAGGCTGAAAAACATAACCCGGCAAGGCCGAGCACATCGTTGTTTCCCAGGCGGCCGAGTCTTAGTTTCGCGCCGGTGCCATAACGGGTGGGATTTCCTTCCTAGCCCCTCATGGCTTAGCGTCGCGCTTAGGGTGTTCTTTAATATTAAAATTTTGTATGCTCTCGTTAATAGTTTTTGTACAGCTAAATATGAAACCCTTTTTTTCAGGACAATAGCTCATGGTCGAGGTATCTCCCCGGCAATTGCTCTCGTGTGACGTTTTTCCTCACAATAGCTCTCGTGCTACATATTTTTGCGCACAAATAGCCACTGGTCGGCATGGGTGATAAAACACTCATCTCCATCTTAAGTGAGTGTGAGGTTATGTTATGGCATCCTCGAAAAAAAAATGTGTTGATAGTTATTATTTCCAACTGGTGGGCCCCTGATCTTGAAACTAAATCGAGTGAACCACCAGTCGGACCATGTCATTTGCTTCTTCTTCTCCAACGGCGGCGGAGCAACAGCTCTCGGTGGCTACGTTCTCGACGGCAGCGGACTTCTTGGTGAGTTCCTTCGCACCCCTAGTCCTATTCCTGTTCCCATTCGAGTCGATTTAGATCTGAGCGTGACACCTCTGTTCTCGGTGGCATAAATTTTGTTTGGTGGTCGCGGGTGGGCTGGACGATATGGATCCTGTCGAGCAAACTTCAAATCGGCAATGCGCATCTCTCCAACCTAATTTAAGTTTGTTTAGGGCCCCGGCTAGTTCCCCTACCTCACACTGTCCGCTGGATGGTGATGCTGGCACTGCGCGGATATTCGAATTTACAATCAATTTCTTTCCATCCACGGGCATGTGAAATCTAAATATTTAAGTGCCTCTGGTGCGTTAAATGTGTAGTAGAAAAACAACCTAATCAGTAATTTTTTTATCGGAGGGAGTATATGTTGTAGAAGTCAAAAAGGAAACAGCTAGCAACCGGCGGCTCATGTGAGTCCACAAATAATTTCAAACCATATATTGAAACCATCGGCATTAATTTGAACTTAATGAAGGAAAAGGGATCAAACCACAGTTTAAAGCACCATTAACAGCTTAGTTATCCTTATCCGCAGTTTAATTTCAAACCATATATTGAAACCATTGGCATTAATTTGAACTTAATGAAGGAAAAGGGGTCAAACCAGCTTGTGGAATGCCCGATTCAACAGGAACATTACTGTGTTGTTCAAAAAAAAAAACAGGAACATTACTGAACACATTTATGTGGAGCAATTTTGAAAACCACAAGCTCTGAACGCCAAACCTTTTCCACCCCTGAGTGAACTTCAGTATAAATAGGGGATGCATGTCTTGATAGATGCACTACACAGTACACACCACATCAGTCGACTACATCAGCTGTGCTCCCGGCCTGAAGTAAGATGGAACGTCAACGTGCCGCCGCCGTGCTGGCC